>MU826832.1:2183648-2791908 GCA_029204205.1 Desmophyllum pertusum | reverse complement strand
GAGATCAATTTTTCCGCCCGCGATTGTCAAGTCTTTGTCATGTCAATGATAGATACCGATTTGGCCGTTCCATTATACTCGAACAAATTAGGCTTATTAGGCCACTAGCTAATCGCTAATGAGTTGAGTTGTTTATCGTATGTTCAAAAAGCTAAAACATGTACGGACATGTTGATATAAGATAATAACAGCCTTAATTGCGGTTTCTTTCTAAAAGAAACAAAGACGTGCTTGTCTTCATATTGATAAGAAAAGAACTGAGATAAACGAAAATAGTTTTTAGAACTGTGACCTTATAGTCACGAAAGGCAACGTAGTTTAGGGTGGCCGTGAAGTAGAACAGAACTTCAAAGCAAGAGATGTTTGGCGTTAGCCGGGGTTATCAAATACAATACACCAAAGAAAAAAAGAAAAAAGCCAGCAAAGTTGCTACATCGCACAGGTAATCAATCTAGTCAATGCACGTGGCAAACATGTAGTGCCGGGGTTAGCGTGATAAATTCAAATGCAAAGTGTGTGCTCGTTCCATGTTCATACATTATATTTACATGTCTCTAGCTTAAGCCAGCTACCACCTGTAGTTTGTTTTTGTAATTCACGAAATTCAAGTTGTTTATTTCGCGTTACAACTTGTTAATATACAAATAACTAGTATACCTGATAGGTAGAAAATGCTGCCGGGGGAAAGGAAAATGTAACAGTATGCGCATAAGTAGAAGTTTGAATGGAAATAGAATTTATTTCTTCGGATGAACTATAACCACTGACGCAACAAAACTTACCAAACAGCAAGATCAGCGAGCAGATTCAATATTACTCCTTCGGAAGCTTCTTCATTCACTTCGGAAGCTTCTTCATTCACTGAGTGCACAGCACATGACGCTGGTTTACACATTACGCTGGTTTATTTCTATATGTTAATTGTGTAACCTAAGTCTCAAAAATGTCGTTATTCAGTTAAGGGAAGGTATACGCTCACTTTAATGATACTCCTTAGAAATCTGTTTCTTAGAGTTTTACAAAGAGCAATCAGCCCCATGTAAACAAGCTCTTCATAAAACATCTGCAACTCCTTATGGAGCACCCAACGAGTTAACGAACAACAAAAGCCGTTGCTTACATTCTCAACAAGCAAGGCCTTCTCGTTGATGTTTAATCTTATATTGACGATTTTTTACGTTGCCGAGAGAAAAAAACACGAAAGAATATATTTTGATCGCATGAACTCATTGAGTTGTTTGGAGCCAAAATACTCGACCGTATATCTTTTGATCGCATTAAATTAGTGGCTTAATTGCATTCACGTCAACACCTTGACAACGAGTGTCGCGGTTGCCGCTACTGACTCGTACTCCAGGACGACCTTTTTTGCACTGGCTCCAATGCAAAAGAATAATTATCTGCTACGTTAACTCCAACAGCCACTGGCGAAGTGGTGGCAGCTTTCGTTTAATAGAGCAGCCTGTGTTCGACCTCGTCGAACTTTTCAGTTGTCCGATTATTGATTATTATCGCGAACTCTCACGTTTCACCGCCCTCCAGGTTTCTCTGTCAGTGCTCTTCTTTTGAAACTAATTATTATTTTTTTTCTGTCTTCTTTTTGTCTTGAACGGGTTATATATTTTACGATTTTTTTGGTCTTAAACGGGGAATATATACGCAGGGTATGATTTTGACTTAAATGTCTTAGACGGGTAGCGCGTAGCAGCAAAAAACCGGAGCAACGAAATAACTCACCTCTGAGCCTAGCCGGTCGAGAAAGAGAGAGCACGTGGAACTGCGCATCTTACTTTGTTCCATTCGCGCATAGCCACAATTCCATGCGGTCTGAGCCTAGCTGTCGAGAAAGAGAGAGCACATGGAACTGCGCATCTTACTTTGTTCCATTCGCGCATAACCACAATTCCATGCGGTCTTAGAAAATTTGGTTTCAAGGCCCTATATTGTAATTTTTTGCCGATTAGGTCTGCTGCCTTGTTCGTTCGCTTCAGGCTCACTTACAGCGGCAGCAAACATTGCGTTTCAAGTCTACCTGCGTCAGTCCCATTTGAATTGCCATGAAATTTCATGACGTCACCGGCTGCCATAGAAGAAGCACGCAAACCCATTCCCAGGTTCTTACGTAAACTTCCCGCTTGCCAGAGAGCCAGAGAGAGGAGGATCGGAAGAGAACGGGTTTGCCTTGGTTATTTGTCTTTTGGTTCCTATTAACGAATTATCTGTATGCATTTACAGTCCGTACTGCGCAATGTCGGCCCTACAATATTTTCAGTCTCAAACGAAGGAATGTAAATTCTATCCAAAATAAAAATTCATCATTATTAACGCCTAGATAGAAGAAACCTCGACGAAGTGTAACAAGTAAATCAACAAAATCAAAACAAAATGAAAACAAACCCTGAGGCTGCGCAATACTCTAATAAATACTCAATATAAATAATGTTTGATGCCGGAGAAAATGTATTTAAATTTCCCCGACACAGGCTTTACTTCGCGCAAATATTTGCTTTGAGCTACAAATTAAAATTTTTTCAATAAAATAAACACATACTGTAATATAATTATACAGTGGATTGTGATATCATTTCTCTCATCACAAGAAACTAACTAATAACTAAGTAAATTTATTTTTGATGAACGAAAACTACTTAACCCCAAGTGCAGGCTTTATAATTGATACCCGAGTCATCATGACAGAACAAGAATGCTTCATAAGATAATTAACACCTAACACAGCACACGTGAGATAATGAAATAAATTTGTATGGATCTGGAGCGAGATTGATTACAATCCAACAAGATCTAAAAACGTTTTTGAAACAGCAAAGCATCGTAGTGGGCCTTGTAAATAAGTCCATCTTCCCTTCGAATTGAAGCATATCGTAAATCTTCCATTGCGTTAGCGTGAACAACATAGACAAGTCGTTATTAAAACGTACATGTAAGATGCATGATATTTCCGAGAATCCACCTAATACTGAGTGACATCGCAGGGTCCCTAATCCATTTCTGTTAACTCAGCTTAATATTATTCGCTATGCGCACTCTCCGCGTAAAAACCGCAGTAGCCATTTGAGTACGCGTCGCGGACCTATTTTTTTATGAGATGTGGGGGCTGGGGGCACGCGGTAAAACATGGCTTCAAAGGGGGGCTGTACAAAAAATGAAAGAAGGGAGGGTCGGGCGAAATACTGAGATGAAAAAGAGGCATGGATTTTTACAAATTGATGAGAACCTTCTCCTGCTCACGAAATATCAACATAGCCCCCCCCCCCCCCCCCCCCCCACACATCCCCCTTGAGATTCGCGCCTTGGTAACAGTTAAAATGATGTACTAAAAAACACAGGTGTAATTTTTTTGGAGGGGGCCGGGGATGGTGGTGCATCCATAAACATTACCCTTATGAGGGGGGTCATGTTAGAAAAATTGACATGCTGAGGGGTGAGGGGGGTCATACCATTTCAAAATGACACTCCCCCAGATCCCACCAGCACCCCCTATCTCATAAAAATGAACGGTCCCTTGATCCTTAACTGTGTCAATCGACAATGAATAACTGCAGATATCAAAATTACAAATGTATCTTAAACAAACAGATAATAATTGTATACTTATTTTTTACAGAAACACTCTTGGCCTGTACTTGTTAAATCCCCTATTTATAAAATGAACTAAAGTGATCATTTCCCATTTTTTTCCCCTCATCTGTTAAATCCGGCATGGTGAAAATTGCTGGGAAATTTTAACAAAATACGACGCCTTTAAAAATAGTTCAATCATCTTTCTAAACCTTTGGACTTCTACATGAGGACATTAAAAAAACATTAGCATTGATTACGACAGCCAAAATATCAACCTAGTTACTAAACTAAATGTTGTTCCCCGGGCAAAAAACAATTTACCGATTTTTTTCGATAAACGCCGCGTCCACAAGATCGAGTTTTAAATGAACGTACCTCGATTTTATTTGAGGTCCGGTGTTTATTTGAACCTGACCTTATGTAACTGATTATTAATAGGTGTGCTAATTTTAATTGGCTCAACAACTACAGTATACTTGTTGAATATATTTCGCTAACTAATTCACTATCTTTAGATGATGTTCTGTGTACAACAAATAAAGCTGTCAATAGACTTATCTGAATGACAACGTATTAAGGAAAGTTGGCGTCCCGTCGTTCCCTACACTCAACTGAGTATAGCACATTACGAACTTGTTTTTTAATTGATCGTCTTATTAAATATACAATGATAGCCTGATCTATTGTCATCTTTAGTCATCACAACTAAAATGTTCTGATCAGTTGGATCCTTGAAGATGATAGTAGGATAAAATCCCCTTTTCGAATTTCTCATCCATCCATTTGGATCTGGCAATTTCATCATCAGACCGATGATAACACTGACCCTCTGGAGTCTTCGTCATTACAACAAAATACCGCTCCAGTCCAGATGAGTAACACAGTCCTGTTATAGCTTCTCCTTCTTTATACTCCTTCTGTATTTCATTGTTAGCCTTATCCCATTTACTGCGAGTGAAACCATGCCTGTGCTTTCCCTTTGTATTCCTCAGTGTCCTTTGTCATAATGACATAAAATGTTGAACCCCGAGCAGCACATGCAGTAATCATAAATCCTTCATCCCATTTCTTCTCTATATCAGATGTGTTTCGTTATAATTGCTTGATCTGTGCCATAATTTCCCATGAAAAAATACTCCAAATCCTAAATTCTCATCACATGCAAGAGAATATATGTTTTGCGACTGTTTGCGGACAAGCTCAAGGAAAGTGTCATAGTTTTTTCGAATCCCGCAGGACACTGCGGGTCTTGGACTGTACCTTTTTGAAGATGCAAAACATCCACCAAAGGTTCCATCATGAATACTTTGGGAGATCAAAATATTTTGAGAATTTGAAACATGGCTGCTGATGAAATCCTTGTAATGAACTGTTTGATATCCACTGGTAATTGGAAAGTCATCACGGTTTCCTCCACTGTACATAGGTTCAGTACTAGGGCGTGTTTTCTTTTCCTGTCATGAATAAAGTCAAATCTCCACCTTCACCTATAAAATAATAGAAAAATCAAATACGTATAGAATTTATTTGAACATCAAAGCTTATTTCAGGGACTATTTAACAATTAGACTACGAACCCAGCGGGTTTTTATAAGCGAATAGGCAACGAGGTGAATACAATCCATTTCAAGGGCAACATAACGCCCACGTGATCGTTGTCTATCAGCGAAAAGTAAGCGATGAGGAACCGATCATATACGCAGATTTGCACTAGAACACGATGAGTATATACTTATTGTTAATTATTAGGGGCGACCCATTAACTTCTGAGGGGGGGGGGTGGAGGATTTGGTATAGGCAAGAATTTTTTTTTAAACCCTTAAATGCTGCAGGAATTTTTTTTCTCGGAGCATTTGTGTGCATGATATTTTTTTCTCCATGTAACATGCTGCAGGATATTTTTTTTTCTGTGTGTATGGGCGGAGGAAAAGTCGCCTTTCCGTTGTGACTGACCTTTGATCGCCATCTCGTTGCTTTTTAATACGTTCAGTAATAATACATATGTATCAATAATACATATTTATTATTACTGAATGTAAAAGCAATGAGATGGTGATCCCTTTCCACTTGCACTGCTGAAAGGAGTCAGGCCTTACGCCTGCTTCTGGACATGCTTTCTCCTTCATTCCATCGTACCACATCCATTGGCCCTGCACACATATCTTGCAGGTATAGTGGTGGCTACCGACAGGCTCGTAGACAGGATTTAGAATGGGGGAGGTGTGTTAAGAGTACCAAAAGTGCAATCATACGAGCGCCGAAGGCGCGAGCTTCTAGGGGGGTCCGGGGGCATGCCCCCCCGGGAAATTTTGAAAGATTAGGTTGTCTGAGACTACATTTTGTGCGTTTTGAAGGCAGTTTGACATGGAACCGAACGTAAAAACATGAGTATTTCTGGAACTGTTCAGTTAAATTCAAAATGGATTTTTGACAAACAGGAACTTTATGATGAAAGAGTACTAGGAATACATATTGCGGACCTTCGATTAAAGCCAAAGGAGTGAATATTTGGATGAAGAAAATGACTCGCTTGATGCTGTCTTTCTCGATGAAGACCATATGTAAACACGTTCAAAGCTGCGATTGGTTTCATTGGTTTATTGGATGAACCAGTTGATTCAGACTTCATTTTCAAACTACTACTAGAGCACAAGCACTACTATTTCACTTCTTTTGAACCATCGGTTCACAATAGGTGGACTTCCAAAGCCCGCGGTTTATAAGGGAGTACCCCCCCCCCCCCCCCCCCCCTGGGCCACCATCTTGGATTTGACAAAACTGTAGACTGGTACTGTGTAACCACAGCTATAATAATAATTATTAATGTACAGAAAAAGCTATCTGAAGAAGGGAGATGCAAAAATTATTGTAGTTCCAGTTCCCCTCTTGCCCAAATACAGATGCTATTAAAATCCCAACTGCCTGCAGCAGCTGAAGATGAAGTTGAAGTCAGCCCAGTAGTGTCTTGCAGGAATTTTTTTTCGGCCCACTGAACGTGTATGAATTTTTTTTCCGTCAGTGGTCGTGTGCACGAAATTTTTTTTCGTACAAGTTTGCTTGCAGGATATTTTTTTTTTCAAAATCCTCCACCCCCCCCCCTCAGAAGTTTAAATGGGTCGCCCCTTATACAATTTCTCAGTATCTCAATTCTCATTGGTTAAGAGCACGTTGGCATCGAAATGTTACATCATATCTACAGACTGAGATTTATACATGCAGAAGTGACGTCATACACAGTTCGGGCCTATACCCAGGATCTGGAGACCTGATGACGTCATCAGTAATGGCGTCTTGGGTCCTTATGGAAAAACTCCATTCATCCCGCTTTCTAAACACCTAGCGTTTTTGTCCCTTGTGCTTATCCCATAAGACTGTGCGGGAGTATAAAGGGACATCTCAGCCAACACGGTGAACTAAAGAAAGATGGCGTCCTTCGCGTTGGGGTGAAGATATTTGCGTTGAAAATCGATCAAACGTGTTAGTTTCGAAGGCCGCGTTACAGTGTTTGTCGTTGGTTAAGTGAAAATTTAAGGTATGTAACAATTTTTTTGGTTCTTAAAAAAAAATATTGTGAGAAAACTAGAGTAAATTTACTTTATTTGGTCAAAACAGAAGTCATATGCACGATACTTTTGTTCATATGCACGGCCGTTGAAAATCTGTGATCTGTGTAATTTGGGCGCCATGTAATATGATCAAAGGGTAAGATTAACGAGTTTCGACACATCGACGTGGTCATGAAAAGTCGATCTAAATGAAGGAATATAAAGTTAGAGAAGTCGAAGGGAATACTATTGGCCATGTACAACATTTCTTAAACAAAGCATTCACCAAGGCAAAGTGAAATATGTTCATGGGTTTAGTGTACTTTAATTAAAAATACAATTAAAATACGGTCAGTATAAAATGCAGACTGCAGATTGCAGACTGTAGACTGGGTATAAAATGCAGGCTAGGTATAAAATGCAGACTGCAGATTGCAGACTGGATATAAAATGCAGACTGATACCAAAACTGTCAATTCGTGTTATTCGCGATTTATTTTCAATTTATAACATTACCTCAGAGTCACACGTTCATCTTCCACGAAAAGTTTCCCTCTTGGCCCATACCCGGTGTTCAGTTTATATCAGTCGCAAAATAATTAATCAGATACATTCAGAAATAGACCTATGTCCCTGGTTAGTACAGGCCTTGTGTAATCATCGCCTTGAGTTAGTGACAAAAACATATTGTGAAAATAGGTCAAACCCGGGTCAAATCAACACACCAGCCAGAAAACTGAAAACTGAGTGAAAGGAAAGGAAACGAAAGCAAACAAATCGAGCCAAAGAAAATGAATACTGTAATAGCCTTTCAATGTTGATGACTTTTTTAAATGGGCCAAGAAGAAAAATTTTTGCGGCATTAATCTTGAAAAAGCGCTTGCGTGACACTGTTGTGAAGGGCTACCCAAGGTGCCTTTCAGTTTGTTGACCATGTGCTAGTAATCCATCCTGTTGTCGTTATTTTATAGACTTTTGAACTTATTATGGTAAGCTGTGAAACGTATTTAATAAAAAATTTACAAGTTTAAACATTGAAAATATATCCCATATTTAAAGACAAAGTGACAGTTTTCAACTCAGAAGGCGATTGCATGACTCCGGTAAGTTAAAAATTGAAAATAAATCGCGAATAACACAAATTGACAGTTTTGGTATCAGTCTGCATTTTATACCCAGTCTGCAATCTGCAGTCTGCATTTTATACCTAGTCTGCATTTTATACCCAGTCTGCAGTCTGCAATGATCTGCAGTCTGCATTTTATACTGACCGATTAAAAATAAATAAATAATGGCAATTTCAGTGAAAATCCACAGAGTGGCTCCTCTCTTCCACTCTTTCCAGATCGAATTGCAACTTTGAAATGTTGGTTTTTGTGGAGGGAGGAAAATCGTAGTATCCGGCAAAAAACCCTTGGCCAAGATATGATGTCGGGTCTGAGATTCGAACCGGGTCGCATTGGTGGGAGGCGAGTGCTCTCACCACTGCTGTGCCATCCCTGCTCCCCATAATTCCTTTAACACGGTCATGCTGATTGCATTCATTTGGCTTGTCAGACCCACAAGAAACAAAGTCTACAATGTATACTACTATTAATTTCTATCACTAGGAAAGGCTTATGATTTATGTTCCAGCGCAAATGTTCCATGCATTTATTTGTTCCTGGTCTTTAACAACACACTATCATGTTTTTAAATTTTTATTTTCAAATTACAGTCAAGGCTCTCGTAAGCGACCACCTCAGGAATTCGAAAATGTGGTCGTAACTTGAGGTGTAGCACAACAAGTGGTCGCTTAAGAGAGCTTAAAACAAAGGAAAAAGACCAGTTGGTACATAAGTTCCCAAAAGTGGTTGTAACTACATGTAGAGCTTGGTCGCTTATGCAAAGTGGTTGCAACAAGAGCTTTGACTGTATTTATCATAAATTATGCCACATTTTGATTGGGAGGTATTGTGAGTTTTGCGTTGCTTCATGGTTAACCCAATGCTGACAGATTATTATTATTTTTTTAATTTATCAAGTTTATAAATTTGGTGGTATTCACTTATGGTTTAAAATTTTGCCCTGTGACTTTATAACAGATGTATCACTGGTGATGCCAAAGCCAGTTTAATGCCAAATACCTCTGACACCAAAGTGGCAAAATAGGCAAGCATTTTTTGTATAATTTTCTCTCCAAAATCAAAATAGTACTCACAGCAATCACATGTAGTGCAAAAACATAATTAAAAAATTGAATTACAGCTTTCCCACACTCCAAGCAATTCTGTATGCTAGCTAAAGTTATGCATCTCCAAAGGAATTAATAAACTGACTGCTGTTATCTCTGTGTTGGATACTAGTTTACAGTATCAGTTTCGCATACATGTATCAGCCACCCAATTAGCCTGTCGGAGTCTGATCTCAGGCTACCACCCAATGAAATGGAGATGCAAAACAAATTCAGCAAAAATAATAATGGCACCTTTCTCTCTCCTTACTCATACTGATATGAACAAAATTACCTTAATCATGTTTCAGCCACTTATAAAATTAATATACTACAACATCTACAACATATTTGAAATCAGTACTGATTAAAACTGTAATATTATTTGTTCCAGGTCCTTCAATCGACAAAGAAACTGCGACAGGAGTAAATAAACAAGCTTTCCCGGCCCTGAGATGCACATATTTAATGTTAAAATTCTTAATCCTATTTGTACTGGTTGGGATACAAGGTCAAGTTGTGTTAAAAATAAATTGAATTTTATTTTAATGGCTATGTTCTGTTACTTTTATTTGTGACACCTTGATGTATTGGAGTAGCTTGGTGGCCACTTGAGTTAATGCTGGCTGTCTTAAGCCCCAGCTAAACAATCAATCATTGCTTCTCAAAAAAAAAATTGAATGAAAATGTTCTAACTTGAAAATTTAGCTGGTCCATCCAAGGGCCCTTGTTTACACCAGCAAAAAAAAAAAATGGTTTACTAGCCAACACAATGATTTACACAAACTTGCCTTTTCTGCTAGTTGGTTAAGGCTTTCATATTTTACTAGCATGACTCGGCTCGCTTCGCTCGTAAATTTTCTTCAGGAGCCTGATCTCAAGCTAATATTTTACCTGAAAAAGGATTACCTGCAGGGCATCGAAATTGGCCAGACAATAATACATGTACATGTATACTGTACAACAGGGAGAGATGTTTTGATTTGCCATGAAAAATTAAACATAGCTAAATTATTACAGATTTGATGATAATGCTTGCACACACATTTGCTATTCGAAAAATTACACCAATAACCTATGAGATTGGTTTCCAACTGAATAGATATCTAATGCATGGAACTACTTTGAAAAGACTGAGGGCACTTGGCATTCAAATCTGGCAGTAAATTACAGATGAGTGGGACTCTCGAAGTCTGACATGCCCTCTGAGCCTTCAGGTTTATTTACTTCGCTTTTCAAGGAGAACCTACTATAACTGCAAAGCCCAAATCAAGCCAAAAGTACAGTAAGAGCAAGCAGGCCGGTGGCAGGGCGTTCGTTTTACTCCTGTTTCACTCGGCCGCAAGAGCACCGCGCGAGAGTTTGATCTTCAACAAATTCGCGCGATTCAACCTGCGTGCGTAAAAGCTGATTGAATGTTCGTTGAATTTCTGTAATAACACCAGAAATAAATGGTATCTTCGACTGTTTGAGTGAATTTTAGATCACTCGACGGACCGCCGCATTACAACATGGCCGCGAAGAGAAAATACGGTATCCAAGATTTTACTAGTGCCCAGTTTCTCGCGGTCAAATTTGCTTTGTTTTGGTTTTGTCTCAGCCAATCACATCACAGGAAAACAGGTCTCCAGAACTGGGTATGGCCCGAACTGATACACGCGTGTCACGTTTCGTCGACATTAGCGGCAGCGGGAAATAAATTACAAGAAAATGGAACAATGGAAAAAGCTAAAAACAAATATGAAGTTCAACCGGCGGTAATCAGTGACGAATTAGTGACGGTTGGCATGTCGGAGGATAATGCTGGCGGCTAAGGGATGGTCCAAAAAAATAAACATTTGGCCAAGAAGCAAAGCTTCGAGGGAAAATGTGAAATTTTGAGGTCAATCTTTCAGCCAAGGGCATTATCCTCCGACATACCAGCAAGCCAGAAAGGGGATTATTTATTTTATAAGCCTTCGATTAATTTTCACATCGCGCTTCGTGAAACCGCTTAATTAAAGAAAAAACCCAGATTGATCTGATGGCGATTGCGAATGACATAAACAAATACAACTGATTGGTTGACTTCATTTTATTTATACTGTGATTAGATCAAAAATTGACAGACTGTCATGTTAAAATGAAATATATTCTCTGCACCGCCCCTACAAGATCAAAAACTCGAAAACATGGCGCTTTTAAAATTATTTAGTCATTGCGCATTCAAAATTCAGATTGCAAAGTTTCATAAGAAATGGGAAGAATTTGATAAAAATCGGGAGAGTGGGAGGTAAGACGTCAAATTGGGAGACTCCCGATCAAATCCGGAGGGTTGGAATCTCTGCCAGAAGGCAAAAAGGGAGATGCGAAGCCCGGTGGTATAAACCAAATACCTACAATGCGAGCTCTTCCTCTGCAACTGACTTCTGGTTTTATAATGTACCCATGGGAAAGCACAAGCTTGTAAATTTGCTCACGGATATGTGCAAGAAAGCTGGTCTCGCACATACATTTACATTCCTCACTGTATTCGAGCTACTTCAGTGACAGTCCTAAAAGCTGTTGCTTTAGAAAACTGCCGATGTGAAGAGCGTAACGGGCTACGCAAGTGATAAATCCATCGAGTCTTACAATGCACGGGCAACCATTATTGAGCAGTTTGAGCGGTCTTTACTGTCATCCGCGATCGTCAGTCGGTTTAAACACAAATAAACTCAGTTCAATTTGCCCCTTCCATATTTTTCACTTCAAGCTATTTCACAATTTTAAGCTGCGTCCTTCCGCCATTCAGCAACAAACCGAAGTACACCAACAGTCCACTGTCAACGCGTGAATCCATCAACTGCTCCAGACTATTATTTTTTGCAGGGACAATTGAACTAGATTGGAATTTTTTCATGAGACTGTGGACACGTTTTTCTGACCAGTTTTCGAATAGCGCAATGGTAAAACGATTTGAAAAGCGCCTTATTTACGAGTTTTTGATCTTGGGGGCGTTGCAAAGAGTAAATTTGTCATGTCTTCGGTCAAGAGAATATATTCTCTTGCTTCAGTTTATTGCAAATCAAAGCAGGTACAGAAACGCGCATAAGTGCGCATGCTCACAAATGTCAACTGTATTTGACACGACAGTGTCAATTTTTGTATAAATAAAATAAAGTCAACCAATCAATTGTATTTGCTTACATCATTCGTAGTCGCCGACATCAGATCGACACTGGCTTTTTAACTCATGAATGCTAAAGCAATGAACGGGTTATAGCATTCGGTAGGCAAATTTCACTCTCTAGGCATTCTCGTCCCCAGAGCTACGCGGTTTTTTTAAAATGTTGTGACCAAAATAAACGGAGGATCTGGGAACGAGAATGCTCTCTAGGTCGATGGGTTGTACACTTTAATCGCGCTATTAATTTATGCATATTAATTTATTCATTCACGATTAAAATCATAGCAGGCTGCGATTTTTCTTTCAAGTGGTTTTGCGACGCGCGATGTGAAAATTAATAATATAAATAAATAATCCGCTTTCTGGCTTGTTGGTATGTCGGAGGATAATGCCCTGGGCTGAAAGATTGACCTCAAAATTTCACAATAGGCTCTTTGCATAATATGGTCACATGACCATGTCATCATAAAAATAGGTGGCAGTACAAAATGATTGCCAGAAATGGAAAGAGTATGATGAAATTAGTTGGGTTGCCAATTTTGAGACCGCTGATGCGAAAGCGTGATATTTTATAGTGCTTTGAAAGTTAGAAAAATTTGTATGGCTGCTGGATGGCAAGACTTGCCATCCAGCCATATTGGCCATACAAATCCTTTAAATTTTTCGAACTTTCAAACGACCATAAAATCTCATGCTTAAGCAACAGTGGTCTCAAAATTGGCAACATTACTAATTTCATCATGCTCGTTCCATTTCTGGCAACCATTTTGTACTACCACCTATTTTTATGATTGACATGGTCATGTGACCGTATTATGCAAAGGGCCTATTGCCTTCGAAGCTTCCGCTTCTTGGCCAAATGCTTATTTTTCGGGACCATCTCTCAGTTACAGGCATTATCCTCCGACATACAAGCCGCCTGAAGGAGTTTATTTGCTAAATACCCGTCCACCGATTTTGTACCACGTGACGCAATCCAGCCAATGAAACTGCGCGAAGTTTTAAATATTACTTAAAATATCATTAGTCACTAGATTTTCAAATTGTTATTTATAAGCTGAACTATTAAGGGGAGAGAATAAGTGAATATAAAAGTTAATCTGACGGGTGTATTAATAAAATTGAGGGCTTTACGCACCTTCGGAGTCTATAGCTGTAGAATACTCCGGCATGCTGCTAGGCAGTGGAAACCCACAATATTTTTTTCAACACAGAAATCTGCCCAATGGCCACTGTAACAAGCATCGCTGAAGATCATTGGGTAGTACGTTCCTCCAGGCAGACTATCAACAATCTCTTGAATACTGATTGTCCCATCAGCAAAGCACCAGTTTCCAGTCCCAATTTCTCCATGACCAGTGTAGTACAACATAGGCTGAAAACCCTTTACTTTTGCATTTCTCAAAAAGTTTAGTTATATGTTTCACGAGCTACGGACTTGGTTAAGGTGAGATCCTTAACAGTGTTGAACAACTTCGTTCCAACTGCTTTTTCCACGTTATATAAATCAAGAGTAATACCTGAAAGGAATGGACCGTTACTGTCTCTCGAAACATCCCTACTTCTTCTATCAGAAATATTGATGGTGCTTGGAGGATCTGTAGCACCTGCGAGAAGTAACCACAATGGCTCAAGAGTAGTTGGGTTCCACTGTGCCCACCTGTCAATTCGACCAACATTGGGTCCTTGAGCAATTGCAGAACCAGCACTACAACAAGACATGGTAGCAGCTTCTATGATTTGCACATCTTTCGTCACCTAAGACAGACAAAAAAATTACATGGCGTTTTTAGTTTTTCGACAAATTTCTGAAGGTTTTGTTTGAAAATGCAAATGCATGCAACTGTCAGAATCGAGAATGAATCGAATTAAACTTAAGTCCAAAATAACAAAAATTGAAGTTAAATGAAAATATCTGTGTATATTTGAATGGACCCACAAAATGGAGTTTACTTGTTTTATACGTATACATTCACTGAAATAATCGAAGGATTTGATTTTGGCATGAACTCAAATTGAACTGCAGAACAATGTTTTAAGCCATAAAATTAAGCCATAAAATTAAGCCATAATTTAAAACCGAGACGACTTATCAGTTTAAGCTCCAAACAAAATAAAGTTTGGAAGCAGAGTTTTGAACTACCTTTATTCCAGTTGAAAATGTATTCCAATAATCTGCGCCTATGTATCACTACTCCGTATAATGAAACGATTCCACTTAAATTTATAATTTCAGTACTCCTCCCGACGACGCTCGACATCCCAGGCATCGGTGACCATTCGTGGACTTCTGCCGTCACTAGAAACAAAATATTTCATCCGCTTTGCTTCTTAGAGATGTACTCAAGCCTGTTCATCCGAATCATATTCATTCTGCTTGATTTGTGATATAAATTTTCTCGTTCAAAATATCCAGTTTAGATGCAGATTTACCGCTATGTCAAAAATTGTCTGTGAGCGATCTACCAGTCAACAAGCGCGCGAAAACAAACCAACAAACCAGTGACGTCAGCTAGCTTACAACCATGGACAGACAGTGTGCGCTTAATATTAACCAATCAGAGAGCGCGGTTATCGAGGAAATACAGTATGCCGTTGTCTGTAGTGAAAACCATACTTAAATTGGAAACATTTTGACTAGGGTGATTTGGTAATTAAGTCTTTGTAGGACACTTCAAGAGCTATCGAGACATGTATACAGTAAATAGCCACTAAGTGGACAAAGAACCTATAGGCTAAAATTTCTCATTAAGACGTACCCCCAACATTTTTTAAATGTTTTTTTTAACCGATCTGTTTGAATTTACTAATTCTCGGTGGCTTTCTGTCCACCTTCATCAGAGTGGAGAAAGTTCATTGGTGCTCGCGCTACACGCCCATGCGTTGGTGACGTCTTTAATTTTGAATTAAAGGGACGTAAGCGCGAGGGAACGCTTTTCTCTCGTTCATGGCGTCGCTGTCCAAAGTGGAGCGGCACGACTCCAGGAAAAGCCTTTTATGGTAATTGGTCACACCGCTCTCGAGGATCTGGCGTCTCTCGGATGGATATGGTGATCTGTTGTCTCAGTATGTTGTTTGATTGCTGACTCGCTGTTGCTCGCGCGACCTGGAGCATGTTCGGCTCCGCGCGAGGTCCACGAGCATATAAGAACCTGTTTTAGGCCTAAATATTGAAACAAGTTATTTTAACAAATTAAAATCTGTTCAGTGTTAAACAGTTCGACGTAGTTTTTGGTGCTATACTTAGAACCTGCTGTGAGTTTAAATAAATCAGAGAACCTAGGGCAGGGTCTGTGTTTGTTTAAAATGTAGTCATAACAGGCCATAGTGAAGTACAGTGTAACATGGTGTAAAGCAAGGAAATAGAAAGTGCTATAAAAAGTTTTTTGAGGAGCCCACTCTGTTTATCCCCGAAAATAAATTTGGTTTATACTTCAGTGATCACAGGTATAAACCAAATCGCATACCGTAGAATCCCGGTTATAAGCCCTGGGCTTATACAACTTCGTAAGGGTTTTTGGTGGGCTTATAAATCTGTTCTCTGAAAAAGAAATGTTTAATCATGTCCATTTCAATTGAACATCATGTCCATTTCAATTGAACAACAATGTTCATGCAACAATAACAGTAAAAGCTTTGAAACGCAAATGCACTCAGGACATGTGGGGCGGGCTTATAATCAGGGGGGCTTATATATCTGATCGCAGGCCTTGAGCTATGTTTTCGTGTTTCACTTACGATCGATCGAAAAATTCACTATTGTTGCAAAGATAATTAGTTTGCTAAAAAAGATATGTGAAAGAAGAGTCTCTCCCGGAATTGTTTTTCAAGGTAAAAACCTTATCTGTTCCGTGACGGCCTTATCCACGCGAAATGAAAACAAATTCCGGGAATTTTGAATTGCCGCCATTATGTTTGTATGGAAATGAGCGAGCAGGTTGGCGCACGCGCACTCATTTTGCCGCTGTGTCGCTTGCGATCGCTTGCAACGAAATTGTTCTTGTTCGTTTACACTATTTTGTTGCTTGGCTGTAGCAAAGAAGCAGAAGGTATTTGTGTAACATTCGAAACGATGAGCCAATTCTTCCCAGAACAATGCATTCCCAAGAAAATTTGTCTTCGTTACAATACCTTACAAAGTTGGACTTTGCGATAGAAATACGAATACAGGATCAGATAAAAAAATTCGACAAAATTCGACTGTACACAATGTACACGTCCCCAAAAAGCCGATCCTTTTTTCTGCCTCGTACTCTGTTTATGCTAGAATTGAGTCGAAAATGTTCTCTGTTGTTCAGTTTTTGGTCTTGGTGTAATTTGAACAAAATGGTATGTAACCTATTAAATTTTCTACATACAGTTCACTACGATTATAGTACTCGCATAATTATAATGTACAGCCCTTGACACCGCTTATCTTCAAATAGAACATTGCTTATAGGTGGCCATTTTCTTTATTCCTATGATTTTGTTATCTCTCTTTCCAAGGGAAATTAGATCCTGATCAGTATAAGAATACGTTGTAAACATCACCGATTTTGATTCTTGTAAATTGTAAATGTTGTAAGTATTTTTGGTATCGTAAGTAAAATATATATATTTTAAAAACATATTTTAATTTGAATGGTTTTGCACCAAGACTCGGAAGAGGCACCTCGGAAATGGCCTATTGAGAGTTCGCACTGAAAAACCATTCAACATCTCGTCCAAAGCTTGAATATTGATTTTTCGCTTTTTCCTTGGTTGGTAGGTCAGTCGTGAGTGTGTACGTGGATTCGGGGCGGGGCAGCTCCAAGAACTGATCTTTCTGGCAAATGACACCTGTCTCATTAAATCCAACTGGCTGCCCATCTCTTACTTGAATAAAAAATCCGTTCTGATGTTAATGCACAAAGTTTACTATGAAACCTCGACTCAATCCATTTAAGAGTAACTTCTCGTCTACCCAGGTCTTCTCGCGTATCCAACCAATTCAATATCATTAGGATTAAATCAGAGACTGACAGAAACTCCTTACAATATAGAAGTCCTGTGATCTGGAATTTTATAAACAGATTAGTTAAAGTACCAGAAAATACCAGCTTCATTTACGCAAACACTTCAAAAATACACGGATAAGTTCTATAACACAGTAGTGTAAACTAAATAAGTTTATTTTGGGATGGCTACACCAACTTTTAAGCCGGCGGGTCTAATCCGCAGATCGCAGGTCGCAGGTAAATGGCCATTTCCAACAATTAATGAACTACAGCGAGTTAATCAAACAATTAATTACTCAATCGGTTAACTTGTGAATCGGCAATCTTTTCTTCATAAATGCCTACAGATAAAACAATCTTCTCAATTATAACCCAATCTGGGTAGGAACCATGACCCAAGTTCTAGGCAAAATAAATTTTTACACTAAAATAAATCAGTAGCGTAAGCCAAGTGCGAATTTTAAGATGAATTCCACGGCTGTACTCCTTTTTATACAGCACTGCATTATTACCCATGTTCAGTGCAAGGACCTACGGCCCAAGCCTTGCTGTATCTCGTGTCGACAAAATATTTATTTCAGCTTAATTCGCAGGCTCAATCGTCAGAAATAACACTTTTCTTCATTGCCTGCAATGCCAGTGTCATATTAATTAGCTAACAAGAACGTTCGATCATTCAGTCTTAGCATTTCATAGTTAGCGCGTTCGGATTAAATCGCAGATACCTTAACCCATATATCAAAAGGTAATAGAGTTGGCTACATGAATATACTATCAATTTTACATTTAAATGAAAATCCGATTTTACGCTACTCGTCTTTATGAACGTCTTAATCGCCTTTCAAAAGCTAAGCTCCAAGAGATTTTTGTATTTCGGTGAACTGATTCTTTCCACAAAGTCCCCATCAAAAGCGCTAAAAACAATTGTCTGGGTTTTAGGATATTTGATTCCAATCAAAAGTTATACAGCATTTTGTAAATTAACAGAAAACTCCAGAGTAACCACAAGCAAATAGCCGTAACCTTGAAAATTTGCAAAGTTATCCAATTCCCAGACAAATTATTTTTGGTAATATATTAATCTATCATCTCTCCAAATTTGAGAAAAATTGATCTAAATCCCTTTGAGTTGTAACTCTGTATATGACAGATATTTTTTTATTTGCTTGATCGAATCTTCATAGGATCCTGATATGAACGTCGAAAAAAAAAATTCCATATCGCTTTTCTTCACCGCGTTTTAGCCGTCTAAAGACGTGAAATTTCATTTCCGGTTAGGTAAAAAACCGAGCGAGGTGGAGTCCTGGACCGAGTCGGTCGTAGCCTGCGAGCAGGCTCACGAAATAACGCGCGCGCGAGCGGCGATAGCCGCGAAAACGAGACGGCTTGCCGGCGATCGGCGCGGCGGGAGGGCCAGTCTAAAGTGAACCTGCAACGATCACTGTATTTTTTTCATTTCTGCTTCGCCTGAGCGAAGGGAAATACCATTGGCTGAAAAGCGAGAAAGGCGAGAAAAGTGTCAGTCAACTATGTTTGATGATCGATAGCGATTACACGCCGACAAACACGCAGACTGGATCCCTATGGAGTTCGTCACTTCACGGGTTTCATAACAACAACATAATAGCGTTGGAGCGAGAGTTCGTGTATATCGGATGTTTTAGACAAGTTTCAGTCTGTTTCTGGCGTGAATTTTGAACTGAAAAAGGAGCAAGATATTATGGCGTTATATCCCCGCCAAAATTCAAGTTTTGGTTTGCAACATTGATGCTTCGAATTTATGCTCATTTTACAATCCAATATTCGACTTCTGTAATTCAGTGGTGCGATATGCATGTGTCACAATGCAACATTCATGTTTCGACATCGAACTTCACGCTTGAGTGAGTCGACCTTGGGATGGTAAAACCGCTGTACAACGGTATCGATGACTTGAAGCAACGCTAAGAGAAGATCCTGGGGACGAGGGTTGCCTGCAAGATGGCGGCGTTTAGAAGAGCGTACGATATCGTCCAGCAGACGATTGCAAGTGTAGAGAATCCAATCACTTCGTTCGAAGTTGATGGAATATACCTAAGGCTGGACTATCTAACTCGAACACTAGTGAACCTCGATAGCAGCTTTTCACAAACAGATGAAAGTGTTCGACTTTTGGGGAGACCATCAGCTACCTCCGCTGTATGGATACAGAGTCAACTGCTTGTGACAGGACAAACAGAAAGATTATGCCAAGCCGCAGAATGTCAGTTACATTCTCGCAAATACACATTAGTTGCACTAGCAACTACAGAAAACAAAACTCCGGCAACTGATGAGATCCATATTTAAGTGCGCCGGAATATTTTTGCTCTCCCATGAGGTGTTTGATGAGTGGGCATATGCTACACGCAAAACAGTCGACTTGCGCCAGCACTCATCAAACACCTCATGGGACGAGCAAAAATATTCCGGCGCACTAAAATGCAATAGCATCAACTCCATTTTAAGGGGGTGATTACATGGCGAATTTCAGCCCGAGGCTGAAATTTCAGCCCGGTTAGGGGGCTGGAATTTTGTTGCGATTACATGACGAATTTCAGCCCGGGCTGAAATTAATTTGAAATTGCGCGGGAAGAGTCATCAGAGAATGAGGGGCGATTTGAATAACCGGCAACTTGTTTACATATCGGCTGAACGTTTGAAGAACGAAGCTGTTGTTATATTCCATTTTCGATTTGAAATTCGCGACACATCGAATAAGATTTTCGATTTTATCTCCCTTGTTCCACTCGAACCTTTTTTCCATCTTGTTTAAAAAACACAGGAGCGATTTTTACAATACCCGGCAACTTATTTACTGTCCGGCTGCACGTGTATATAAAAACAAAAGGACCATTCTTATTCAATGACATGCAAATACGTTGCCAGGCATTCTACAATTTAGCCAAAACACAATCACTGCGCATGCCCAAGTTCAATTTTCAGCCCGGGCTAAAAATTCCATTCCGATTACATGGTTTTTTCAGCCCGTTTGGCCGGGTTGAAAATTCCAGCCCGGTTTCTCAAACCGGGCTGGAATTATCAGCCCGGATGAATTTCAGCCCGGGCTGAAACCTTGCCCATGTAATCGCTAACTTAATTTCAAGAGGATTTGTTTCGGAAGTCGGGCTGAAATCTCAGCCCCCCTAACCGGGCTGGAATTTCAGCCCGAGCTGAAATTCGCCATGTAATCACCCCTAATAAGAGGGGTTTGCGAGAAGAGCATGTGCGTTCCAATCTACATAACTCCACGCTCTAACTAAAACATAGAGTGCCCAGAAAACCAGAAGAAACTACCTATACAAAACGCAAAACAATCGACTTGCGTGAGATATTAATATTTCTATATTGTGGTGCTAGAAGGTCACACAACGAACAAAGGAGGACACATCGAGCTCAGGCTCGGTCATTTAAAGAGAGACAACAACATATCTTGCGTTATAACCCATCAAAATTTATCTCGCGCGCGATTGGTCTAAACACGTCACGTGACGCAGCCAAAACTGGGGAATATCCGGGTGATATTCCCCAAGTGATATTCCCCAGTTTTGAAAACTTGCGTTTCACGTTCGCAGATTCAGATTTCGTCTCAAATAAATTGCTAAATTAAATAGGGACTGATTGTTTTGAACAGACTAGAAATATTTGTGAACGCCAACAGAATTGTTTTGATGTTTAACAGCTTGGCCGACCGAGATCTTCCACAGGCAACAGATCGAGCGGCTTGTCAAAAAAATATTTGAAGGATAATAACTACAATAGCCTCCATTTGGCTTCAAAAATATGCTCGGATATTTGTCCTTGGACATTATCTGTTCCTCGAAGCTCACAGTTTTCCTCGAGCTTCGCTCTCGGAAAACTGTGAGCTTCGAGGAACAGATAATGTCCGCGGACAAATATTTGAGCATATTTCCTCACCAAATGGAGGCTATTGTTTATATAGAAATGAGCCGAAACTAACCTTAGCAATGAGCAACAAAAATTTTATACGGGAGGTGTCAAACTCATGACCTCTTGTAAACAATTTGCTAGAATGTACATATTCGAACTGAGGCTCTACTGGAAAATCCTCCTCAAACTAAACATATACTGCCGTTTAGAAACACACTTGAAGCAGACTACATTTTAATAGAGAACGCAATATACTAATGTCACGAACTGGTGGGAGTCGTGTAGGCCTGTCCACCTTTTTACAACATTGACGAATTCGAAGGTTGCCTTCGCCGCTTCGATTTTCCTGTTATCCGCCATCACTGTGTAGCCTGCAACATGACAGCAAGCTCAGGACTCAGTCCACGTGCAACTCCTTTTGAGCCCAAATTACGTTGTACAGCGGTTTACCATCCCAAGGTCGACTCACTCAAGCGTGAATTCGATGTCGAACATGAATGTTGCATTGTGATACATGCATATCGCACCGAGTATCAACATTGAATTGAAAGACACGAATGTTCGCATTGTACATCATGAATAATTTTGAGAAAGTCGCATGTAAACGGAGCACGTTGAATTGTAAAGATGGATGTTGAATTGTAAATGTGGAAAGTTGAATTTACAGAAGTGTGAATATTGGATTGTAAAACGAGCATAAATTCGACGCATCAATGTTGCAAACCACAACTTGAATTTTGGCGGGGATATAACGCCATAGTTGCAGGCTCACTTTAGACTGGCCCTCCCGGCCGCGCCGATCGTGAGCCTGCTCGCAGGCTATCGACAACCACGTAAAAACAGCGAGGAGTTTCCGGGAGTTTTCGTGGCTTATAGTGTGTTATACCAGATATATTTTAGTTCAAATTTTGTCTAGAACCGTCAAAACCTACACAAAGTTATGTCTACGGATGATTTTGAGTTTTGGGAGCGATTCTGAGCTATCAGACGAATAATTCAGTGTTTCTTCGACTGTTGATGAAGTTTGAGTGCGATGAGTTTATACAGGTTTATAGAAGCAGCAGCAGACAACTCAGACCCAGAAGGTCCTTACGATGAGTGCTTCAAGAGTACATGTATACCGCTAGTAGATAACGACAGCGATATAATTTCTCATTCTGAAAGAACGTGAATTCGAGGCCCCGGACATGCTGGAAATGCGTGTGTATATAAAACTACCGTAAAAATAACATTGTTTGTTTACACAATTGCGCTGTTTGAATCGAAATGGAGTTGAACCGATTTGTAATAAGCTTTTTAAATTCGCTTGTACATGTAGTTCTCAGGGTGTATGTAAACCAGGAACACACCCGGAACACCCCGGAAACACCCCGGAACACCCCGGAAACACTCCCGGAAAACACCCCCGGAACACCCCGGAACACCCCCGGAACACCAACGGAAACCCCAGGAACACAAAAAATATAAAAATAATATATAAATAATAATAAATAATAAAATAAAAACAAATATATTTATATAGTGGCTGAAGAAGTGAAATCGAACATGGTCAGCGGTCAGAGCCGTTACGATCGACTGATACCGACACTTCCGAAGATGCCCCGAATATTTCCGAAGACTTACGAAGATGTCCCGAACACTTCCGAATATTCCGAAGATGCCCCGAATATTTCCGAAGATGTCCGAACACATTCGAAGATGTCCCGAAGATTTCCAAAGATGGCTCGAAGACTTCCAAAGATGTTCCGAAGATTTCCGCACGTTTTCAGAAGACCCGAATTTTTCTCTGGTCCCGAGGGTGTCCGCTTACGTAAAGACGAAGAGTAAAAAGAGAGCGCAGAAAATTCGCCTGATACTCAGGTTAGGGAGGTTCGACTGAACAAACAACGACATGATTGACCAATGACCAATTGGTCTACGAAATTGCACATGGCAATGACCTCCGATTACCTCAAATTCAATGTCACGCTCTGTGGCGTTGGCCAATTGGCAAACATTTGAATTTGAGCGGGTCCTTTGCCACTCTATTCACTCTTAGATAAGAGCTTCGGAAAAATTCGGTCTTCTGAAAACGTGCGGAAATCTTCGGGACATCTTCGGAAGTGTTCGGAAATCTTCGAAGTGTTCGGGACAACTTCGGAAATCTTCGGGCATCTTCGGAAGTGTTTCGGTATCATTCGATTCGTTAACGGCTCTTGAGCGCTTACCGCGTTCGATTTCACTACTTCAACCACTATATAAATATATTTGTTTTTATTTATTTATTATTATTATTTTATTATTATTTTTTATATTTTTTGTGTTCCTGGGGTATTCTGTTGGTGTTCCGGGGTGTTCCGGGGTGTTCCGGGGGTGTCCGGGGTGTTCCGGAGTGTTCCGGGAGTGTTCTGGGGTGTTCCGGGTGTTCCGGGATGTTCCGGGGTGTTCCGGGTGTGTTCCGGGTGTGTTTTCTGGTTTTACATACACCCGCGAAGGGAGCAGCACTCGCGAAGCGGCGAGCGACTTTGAAATCGAATGGATTTTTAGCACGAAGATCGCGGCACGCTCCAAATGTAAATAGTGTCACAGAATAGTTTTTACTTTCATCCTATAAATACCACAGTAATTGGACCAATCATATCACAGGTCACCAAGCGTATTATGAGAGTTTGTATGGAGCTGAAATTCGATCGAAAATAATTTTCACAGTTCTCTTAGTACGATACAGCGGCAGATTCGACCGTAGGTCGAAATTCGCCCTAAACAGCCTCCGGAAGCGATAAAACACAGGAAAAGACAACAGGTGAGGTTTTTAACTAAAATTCACATTATTTACAACTTTTCGAAAGAAAAGTGAAAATTATTTTCGATCGAATTTCAGCTCCATACAAACTCTCATAATACGCTTGGTGACCTGTGATCATATTGGAAGTCTTGTAATTGTAACTGATCTAGCACATTCCCAGACAACTGAACGAGGAAGTCAATGTCTGTTGTTATTTTTCCCAGAAATGCAATAAATAGTGAGTTGTGTCGGATTCGGAATTTTTGCCCAAAACATGCTGATAGTACGCAGTTGAAAGCAAGATGAGAGACCCTGGGAACGAGGTTGACTTCATATAGCGAACACACCGCCGCTTCACAATTCAGAATCTCGATGGAAGCTCATGAAATAAATATTTTTATGCGCGGCTTTCCAACATCAAAACGTTGCACATCATCTGACTTTATAAACGCTGAGGGCCGAAATATATTTAAACAAGGTTTAGACAGGGTTACAAAAGCTTGGCCTAACTCGAGTTTAAACTGCCAACCTCAATGTGTAAACGTCAATTACAGAAGTGTATAACACAGACTAAAGAAACAATTAGCTAAGACTGACCTGCTTGTAAGAAGACTGATTTAGACCTCATTAAATTCACCTTAAACCACGGCCTAACTGGCAATGTACAGCGGTTTGTACAACTTGCCATGTCCTGAAGAGAACCCTGAGAGGTTGAAAGTTCTTGACAGCCAGCGAACTTTTTAATGCTCCAAACTGTTGTAAAATATATAAATCTAGAAGAAAATAACTTAGACTTCGTTTAAATATTCGGCTCTAAGTCCCAATTAATACGTCGCATTTCAGCTAGTCGCGTTGAATATAAGAATCAATTGCAACGTGCTCTATTTTGCTATTTGTGTGGGCATTGCGTTGATTTAAAGTGATTTCAGAGAGTGTTCTGGGACTTGAAATGAATTATAATACTGATGATACATTCGACGTGACAGAAATGCTATTAAAATAAGACGTATCAATTTGGCCTAAAATAACTAAAACTTTTGTCCTAGAAATACACGAATTAGCTCGAATTCCAAGCTTCAAATTCCAAGTAAGTAATTCTGGTAAGTTCAATACACACGTGTCAGTCACAGGGAAACAATAGCAACAAACGAGATAACGAGCGAGTTGAACCTCGTTCTTGTTAATTGCCGACTAACAGGTCGTATGCGAGGAAAGTGCTGGACGTAACAATGTTTTTTAAAACAACCGCGAGAGCACACGATATATATAGTCGATATACCTCACCTCGATTCACTTAGTCTATCAAAGAGAACGTACCTAAACTGTATACCTCAAGATATTCTAAACACTCAGGAAGATGAAACGAAAAGAAAAGAGCCTCGTACTCACCTTGAACGCAGCTGAATTTCTTTTGTCTCTCGACTGGTAGTGAACCGAAACAACAACAATACACGAAACTAAATTCAGAAGCCAGAGAACGGCAGTAACCAACGCCAAGTAAACTAAATTATGGCAGCTGACGTAAGTGCAGAGGAAGTCTTCCGATCATCAGACAACAAAGGGTATTTCACTTTGTCATATTTCCGGCTAGAAATTCTATAAATACCAAATTGTGTCATCCCCAGAATCCGCGATCGTTTTGGTCAGCAGTAAACTGAAAACAGACATCCAGAAATGTAGAAATTCAAAACCACTGTGGTTTAAGAGAATTTAATGAGGTCTAAATCAGTTTTCTGGGCAAACGAAAAAAGGCCGTGGCAAACGAGGAAACATTGTTGCGGACGCAAATTTCAAGCGTCCGAGACGCAAAAAATGTTTCTGAATTCTTTCAGAAAACATTTTGCGTCCGCAACAAATGTTTCCCCGTTTGTTCGGGGAAACATTTGCATCCGCAACAATGTTTCAGCAACAGTGTTTCCTCGTTTGCCACGGCCTTTAGACTTCGTTTAAATATTCGGCCCTAAGTCCCAATTAATACGTCGCATTTCAGCTAGTCGCGTTGAATATAAGAATCAATTGCAACGTGCTCTATTTTGCTATTTGTGTGGGCACTGCGTTGATTTAAAGTGATCTCAGCGAGTGTTCTGGGACTAGTACTTGAAATGATTCATGATACTAATGATACATTCGACGCGACAGATATGCTATTGAAATACCAGGTATAAATTTGGCCTAAAATAACTAAAACTTTAGTCCTAGAAATACACGAATTACATTCTGGTAAGTTTAATACTTACGTGTCAGTCACAGGAAAACAATAGCAACAAACGAGATAACGAGCGAGTTGAACCCCTCGTTCTTGTTAAGCTGACTAACAGGTTCATATGCGAGGAATGTGCTGGGCGTAACGATGTTTTTAATAAAACAACCGCGAGAGCACACGATATATATAGTCGATATACCTCACCTAGATATAGTCGATATACCTCACCTCGATTCACTTAGTCTATGAAAGAGAACGTACCTAAACTGTATACCTCAAGATATTCTAAACACTCAAGAAGATGAAATGAAAGGAAAAGAGTCTCGTACTCACCTTGAACATAGTTAATAGAGGGAAATGGTTATGAAGCCCGGCAAACTTCAAAGGACCAGGGAAAGGAGCAAACAAAGACGCCAAGATTTATGTTGGAAAGTCCACGACCCTGCACAATCTTTTGTTTTGCGCTCATACACTATGCATGAATTACGTAATCGAAACGTTTCTATTGGTTAGTTGCTTGAACACACGTAAACACCTATTGTATTTTGTCAGGTTTGTGCAGGGTCAAGGCCAAAAAAAGCGAACAAAAACATATAACAAAGACTTTTGTCGGGCTTCATAACCACTCCTTTTATTAGCTATGCCTTGAACACAGCTGAATTTCTTTTGTCTCTCGACTGGTAGTGAACCGAAACAACAACAACAATACTCGAAACTCAATTCAGAAGCCAGATAACGGCAGTAACCGACGCCAAGTAAACTAAATTATGGCAGCTGTACGTGCAGTGGAAGTCTTCGATCATCAGACAACAACGAGGTATTTCTTTGTGATATTTCCTAGAAATTCTATAAATACCAAATTGTGTCATCCCCAGAATCCGCGATCCTTTTGGTCAGCATTAAACTAAAAAAAGACATCTGGAAATGTAGAAATTCAAAACCATCCTGTGGATGTTTTGGTCGGGAAAGTAGTTGGAGAATATACCGTTGCAGATTTGTAGCACGCGTAGCAGTCGTTTCCTTTCCGAGAGCGCGGGAGGCGCGTGAAGCATGGAGCGCGAAAAGGAGCAAAGATGTGAAAATACTTTATTTTATCGGCGTGACGCGTGATTTGTTAAATAGCCGTTATTTTATTATCCGTGAAATGAGAATTATTGAAACTACGATTTTTTGGCTGCTGCTCGTATTTACGTGGAAGATCGTGAACTAGACTCTGCGTGATTTCCGTTACCTGGGTAATGTCAATATTTATTGGCTGGATTAGGGTTTGCCTTTTGCCCTACAACTAGTTGAGTGTGACCAGGGATATCCATGATAACAAAGAACAAGTGATGAGACTTGCCAAAACACATTCTATCAAATAATAGATTATCATATAGCTAGACTATCGCACCAAGTATTTCATGTATTAAATAAAATAAAACTCTACTCGTAGAATGTCGACATGTTTTAAAAGTGATTTTCATTAATGCATGAGTTTTTACTTTCACATCCTAATAGTTACCACAGTAATTGGACCAATCATATTGGAAGTCTTGTAATTGTAACTGATCTAGCACATTCCCAGACAACTGAACGAGGAAGTCAATGTCTGTTGTTTATTTTCCCAGAAATGCAAATAAATAGTGAGTTGTGTCGGATTCGGAATTTTTGCCCAAACATGCTGATAGGACGCAGTTGAAAGCAAACGTCATATAGCGAACACACCGCCGCTTCACAATAGCGATGTTTCTCGTGACGTCACGAGCCCTGTCACGAACACTGTAACGCGATAAAGCGAGGAAAACAAGAGAACTATATTAGCCTGGAATGTGAGTGTTCTTCAATCGACGCTCGCTTCACTTCTATGCAAGATTTCATTCTGAAACCTGGCCAATCACTAATTTGAAGTGCTCTTTCCAGTCACATCGATGATTTTTCGATAAAGTAAAAATTAAAAATTTCAAACGACTGTATCGTGGGCTGTTTATATTACGGTAATTTATGATCGAAAATCTGTTGTTTCAGACTGTCTCGTGAAGCGCCCACGCGGATTTTGATGTTTTACCTAGAACAATATAAGAATGCTTCACTGGCAAAGTTTGAAGGAAATTCGAGTACTGAAACATATCGAAAATCATGTTGGAAATTCGACCGTAAGCAAAGGATTTCACCCAACCTCGTTCCCAGGGTCTACTCCGCTTTCAAGATGGCGGCTGGGCGCGGAGAAGACCCAACCTCGTTCCCAGGGTCTACTCCGCTTTCAAGATGGCGGCTGGGCGCGGAGAAGACCCTGGGGTACACTGATATAACGCCCACGCTGATTGGTCTTTAGATTTATGATTCTTACATTAGTCGTGATTGGCGGAAATAGTCTTCCTTGCAAAATGGCCGACTTGCGGAGTTTTATTTTGTTATTTCTTCTCGAATTGAAAACGTAAATTATTGCCTGTTAAATATTTCCCGTCTTGTTTAAATTATGCACGGCAATTTAAGGAAGAGGTGGAGTTGACGTTGGATCGTAAATTAATTTGAAATGCCTCAAGGCGCACAGATCAAGAGCTGGAATATCAAGCAAGGTGAAAATCAGATCGATGATATGATTACACGTTTATGAATGTTTAAGCTTATGTGTTATTATTCGAAGCCTGGAATTTCTTCAAAGTGCTTTTAACGGCGAATTGAAAATGTGACGGAATCCTGAATTTATGTATTGCTCGCCACAAATGACGAATCGAATTTTTCACTCGTAAACTACGTGACCTGTACTTCTCAGAGAATGATTAAGCTTACAATCAAATGATTTGAACAGACAAGATACAATATTATGACCATTTTGATGCACTGCACTTAAAAGTAAGGAAAGCCCTTCCTTGAAATATTTTGTAAACTTGATTATACTTAAAATGAAGATTATAGTTTATATAAGCTGTTTTTCTCCAATTTTCTAAGCTGGTATAGGTATTAAATCACCTATACAAGTTTACAACATACAGTGGAACCTCTACTTCGGTCCACCTCTATTAAGGGAACACCTCCTTTACCACACTCATATAATGTTTGTAATCCAGATACTGCTATGAAAGGGACACCTATTAGTTTATATTTTTGTCTGATGTTGGGAAATTATTGTTCATCATGGTAGATAGTAGCCTCCTACGCAGACGTTCTTTGGGATCGTCACGCAATCTTTCCTCCCCCACGAACGCGGAAAGATTGCGTGACGAGCCCAAAGAGCGTCTGCGTAGGAGGCTAGCTAGATAGATGAATATTTAATCATTTGTCTCATGATAGAGTCACTTTGAGGTGTTGTCAATGATCACAACGTTTAGACTGCTTTGTGTATACTGCTAGTCTTCATCAGGCAATCCTCATGATTATTCCAACTAGATGTTGTTCCCTCGGTGGTCTGCTGTGGTATCAATCAACAGTTATGTTTCTTGGTCATTAAGGTGGGCCTCCATGGTTGAGGAATTTCGGCAGTTGTATGTACACTGTATGTCAATAACTGTACTGGGTGCAAGTTTTGTGTGATTAAGTTTCTTTTGGTGTACTGCAGGGTATTGTTTTCTTGTAGGTCATTTCTTTCAGTTTTTGTCCTTTTTGTTTTGCTGTGTTGCAATGTTTTTGTATGACATTTATTGTTCCTTATGCCCCTCAAATGTATATTGTGTTGGGGAGGTGTGAATGAATTTATTCAGAGTGATATGGGTTATTTTAATTTTTTTTTTGTTCTAGGAGGTATTTTCATTTTAAGATTGACATGTATAAATAAAGTTGCTTTACCTTTATCTTATTATCCTTGTTATGGAGTATTTTTTTAGCTGTAGTAATTTTTTTGTGCTGGGGATAGGGTCCTGAAGAGGTAAAATGGGAACTGGGATTTGCCTTTTTTTCACTGGAAAAATTAGATTTGGGGCACCAATTTTGCTGTTGGGAATGGGAAATTTGAGCAAGCATTAGGCTGGGAGACTAGGATTTGGGCAAAAATATGGGCTGACCGTGGGCCAGGGCCCTCTTCATATATTTTGGGTGCTACTCTACCTTACTTGTGTGAGTCAGAAAAGTGTGAACACTTTGATTGGGTGGTCCCCAAAATCCGCAAAAAATCAAGCACTTTGGGCAGGTGTAAAAATTGTTACTGTTTTTTAGCTAAAATAAAATGACAAAATATTGGCTAACAAACACCACCCCCTCCCCCCCCCCCCCCCCCTACAAAAATTCTAGATCCACCCCTGCAGATAGACAATAAATAAGTACCCGCCCTCAATAGAGTTATTGTTCTCCAGTGTACAACTAGAACAGAAACAAGTAGTCAGAAAATAGGGTATGGATTTTAAAGACCAGGGCCCGGTTGGTCAAAAGATGGATAACGCTATCCACCGGATAAATCGCTACCCAACAGATAGTGTAGTTTGTTTGTTAATACTTATCCACTGGATAGTGATTTATCTGGTGGATAGCATTATCCACCTTTTGAAAAACCTGGCCCAGGTCTGTAATAGTGTACAGAAAGTTATACTTTTGGTTTCAGTACTGGATGGCACAATCCCTCCAAAAATTCAAAGTACACCCCAGGGCATAAAATATAATAAATACCGTAAAAGCTCTATTTAGCCCCCACCTCTCTATTAAGCGCCCCCCCCCCCCCCCCCCCCCTTTACATCAGACTGATGTAATAATGTATTTAAAGAAATATTTTCTGTTGTTTCAGTCACTTTGTATGGAAACATGGTCTTAATTCCAGAACATTGAGTTAGGATATAAATGACACTGCATTTGTAAGACGGTGATATAATATAACCATTTCTTGTTCTGTTTAGTTTGTGGTGTAATAGTAAAGCCTGGGGAGGGGGAAGTACTTGACCCATGTTTGGGTATAGGGGTGCCGCTAAGGGTTTGAAAACCTGACCCTGTTTAGGACAAAAAAACAAACAATAAAAACCCCTAAAATACCTACCCGTGTAGGACATCCTCTATTTTAGGACCCTGTTTAGGTTGCAAATTTTAGCGAATCCCGTTTGACTGATACGCGGCAAACGTCTCCGATCTCTAAATACTGTATAAACCGTATTTTTACGACAGTCGTGCAACCATACCCTGTTTAGGACAGACGTGCATGAAATTATATACCCTGTTCAGGGCAGAGAGGCAAAAACCATACCCTGTCCAGCGGCATGTCCCCGTATAGGCCACATAAGGGAGTACACCCCGCCCGCCCCCCAGGTAGTAAAGTTTGAAAAATGAATGTGAATTTTCTCGAAAATTTATGATTTGAAATAAGCCCCCCCTCTCTATTAAGCCCCCCTCTCTAATAAGCCCCCTCCCCCATTCTTGAGGCCTGAAATTAAATAAGCCCCCGGCCCCGGGCTTTAACGGTAATTATTGGTTTCCAAATAAAAGCTAAATATAAAAGGCTATGAAACATTGTCATCCGCAGAAACCACGCAGGGAAGCCTCCCACTTTTTTGTACAGTTGAAATTACACTTTGATATTTTACTAAATTAATTTGAATCTGTTTAAATGTTTGCGAGTTTCCATGCTGAAGTGTTTGAGGAGGAAGCAATCTTTATTTAGATAACACACACAAAGTACTGACTCAGCATGAACCTTAAAATATCACCTCTAAATAAAAACAATCACACAAAGATTCGACCATGATCATGCTGCATTAAATTTTTTTTTATTAATTAAATTGGGCATGACTTTCGTGCTATAAAAACAAAAAATTACAAGGTCGCGATCCGAGCACGAAATAAACCAAATTAATCGACCAAAAAATAATATATCCACCCCAAAACTATCCGCTTTTAAACTTTCGACAACTTCCCTAACTTGACTTTCTTTATATGATCGTGCGTTGTTTATACAGCTAAACTGGTGCTAAATAACAGTCATAAAATGTGTAATAAACCTCACCTTAAATAAAATAGACCGCTCACCAATCATGCGTAAAGACAGCAGAAATCTATTCGAAAATTCAACGGACCACAAAAACGTTATTCCGTGGCTTAATTTGGTGTAAAACGTGTTAAAACGAAGCTTGCCAGCTTCCTTCCAGTAGCCATTTTGAATCCCGAAACCGCTGGTCAAGTGTAGCGAAGACGACCATATTGAATCCTGGAACCGCTGGTCAAGTGTAGCGAAGACGACAAAATACTCCACGATTCGTGGAGTATTTCACAGCGTGTCCCAGGGTCTTCTCCGCGCCCAGCCGCCATCTTGAAAGCGGAGTAGACCCTGGGAACGAGGTTGGAGAAGACCGTGGAGTATTTTGTCGTCTTCGCTACACTTGACCAGCGGTTCCGGGATTCAAATGGCTACTGGAAGGACAAGAAGTGCTGCCAGCGAGCTTCGTTTTAAACATGTTTTACACCAAAATTAAGCCGCGGAATAACGTTTTTGTGGTCCGTGGAATTTTCGAAAAAGATTTCTTCCGTCTTTACGCATGATTTGTGAGCGGTTCTATTTTATTTAAGGTGAGGTTTATTACACATTTTATGACTGTCATTTTACAACAATAGCACCAGTTTGGCTGTATAAAACAACGCATGATTAAGAAAGTCAAGTTAGGGAAGTTGTCGAAAGTAAAGCGGATAATTTTTGGGTGGATATTTTATTTTTGGTCGATTAATTTGGTTTTATTTCGTGCTCGGATCGCGACCTTGTAATTTTTGTTTTTTATAGCACGAAAGTCATGCCCAATTTAAGCTTGATTAATAAAAAAAATATTAAATGCAGCATGATCATGGTCGAATCTTTGTGTGATTGTTTTTATTTAGAGGTAATATTTTTATGGTTCATGCTGAGTCAGTACTTTGTGTGTGTTATCTAAATAAAGATTGCTTCCTCCTAAACACTTCAGCATGGAAACTCACAAACATTTAAACAGATTTAAATTAATTTAGTAAAATATCAAAATGTAATTTCAACTGTACAAAAAAGTGGGGGGCTTTCCTGCATAGTTTCTGTGGATGACAATGTTTTATAGCCTTTTATATTTAGGGAAACAATAATGATTTATTATATTTTATGCCCTGGGAGGTACTTTGAATTTTTGGTGGGATTGTGCCATCCAGTTATGTACATACAGTACTGAAAACCAAAATGTATAACTTTCTGTACACTATTACAGACATGGGCCGGGTTTTTCAAAAGGTGGTTAATGCTATCCACCAAATAAATCACTATCCAGTGGATAAGTGTTAACAAAACAAACCACGCTATCCACTGGATAGTGATTTATCTTGCCTCGGTTGTTCAAAGGATGGATAACGCTATCCACCGGATAAATCACTATCCAGTGGATAAGTATTAACAAAACAAACTACGCTATCCGTCGGATAGTGATTTATCCGGTGGATAGCGTTATCCATCCTTTGAACAACTGGGCCCTGGTCTTTAAAATCCATACCCTATTTTCTGACTACTTGTCTCTGTTCTAGTTGTACACTGGAGAACAATAACTCTATTGAGAGCGGTTACTTATTTATTGTCTCTCTGCAGGGGTGGATCTAGAATTTTGAAGGTGCGGGGGGGGGGGGGGGGGGGGGTGGCCTGGGTGGTGGATGTTAGCCAATATTTTGTCATTTTATTTTAGCTAAAACAGTAACAATTTTTACACCTGCCCAAAGTGCTTGATATTTTTGGCGGATTTGGGGGGGCCACCCAATTAAAGTGTTCATGCTTTTCTGAGCAATGGCTCTTTTTTTTCTGACAATGGTGGCAACCACAATACGTCATATAATACAAAATGGCGGCGCTCGGGAAATTTAAACCCCAAATGGCTGATATCTGTATCCAATTTTTCCGTACACTTAACGTTTTTTTCCAATTTATTTCAACAAAATTTTCAGTTTAGACAATATTTCCAACAATTTAACGGCAATTTGTTCCAACAGTGGAGGTTTTCCTTTAAATCATCGATCTGATTTTCACCTTGCTTGATATTCCAGCTCTTGATCTGTGCGCCTTGAGGCATTTCAAATTAATTTACGGTCCAACGTCAACTCCACCTCTTCCTTAAATTGCCGTGCATAATTTAAACAAGACGGGAAATATTTAACTGGAAATAATTTACATTTCAATTCGAGAAGAATTAACAAAATAAAACTCCGCAAGTCGGCCATTTTGCAAGGAAGACTATTTCCACCCAATCACGACTAATGTAAGAATCATAAATCTACAGACCAATCAGCGTGGGCGTTATATCAGTGTAATCCAGGGTCTTCTCCGCGCCCAGCCGCCATCTTGAAAGCGGAGTAGACCCTGGGAACGAGGTTGGATTTCACCCGCTCGCAAGCTCTTTTGCCAACCAAAAACAGGCCACGCAAGAGTGATTTTGGTGTACGTGATCAAAAATGACGTCAATTTTTATCAACAAGAAACATCGCTATTCAGAATCTCGATGGAAGCTCGTGAAAAAAATATTTTTATGCGCGGCTTTCCAACATCAAAAAGTTGCACATCATCTGACTTTATAAACGCTGAGGGCCGAAATATATTTAAACAAGGTTTAGACAGGGTGTAACAAAAGCGATGGGTGCGTCCGCAACCCCCCTCCCCCCACGGGCTGTGGTGATCCACCTATAGTGGACCGACGGTTCAAAAGAAAGTGAAATAGTAGAGAATTTATAGTAGTGCTTCTGCTCTAATTCGATAACTGGACAGGTGTAGTTTGAAAATGAAGTCTGAACCAAAACAATCGCAGCTTTGAACGTGTTTACTGACATATCGTCTCCATCAACAAAGACAACATCAAGCGAGTCATTTTCTTCATGTCCAAATATTCACTCCTTTGGCTTAAAATTGTCTTTAATCGTAGGTCCGCATTATGTATTTTAGTATTCTTTCATCAGTATTTTCTTTAACTGAACAGTTCCGAAATATTCATGTTTTTACGTTCGCTTTTGGCTGCCTGGTTTCATATCACACTGCGTTCAAAACGCACGAAATGCATTCTCAGACAAACACCAACATCTACTCTTTTCATCTTGTCATCCCTTGCATACTAAAAAAGTCATTCCTTTCAGTCTAGCCCTACGGTTACGACGTATTTGTTCTACCGACGAAACATTCCAGACTCGCGCTGTTCAATTAAGAACATACCTCCTCAAACGAGGATATAACCGAAACTTCCTTACTAGACAAATACAACGCGCTACCGACATTCCCCGCGGACTTACTTTACAAACCAAAGACACCAACAAACCTAAACGTATACCTTTTATAACGACTTTCAATCCATCACTTCCACACATCTCTAACATCATAAAAAAAACATTATAATTTGCTCCTCTCTTCTGACCGCTGTAAAAAAACTTTTCAACACATGCCTCTTGTAGCCTTTAGACGTTCCTCTAACCTACGTGACTTACTAGTTACAGCTAAACTCCCTTCTAACTCGACTAATACCCATCTACAACTCCCTTCCGGTTCTTTCCGTTGTGGAAAGAATTGCGCTACTTGTCCTTACATTTCTCATGGACTTACTAACTATACTTTCTTCTCTACTGGACAAACTCACTCTATCAAATCTAACCTTACCTGTAACACCAAAAATCTAATTTACATGATTCAATGTAACCGCTGCAATTTACAATACATAGGAGAGACTAAACGACGCTTAAAGATTTAATGAACACCGCCGTACCATAGATAACCCTAATACCAAATCTAAACCTACTACAGTCGCTGAACACTTTCTCTCCTCTCCTAATCACACTGCTAACGACATGCAATTAATCCCCATTGAAAAAATATTTTCTAACAGAGACTCAATACGTAAGGCCAGGGAAGCTTTTTTAATCTCAAAAGCTAGAACACTTGAACCCTATGGCCTTAACATCCGCGAAGAAAGATATTACATATTTAGTTTCCCTACATTATTTTATTCTATTGTTTTACTGTCAATCTATGTTATCTCTCTGACGTATTTCCGTTATTACGCAAAAACTGTTAGTAGCTACTATATAACACGTATATCAATGTAAAATTTCCTCATTGTACCTGAAGAAGACTGGTTTGGCCATTCGAAATATAGTACTTAAAAAACTTAAAAATCTACGTTGTATCGGTCTCTGCTTCTACAGTATATTCTCAGACAGCCTAATCTTTCAAATTTCCAGGGGGGGGCATGCCCCCGGACCCCCCTAGTAGCTCGCGCCTTCGGCGCTCGTACCACCCCAAGTTGCTACTCTAACGCCCCCCCCCCCCCCCCCCATTCAAAACCTGTCTACGGGCCTGTGGCTCGATACAGAACGCTAAGAAAGCGCTGCGAAACATCATCAATTCTTCTTGTGATCAGCCGATAGGTTATCCTACATACGTGTCACCACTCACTACATCATAATCGCAGACTCGAATTCTCAACTCGCTAGAGTTGTAGGCGGTTTTTTAAGTTTCAACGGCATTGCTGGTTGTCTTGGCCGTTTGTGGCACCCTATACGCATGCGCTGTGGAGCAACTTGTCACAGTGGTGGAGATATCCCGGATGGCACAGTGCAGGACATTTCTATGGGGCCAAGTTTTGCGGAGCGTTGTACGAGTTTCCGCGAGGGCCCCATTTATATAAGCACCCGTAGGTCAACTCGAAGTTCCTCCTTCAATAGGAGCCAAGCGGGCTTGCGTACAAGTCAAAGGTCTACTGCAAGCTCAGGCTCCAAGAGACCCAGTACATTATCTGTGAGCACAGCTCAGCACCAAGCATCCCAGCACCAAGCATCTCAGCACCAGAGCCCTGGGGCTGCCGCGGCGAAAGACTTGACCCAACGTGTACGGATTATTGACCTCGGGCAAGTTTACGATAGTATTAACTTGGGACGCAGGATTGATGTTCAGTGGCCTTCAGAGCTCATGAGGGAGCGTGGCGGGAGATCTTATTGGAAGGACTGGAACCCAGTGGAGGGTGTAGAAGGGACTGTGGTACATCGATGGACACCATGCCACAGGGACCCTGCTAGAAGGAGCCATGTGGTTCGGCCGATTGTTTTGGTTAAGATTGATGACAAGTTTGTACCAGTAGCTGAAGCAGGAGTCATGGACGCTGGCATTGAAGTATAAATCTCGTACTTTGTTTGCGACCTGTTGCTTTGAAAACAACTTCAGTCAAGTCCCTTACTAACCCTGTGAGCTCTGTGATCAAGTCCCTTACTTACCCTGTGAGCTCTGTGATCAAGTCCCTTACTTACCCTGTGAGCTCTGTGATCAAGTCCCTTACTAACCCTGGGTGCTCTGTGATCAAGTTCAGTCAAGTCCCTTACTAACCCTACGAGCTCCAACAGTCTGTGATGAACATCTTATTTCTCATTAAAATGTCGATACAAGTCAAGCATGCGGGTCATGAGAATATAAGAACTGATCACCAAGACAACATTCCTTGATATGTAACCAGATTCTCCCAACTAGTGTTATAGGAAATGTATGGAGACCAGTAAGGAGAATTTGTATGTTGACTCCAGGGCTTATAGGGTTAATTAGTGTCAGTAGTAACATTTGAATACTTCTTGTTATGTGTTCCAACATATTTAGTTGAACTAATTCGCTTTTACTCATTTCTTTGAATTGTTATGTTACGATAGTTTTGTGATAGTTGTGTTCGAAACGCAATGGCTCACAAAGATATACTGACAGGCAATGAGGCAAACCACTGTTGATGAGCGTCTTATCAGGGGCACCCATCGGATCGTTTCGGTGGAATATCTGTTCTGAAGGCCTATAATCGCCTCGGATATTCGGTTAGGGAAATGTCATCTCAAACTTTCTAAATATGGGAAAATTAATGCCTTTGTTTTCGGAGAGATAAAAATGTCGTTTTGGGTACAAAAATAGGTCAGCTAGAATTTTCGGAAAGGCAAAAACAGCTCGTAAATTCGTGTAATAAGAATTCAATCCCTGAAATTTTCTGAAGTTTGAAAGTTCAGCTAACGTATCCGAAAAGATACATTTTTCTTAGCGTTTAAAAATAAGCCATTAAACAGCACAAAAAGCACAATTATAACGTAAAAACGACGTTCCGACACCTACAGGAAAATTGTGTCGTTGGGTGCCCCTGTCTTATTGCGTCCCTGATAAAGAAGATCTTGACTGTTCTAAGGTTTTCACAGTTTTAATACTTAGCTAGCGAACAATAAGAATCTAGGAAACGTAAAACATGGATGTTACCTAAAACGTGTAACGTAAATTAATGCAGTTGTAGATAAAGGTAAACTGTAAATAATGGTAACATTTGTTTATAGGTGGATCAATTGTACATAGCTGAATAAATGGAAAGTACATCAAGCTATGACGCGTTGTTGGTAGTATTATCGTAAAGCTAGTGAGTGTAGTGAATGGTCTCAATAACTTTCTTAGTAATCAAGTCCAACTATCAGATATTGAACAATCCCTATCTGCCTATCAAAGCTATAACTTAGCCCTTGATACGATTGGACTGCGAGCAGTCTCGTGATGGGAGAAGAGAGAGAGAGAAGGGTCTAGAAAAATAGCGCGCGAAAGATGGAGCGAAAATGGGTGTCATTCATAGAAAAGTGACGCTAACAAATGATGCCGGCAAGGATGAACAAACGACAAAACCAGCATTTTAATCCAACCGTTTCTAGCCCGAATGTACTTTGCACTCAGACTTAGATAAGAACTCCATGCGGGGAGTGGCACTTTAAAACTCGGAATCCCACTGGGAAAACCATACCGTAAAAGCTCTATTAAGCCCCCGGGGGGCTTATTTAATTTCAGGTCTCAAGAAAGGGGGACTTATTAGAGAGGGGGCGGGGCTAAATAGAGCTTTTACGGTATTTGTTTTCTTCCCTTGTCAAATTTTATATCGTAGCTTGCTGCAGACATCTACTAATTTCCTTTCTGCGTTGGGAAAAGTAACTAGGCTAGTTTTATCGCCGCAACAGTTTGTTCTTCGTTTCATGAATCTACGCGTATAATGTCAAAAAAAAGACCTGAGTTAAGTCAGTGAATTCGAATCACAAGTATCAGTAGGAACCTCGAGAAGCTGCGGGACAAGCGCTTGTGTTCAGGTTGCGATTGACTCAAACATCGTACTAAAGTCACCGTTACAGGATGACCGAGAAGCCAGGCGGACAATGGAGGGTAGCGAGCTCAGTGTCTTCCATACGTGCTTTTAAGCACGAAATAAGCAATATTCTCTTACAACAGAGAAGTAATGGAACGGCTACAGGTTTACTCTTCTGCCAAACTTAATTTGCCAATGCGTACTGAAAAAGAGGCATTAGGATTTTTACAAATTGATGAGAAATTCTCCTGCTTACGAAATATCAATATGGGAGGGAGACCCCCTAGATAATCGCGCCTTGGTAACAGTTAAAATGATATTAAGATAAATATATTAATTTAAACGTACTAATGTACTAAAAAAACAGGTTTAATTTTTTTGGGAGGGGCCAAGGGTGGGGGTCATCCATAAAAAATTACCCTTCAGCATGAGGGGGGTCATGTGAGAAAAATTGAAAACTTTGTAAAAATCAAGGGCCAACGGACAATACAAAGGTACTGGATCCTGGTGGATCTAATCAGCAAATTTAAAGAATGAAAATACAACAAGGAAACGCTGACTGAACGGTTGGGATAAATGTGAATATATTTTCCAACTAACTCCAAGAAAAAAACGTTACAATTTTAAACAGCAAAAGACAAAAGAATATAAGATTATAAGTAAAAAACGTTACAATTCAAATAACTGAGAAACAAAAGAATATAAGATTACAGGCAAAAAAACGTTGCAATTCAAATATATGAGAAACAAAAGTAAACATGATACCGAGTCAAAAATGAACGGTCCCTTATCCTTATCTGTATCAATCGACTGTTTTAAGAACAATGAATAACTGCAGATATCAAAATTACAAATGTATCTTTAACAAACAGATAATATGTATACTTATTTTTTACAGACGAACTCCCGGCCTGTACTTCTTAAATCCCCAAAAAACAATAAATAGGTCACCTGACAAACAAAATGAACTACAGTGATTATTACCCATTTTTCCCCTCATATGGTAAATCCGGCATGGTGAAAATTTGGTGGGAAATTTAACAAAATACGACGCCTTTAAAAATAGTTAAATCATCTTTCTAAACCTTTGGACTTCTACATGAGGACATTCCAAAAACATTAGTATTGATTACGACGGCCAAAATATCAACCTAGTTACTAAACTAAATGTTGTTCCCCGGGCAAAAAACAATTTACCGATTTTTTTCGATAAACGCCTACCTGGATTTTATTTGAGGTCCAGTGTTTATTTGAACCTGACTTTATGTAACTGATTCTTAATATGTGTGCTAATTTTAATTGGCTCAACAACCACAGTATACTTGTTGAATCTATTTCGCGAACTGACTATCTTTAGATGATGTTCTGTATACAACAAATAAAGCTGTCAATAGACCTTATTCATAAATGGCGGCCAATTAATTATTCTTTTATATTCATGCTAATCAGCCTACCTAGCCTCATTTTAGAGTAAAAATTATTTTGAATTTTGCACATGCTAACGAGGTTAGGTAGGCTGATTAGCATGAATATAAAAGAATAATCAATCGGACGCCATTGATGAATAAGGTCTATAGACTTGTCTGAATGACAACGTACTAAGGAAAGTTGGCGTACAGTCGTTCCCTACACTCAACTGAGTATAGCATATTACGACTGGACTTGGTTTTTAAAGTTTATCGACTAGACGATATTCTGACTGAATGTACAATCACAGCCGCCTAGGCCTGATCTATTTTGATCTGTAGTCATCACAACTAAAACTTTCTGATCAGTTGGATCCTTGAAGATGATGGTAGGATGAAATCCCTTTTCGGATTTCTCACCTATCCATTTGGATCTGGCAGCTCTGTCTTCACTCCACTGGTAACTCTGACCCTCTGGAGTCTTCGTCATTACAACAAAATACCGCCCAGTCCAGATGAGTAACACAGTCCTGTTATGACTGCACCTTCTTTATACTCCTTCTGTATTTCATTGTTAGCCTCGGTCCATGTACTGCGAGTGAAGCATGTCTGTGCCTTGCCTTTGTATTCCTCAGTGTCCTTTGTCATAATAACATAAAATGTTGAACCCCGGGCAGCACATGCAGTAATCTTAAATCCTTCACCCCTCTTCTTCTTAATATCAGATGTGTTCGTTATAATTGTTTGATCTGTGCCGTAATTCTCCATGAAAAACACTCCAAATCCTAAATTCTCATCACAAGCAAGAGAATATATACGTTTGCACTTTCCATTTTTACTTGTCCACTGTTTGCGGACAAGCTCAAGGAAAGTGTCATAGTTTTTTAGAATCCCCCAGGACACTGCGGGTCTTGGACTGTACCTTTTTGATGGTGCAAAACATCCACCAAAGGTTCCATAACACATACTTTGAGAGATCAAAATATTTTGAGAATTTAGAATATGGCTGTTGATAAAACCAGTTTACTCAACTGTGTCATATCCACTGGTAATTGGAAAGTCATCACGGTTTTCCTCCACTGTACATAGGTTCAGTACTAGGGCGTGGTTTCTTTCCAGTCATGAATAAAGTCAAATCTCCACCTTCACCTATAAAATAATAGAAAATCAAATACGTATAGAATTTCTTTGAACGCCAAAGCTTATTTCAGGGACTATTTAACAATTAGACTACGAGCCCAGCGGGTTTTTATAAGCGAATAGGCAACGAGGTGAAGACATTCCATTTCAAGGGCAACATAACGCCCACGTGATCGTTGTCTATCAGCGAAAAGTAAGCGATGAGGAACCAATCATATACGCGGATTGCGCTAGGACACGATTAGTATATACTTATTGTTAATTATATATTATACAATTTCTCAGTATCTCTATTCTCGTATATATATATCATATATATATATCTCGGTGAGATTTATACATATTGCAGACGTGACGTCGTGCACGCGTGTCACGTTTCGTCGACATTAGCGGCAGCGGGAAATAAATTACAAGATTCCACAATCCGGAAAGGAAAAAGCTAAAGACAACTATAAAGTTTAACCGGTAATCAGTGACGAAGTAGTGACGGTTGGCATGTTGGAGGATAATGCTGGCGGCTAAGGGATGGTCCAAAAAATGAACATTTGGCCGAGAAGCGAAGCTTCGAGGACAAATGTGAAATTTTGAGGTCAATCTTTCAGCCAAGGGCATTATCCTCCGACATACCAGCAAGCCAGAAGGGGGATTATTTATTTTATAAGCCTCCGATTAATTTTCACATCGCGCGTCGTGAAACGACGTAAACAAATACAATTGCTTGGTTGACTTCATTTTATTTATACTGTGATACAGAGTCTCGTTTCTGATTGGTTCCCCGCGCTTATTTGTTACGTAATTGGAGCGCGCGCGCGCGTCATTCCACGGTACGGAAAAAGATGGCGCCGCGCGCGGAATTCTGGTTAAATCGACCAAATCGGGCCAAGGTCATGTCAACAAACATGGCCGCGGGTCAAGAAGGTCGGCGCGTAGAGGAAGACGAAATGTTATTTACGGTGCTAATTTAGCGAAAGACATCGATTTTTTAACTGAAGCAGAAGGGATAAGGGTTGAAGTGTAGGAGATATAGAAATTTAAGCAATCGCAACTAGAAAGAGCTAAAAAACAAGTAAGTTTTTCAAGTCGCTTTGTAACTTTGTTTCATTGCTGACACTTCGATGACTAATACAACCATTGAGTACAATTGAATTTGAAAAGGTTCTTCCTATTTGTGACCATAAAGAATTCAGGTATACATCAAATATGGCTGGGGCAAGAAGCTGCTGGTGGATCCAGAAAGCATAGTGTCCGAACAGAGAAGAAAACAGATCGAAAGGGAGAATGAGAATCCAGGGCGCAAAGTTTACTCGAAGGCGAGGGAATCCCCCCGGACAAGACATGTACTGAGGGATATACAGAGCCACTGAATGCAGTCATTGGAGCTCATGTGTGTCGGGTTCAGCTTGAACAAGACTGTACAAAGAGCAATGACTACATTCTTCAATCTTATGTTCCCGAATTAAATAAATCTACAGGTATTTCTTACTAAGAAAATATATTAGTTTTGTTAATTTGTTTCTCCAAGTTTGCAGTGCAATTCTTGACAAAAAATCCTTAAAAATATAAACTTGGAAGTGTTAACAGGACAAGTCCCAGTCTTTCAGAACTTGTTAGCCCTCAGGCAGTGGGCAAATGCTTTGGTACAAAGCTGCTGTGAAGTTAGTTTGTGTGTGAGGAAATTCATTCATAATACAAGGGCAGATCCAGTGGTGGCGAATTTGGGTGGCTAACCACCCCCCTGTTATCTAATTTAAACAATCAGCTCTTGCTACATGCTGTCCATAGAAAAGATGTTCACTTTTTCTTACAATAAATAAATATTCACCTGCAATAAATATTTGGGTTTCTGTTAAAATATTTTACAAATAATTTGTACATATTCTTGATTTCGAAATGTGTATAGTATTATCTATTTTCTCTCATAATAAATAATATGACAATTCAATATTTATTTGCTGTATAACTAGTCTTGGGATTTTCTGAAGGGTAACCGAGGGCTTAATTAGTTTTTTTATTTTCAAAGCCCCTCCTTCTAAGCCTTTAAATATTTCCAAGCCCTCCTCAACATCTTCCCTGGGCAATCATTTTCTGACATCATATTGAATTTTGAAATTATTTTTATTTAAAAATGGCACAGTCGCTTTATCTGTAAGTTTGTCAGACTAAATTAAATTTTCGGTAAATTTAAGCTAATGAGAGATAAAATAAAGCTGACATAAACAAAGATCACTCTGTTGGCATTCAGCTTTGCACACTATAGACAATTTTGTGAGATTTATTGCTTCTTGGGCAAAACATTTTTCATATTTGGAGATTCTTTTTGGTAAAATTCAAAGTATTTTACAGTAAAGCTAACAATGCTTACTCCTTTGTTGTGACATCCAAACTCCCCATGATCCCTAATAAGAGGTGGTAAGAAAGCAGTAAGCCAGCAGCATACCTTCCACAATTCTCAGGTGTAGATAGCGAAGAGGGATATTCCCCCACCCCCCAGGCTCTGCTCAACCCAAGTTTGAAGGGAAGTGCAGTTTATGACAAAAGCTATTTACAGGTAGGTATTTATTTTTATTTGAGTATTTGATTCCTGACAGCAATTTATTGTCAACATTGATATCATTTTTGTCAGACATGCACAAGGTTGGATGGCAGCAGGGCCTGCAGAAAATGTCAGGAAAACTATTTCCTGGTAACTGAAGGGCACCCATGTACCCTGTCTATGACTGAGCATCGAGTCAAAAACCAATACTCTGTTTATGAATCTAGGTCGAAAAGGATATATATGGGAGTACCCCCACACCCCAGATATTCCCTAAACACTTAACCCGTCTGATCCCCCTCTCTACATGGACCCAGTCACTTGCGAGTTCTTCCCATTATGAATATCCTCTTCCACGGAAAACTGTTTCTTTTTCATCCAACTTGACTGGTGTTTCTACTCTGACCCCCCAGTAATCTAGGATGTGCTGAACAATAAGCCTTTGTCAGCAAGCCACCTGTCTCCTTGGTGTGCAAAGGACAATATTTCACTATCTGATAAAATTTCTTCATCAGACTTGACACATATGATAGATATGTGATGCAAAGACTGATAGCATGAGTGGTGATAGGGCAATCAAACCCTTCCTGGTGTTTTGGAATTTGTATGCAGACCAGGTAGTACTTTGTTCAATCACTTGTTCTATTAAGGAACTCGAGATTAAAAAAGGGAGGGGGGTGCTGTTACAAAGATTATGCTTAAAAATTAGAGAAAAGGAGGTTGGCTAGCCATCCAAATTCATCACCCCTGGATCCGCCCTTGTATGAATGAATTTCCTCACACACAAACTTGACTTCACAGCAGCTTTGTGCCAAAGCATTTGCCCACTGCCTGAAGGCTATAAGTTCTCAAAGTCTGGGACTTGTCCTGTTAACACTTCCAAGTTTATTAGCATACTGCAGGTTGTCATGACAAATTTTTTAAAGATTTGTTGTCAAGAATTGCACTGCAAACTTGGAGAAACAAATTAACAAAACTAATATATTTTCTTAGTAAGAAATACCTGTAGATTTATTTAATTCGGGAACATAAGATTGAAGAATGTAGTCATTGCTCTTTGTACAGTCTTGTTCAAGCTGAACCCGACACACATGAGCTCCAATGACTGCATTCAGTGGCTCTGTATATCCCTCAGTACATGTCTTGTCCGGGGGGATTCCCTCGCCTTCGAGTAAACTTTGCGCCCTGGATTCTCATTCTCCCTTTCGATCTGTTTTCTTCTCTGTTCGGACACTATGCTTTCTGGATCCACCAGCAGCTTCTTGGCCCCAGCCATATTTGATGTATACCTGAATTCTTTATGGTCACAAATAGGAAGAACCTTTTCAAATTCAATTGTACTCAATGGTTGTATTAGTCATCGAAGTGTCAGCAATGAAACAAAGTTACAAAGCGACTTGAAAACTTACTTGTTTTTTTAGCTCTTTCTAGTTGCGATTTCTATATCTCCTACACTTCAACCCCTTATCCCTTCTGCTTCAGTTAAAAATCGATGTCTTTCGCTAAATTAGCACCGTAAATAACATTTTCGTCTTCCTCTACGCGCCGACCTTCTTGACCCGCGGCCATCCTTGGCCCGATTTGGTCGATTTAACCAGAATTCCGCGCGCGGCGCCATCTTTTTCCGTACCGTGGATTACGTACATTTAAATGGGTTCTTTCTTGACGGTCTCCGTACTGTTTGTAAAACTGATTGAATAAATTACTTGCCCGATTATTAACAATTATTGGATGAGGTTTTTGTTCGGCTTCGGCTGATAACTCTTACCTCGACCTTGATTATTCTGGATATCACAAAAACCGAATCTAATAATTGTTTTATTATACATTCAACGAAAAAAATGCTTTTGCCTGTTTTGCCAACGATGTTGTTTACTTATAAGCGGCAAGCAACGCAAAGCGCGCGAACTTGACATGATTACCCGTGATCCTCTCTCGCGAACTTGACATGTTACACGTGACCTTGAGTGCACTTGACATGATTATTGTATAATCTGTAGGTAGATGACGTAGATGCTTTCAAAGGCGCTGATTTCGAAAATTCACTGTACGCTTTCGGCCAATCAGAAAAGAGATAGTGAGTTGAATGTATAATAATACCCTGAATTGTACTCCACTCGGTCCAATTACCATTACAAACTAGAAAACATTAGCCATTGCGCATTCTGTGACGTTATTTTCATTACCATTTTTGGAACTTGAACTTTGATCGGTCACGTGATATCGAGACACATGTGTTAGAGTTTCTGATATTTTCTTCGTTGCGAGTTTTCTCTTCGAGTGTGAACTGTGAAACCGAGTGTATTTCAACCTGATTATTCCTGAATAAATCCTTTAAATGGTCCTTAGAGCCGGAGGATGTCAGCTGAGGCAAGAAAGAAAAAAGTTTGTGCTGGTCATAGAGTTTATGTGAAAAGGATCGCGTCGACAAAACCTGGATCGGACCGGATCGGACCGGATCGGATCATGTACCGAATCACGGACCGGATCGCGGATCGGATCACGGAACGGATCAACAAAAAAATAAAAAAACAAAACAAATAAATAAAGCTGGCACTACCTATCAGCTTATTAAAGATCAAAGAAGCTTTGCATATCCTGTGGGAAAACCCCTCACTCAATCAGCAAGTTAAACGCGTTGATTTAAGCCTATCTTTGTAATTCTCACGCATTTTTTACGTATTCATTAGCATGTACTACTTATTTATATTCAAACTCGCATCTTCTGTAACATTTGCACTGAAGAAGGCAGAAGTTTCTGCTGAAACATGGCTGTAAAATTTAAAGTCGTCGTGTTGTATTTTTAAAAAATTATTGTCAGTTTGTTACTGTCTAGACCTTTTGGAAATAAATAAATAAAACAAATAAAAGTGAAAAACAAAATATATTAATGAAAAATAAAGAAATTGCGTGACAACAACAACAACAACAAGCTTTATTAAGTCTAAGATTAAAATAACGTCTGCGTAACATATTGGAGCTCAGGTCACGCTGAAAATCGGATTTCCCGCCAAAACCCTTGTAGTCTATTGCAAAGTACTTCCACCGCCGTGTCGAGCAGAGTGTCGCCATGGACAAAGGTGAGAGATCTGACCATTGAAGTGCATGTGAGCGATGTTTATGGAGAAGTAATCCATGCCGTACACATTAAAGAAATATTAGTTTATTCGGGCGTGTTTAAAACACGAAATGGCGAAATGGCGAAATGGCGAAACGGCGAAATGACTGTGTGTGAAACAGCACTGTCAAGAAAAGAGAGATCCAGACGTTTGTTGTTCCACTGAAATCTTCGTATTTTTGGGGTACAATTGAACAACGGGGCAATAAATCCCGACAAAAGTCAAGCATTAATTATCGCAAGGGGTGTACGTAGAAATAACACTTACACACTTTGACGAGGTAAACGAACGAACCACCATCAAACGATTCATTAGAGACAACGGCTATTTATCGTTTTACCGCCATTATGCCGCGTACTTGGTGTCACGTGACCTCTTCAGGCAGTGGAGAAGGCCGACTTGCACTGTGCAAAATGCGCGCCGAAACTATCCCCACAGTCACAGAACAAATTATGAACTATGGTGAAATATGTATAGGCAAGTTTATGAAAGACCAATTAGATCGGGTGGTTAGTAAAAGTCATTACATTACAATCATACACTGCTTCAGATATTCATGTAGCCATTATTCGGGTCGTCACGCAACGCTTCTGCTGCGAAGGAGACCACTTGATGACTAGGTCTGAAATATGGTCATTACTGAAACTAAAAATTGCTGCGATTAATATACGGACGTTGAGCCAATCAAAGCCTGATACGATTGAAATTGTGCACTGGGTCTTTAATATGAACACACAGTCATTTCGCCATTTCGCCATTTCGCCGTTTCGCCATTTCGCCGTTTCGCCATTTCGCCATTTCGTGTTTTAAACACGCCCAGTTTATTCCATGAACTCGCATAGCTCCTTTTTTTCGTAAATCGCGGTTATTGCACGGCAAGCGATTTAAATTCCACGAGCATATTGAACTGAGCTCAGAGATCACACAAGATTTTTGATCCTGAAACCATACATGTATCTTTCATATTCTAAGTGTAATAATAATCCAATCTAATAGTTCAGTTAATATTCCAAACTTATCTATCTTTAAAAAGTATAGTATCCCAGGAAAGAGATATCGTTTCACATCATCAGGTTTTTGGTGTATTTCATACTCGTTTTATGGTAGATTCAATTTTATATTAACGTTTATTGCAAAATATATTTTGTTTTTCACTTTTATTTATTTATTTACTTGTTTTTTATTTATTAATCCGTGATCCGATCCGTGATCCGATCCGTGATCCGATCCGTGATCCGATCCGTGATCCGATCCGTGATCCGATCCGTGATCCGATCCGATCCGGTCCGATCCTGGTTTTGTCGACGCCGGATACCGCCGCTGTCAGAGAGCTTGTGGAAAATTTGGATGACGAAGCGAAGGTAAACAAGCTCAAAGTAGGCAAGAAAACGCTGCAAGATAGAATTGCAATCCTTGACGCCCTCGACCAAGAAATTCTAAACTCATTAGGTGAAGATGAGGATTTGGAAAAGGAAATTGTCCACTCTGGAGAGTTCAATTGCGTCGTGCACGAGGCTCTTATGGAAATCGAAACTGCTCTGGAGAAATGCACATGGCCGTGGCACCTCAAGCTCCGATGTATAAATCCAGGAATAAATGTGTCGATTGGATCCCAGGAGACTTCTTCAACCAGTCAAAAAGTGAATTGCAAACTACCTAAGTTGACCTTGAAGGATTTCAGTGGGGAAGCTTCGAAATGGTCCGAAATTTGGGACAGCTTCGAGTCGGCCGTACACAACAATTCCGTAAAAACTAAAATCTTAAATTAAGACGTTTTTTCTGGTTCTGAGGTAAGACGACTCTTTTATCTTAATGTAAGTTTCTTACATCTTACATTAAGATACATTTTCGTCTTACAGCGCGGACACTCGAACCGTGAACGCTTTGGCTTTATTTTGACTTTATTTTGACTTTATTTTGTATTTTTTTTCAGAAAAAAATACAAAATAAGTACAAAATAAATGAACATAAAGTCAAATAAAGTCAAAATAAAGTCAAAATAAAGCCAAAATAAAGCCAAAATAAAGCCAAAATAAAGCCAAAGCGTTCACGGTTCGAGTGTCCGCGCTGTAATTAAGATGTTTTAACTCTTAAATTAAGATGAAAATGTATCTTACCTCAGAACTTCCAATTTAAGACGTTTGAAAACTTAATTTAAGATGTTAAACATCTTAGTTGGGTTTGACGGGTTATTTGAAAAATAACGGTCATCAAAATGGCGTCAATGCGATAACGACACTAATGTACTGACTTGTACTTGTACAAAGTAACGCAAACACTACAAATATCAGGAAAAACACTTTATTACACTAATAAATCCAAAGAAAAAATACACAGACACAAAGATAAATGAAAACATTTACGTCTTAGCTGTTTTATCCACTGCTTGCGTTGTGTTTAATCTCAGTGCCGGTTGAATGTTCGTTAGTTTCATTCGGTCCGCAGGTTTGAAACTATAAATGATCTCAGTTGCAACTCCAGACGTTTTCTTGCAGCCCAAACTCCTGTCAACTTTGAAGATTACATCTTTATAACGGATACCACACAAACAATTGCAAACAGAATGATATTCTAGTCGCAGACTTGAGTTTAAAACACTCGGAGAAGCGCGAATAAGCAGCCTATTCACTCTTGAACTGAAAATGAAGAACGCAACGCTACGCAACGTAATTTTGGATCGAAAGTAACCAATCACAAACTAGGTATGTGATTGGCAGTTAAATTATCCTAATTTAAGATGCAGTGCAACTTAGTTAAGATGGAAGTATCTTATCAATTTCAAAATCATCTTAAAATTTATTTAAGATGAGAAACCATCTCAATTTAAGAAGCTCCTCATCTTAAAATAAGAAAATTAAGACTCCCCAATCTTAAAGTAAGAAGTATTTCTCTTATATAAGAGGGAAGCGTCTTACTATAAAATCAATACGTCTTATTTTAAGACACATTTCAAATCTTAAATTAAGACGGATGTACATCTTATAAAGAACTAAGAGGGTGCTCGTCTTAAGTTAAGATGTCGTTGCATTACTTAAGGGGTTATTATCTTAAAATAAGATGATCTTAGTCTGAGTTTAAGATGGTGTCTATCTTATGTAAGATGCTGATTATCTTAATTTAAGATTTTAGTTTTTAACACAACGATATCCGCAGTCGATAAATTCAATTATCGTCGTAGATTGTTAAACGGTCCGGCAGATTGCTGAAGGTATCGCGCGTGGCTGACGCAAACGACACGAAACAACTCTGTTTAGTGGTTCGGTTGTGTTACTGAGAAAACTCACACAAACTTCAGTGTAAAAACACAACAACGATTTAATGGCGGAGCACATGGAAAGTGAAAGTACACGGTTCAAAGCACGTGATATGGTCACGTGTAGAAATACTGGAATGCGTGACAGCATTACGTTACATCCCCTTTCTCGAAAAAAAACTAACAAGTTCCAGTCCTTAAGAGGCAGTCCGTGTAAAAACCGACCGGTCAATTTTCGGCGGAAAATGAATTTCTTTCATTTCCTCCACAGAACTCAAACATCATGTCTAAAGTACAAAAATCGTATTTGTTTCGTTTCGTTTGTTTTAATACTTGAGTTTGACCGTTTCTTCCGAAGCGACCATAGATCAAACAAATCCGTCATTTGTAACACTGATTTTGGCCTGAAACTCGACGTACCGTATGATACTTTAGATTTAACACAGCAAGCTTATATTTATGTCGAAATTAATATCAGTAAAGAACTTTGTTTTAAGCATTAAATTAACTTGTTTCATCTCGCATAAAATTAGTTATGATTTTTTTCGTACACTCTCATATCGCTGTTACGCGCGCCATTGGCGAGGTGTCTCCATAAAAATCGAAAATTCTCAAAAGTGGGACCTGATCTAAAATCATCTCTCTAATATTTCATTAGACCAAGGTCTGGTCTACAAATATCTGAAATAAAATTTGTGGGCACTCGTCATATAACACTATAAAAACGTGCATCAAATTCACAAAAATTGCAAATTTCATTATCATTCGGTAATTTATAGGCTGGATTTATTTCCTTCAGTTGCATTTAAAAACATTTGAAACCGATCACAGATTGAAAAATAGACCATATAACAGTCCAGACCTGAAAACATTATAAAAACTAACCTGAATTATGTACAAAGTCTTCCTACTGCACACCTTCTTTTCAAACCATTGGATCGTTGTGTCACGCAACACCCGGAGCGAAACATCATCATGATTCCGTTCACCGAACTTTAATATGTTCGCCCATTGATGTGTGAAGATTGATCGACAGAAGCCTGATGGTATTCATGGTGCAAAATAACTGCAGCTAGTTCACGAAAAATAAAGTCCGTTAAGTGTTGTTATCGCTGGGTAAATCCAGTGCTCTTGTGCTGTCGTTCAGTTTTGTAACTTTTTGCAGAGAACCGTTCCATATGTAAACGAAGTCCTTCGTAAATCCTTATGGATAATGTCCTTAAAACACTGATTAATCAAGCAAATACTGCACAAAGGCTCGGGACTTCGATTCATTATCGGCACAAGTATTAAAAACAACAAGTTAACTGAAAACCATTTTCTAGCACCGCCTGATTCGAGTGACCGCTGACCTTTTCGTGACAGGACTCGTGCGTGACAGCGAAAAAAATTCCCACAGTGTGTTAGAAATTTGCTCTCTCTATTCACTTGTGAAGGGACATTGTAGTCCCAGTAGAAGTAGACGTGACTCTATTCCTCTGATGGAGTGTAATGATGCGTTTTAGAACACTCAGATGCCATTCCTGTGGGCCACCCATCGTTGCAAGGCATCGCTAAGCGGTATACACTCTTTTTTTTTATAATAACCTTTTTTATAAGAACGTTGAGGCTGAGATTGACCAAAATTTTAAGAACATGCTAAGAACATAGCCAGGTTGAGACTTAGCTAAGAACATTTTTATTCACTTGTTTCTTGCATCGAGCTCTCAATATAATATTCCAGTATCCTTTCAAAAAAATAACAAAACCAGGACAAAATGTAACATTTCAAATATATCAGTGAACAAGCAGTTCAAATCAGCTCAAAATACTTGAATGCACAATTTTTATAGTAACAACATGAATTTCTATCACATAAAATGTAAATACATTTTCATGGTCACGTTCGAATCTTTTTTTGTGAAATTCTATACCATAGCTGAAATCGCCAAAAAATAAGAACATTCAGTCTTGGCTCAGACTCAGCTCAAAAATTAGACGTTCTTATATAAAAAAAAAAGAGTGTATTCCCAAAAGGGATCGGGAGCGACGCATCTAAAAACGGCCATTGCTGTTACAAAAGCAGTCCTACCGACACAATAAATGTTTTAAAAAATATGGTATAGCCAAAAAAAACACAAAATGATAAATTTGGTTAACTTCCGCCTCAGGCTGTATGGTCTGTACCATCGATATTCACGAATTTGCTTTTATAAAAACAAATCAAAGAAATGAAGAATTACAAACCTAAATACCGGCGTATTTGGTCGATAAAACGCCTCGTACCCCAAAAAACTCCCCAGGTCGCTAACTTCAAACCAAAAAAAGGCCTTCGCACGTCCCCTTCAATATAAATATACCAGGGTCCCCCCCCCCCCCCCCCCCCCCCCCCCCCCCCCCCCCCCCCTCTGGGCACTGAAATATCATCATTGTACTCATTCAGAGGAATAGAGTCACTACAGTGTCCGTTCACAAGTGAATAAAGAGAGCAAACTTCTCACACACTTAAAAAGTTCTGAATGAAGGAAGTGGGAGAAAAACTATTACGTTTTTTCGCTGTCACGCACGAGTCCGCGAGTCCGAGTCACGAGCACGAAAAGGTCAGCGGTCAATCAAATCAGGTGAAGGTTGTCAACTCGGTTGTTGTACTGTGCCGGTAATGAATCGAAGTCCCGAGCCTTTGTGCAGTATTTGCTTGATTGATCAGTGTTTTAAGGACATTATACATGAGGATTTACGAAGGACTTTGTTTACATTGGAACGGTTCTCTGCAAAAAGTTACAAACTGAACGACAGCACAAGAGCACTGGATTTACCCAGCGATAACAACACTTAACGGACTTTATATTTCGTGAACTAGCTGCAGTTATTTTGCACCATGAATACCATCAGGCTTCTGTCGATCAATCTTCTCAAAGTTGGGCTTTTGGCGGATTCGGTGAACGGAATCATGATGCTGTTTCGCTCCGGGTGTTGCGTGACACAACGATCCAATGGTTTGAAAAGAAGGTGTGCAGTAGGAAGACTTTGTACATAATTCAGGTTAGTTTTATAAATGTTTTCAGGTCTGGACTGTTATATGGTCTATTTTTCAATCTGTGATTGGTTTCAAATGTTTTTAAATGCAACTGAAGGAAATAAATCCAGCCTATAAATCACCGAATGATAATGAAATTTGCAATTTTTGTGAATTTGATGCAAGTTTTTATAGTGTTATATGACGAGTGCCCACAAATTTTATTTCAGATATTTGTAGACCAGACCTTGGTCTAATGAAATATTAGAGAGTTGATTTTGGATCAGGTCCCACTTTTGGGAATTTTCGATTTTTATGGAGACACCTCGCCAATGGCGCGCGTAACAGCGATATGAGAGTGTACGAAAAAAAAAAACTAATTTTATGCGATATGAAACAAGTTAATTTAATGCTTAAAACAAAGTTCTTTACTGATATTAATTTCGACGTAAATATAAGCTTGCTGTGTTAAATCTAAAGTATCATACGGTACGTCGAGTTTCAGGCCAAAATCAGTGTTACAAATGACGGATTTGTTTGATCCATGGTCGCTTCGGAAGAAACGGTCAAACTCAAGTATTAAAACAAACGAAACGAAACAAATACGATTTTTGTACTTTAGACATGATGTTTGAGTTCTGTGGAGAAAATGAAAGAAATTCATTTTCCGCCGAAAATTGACCGGTCGGTTTTTACACGGACTGCCTCTTAAAGTCACTAAATCAGAGACACTTGACTAAACTGAGTGTCAAAACAACAGTCTAATGAGTCTGATAGTCAGCATGCCTGGCAGGCTTCCAAACACTGCGCTGACTCCTTCGCAAGGGATCACACGAGGTTGCTGAGGGACTGGAGGTTGATCCATCAACAGCACTTGGCTCTGCTTCCGTGTGTTCTGGTTGGTCTTCTGCTGTAACAAGGAGATCGCGGCGGTTACGTCTGTAAAATGTTCCCATTGACAAAGACCTGATATGAATGGTAGGAAGCGTCTTAGTGCAAATGCCTGTCGACCAAGTACTTTGACCAGGTAGGCGAATACGTACAACACTACCAACTGGTATCTCAGGTAAGGGCTTCGAGAGTGCATGCCTGTCATGGTAATACTTTTGCTTTCGCTTGACTGCATTACGCTTAGGAGCAATGTTTCTCTGGAGTACTACAACTTTATTCAACGGCTTTATTCAATTTTTGCGGGCGAAGCTCGCTTTCATAAACGCGTTTGAATCGAGAATTTGTCTGGAATATCCAACTCGTCCTGCACGTTTTGGGCCAACCGCTGATATATCACGCGGGCGCTTTGATATAAGAAAGCATGCTGCAAGCTGGGTATTTTTTCATTTGCTCAATTGAGATCGTGGTTGCTTGTACAGTACTTGGTTGCCTCTCGTGGTTACGCTTATTTAAGTGCAAAGAGTGCTTTCAGAGATTTCATGAAAAGTAAACTTATATTCGCTCGATTACCCAGCGAGAATGTACACTGGTGAATCTGCAACGTTAGAATGTTTCACTTAAATCTTTGCCGTCGTGTTTCCAGCGATCACTGAAATAGTTTGCCACAGTGGGAAATTCCCGAATTGCTATCGAAAATGGCTTCTTTATACAGGAGAGCGTCGGTATTACAGTTCGCTCAAAAACGTGGGAATGATACGCATGAACATTTTGATAGTGTCGGTATCACGACAACTAAGGAATGTGAGATGTGACCATTTCTGTAGGCTCGATAACCAGCCACTGAAGACCGGACACGAGAGAGCGGCGGAAATCGAGCCTATCATTTCTGGTATTCGGTCATTAAACCGGACTATTAAATTAAATACAACGATAAAAACGACCAGTTGTGGTCACCAAACAATTTAAAAAAAGCTCCGTTCTATTCTTCGGTGGTCATACTGAAGTATCAAACTCATATTAATTAGCAAATTTATCCAGTTCCGGTCGATAGCGTCGGTATCACAACAACTAAGGAATGTGAGATGTGACCATTTCTGGTCTTCGGTAATTAAACCGAACTATCAAATTTTAAAAACACAACGATAAGCAACAAAACGACCAGTATAGGATGTTGCCATTTTGGCTTAAACAAAAGGAAACTAAAGTGTTATAATGCGTTGAAAAATAAGATTTTGATAAGAGAAGGTGCCTTGAAGTGAGCCACACATAACAACCAAGCTATTGCCCCACCCTCCACCCCCCTTCCCCTTCCAGAAAAAACAGTTTAGAACAATCCAACAAAATACAAAGTCAAAAAGATACCAACATCGCCCGAACTTACTAACGAAAGTTACTTCTAGTATAGATGTAATTTACAAGAGTGCTTGCTCCCGCTACTAGTTACAAAACTAATCGAGGCGGGAGCAAGAGTTAAAATAAAAACAAGATTAATACAATTGGCTGCAGGAGAAAGCTGTGCTGAGGCAGCAGAGAACGAGTTCGACGACCAAACAATAACTGCACTGGCGACGCTTCAAGTCCTTCTATAGGAGTGTTGCGGGCTGCTAACAGTGCAAGTTGGGGTTGGCAATTAGAGAATTGCTTTGATCTTTTCAGGACTGGGAACTAGACCCTTTGGGGTAAGCACATGACCGATGAATGGTACCTCTTGTAGTCTGAAATGTATCTTTTCAGCATTGAGCTTCAGGTTTCTCTGACGAGCTCGTTCCAGGAACTGGATTAAAGTCTGGTCATGGTCATGCACAGCTTGCTCGAGTGTCTCTCCTCGGCCAATGATCAAGAAATCATCAAACATGACTTCAGTACCCCGGGGGGAGGGGGGGGGGGGATACTTCCTGAAATTTTTGGTGGGGGCTTGCGGCCTGCTTCTTGAAACCCTTACCCTATTTCAGATCAAAATATGTGATTTTCCATACCCTATTTCAGACCTGACCCAAAAATCGATACCCTATTTCAGACCTACAAAATTAGTACACGTGTCTAATACATGACTTCAGCTACCCAGGAATGGGTTCCGTTTGCGCAAACATTTAAAAAGGCTTCAAATTCCCAATGTTAATGGAAAAAAACAGTTTCGTCTAAAAGCCAAACCAAATTCCAGACCAGAGTGCACAAAACATACCCTATTTCAGACCAAAATGGTCAAAATCTATACCCTATTTCAGATCAAAACGGCTCAAAAACCATACCCTTTGGGGCGGCATATACCTATATAGCTTATATAAGGGAGTACCCCCCCCCCCCTCCCGGGGTTCAGTACCAGGCAATCCTTCAATGATCTCGTGCATGCGGCGTTGCCATACTTCAGGTGCTGATTTGAGGCCAAATGGCATCCTAAGCCATCGAAAACGGCCAAAAGGAGTGTTGAAACACGTCAACTTGCTTGACTTTTCATCCAAGGGGAGCTGCCAAAATCCATTGCTGACTTAAAGTACTGTAAATACTTTTGCTTGGCCCAGACGGGGGGCAAGTTCTTTTATGGTAGGAAGTGGATAGTGTTCACGTTTAATAGCTGTATTTAAATGTTTACGATCAATACAGATCCTAAGGGCTCCTGAGGGCTTGCGGACAACTACCATGCTTGAAACCCAGTCAGTAGCCTCAGTGACGGCTGTGATAACACCATCTGCTACCATTTCGTGAAGCTTTTCCTTCAATGCATCATGAATGGCGATGGGTACCCTGCGTGGGGGTATACCACAGGTACGACATTGTTATCAAGGTGAATTTTGTAAGCATTTCCAAGTTTTCCGAGTCCTGTAAACACATCCTGGAATTGCTCAAAGTACATGTTCCTTTGTAAGTTCCTTGGGAGATTCGGTCGATCAGTAAACATGTTCAAGCTGCTCAGAATCCAAGATCTTGAGAAATCCCATGCCAACACATGATTCAAGGCTCAGGATAGGAGTGTAGTCACCTTGAACACCACACTGTGGTTGTTTCCATTTCTAGAAGCAGGTAAATTGCACTGACCGACAATTTCTTCTTTTGTGCCATTATACATTATGACAGATGACTTGGTGGGCTGCAGTTGCTGATAGTTTGGGTCACCTGTGGCTTCAACATAAACTTTTGCTGGCAATACATTACATTCGGCAACACTATCAATTTGGAACTGCACGGGCACTTTCTTTGGACCTAACATCATAGTAATAAGGGCTTTTCTTTTCAAAGAGGTCGAGGCAGTATGAACACGCAACATTCCAATCTCGAATTCGTGAACCTTTGCATCAGGTCGAGATCTCTGGCCTTGGTTTTTGCACTTCGATGCAAAGTGATTCTGTAGTACACAACGACTGCAGATTTCCCAAAAGCGGGGAAGAACCTCTTTCTGTATGAACCATGTTTACCACCACAACGGTCACAATCTGACACAGGAGGTTTACCTTTCGACTGTCGGTTTTCTGGTGGTCGATACTTTGATTTTCCTTTTTGTTGCTGGGAGTCGTCAGGTTTGGTTTCTCTATTATGGAACGCGTGCACGGATTGCTCTGCATTGTTAGTGTTCGTGATATCTTGAACTTGTGATGCGGTCACTTCAGATGTGCGAACAATTTCTTGAGCAGATTCTAGTGTGAGGTCTTCTCGCGGAAAAGTTTCGCTCGAATCTTGTCATCTTTTATTCCGAGGACAATGCGATCTTGTATGAGCTCGTCTTCCTTGTCTCCAAAATCACAAGTCGATGCTAAATGCCATAACTCTGTGACGAACGACCAATACCTTCCCCAGCCTCTTGTTTACGACTATTGAAAAGAAATCGGTTGTAAATAACATTGTGTTTTGGCTCGCAGTACTCGTCGAACTTCTTCAGCACGTTCGCAATTTTGTTGCTGTCCACATGACCCCATGTGAAAGCTTCGTACACTTTGTTTGCCTCTTTGGCTATGACGGCTAGAAGTGTCGCGATTCGTACTGGCTCCGGTTTCTTTACAACAGCAGTAGCAATCTTATAGTTGGACCACGCTTTCTTCCAGACTTTCCAGTTGTTTTTTGACATTCCTTCCGTCAAATCCAAAGCTTCTGGTGGAGGAATGCTGTGCGCCATGTTTGACAGCTCTTGTCGTATCTCGGTCTCGTTTCGCCGTAGAATACGCTCGATATCGATTCAGTTCGTCGAAATTTCGCTGCAAATCCTTTCAGAATTGGAGACTAAATCCAAATTACTTCTGACACCATGTTTAGTGGTTCGGTTGTGTTAGAAAACTCACACAAACTTCAGTGTAAAAACACAACAACGATTTAATGGCGGAGCACATGGAAAGTGAAAGTATACGGTTCAAAGCACGTGATATGGTAACGTGTAGAAATACTGAAATGCGTGACAGCATTAGGTTACAAACTCAGGAGCCGTGTTTATGACAGCATCGAGTCAAACATCCGGAGCTTAACCCTTTCACTCCCGAAAGCGCATATAAGCGCGCTTTTGGGGTCTTACACGTCAAAGCCATTCTGACGTCATCAATCAACACGTGACAAGATTAGACGCAGAAAGGATGGATCTTTGTAACCGTGCATCAATCTTGGAAATCTAACAAATTCTTGCAGAGTTATGCTGGAAAACCCGTTCCATTTTTGTTGAAAAATCAGTGGCAAATTGGCTCTTGCACCCGACATACTTCCAGGTCTATTTTTCAGCTCCCTTAAAAGGTTAGGTCAAAACCTTTGCAGCTGATGGGAAGTGTATCAAGCGCCGAAGATGGCAAGAAAAGAAAGGGGAAGTAAAAGGAAAGGAGAGAAAAGAGAGAAGGAAAAAATCAGAAGGAAAAACATTTTTTTTTGGGCTACGCACTTTGGCCAACGATAAAATTGAACGTTTTTGCCCAAAAACCTTTTAACATCTTTCCCTTGTTCTCAAAATGGCATTTTTAGCAAAGATTAGTCAAATGTGGGGTGACAGCACCACAAATGCGTTATTCAGGGCGAATTCTGGAAGTGAAAGGGTTAAAAACCCTGGAAATAAAGTCCGAACGTCCTCTTCTAGTTCCTGTTATGCTAAGCAAGCTTCCAAGTAAATTTCAGTTGACGATCAGCCGGAAGTTTGATAAAAACATGTGGGATTTTGACGCGTTTCTCGAGGCGTTTCGCGTGGAGCTCGAAGCGAGGGAGCGCTGTTTATCAATCGGCATATCTTCAGACGAACTTACTCCGAGCAAGAGGCCACCTCTCTATCCGAAAGTGCCTACCCCTCCAAGTGCAGCGGCCTTATTTTCTGCCGAAAATACACCGACTTGTACATTTTGCAAGGGTTCTCATTCATCTGTTAGCTGTGGAATTGTTACTGATGTCAACGCCCGAAAGACAGCCCTGAAAATCCAAGGTCGATGTTTTGTTTGTCTGAAGAAATACCACATCGCAAGAGAATGTAGCTTGACGATCAGATGTTTTGAAAGTGGTAGAAGACATCATGCAAGTGTTTGTGAAGCTGGCGCACAACAGCCCCTCTAACTGAGACCCAGAGAAGATCAAATGGAAAGGCATGAACTGACCAACATACCAAAATTTGGAGTCGCACAAAGATCAGCCACCAATCTTTACCTGGATGCAAGAAGTAACATATTGTTACAAACGGCTGTTGTCAGAGTATGATGACCTGATAAGGAATCAAATCAAGTGTGGAATTGTCGAGGAGGTACCAACTGATTCTAAGCTTGTGATAGGAAGGATCCACTACATCCCTCACCATCCTGTTATCCGTCGTGACAAGGATACTACAAAGATCAGAATTGTGTACGATGCAAGTGCCAAGAAATCAGGGCCAAGAGTGTCTTCATACTGGACCATCCTTGATTCCCAAGATTATGGACATTCTGATCAGATTTAGATATCACAAGATAGCACTAGTGAGCGACGTGGAGGAGACATTTCATGAAGTATCGGTTGCACCTGAAGATCGCGACGTGTTGCGCTTCGTGTGGGTTGAAGACATAGCCTCATCCCAGCCGAAATTGGCCTTGTACCGCCTCACCAGAGTAGTATTTGGTGTCAACTGCAGCCCATTTCTGTTGAATGCGAGCATTTCACATCACATAGGAAGCTACTTGGATGATCCCGCATTCATTGAAAGATTTCTCTCATCGCTGTACGTGGATGACTTTAGTGGAAGTGCTGATACAACTCCAGAAGCTTATCAGCTGTTCCTTAATGCGCGTCAGCGCATGGCTGAAGGCAGATTCAACCTTCGTAAGTGGCAGTCAAATGATCACCAATTAATGCAGATGATAGAGTCTGAAGTTGAGCAAACATCAGTGAAAGACCAACCCAAGCCTGAAGAAGACAAGTTCTCGAACCTAGTGGAAGATGAAAGTACGTATGCAAGGTTGACATGTGGCTCAGCTGAAACACTCCAGAGCTCTAAACAGCAAAAACTTCTGGGCATGAATTGGAACTTTGCTGATGACAAATTTATTGTGGAATTGAGTCACTATGCAGCATTTGCTTCTTCTATTCCTTTAACAAAGAGAGAAATTCTGAGAATCATGACAGCAAAGATTTACGATCCACTGGGGCTGATTGCACCGATAGTGCTTCCCATGAAGCAGATGTTTCAGAAATTGTGTAATGAGAGATTGGACTGGGATGCACCTTTGAATTCTGAACTTAAGAAGGAGGTGCAGAAGTGGATAACAGACCTAGAAGCCGTCAAGCACATCCGTCTGCCGCGATGTTACTTAGAGGAGGTCTGCGGAGAGGTGCGATCTGTTGAATTGCATGGCTTTGGAGATGCAAGTAAAATTGCATTTGGTGCAGTTGTGTTCATTAGGATAGAGACTGATGGAGGCTGTTGCACAAGTTTAATTTGTTCAAAATCGAGAGTTGAACCCTTGACAAACCAGAGTGTCCCCAGATTGGGACTCGTGGCAGGACTTACCCTCTTAAGATTAGTCTGTTCTGTTTAAGAGCGCTCTTCAGCCTGTTGTCAAGATTGACAATGTCTATTGTTGGTTAGATTCCTTGACAGCAATCTACTGGATTTTGCAAGAGAATAAGGAATGGAAGCCGTGTTACCGAGATACGACGCCTCGTAGCCCCTCAGTTCTGGTTCCATTGCCCTACTAAAGAACATGTTGCTGACATTGCCTCAAGAGGAGCCACGCCTAGTGAACTACTCAGTGAAAACAAGGTGGTGGAAGGGTCCAACCTGGCTATTGATGCCCAAGGAAGAATGCAAATACCTACAGTGGCGTGACCAACTGAGTTTGTTTCTTGATGAACAGGGCCTCATTCGTTGCAAGGGAAGAATTGAGCGTGCGGACCTGCTCTACACTGCCTGACATCCAGTGTTATTACCGCAAACCCATCCATTCACCGACCTTGTTATTGTGGATTGTCATCATCGAGTTGGCCACAACGGAGTGAAGGAGACTCTGAACTAAGATCCCGATTCTGGATCATCAGAGGTAGACAAGTGGTGAGACGAATCCTGTAACGCTGTTCCAAGTGTCGTAGGTTTGAGGGTAATTCGTATCCAGCCACGCCCCCAGCTGCGTTGCTGGATTTCAGAGTAAGGGATGATCCTGCCTTTTCATCCATTGGTGTTGACTTCGCCGGTCCATTCTATATCTATGGTTTATCGGCAAGACAGAATGAAACATCCAAAGTCTATCTAGCATTATACACTTGTGCAAGTTCACGAGCAGTCCACCTTGATATCACTCCAGATTTATCAGCAGATGCATTCCTGAGGAGATTCAGAAGATGCATCAGTCGTAGAGGCATTCCAAAACATGTTAGGAGTGATAATGCTAAGAATTTCCAGTCAGTATCAAAGAGACTATCAAGGTTGTTCGATCTTCCTGAAGTCCAACAGTTTCTTGCTAAGAGAAGAGTCCAATGGAGATTTCAACTTCCAAGAACCCCTTGGTGGGGTGGCTTGTTTGAGAGAATGATTAAGTCTGCTAAGAGGTGCCTGAAGAAGATGCTTGGAGGAGCAAAGGTAACCTATGACGAGCTGTTGACCATGGTCGTGGAAGAAGAGGCCATCCTTAATTCGCGCACTCTCACCTATGTGTATCCTGACGATGTAGACGAACAACTCACCCCGTCACACCTTGTGACTGGCAGGAGATTACTGTCTATACCAGATGACAAGTTGCACTGGAGACTGAGAAGGAGGATGACCATTGTGTGTTGACCAGGAGAGAAAGGTATCTTGCTACACTACTGGGCCACTTCTGGAGGAGATGGAAGAAGGAGTACTTGTTAGAGTTAAGAGAGCATCACAACCTGTCAGTGAAAAAAAGTAATCTGCCGCATATTTCTCCTGGTGACGTTGTAACTGTGATTGATGATACAGGAAAACGGCCACGATCGCAGTGGAAACTTGGAAGGATTGAGGAGCTCATTAAGGGAGAGGACGGTGTATAATACAATACAATACAATGCAATACATTTATTTGCATTTCACTTTCGTGTTGTTCGAGGAGCCAAAGTCAGAATTAACTCTAGTTAAAATTCAGAATTAACTCTAGGGAGTATGACGTTATTTTCATTGCCATTTTTGGAACTTGAACTTTGATCGGTCACGTGATATCGAGACACATGTGTTAGAGTTTTGATTCTGTGAATTCTGATATTTTCTTCGTTGCGAGTTTTCTCTTCGAGTGGGAACTATGAATCCGAGTGTATTTCAACCTGATTATTCCTGAATAAATCCTTTAAACATTCACATTCAGATTGCAAAAAGGAAAAAAAGTTTCGCATTTTTTCCCAGTTTCCAAAGTTTCACAAGAAATCGGAAGAATTTGATAAAAATCGGGAGAGTGGGAGGTAATACATCAAATTGGGAGACTCCCAATCAAATCCGGAGGGTTGGAATCTCTGCCAGAAGTATTTTGGCGAAAAGGGAGCCACGATGCGATGCCTTGTGGCATAAACCAAAAGAACTACAATGCATTCTCTTTCTCTGCTGTCAGAATTTACCATGACAGAGCCATGGTAGAGGCTGAGCAGAGGAAAGAACAAGCTTGCAAATCTGCTCACGGATATGTGAAAGAAAGCTGGTCTTGCACATGTTTACACTGTATTCGAGCCATGTCAGTGACAGTCCTGCTGCAGCCAGGCTGCCGGTTTAGAAAACTGCCGAGTGAAGAGCGTTTCGGGCTATGCAAGTGATAAATCCATCGAGTCTTACAATGCACGGCCAATCATTATTGATCAGCAGCAGTTTGAGTCTTTACTGTCATCCGCGATCGTCAGTCGGTTTATAACACAAATGAACTCGGTTCAACTTGCCCTTCCATATTTTTCACTTCACTAGCTATTTCACCATTTTCAGCTGCGTCCCCCGCCATTCAGAAGTACACCAACAGTCCACTGTCAACGTGAATCCGTTAACTGCTCCAGACTATTATTTTTCGCAGGGACAATTGAAATAGATTGGAATTTTTTCATGAGACTGTGGACACGTTTTCTGACCAGTTTTTGAATAGCGCAATGGTAAAACGATTTGAAAAGCGCCTTATTTACGAGTTTTTGATCTTAGGGGCGTTGCAAAGAGTAAATTTGTCAAGTCTTCGGTTTATTGCAAATCAAAGCACATGGTACAGAAACGCGCATAAGTGCGCATGCTCACAAATGTCAACTGTATTTGACACGACAGTCTGTCAATTTTTATGTAAATAAAATAAAGTCAACCAATCAATTGTATTGGCTTACGTCATTCGCAATCGCCGGCATCAGATCAACACTGGCTTTTTACCTCATGAATGCTAAATCAATGAACGGGTTATAGCATTTGGCGGACAAATTTCACTCTCTAGGTCGATGGGTTGTGCACTTTAATCTCGTTATTAGTTCATGCGTATTAATTTATTCATTCACGAGCCTTCGATTTTTCTTTCAAGTGGTTTTGCGACCCGCGATGTGAAAATTATTCGGAGGGTTATAAAATAAATAATCCGCTTTCTGGCTTGCTGGTATGTCGGAGGATAATGCCCTTGGCTGAGAGATGGTGCTCAGAGTTTCACATTTGCCTTCGAAGCTTTCCTTCTTGGCCTAATGTTTATTATTCGGGACCATTTCTCAGTTTCAGGCATTATCCTCCGACATACAAGCCGCCTAAAGGGGTTTATTTACTAAATACCCGTCCACTGATTTTGTACTACGTGACGCAATCCAGGCAGTGAAACTGTGCGAAATTTTAATTAATTGATTGGTTATTACTTAAAATATCATTAAGTTACTTAATTTTTTTCTCAGTGCGCGAGCGGGCGGTATCCTGCGAATCCTGCAATCTGATTGGTTCCGGGAGCGGGCGGTATTCTCCTATCTCTGACCACGGTCACGGTACCCTGCGAGACAGAGATTGACTTCTCTTTCGGCGCGCGCGCGATGAGAAGGAACCTCTGCACACAACCGCACGATCCTTTGATCTTGCCGCGTCCCAAATCTGGGATGAATAAATTAACAAAATACTGGTTTTTAACCGGTTAAAACCCGCTAAAACCTCGAAGTGCGCGCGCTTGCACGCGCTTCATCACGCGTACGGGCCACTTGTATGCGTCAGTACAAAATTTTCCTTTCAAAAACTGCTTCAAACTCGCTAAATCAGCAGAAACAATAATGATCTATTGAAAAAAACTATATTCTACTAAGTGAACTAACCATTTTCCTAAGAAATTACCGAGAAAATTGCCAACAGATGCAAATAAATTCAAAAGCTTACGCGTACAATTAGCGCGCGTGTGCTGAGCGCGAGTACTTATACTGACGTAGTTCGCGCATGCACGATAGGAAATCGTGCGGTTGTGTGCAGAGGTTCCTTCTCATCGCGCGCGCGCCGAAAGAGAAGTCAATCTCTGTCTCGCAGGGTACGGTCACGGTAACCGAGGCTTCACGGACCATTTCAGCAACGCGCGAAGGTAGAAAATTTCGCTTAGCTTTTTAAAACTGCCAGAATGCGTTTAATACTGTAAGACCAACAAAAACATATTAATCAAGCCAATATTGGTCCGGGAGCGGGAAAAATTGCCCGTGAACCCGGCGGAGACCCGCGGAATCGTAGCGTAGGCATGCGCTACAAGCGAAAACATTTTAATTCAGCAACGTGTGAAGGTCGATGCGAAGAAGCTTTTTACTGAATTTCTCGCATTATTTTGCTCTCTTATCGTTGTCAAGTGAATGGAGAACTACGCAGTGGAATTAAAGAGCTTGCATTTCTTCAAAAAGTCGAGTAGTCATTTGATTTTAACCGACAGAATTTAGTTTTAGTCAAGTTTGTTGTTCGTTTTTGGAAATCAGTTTTACGTTCAAACTTGCGGGTTTTAAATTACAATTCACCGTGTTTAGACTCAATTCCTTCGTTTTAATTGTTTGCTTTTCGTTTCTCTGTTTTCCTAAACAAACCTTCCGTTAATTTTCATTCAATAAATAACTTTGTGGCTACCGGTATTCCCGTTTATAATTCTCGGCACGTATCAATTTTATGCCGTCGGCTTTGAAAGAGCTTATGCAGGCGAAGTTTGTCAGGGCTTCGCATAAAATGAAAACTGCAAACTGCCACCGAATGGCAAAAATTAGATTTAACATGTGAAATAAAATTGTAGTATACGTAAAGACTGTAACTGGGAACAGTTTTGCTCGAAAAATGCTTCAGTTTCATGATATTTGTTTACGGCAAGAGTAATGTATGGAAGATTTCCGAAGATTGTCGTAGAATTTGACGGCGCCGACTTTGAATGGTTTTTGTGAAAATGGAAATAGCTTCTCGTTTCAGCTGCTTTGTGATGAAATGCCGCTCTAGTCTCCATTTCTGTAATTACATATTTGTGGTGTAAAAATTACTCGTCTGAGTTTCTTGTTACTTGGGTTTAATATTTCTTCGGTAGTCTTCTGAGCTACATGTACTAGCGCGCGTGAAAAACAGATTTTGCAAAACAAGCCTGAGATTTCAATATTTCTTTATCAAATTCAAACGAAGTACGAAAAAAATAAAAAGGTTATTGGCCGGCCTAGGTCGGTCCGTATTGAGAAAAACTGTGCCCTTGGTCTTGAGTGCGGCCCGAGGCCGTTAGGCCGAGGGCCGCACTCAAGACCACGGGCACAGTTTTTCCCAATACGGACCTCCCGGCCGGCCAATAACCTCTATATATTTTCAAATTGTTATTTATAAGCTGAACTATTCAAGAGAGAGAATAAATTGAACATTAAATTTTCCGACGACAGACTTTTAAGTTAATCTGACTGGTATTTTAATAAAAATGAGGGCTTTACGCACCTTCGGTGTCTACAGCTGTAGAATACTCCGGGCATGCTGCTAGGCAGTGGAAACCCGCAATATTTTTTTCAACACAGAAATTTGCCCAATGGCCACTGTAACAAGCATCGCTGAAGATCATTGGGTAGTAAGTTTCTCCAGGCAGACTATCAACAATCTCTTGAATACCGATTGTCCCATCAGCAAAGCACCAGTTTCCAGTCCCAATTTCTCCATGACCAGTGTAGTACAACATAGGATGCAACTTTTTACTTTTGCATTCCTCAAAAAGTTTAGTGATATGTCCAAGAGCTACGGACTTGTTTAAATAAAGATCCTTAACAGTGTTGAACAACTTAGTTCCAACTGCATCTTCCATGTTGAATAAATCACGAGTAATACCTGAAAGGAATGAACCACTTCTGTCTCCAACAATATCCCTACTTCTTCTATCAGAAATATTGATGGCTTTTGGAGGATCTGTAGCACCTGCCAGAAGTAACCACAATGGCTCAGCAGTAGTTGGGTTCCACTGTGCCCACCTGTAAATCCGACCAACATTGCGTCCCTGTGCAATTGCAGAACCAGCAAAATTAGAAAGCATGGTAGCAGCTTCTATGATTTGCACATCTTTCGTCGCCTAAAACAGACAAAAAATGGCGTTTTTAGTTTTTCGACAAATTTCTGAAGATTTTGTTTGAAAAGGCAAATGCATGCAACTGTCAGAAGCGAGAATGAATCGATTGCGGAATTAAGATTAAGTCCAAAAGAACAAAATTTAAGTTTAATATCTATATTTGATTTTCGCTTGAACTCAAAATTGAACTGCACAACAAAGTTTTCACTCAGCGAAATTAAGATCATTTAAAACCGAGAAGGCTCATCAGTTTTTGGTGATTCCTCAGTATTGCACTGCGCATCCTTACTGCGCATAATTTCGCGCGTAATTAGCGCGCGCACATTAAAAACATGGCGGCTTTTTTGGCTATGCTCGCCAGGGAGGTAAATAAACGTTTTCTCCTAAACGAGCACGGTGACCTATATTTTTTATTGCATAATTTTGATGTTCAAAATAAAAAAATTTCGGAAGGAAAAAAGAAATCGCTAAAAGCGTGCACAAAGCCATTACTCGTGGGTGCAAGTTATGACCTTGAAAACATCGATTCGAGGAACGATGTCGTTTGAATTTGTGTGATTTTTTCCACAAATTATATATTAAATTGTTCCACATGGTCGAGACTTTGAACTTATCATTTTTTTTTCAAGTATTACTTTAAACTTTGCTTCTAGCTACCGCGAAATGTTACGTGAACCGATGAAACAACCATCGCATCCCCCATCCTTACGGGCCTGAATCCTATGTATCAATTCTCCGTATAATGAAACGATTCCAATTAAGATTTATAATTTCAGTACTCTCCCAACGACGCTCGACATCCCAGGCATTCGTGGGCTTCGATTATGTCGTCACTAGCGACAAAAGATTTCATCCGCTTTGCTTCTCATAGATGTACCCAAGCCTGTTTAGCCGAATCATATTCATCCTGCTTGATTTGTGATATAAATTTTCTCGTTCAAAATATCCAGTTTACATGCAGATTTACCGCTATGTCAAAAATTGACTGTGAGCGATAGACCAGTGAATCAACATGCAAGCGCACGAAAACAAACCAGTGACGTCAGCTAGCTTACACCCGGGGGGGGGGGGGGGGGGGGGGGGGGATAGAAAGCCGGCACTTTTCTTTTTCTTTGAGGACATAGCGGTGTCGGGCAACAGACCAACAGTGCGTATCGTGTGCCAATCAAGCCGTTGCTAAGAATGACGTCAACCAAAACTTCATTGTTTTCTAAACCGGGAAACTTTTTCAAGCTCGCAGCGTAGAGCTGTACGCGTGCAGCCTGCAAACCAGGGGGGGGGGGGGGGGGGGTGGGGGGGATATAAACTCCCTAAATAATTACGGACATAGCGGTGCCGGGCAACCGAGTGTGCGCAGTAGCACTCAACTAGTTGCTACGAGGATTGTTCGCTTGTTGTTTCACGCTGCCGAGATATTTTCTCGGTGGCGTGAAAGATCAGGCCAAAAAATCCGCCAGCGCTGTGTTTGCAGGCTACACGCGTACAGCTCTACGCTGCGAGCTTGAAAAAGTTTCCCGGGTTAGCTGAAAATAATGAAGATTTTTTGATTGACGTCATTCTTAGCAACGGCTTGATTGACACACGATTCACCGAAACTTGCGAGCGTTTTCTCCATCACAAAACTCCGAGTTTTGCACAGTCACGTTTCAACCGCAATACGCAAAGAGGCAGTGGATGCGATTAAAAATTCGTTCTAATCCTAGAGAGGGTTAAGTGTGTTACCTGAAATACCACTCAGTGTACTATTTAGTGGTTAATGCTGACATAGCGCTGGTGCCAGCTAGCTTTGAACATGACTGTCACTATTCCTTCTGGACTACCACTCATTGCAGTTACTATTAGGGGTAAATAAAAAATATTCCGAGAAACTAAGCTCTCTTGTAACTTGCCTGTCTTTAATATTTTGACACACATGACATAGAAATCAGGAATTGTTCATTAAATTTAAAATCTGAATCATTTTCTTTAGTGTATGATGTGTTGACTGTCTGGTAACCGCGACTGGTTTTGGATTCTACAGTTTCTTTCTCAGCTGTGTGACTGAAACGGATTTGTCTTTTGTTTTAAGTTTTCTTTGAAACTTTTAATCGCCTCTCCTTTTCTTTTTTCTTTCTGCTGAGGAAACGAATCAATGGCTCAAACAAGAGGCAAAAACAGGAATTTTGATATCGAAAGACAAAACCTGATAGAAACAAGTGTTGGATATATCAGGGCAGTGACGAATTTGTAAAAGGAAGGAAACAAAGGGCGTAACGTTGTGTTGTTCCTTCAAAGCAAATATAGGACAAACACAAACAATAAAATCTCAACTATGTAACCTGTTCTTGTAAACACACGCTAGACTGTTCGAAACAATTTCAGGTTACAAACGGTTGCCTTGCAGAGCGAATAAACCTTGAAGTAGTTGATTATTTGTCAATTCAATGAGGTACTATTTAACAGTTATTCCATGAGCCCGCGTTGGATACGAGATGATAGAAAGCAAGAGAGGATGATCTAAGACTCTTAGATCATCCTCTCTTGTAGATAGCCAACGAGCGCGTAGCGCGAGTTGGCTATAATCATCTCGTATCCAACAAGGACGAATGGAATAATTGTTTATTAAAAATTTCAGTAACTTTAGGTGAAAACTTCGGCATTATTTTAAACAAATATAAATCGACAGAGTGATTTTTCAGTTCGATTTAAATGAAGCATGATTTGTATGAAAACGGCGGCAAACGTCTGGCGACTGGCGCGGTGTTCGGTAAACAATCTGAATGAAAATAGAGCTGCAAGACAGAATTTTCTTCGGATTATATTCGCTGTTTCTTCTAAAGTTTCGTATATTCTGGAAAATTGTGCAAATGTGGAGCTGAACATTTTTTATTTTACAAGTTGAACTGATGGACAGCTGAACGGGTTGTTTATACGGCGAGCAAATCGTGCACGACTGCATCTCAACACAATTCTGCAGTCGGGGTGTCTGTAAAACGAAGACCGGATGGCTGCGGATGGCGGATGGCGGATGGGAAAACGCGGATGGAAAAATGCGGATGGAAAAATGCGGATAGAAAAAAATAAGTAAAGAGGGGTCAGAAGGATTTTACGAGTTTTTCAATCATCTGGCAAGTGCGCACAGAATAAATAAAATCACCATTTCGGATATCAATATAATCATTTTCCATAAATTAGATTTTGAGACCTTGGATAGCTAACATCCTGGGCCGTGTTGTTCAAAGGATGATTAAGCTAATCCAAGATTAGCGTGGTTTTTTATTTCAGTTTTGTAACTTTTCAATGAGGTTTTCTGTTTTTATTTTTTGTCTTTCTGTTTTGACTTGGACTAATCTCAAACTTTACAAACATTAACAGAGAAAAGCACTTTTATACAAGCAAAATTGAAAGCTTGATTAACTTTTAATCCTGGATTAGCGTTAATCGCCTTTCGAACAACCGGGCCCAACAAACATGGCGGCGCGCGGGAAATTTGAAAGTAGAAAAAGCAGAAACAAATCGCCCAGTATTCAAACCAGTTAAAGAATTATCGACTTCAAACCCCTAAACCAGTTTTACACAAACACCAACTTATGATTTGGAGCAAAACTGTTTTTTCAGCCGAGATTCCCTTTAACACAACGATCGCAGGCAATATTTTTGTTAGAAAGTTCATTTCTTGACAAAACGTTTTATTTCAGGCAAAAGTGAGGTCTTTTCAGCGTTTTTTGACAATATCTCGCAAAACCAAGTTAGATTATGGCAAAAATTTTAACAAATTGAACAGATTTTGCAAACTTATGTTAAATTATGGTAAACTTTAGTAAATTAGCCGAAATATTGCAGCGTGAAAGCAAAAAAATGTGAGTTTGGCAAAAAACTACGAAAATGATCGCTTTTTGGCAGATTTTTGCTGTTTTAGAATATGCCCTGAGGTTTTAGAACGTGTTCGTTTGCTCGAACGATCGCGTATAATGCTTTTTAGCGACACCGCTCGGAAGTATGCTTTTTAAAATGAACATATTATGCTCGGAGGGATATCCTGGTTATCAACCCTCCTTCTTCCAAGGAAAAGAATGATTAATTCGTCGAAAACAACGTATGATGTATAATTTAACATAGCACAGGCCAGTTTCTTGGCTAAAATCGAGTTAATCCGTGTCTTCCGTTTGCTACTCTTTTCTACTCAGTTATATTTTAAGTCGAAAAATCTATAACTTCTCAAATTAGAACTGTAATACCGGAATAATTCCCGAATCCATAGTATTATCCTTCTCCCCCTGTCCCCCGCCACTGCTTAAAAAATAATGCGCTCGTATTTCTTGTTTTATAATTATTTGTTCGGAATAATACAGGATGTTAGCATACAAGGTCTCAAAATCTAATTTATGGAAAATGCTCGATATTCGAAATGGTGAATTTATTTATTCTGTGCGCACTTGCCAGATGATTGAAAAACTCGTAAAATCCTTTTCCTTCTTAAATGTATCTTCATTTATTTGTTTTATTTTTTATATAGATTTTTTCTATCTGCATTTTTCCATCCGCATTTTTCTATCCGCGTTTTCCATCCGCCATCCTCCATCCGCATCCGCCATTCGCAGCCATCCGGTCCCATTTTACAGACACCCCTTGTAAAGACACGCTAGACTGTTCGAAACAATTTCAGGTTACAAACGCTTACCTTGCAGAGCGAATAAACCCCTTGAAGTAGTTGATTATTTGTCAATTGAATGAGATACTAGCAACTGCCAAATTTAGAAATGACTGATAATACCTATTTATTCCGGCGTTGGGTCTAAGTATAGGAAATCGCACGACTTCGAGTACAATTAGTACAATTAGTACGAGTGATGTTTTGAAAGTTCTCAAAATTGAACGAGCCGCTTCGATTTTTTATTTATAGTACATTCAACAAAATGAGAACAAATACGTTGTAACAGTTGCAGACCGCGTGTCGCACTAAATATTTTCGCATGGTGAGCATGTAACAGACAAACAACTCTTTATTTGGTAAAAAGAAAACCATTTACATTCCAAGGTATCAACTCATCAATTTCAGAACGGAAATGACAAGATTTGACAACTCATGCGATTATTTATATAATGCACAAAATTAGTGCGATAAAGACATCGGGTGGTCTTCGGCAATCTTCGGGAGACTATCGGAAATATTTGCTGACCTTCCTATCACGTTCGAAAATCTTCATCTTCCTTGTCTTTATTTAAAAAGAAAATGAAACAGCACTTAATCAAAGATTACTAGCTTTCTGTACATCGCTCCTCTTGGATAAAAATGCTGTTTTGCAATACAATAATTATTATTCTTATCTATTTAACAAATAAAGAAGCCAAAACCATGTATTATACTGTCATAAAACACGACGGGAATTTGAGAACACGAGAGAAATTAAGAAAACACGAGCCGCAGGCGAGTGTTTTCTATATTTCTCAAGTGTTCTCAAATTCCCGTCGTGTTTTATGACAGTATAATACATGGTTTTGGCTTCTTTATGTGCTTTAAAATATAGATTTACGCGCGCAAAACGATAAAACACGCTTTTCTATGTTATATATACTCTGATAAAACATGGTTTTTAACCAATCAGAGCGCGCGCAGCTTTCAGTCTATATTTTAATATTTATTATATTAGTCTACTGGTAGTTAGCGTAACTCTGTTTTATTCCTATTTTTGCGTGTGTGCGTGTGTGTCTTTGTTTGTTTGTGTGCCCGACCTTAAGGTCATTCCATCGAAATAGAACTTACAATAGATTTTCATTCAAACTTTGCCTATTGGTTGTTTATCTTAAGGGAACTTAAATTTTGAAATAAAAAAGGGGGGTCCCGGTATTCGTTTAGGAACAGGAGGACCTTGTATATACCCCTTAATTCCTTACAATATCAGCTTCCAGAAACGTTTTTATTATCTAAGTTCACGTTTCTGGTGATTATTTATTCTTCTGCAATAGAAATTAGTCTATATTAATTTTATAGAAAGAAGGTGATTGCTAGACTAAAAATAAGAGAAAAAATTGATAGGTCACCGTACTCGTTTACGAGAAAATGACGATTCATCTCTCTGGCGAGCTTAGCCGTAAAGGAAAAGCCGCCATTTTCTTAATGTGCGCGCGCTAATTACGTGTGAAATCATGCGCAGCAAGGATGCGCAATGCAATACTAAGGAATCACCTTAACATGTAAATTATATATTTATATTAACTGGCTGCCTGGCATTTTTAACTCCAAGGTTATTTCGGGTAGCCAGTACCCCTATTATTTTTTTCTGTCCAATTATTGTAAATACTTTTAGTAACTTGTGGGGTAAAATAAAGTTTGTTGTTGTTGTTGTTGTTGTTCAGAGGACTTCGGGTGACTTTCGGAAACTTCGGAAATCTTCGGGTCATCTTCGGAAATCTCTGGAAGGGTTCGGGTCATCTTCAGAAATTGTCGGATGCCTTGGGTGAATTTTGCACTCTTCGGAAATCCCCCGGCGATCTTCGGAAATCATCTTTACCATAGAAACCTAATAGGTACTCCTTCAGAGTACAATTTGGGTTTAATTGTACTGCTCTCGTCCAATCAGAAACGAGAAATTTTGTTGAGTGTAATTAAAAATACTGTGTTCGTAATCAGGCATGATAAATATAAAAACTGGTGTTGACGCTGATTAAAAAGATTTGATGAAAACGTTTCGGTCACTTCAGTGACCTTCGTCAGTTCGAAATGTTAAAAATAACGGTCTATGGCCTTAGGCCCGGTTTAAACGTCGCATTTCACATGTGCCGAATCTAATTCAGGAATTAAATGCATGTGAAGTTCGAATTCGACGTTTAAATCAATTAAATTCGACAAATTTGAATTAAATGCGACTTCTGCCGTATCTTCGACTGGGCCAGTCGAATATTCGACAGAAGTTCGACAGTTGCTTTATACGTCGAACTTCACATGTGCCGAATCGAATGCATAAATGATTATAATATATTTCTGAATATAACAGCATTCGTGATTGGTTGAAAGGTATAAGTGTTGACGTGACCAGTCATGCTTGAAAACAACAAGAGTGGCGCCAAAAATAAAACGTTGGTTCGCGAAAATTAAATTCGTTCTTACTTTCTCTTGTTCGTATTTTAGCTTTCAATCTAAACTACTAGTCTGCAGGAACCCAAATGTTTGAAATAGCGCGAGAAGACTCGAAATGAAAACGGGGCTTGGGAACGAAACTTTACAAAAACTCGCTCATGATGCGGAATTAAATGCGGAAATGCGACGGCCTGGCCATTCTCACACCTAGTTGTCAATCAATCATCAAAGCATAAACAGCTGACAAACAACCCGGCGCTTTTTGTACGACCGTTACTGATAAAATTTGTTTCATTTTTTTCTAAAAATGTTCTGTTAAACATTAGCAAGTTATATCTTATTTTTGTGAATGATATATTTTGGTTTCATGAGATTTTGAAGCATGTTTAGTTTGCAGGACGCTTGACTCAACAACGTGCCACGACTGCAAGAGTACAAATTTGCATTTCGCATCCGAAAGGTGTGAAATGTGGGAGGTGCCATCCCTTTTATCGCGGAACTTCTTGTTTAATCGGGAAATATTCCCCAGTCTGATAACGTATGTTTGTTTTTGCATTTAGCGAATGTATGAATGATTATTGTATTTTTCACTTTGTGATCCTTTAAGGTGGCTGGTAACGGTTTACAGCCCAGTGTTTTGATTGATCAATACTACCATCCTATATCAGTTGATGTTAAAATAAAGTATCAAACGATTGCCCAATCATCGGTGAACACATTATGATCATCCTCTTGGTATATTAGGTTACCATAGCAACAGTATTACCTGTCAAAAACACCCTTATTTTTAGCTTTAAGTGCTTATGAGCGACTTCCTGTAAAAGTCGACCAAACGGTGGCACAAGTCAAAAAATCAAATTCGCTCATATTTTGCTCATAGAAAGGCCCTAGTCAGAAACTAAACGGACTGTAGTTAGTTTTTGAAAATACAGCTTTTTTCGGTAAAAATATGCGAAAAACCATTTGCCCCGATTGGGCCCAAAATCGACTTCCGGTTTGACAGAATTTTCGGGAAATTTGATCGCTTCGCGCACCATACTACAGCTATTTTGAATCTTTAAATAGCATTTGTATCCCTGTCTAGGTCTTCATTGTTTGATTGAATGAAAAATAAAATAAATCTAACTTAGTTTTGAGCCCGAAACAAGATCAAAATCATAGGCTAAATTTGCGAACTTGTTGCAAGCTAATTTATGCAGAGAAAACATTGACCATTTTATCTATGTGCGATAACTTAAAATTCCGTAAAAACGTTTTTCTGTGGGTTAATTATACGTTCATCTCATAGGATATGTACAAAAATATCTGGGTAAATGATTTTACGTGGCCCGCTTTGGCCCTTGTTTATCACTTATTTTGCCGAAAATATGCCGTTTCATGTGTAAACAATGGCGTGACAGGGCCAGTCGCAATCTGAATACTCGATAATAATCACTTTAACATAGCTGTAGGGAAACGCATAAATATAGCTGATCATTAAATCGGAACCTAAAGAACATCTCTTATTGACTTTTTTTATTCTACTATTAGTATATTTGCATTTTGAAACCACAAGTTCGTTTTATGACCTAAACTATGCCGGTTTTGTTTCTCTTCAAACTTTGCAAATTTGAAACACTATCATATTTTGTTCATTCTTCAAACACTATAAATGTATCGCCCTCTTGGTAAACTAGAACTTTCAGGTAAAGATCAAATGAGTAAATTATGTTCTTGAATTATTGACCATTATTCTCCCTGCAGCAAGTTCGACATAGCTAGAGCATTGCGTGACTCTGTTTATAGCGTGCGACGGGAATAAATATATATTTTTAATGTTCAAATAGCTAAGTTTATTACTTTCGCTGATTACCACTAATTACAAATGGTTGGAGAAGTACAACTAACCAGTTCTCAATGGTTTATTTAATTTAAATGAGTGATAAATTAATATATGGAGAAATGCTCTCTGCTGGTACAGGCCAGTGGTATATAAAATATGCTCAGCCTCGGCAAGAAAACAATGACGAAAGAAGATTAACCAAAATGACGGCGAAAATTATTTTGTGTTTCAATAATACTACATGTATACAAAATTATTAAAATAGCACTTTCGTTGTTTGCTGAATCCAGTGCTATTTTAATTATTTATTTTTATCAGCTTCTCATAACATTGGGCACCTCTGGTTCCGCTGCATCCTCGGAGACCCAGGGGTGACTTCTAACCCTGGGTCTCCGAGGATGGTTCCGCTGCTGATGGTTTTCGTTTTCATAGCGACAGGGCTATAGGCTTGGGAGTCCAAAATATTCCAGTAACTATATAGAGGGTCCTGATGGATTCTAGTTACAAATTAGAATTGGGAAATCCTCAGTTATCAGTTGAAATTTTAGCCGTTTCTCAACTATCAGTTTTGACCGATCTCAGTTGATAATGACTCGATCGAGCCTCGACATTCTCCGGAAGAACCTCGTATAATCCTTGAAAATCTTACGTTGATTTTCGGCAATCTCTGAAAGACTGTATATTTATCCCCAAAGCTCAGTAAGATGTTTCAGATTAGGTGGCGAAATACTTCGCTGCTTCGCAGTTCACACATGTGTCGTGTTGTAAAGACTACTGAACTGGAGACATCGTGACGCATCTCAGACGTGCAAAATTTGCCACTCTGGGATGCTAAAATGTTCAGTAACTGTTCGCTCATTTCTCAGGATCAGTTTGATTTGACAACTGTTTGATGTTACCATGACAACCGCGTGTTTTGACATGCAGGCTTATCGGCCCAATTATTGAATTTTTAAATGACATTTCATTTACCGATTTATGGCTTGTTTCTTTCGTCACGAGAAAAGAAAACCTGAAATAGAAGATGGTGTACTTCATGACGTACGTATATTAAACGTAGACGTCATAATTAACAGCAAAACCACGCACCTTATGCTGTAAAGCAAGCTATAGGCTCTCTACTAAAGGCATAAGGCTTTCAAGGAGTCTTATGGGATTCAATCAACTCTCCTCCCACTGTACAGTCATGGGTGTATAATTTGGGTTAGGGTAGGATGTAACGTTCGAGGGTTGGAATATTTCGCAACTTTCATTTCTTGGGACACCTGAGACGGGGTCAAGCTTCTTTCCAGTTTGTAGTTTTGTTCATTACAGTAGGTGATCCTTTTGAATTCAAATTGAACCTTGTTTTCCGAACGAAAGAACTCTTGAGAGCCCAACCCGCATGGACAAAGGAGGAAATGTAACATCGTAGCTGGTTTTCGTTCTCAAGTATTCCACGTCACATTTTCATGCACATATATATAGCCATATTTCTCTCAGTGTATCTCATGTTCCAGGGCACGTCAACTGGTGCTTACCACACGGTGTTGCTCAAGACTGAAATACCTTCAAATATTAAGCATTGAAAAAATGTTGTAAATATACATTTGCAAAAAACATAAGTTTGCTTATTTTCCCAAGTAAAAGGGTTAAAAGGGTCAGGACTACATTGCCTACCGTACAATACTGTAAACAGTTTTTGGAAACTGAAAAATCTGGTCCCCTCGGGCGACGGTAACGGAACAAAGGGCTGGCCTGAACAGAGCTCTCCCAGGCAGTGATGTTGTGCTTAGCTTATTCAGTAATAAACATCAACTTGTTCAATTATTCCCTTGTTTCTGCCTCGAGCGTGAGTGCGCAAAACCGCAACCGATGACATACACCATCCGTTGCATTTAGTCGGTAAAGAGCAGAAAAAAGGTGCGTGGTGCAAACCACGCCCGACTAAAGAGCGACGACTGGGACGAGGCAGATGACTGCACGGAAGACTGGTCAAGGTATTGAGACGAATCGGAAACGTGCACAATTGAAAATGAAAACGTCTATGGTTTTATTAATAATTCAGCTAAAAGAAGTAGTATCTAGTAGTACGGATATTTTGTGAGTTGCCGTTCCAGGGGGTTGTTGTTATTGTCATACCTCTCTGTTAGAGTTATCCGATAGCATTTAGGGTATTGGGTAGTAAGTGGTTTTTGTTTAGAATTGATGCATCTTAGGAGTGAAACTGAATTCGAGTCACACCCATATAACGTGATTCTGTTATCCTTGAGGGGTTCCTTTCAAAGGAAATTACCCACCGTCACCCACCGATGTCACTATGATACGAGAGAGTCCCGGCCCCCGGTTACGGTATACGAGCACTAAGTGAGCGAAATATATTTATTACTGCAAGAGTTTCCTTCAGATACAAACAATCCCGACTTGTTATGCTTAACAATTAAACTGGGAATGTATTCCCTTTAGAACCCGCTCGACGAGATTTAACTTAAAATTACAGTCTGCACTGCGACTTGGTGATCAACATCGTGTACTGGTCACGCAACGGTTTTCCAAGTCTCACTCAACTGCCTTCAAAACGGGTGAACAAAAACTATCTCGGATTGCTCTTATTTTTAAAGAGTTCACAACTAGGTAGTTTATATTTATAGCCTTGGCCTTGTTTTGAGGCTACTTGGACGGAATTCTCAAAATAACTCATGCTATTTAATAGGTGTTCAATCGCAATCGGGTACGAAAAAATAAAACTGCTAAAAGCGATGCCATAAATTATAATTAAACGAACAAATAAACAAAAATGGTTCCATTATGTTTTTCATTTACCTTTATCTAGATATCTTCCTGTGATTAATGGAAATCAACTTTTTATCAGAGCGAGTCTCCCGTAAATAGCCGTGTCACGCCATTGTTTACACATGAAACGGCATATTTTCGGCAAAATAAGTGATAAACACGGGTCCAAAGCGGGCCACTTAAATCATTTACCCAGATATTTTTCTATATATCCTATCAGATGAACGTATAGTTAACCCATAGAAAACGTTTTTACGAAATTTTAAATTATCGCACATAGATAAAATGGTCAATGTTTTCTCTGCATAAATTAGCTTGCAACAAGTTCGCAAATTTTAGCCTATGATTTTGATCTTGTTTCGGGCTCAAAACTAAGTTAGATTTATTTTATTTTTTATTCAATCGAACAATGAAGACCTAGACAGTATATAAATGCTATTTAAAGATTCGAAAATAGCTGTAGTATGGTGCGCGAAGCGATCAAATTTCCAAAAATTCGGTCAAACCGGAAGTCGATTTGGGCTTTTCGCATATTTTTTACCGAAAAAGGCTGTATTTTCAAAAAACTAACTACAGTCCGTTTAGTTTCTGACTAGGGCCTATCTATTGACAAAATATGAGCGAATTTGATTTTTTGACTTGTGCCGCCGAAAGCCGATTTTAGTCGATTTTTACAGAAAGTCGCTCTTATAACTCAAAAACGAGCCCGGTGACCCCATTTTTTATAATTGAATAATGATCAGCATGTTAAGATACAACTTTTTGCAAAGTTTAAAAAATTCTGCGGAGGGAATTCAGAGCCACCTTAAATTTTCGAAAATTTAAGGTGGCTCTGAATTCCCTCCGCAGAATTTTTTTAAACTTTGCAAAAAAGTTGTATCTTAACATGCTGATCATTATTCAATTATAAAAAATGGGGTCACCGGGCTCGTTTTTGAGTTATAAGCACTTAAAGCTAAAATAAGGGTGTTTTTGATAGGTAATACTGTTGCTATGGTAACCTAATATACCAAGAGGATGATCATAATGTGTTCACCGATGATTGGGCAATCGTTGATATCTTTATTTTAACATCAACTGATATAGGATGGTAGTATTGATCAATCAAAACACTGGCTGTAAACCGTTACCAGCCACCTTAAACCAGATAAATTTCTTCCTCGAGTTTTTCGTTTCAAGATGCAACCACGGCGGCGACGGCAACGAGAACGTAAAAAAACAACAGGTTTAATTATTAGTACAATATTCTGCTCGTGTGTTTTGCATATTTATTTGCCGTCCTATGCATAACAAAACGTGCTTCCTATCAAAACAAAACGCACGTGCGTTACGAATTTACATTTATTTGCCGTCCTATGCAAAAACAAAAACGTCAAATGTCCAAATTCACGGTATAATGGAACGTGAACACGCGATGGTTATTTTCCTTTCCGATCTGGACTTTAATTCACGAATTCAACTCCTGACAATTCGGCCACATTGGACAAATTGAACTTGTTGGAATAATCGCGAAATAGTTAATTTAATTTCGCGCGTGAAAAGACGGCCTTATGAAAACACCGCTGACTAAAACAAAATTGATCGCTTTGCAAGTTGTGAGTTCATGGTTTCTCGGTTCCAGTCCCTGTCTCTATCCCCCACTGGTATGATATGGTAGCTGTGAGTGCAGTGGATATTTTTATTGTAACGGGGGTCGGGTTAGTACGCACAACAAGAAGGGAATCCTTTCTTTGCGATAGAACTTTCCTAAAAAATTTATAAATACGTAATTGGAGTTTCCGAAAACATGCTGATCGGACGCAAAACAATTGAAAACAAGTTCATACAGCGAACGAACACAGTTAAATATCATTTATTTACATTGTTTTTTTCGGGAATTGTTTTTTCGTCGAGCGCGCGCCCAATTTTCCGAGAATTCTGTCGGCATTTTTAAGAAACGGCCTGTTTTCGACATAGGAATTTTAATTTTGGCTGGTAAAATACCGCGTTTTGATTATTTGTTGATCATCAGTTTCGCATGTTAGTATGTCGTGAAAGTTTTCGTGTCGCACAACGCGAAATAAACGAAAATCAGGGTGATTTGTAATTTATGTCACAGTGCTGCAGTTTATCAATGCTTCTTCGGCGTTTATGCCAATTATGAATCTGAAATTACGCAAACGTGGAATTATTCCCCAGTCTGATAAAGTATGTTTGTTGTTTTTTCATTTAGCGAATCCTCGCTTATGGTTTGTCAGGCATATAATTGTCATACTCAAATGATAAAATACGGTGGATAAAATACAAGGCAACGTAAGATTAATTTCAAAACATACAGCCACCATACGCATCGTCAGCTCATCGCCGATGACGTTTCGTTCTCATCTTTGATCTGGTATTAATATTAACCAGCCTCCGTACCACGTGACACGAATTCACGCTTTGAATGGATAACTGTTTTTCAATTGCGAATCAAAACATTTCCACTTTTGGAAATACGCTGAACTGCTAATGTAAATTTGGTAATACCTTCATGATTACCGTCACGAATATAGTACCTCATACGGACTTTGTATACCGTTCACTAAATGTAAATAGTTCAAGTATTTTACTCAGTTGGTTTTATTCAGTAGTTGTGGTAGTTCAGCAAGTATTTTACTCATTGGTGTAGTTCAGTAGTTGTGGTAGTTCATGTAGTTATTGTAACAGTGTAGTTCAGTAGTTCGTGTAGTTCTTGTAGTTTATGTAGGTTCGTGTAGTTGCTGTAGTTGCTGTAGTTCCTGTAGTTGCTGTAGTTGCTGTAGTTCTTGTAGTTGCTGTAGTTCGTGTAGTTGCTGTAGTTCGTGTAGTTCCTGTAGTTGCTGTAGTTCTTGTAGTTCCTGTAGTTGCAGTAGTTCCTGTAGTTCTTGTAGTTACTGTAGTTCCTGTAGTTCTTGTAGTTCTTGTAGTTGCTGTAGTTCGTGTAGTTGCTGTAGTTCCTGTAGTTCCTGTAGTTGTTCCTGTAGTTGCTGTAGTTCGTGTAGTTGCTGTAGTTCTTGTAGTTGCTGTAGTTCTTGTAGTTCCTGTAGTTGCTGTAGTTCGTGTATTTCCTGTAGTTGCTGTAGTTGCTGTAGTTCGTGTAGTTCCTGTAGTTGCTGTAGTTCTTGTAGTTCCTGTACTTGCTGTAGTTGCTGTAGTTCCTGTAGTTAATTGTAGTTGCTGTAGTTCCTGTAGTTCGTGTAGTTGCTGTAGTTCCTGTAGTTGCTGTAGTTCTTATCGTTCCTGTAGTTGCTGTAGTTCGTGTAGTTGCTGTAGTTCGTGTAGTTCGTGTAGTTGCTGTAGTTCTTGTAGTTCCTGTAGTTGCTGTAGTTCCTGTAGTTCTTGTAGTTCCTGTAGTTCCTGTAGTTCTTGTACTTCTTTAGTTGCTGTAGTTCCTGTAGTTCGTGTAGTTGCTGTAGTTCCTGTAGTTGCTGTAGTTTCCTGTAGTTCCTGTAGTTGCTGTAGTTGCTGTAGTTCCTGTAGTTATTGTAGTTCTTGTAGTTGCTGTAGTTCCTGTAGTTGCTGTAGTTCCTGTAGTTGCTGTAGTTATTGTAGTTATTGTAGTTCCTGTAGTTGCTGTAGTTCCTGTAGTTCCTGTAGTTGCTGTAGTTCGTGTAGTTCCTGTAGTTGCTGTAGTTCTTGTAGTTCCTGTAGTTCCTGTAGTTCCTGTAGTTCTTGTAGTTCTTGTAGTTGCTGTAGTTGCTGTAGTTGCTGTAGTTGCTGTAGTTGCTGTAGTTCTTGTAGTTGCTGTAGTTCGTGTAGTTGCTGTAGTTCGTATAGTTCCTGTAGTTGCTGTAGTTCTCGTAGTTCCTGTAGTTGCCGTAGTTCCTGTAGTTTGTGTAGTTCTGGTAGTTCTATCCTAAACTACGCGAACTACGTAAATACAGTGTAGTTCCTGTAGTTCTGGTAGTTGGTGTAGTTTTTGTAGTTCTATCCTAAACTACGCGAACTACGCAAACTACAGTGTAGTTGCTGTAGTTCTTGTAGTTCTTGTAGTTCTTGTAGTTGCTGTACTTCCTGTAGTTCCTGTAGTTCGTGTAGTTCGTTGTAGTTCGTGTAATTTGTGTAGTTCCGGTAGTTCTATCCTAAACTACGCGAACTACGCAAACTACAGTGTAGTTGCTGTAGTTCTTGTAGTTGCTGTAGTTCCTGTAGTTCGTGTACTTGCTGTAGTTCCTGTAGTTGCTGTAGTTCCTGTAGTTCCTGTAGTTGCTGTAGTTGCTGTAGTTCCTGTAGTTGCTGTAGTTCTTGTAGTTGCTGTAGTTACTGTAGTTGCTGTAGTTCTTGTAGTTCCTGTAGTTGCTGTAGTTCCTGTAGTTGCTGTAGTTCCTGTAGTTGCTGTAGTTCTTGTAGTTGCTGTAGTTCCAGTAGTTCGTGTAGTTGCTGTAGTTCCTGTAGTTGCTGTAGTTCTTGTAGTTGCTGTAGTGCTGTAGTTCGTGTAGTTGCTGTAGTTCGTGTAGTTCCCGTAGTTGCTGTAGTTCTTGTAGTTCCTGTAGTTGCTGTAGTTCTCGTAGTTCCTGTAGTTGCCGTAGTTCCTGTAGTTTGTGTAGTTCTGGTAGTTCTATCCTAAACTACGCGAACTACGTAAACTACAGTGTAGTTCCTGTAGTTCTGGTAGTTGGTGTAGTTTTTGTAGTTCTATCCTAAACTACGCGAACTACGCAAACTACAGTGTAGTTGCTGTAGTTCTTGTAGTTCTTGTAGTTGCTGTAGTTGCTGTAGTTCCTGTAGTTCCTGTAGTTCGTGTAGTTCGTGTAGTTTGTGTAGTTCTGTAGTTCTATCCTAAACTACGCGAACTACGCAAACTACAGTGTAGTTGCTGTAGTTGCTGTAGTTCGTGTAGTTCCTGTAGTTGCTGTAGTTCCTGTAGTTTGTGTAGTTCTGGTAGTTCTATCCTAAACTACGCGAACTACGTAAACTACAGTGTAGTTCTTGTAGTTCTGGTAGTTGGTGTAGTTCTTGTAGTTCTATCCTAAACTACGCAAACTACGCAAACTACAGTGTAGTTCCTGTAGTTCTGGTAGTTGGTGTAGTTCTTGTAGTTCTATCCTAAACTACGCGAACTACGCAGACTACAGTGTAGTTGCTGTAGTTCTTGTAGTTCTTGTAGTTCTTGTAGTTGCTGTAGTTGCTGTAGTTGCTGTAGTTGCTGTAGTTCCTGTAGTTCGTGTAGTTTGTGTAGTTCTGGTAGTTCTATCCTAAACTACGCAAACTACGCAAACTACAGTGTAGTTCCTGTGGTTCTGGTAGTTATTGTAGTTCTTGTAGTTCTACCTAAACTACGCGAACTACAGTGTAGTTCTGGTAGTTTTCGTAGTTCTGGTAGTTCTTGTAATTCTATCCTAAACTACGCGAACTACACAAACTACAGTGTAGTTCCTGTAGTTCTGGTAGTTTGCGTAGTTCTTGTAGTTCTATCCTAAACTACGCGATCTACACAAACTACAGTGTAGTTCCTGTAGTTCTGGTAGTTCTTGTAGTTCTTGTAGTTCTATCCTAAACTACGCAAACTACAGTGCAGTTCTGGTAGTTCTTGTAGTTCTATCCTAAACTACGCGAACTACACCAACTACAGTGTACTTCCTGTAGTTCCTGTAGTTCCTGTAGTTCTGGTAGTTGGTGTAGTTCTTGTAGTTCTATCCTAAACTACGCAAACTACGCAAAACTACAGTGTAGTTTTCCTGTAGTTCTGGTAGTTCAGGTGTAGTTCTTGTAGATCTATCCTAAACTACGCGAACTACGCAAACTACAGTGTAGTTGCTGTAGTTCTTGTAGTTCTTGACGTTCTTGTAGTTGCTGTAGTTCCTGTAGTTGCTGTAGTTCCTGTAGTTCGTGTAGTTTGTGTAGTTCTGGTAGTTCTATCCTAAACTACGCAAACTACGCAAACTACAGTGTAGTTCCTGTAGTTCTGGTAGTTCAGGTGTAGTTCTTGTAGATCTATCCTAAACTACGCGAACTACGCAAACTACAGTGTAGTTGCTGTAGTTCTTGTAGTTCTTGTAGTTCTTGTAGTTGCTGTAGTTCCTGTAGTTGCTGTAGTTCCTGTAGTTCCTGTAGTTCGTGTAGTTTGTGTAGTTCTGGTAGTTTCTATCCTAAACTACGCAAAACTATTGGCAAACTACAGTGTAGTTCCTGTAGTTCTGGTAGTTATTGTAGTTCTTGTAGTTCAATCCTAAACTACGCGAACTACAGTGTAGTTCTGGTAGTTTGCGTAGTTCTGGTAGTTCTTGTAGTTCTATCCTAAACTACGCGAACTACACAAACTACAGTGTAGTTCCTGTAGTTCCTGTAGTTCTGGTAGTTTGCGTAGTTCTTGTAGTTTTTATCCTAAACTACGCGATCTACACAAACGACAGTGTAGTTCTGGTAGTTTGCGTAGTTCTGGTAGTTCTTGTAGTTCTATCCTAAAACTACGCGAACTACACAAACTACAGTGTAGTTCCTGTAGTTCCTGTAGTTCTGGTAGTTATTGTAGTTCTTGTAGTTTTATCCTAAACTACGCGAACTACAGTTTTGTTCTGGTAGTTTGCGTAGTTCTGGTAGTTCTTGTAGTTCTATCCTAAACTACGCGAACTACACAACTACAGTGTAGTTCCTGTAGTTCCTGTAGTTCTGGTAGTTTGCGTAGTTCTTCTAGTTCTATCCTAAACTACGCGAACTACGCAAACTACAGTGTAGTTGCTGTAGTTTCTTGTAGTTCTTGTAGTTCTTGTAGTTGCTGTAGTTCCTGTAGTTCCTGTAGTTCGTGTAGTTCGTGTAGTTCGTGTAATTTGTGTAGTTCGGTAGTTCTATCCTAAAAACTACGCGAACTACGCAAAACTACAGTGTAGTTGCTGTAGTTCTTGTAGTTGCTGTAGTTCCTGTAGTTCGTGTAGTTGCTGTAGTTCCTGTAGTTGCTGTAGTTCCTGTAGTTCCTGTAGTTGCTGTAGTTCTTGTAGTTGCTGTAGTTACTGTAGTTGCTTGTAGTTCTTGTAGTTCCTGTAGTTGCTGTAGTTCCTGTAGTTGCTGTAGTTCCTGTAGTTGCTGTAGTTCTTGTAGTTGCTGTAGTTCCAGTAGTTCCTGTAGTTGCTGTAGTTCTTGTAGTTGCTGTAGTTCGTGTAGTTGCTGTAGTTCGTGTAGTTCAGTAGTTGCTGTAGTTCTTGTAGTTTCCTGTAGTTGCTGTAGTTCTCGTAGTTCCTGTAGTTGCTGTAGTTTCCTGTAGTTTGTGTAGTTCTGGTAGTTCTATCCTAAAACTACGCGAACTACGTAAACTACAGTGTAGTTCCTGTAGTTCTGGTAGTTGGTGTAGTTCTTGTAGTTCTATCCTAAACTACGCAAACTACGCAAACTACAGTGTAGTTCCTGTAGTTCTGGTAGTTGGTGTAGTTCTTATAGTTCTATCCTAAACTACGCGAACTACGCAAACTACAGTGTAGTTGCTGTAGTTCTTGTAGTTCTTGTAGTTGCTGTAGTTGCTGTAGTTCCTGTAGTTCCTGTAGTTCGTGTAGTTCGTGTAGTTTGTGTAGTTCTGGTAGTTCTATCCTAAACTACGCGAACTACGCAAACTACAGTGTAGTTGCTGTAGTTGCTGTAGTTCGTGTAGTTTCCTGTAGTTGCTGTAGTTCCTGTAGTTTGTGTAGTTCTGGTAGTTTCTATCCTAAACTACGCGAACTACGTAAACTACAGTGTAGTTCTTGTAGTTCTGGTAGTTGGTGTAGTTTCTTGTAGTTCTATCCTAAACTACGCAAACTACGCAAACTACAGTGTAGTTCCTGTAGTTCTGGTAGTTGGTGTAGTTCTTGTAGTTCTATCCTAAACTACGCGAACTACGCAGACTACAGTGTAGTTGCTGTAGTTCTTGTAGTTCTTGTAGTTGCTGTAGTTGCTGTAGTTCTATCCTAAACTACGCAAACTACGCTACAGTGTAGTTGCTGTAGTTCTGGTAGTTTGTGTAGTTCTTGTAGTTCTATCCTAAACTACGCAAAAACTACGCAAACTACAGTGTAGTTCCTGTAGTTCTTGTAGTTCTTGTAGTTCTTGTAGTTGCTGTAGTTGCTGTAGGTTCCTGTAGTTCCTGTAGTTCGTGTAGTTTGTGTAGTTCTGGTAGTTCTATCCTAAACTACGCAAAACTACGCAAACTACGCAAAACTACAGTGTAGTTTCCTGTGGTTCTGGTAGTTATTGTAGTTCTTGTAGTTCTATCCTAAACTACGCGAACTACAGTGTAGTAGTTCTGGTAGTTTGCGTAGTTTCTGGTAGTTTCTTGTAGTTCTATCCTAAACTACGCGAACTACACAAACTACAGTGTAGTTCCTGTAGTTCCTGTAGTTCTGGTAGTTTGCGTAGTTCTTGTAGTTTTATCCTAAACTACGCGATCTACACAAAACTACAGTGTAGTTCTGGTAGTTTGCGTAGTTCTTGTAGTTCTTGTAGTTCTATCCTAACTACGCGAACTACACAAACTACAGTGTAGTTCCTGTAGTTCTCTGGTAGTTATTGTAGTTCTGTAGTTCTATCCTAAACTACGCGAAAACTACAGTTTTGTTCTGGTAGTTTGCGTAGTTCTGGTAGTTTCTTGTAGTTCTATCCTAAACTACGCGAACTACACAAACTACAGTGTAGTTCCTGTAGTTCTGTAGTTCTGGTAGTTTGCGTAGTTCTTCTAGTTCTATCCTAAACTACGCGATCTACACAAACTACAGTGTGCTTCTGGTTTATGTAGTTGTTGCAGTTGTGTAGTTCTGCTACTACGCGCACTACAGCACCTGTAGTTATTGTAAACTAACTGCTGTAGTTCCGGAAACGTCTTACCAGGATATTTGATACGAAACGTACACCTATACAGCAACTACAAGGCTACTACACTGTAGTATCGCGTAGTTTAGGATCGAACTACAAGAACTACAGGAACTACCAGCAACTACACGAACTACACTGTAGTTTGCGTAGTTATGCGTAGTACAGGATAGAACTACAAGAACTACACAAACTACACGAACTACAGGAACTACAGGAACTACAGCAACTACAGGAACTACAAGAACTACAAGAACTACAGCAACTACACTGTAGTGTACGTAGTTCGCGTAGTTTAGATAGAACTACAAGAACTACACAAACTACCAGAACTACAGGAACTACACTGTAGTTTGCGTAGTTCGCGTAGTTTAGGATAGAACTACCAGAACTACACAAACTACAAGAACTACAGCAACTACAGAACTACAAGAACTACAGCAACTACAGGAACTACACGAACTACAGCAACTACAGCAACTACACTGTAGTTTGCGTAGTTCGCGTAGTTTAGGATAGAACTACCAGAACTACACAAACTACAGCAACTACAGCAACTACAGCAACTACAAGAACTACAGCAACTACAGGAACTACACGAACTACAGCAACTACAGAAACTTCCATAACTACAGCAACTACAGGAACTACAGGAACTACACGAACTACAGCAACTACAGCAACTACACTGTAGTTTGCGTAGTTCGCGTAGTTTAGGATAGAACTACCAGAACTACACAAACTACAGCAACTACAGCAACTACAGCAACTACAAGAACCACAGCAACTACACGAACTACACGAACTACAGCAACTACAGAAACTTCCATAACTACAGCAACTACAGGAACTACACGAACTACAGCAACTACAAGAACTACAGTAACTACACGAACTACAGCAACTACAGGAACTACAAGAACTACAGCAACTACAGGAACTACACGAACTACAGCAACTACATGAACTACAGGAACTACAGCAACTACACGAACTACAGCAACTACAAGAACTACAGCAACTACAGGAACTACAGCAACTACAATAACTACAGGAACTACAGGAACTACAGCAACTACACGAACTACAGCAACTACAAGAACTACAGCAACTACAGGAACTACAGCAACTACAGCAACTACAGCAACTACAGGAACTACAGCAACTACACGAACTACAGCAACTACAAGAACTACAGCAACTACACGAACTACAGCAACTACAAGAACTACAGCAACTACAGGAACTACAGCAACTACAGCAACTACAGCAACTACAAGAACTACAGCAACTACACAAACTACAGCAACTACAGGAACTACAAGAACTACAGCAACTACAGCAACTACAAGAACTACAGGAACTACAGCAACTACAGCAACTACAGCAACTACAAGAACTACAGCAACTACACGAACTACAGCAACTACAGGAACTACAAGAACTACAGCAACTACAGGAACTACAAGAACTACAGCAACTACAGGAACTACACGCACTACAGCAACTACAGGAACTACAGCAACTACAGGAACTACAAGAACTACAATAACTACAGGAACTACAGCAACTACAGCAACTACAGCAACTACAGCAACTACAGCAACTACACGAACTACAGCAACTACAAGAAACTACAGCAACTACAGGAACTACAGCAACTACAGCAACTACAGCAACTACACGAACTACAGCAACTACAAGAACTACAGCAACTACACGAACTACAGCAACTACAAGAACTACAGGAACTACAGCAACTACAGCAACTACAGCAACTACAGCAACTACAAGAACTACAGCAACTACACGAACTTCAGCAACTACAGGAACTACAAGAACTACAACAACTACAGGAACTACACGAACTACAGCAACTACACGAACTACACGAACTACAGCAACTACACGAACTACAGCAACTACAATAACTACAGCAACTACAATAACTACAGGAACTACAGCAACTACAGCAACTACAGGAACTACAAGAACTACAGCAACTACAGGAACTACACGAACTACACGAACTACAGCAACTACAGCAACTACAGGAACTACACGAGCTACAGCAACTACAGGAACTACAAGAACTACAGCAACTACAAGAACTACAGCAACTACAAGAACTACAGCAACTACACGAACTACAGCAACTACAGGAAACTACAAGAACTACAGCAACTACAGGAACTACACGAACTACAGCAACTACACGATCGAACTACACGAACTACAGCAACTACAGGAACTACACGAACTACAGCAACTACAAGAACTACAGGAACTACAGCAACTACAAGAACTACAAGAACTACAGGAACTACAGGAACTACAGGAACTACAAGAACTACAGCAACTACAGGAACTACACGAAACTACAGCAACTACAGGAACTACAGGAACTACAGCAACTACACGAACTACAGCAACTACAAGAACTACAGCAACTACAGGAACTACAGCAACTACAATAACTACAGGAACTACAGGAACTACAGCAACTACACGAACTACAGCAACTACAAGAACTACAGCAACTACAGGAACTACAGCAACTACAGCAACTACGTACAGCAACTACAGGAACTACAGCAACTACACGAACTACAGCAACTACAAGAACTACAACAACTACACGAACTACAGCAACTACAAGAACTACAGGAACTACAGCAACTACAGCAACTACAGCAACTACAAGAACTACAGCAACTACACGAACTACAGCAACTACAGGAACTACAAGAACTACAGCAACTACAGGAACTACAAGAACTACAGCAACTACAGGAACTACACGCACTACAGCAACTACAGGAACTACAGCAACTACAGGAACTACAAGAACTACAATAACTACAGGAACTACAGCAACTACAGCAACTACAGCAACTACAGCAACTACACGAACTACAGCAACTACAAGAACTACAGCAACTACAGGAACTACAGCAACTACAGCAACTACAGCAACTACACGAACTACAGCAACTACAAGAACTACAGCAACTACACGAACTACAGCAACTACAAGAACTACAGCAACTACAGCAACTACAGCAACTACAGCAACTACAGCAACTACAAGAACTACAGCAACTACACGAACTACAGCAACTACAGGAACTACAAGAACTACAGCAACTACAGGAACTACACGAACTACAGCAACTACACGAACTACACGAACTACAGCAACTACACGAAACTACAGCAACTACAATAACTACAGCAACTACAATAACTACAGGAACTACAGCAACTACAGCAACTACAGGAACTACAAGAACTACAGCAACTACAGGAACTACACGAACTACACGAACTACAGCAACTACAGCAACTACAGGAACTACACGAGCTACAGCAACTACAGGAACTACAAGAACTACAGCAACTACAAGAACTACAGCAACTACACGAACTACAGCAACTACAGGAACTACAAGAACTACAGCAACTACAGGAACTACACGAACTACAGCAACTACACGATCGAACTACACGAACTACAGCAACTACAGGAACTACACGAACTACAGCAACTACAAGAACTACAGGAACTACAGCAACTACAAGAACTACAAGAACTACAGGAACTACAGGAACTACAGGAACTACAAGAACTACAGCAACTACAGGAACTACACGAACTACAGCAACTACAGGAACTACAGCAACTACAGCAACTACAGCAACTACAGGAACTACAGCAACTACAGCAACTACAAGAACTACAATAACTACAGGAACTACAGCAACTACAGCAACTACAGGAACTACAGCAACTACAGCAACTACAGCAACTACACGAACTACAGGAACTACAGCAACTACAAGAACTACAAGAACTACAGGAACTACAGCAACTACAGGAACTACAAGAAGTACAGCAACTACAGGAACTACACGAACTACAGCAACTACACGAACTACAGCAACTACAAGAACTACAGCAACTACAGGAACTACAGCAACTACAGGAACTACAGCAACTACAGGAACTACAGCAACTACAATAACTACAGGAACTACAGCAACTACAGCAACTACAGGAACTACAAGAACTACAGCAACTACAGGAACTACACGAACTACAGCAACTACACGAACTACAGCAACTACAAGAACTACAGCAACTACAGGAAGTACAGCAACTACAGCAACTACAGCAACTACACGAACTACAGGAACTACAGCAACTACAAGAACTACAAGAACTACAGGAACTACAGCAACTACAGGAACTACAAGAAGTACAGCAACTACAGGAACTACAGGAACTACAGCAACTACACGAACTACAGCAACTACAAGAACTACAGCAACTACAGGAACTACAGCAACTACAGGAACTACAGCAACTACAGGAACTACAAGAACTACAATAACTACAGGAACTACAGCAACTACAGCAACTACAGCCAACTACACGAACTACAGCAACTACAAGAACTACAGCAACTACAGGAACTACAGCAACTACAGCAACTACAGCAACTACACGAACTACAGCAAATACAAGAACTACAGCAACTACACGAACTACAGCAACTACAAGAACTACAGCAACTACAGCAAACTACAGCAACTACAGCAACTACAAGAACTACAGCAACTACACGAACTACAGCAACTACAGGAACTACAAGAACTACAGCAACTACAGGAACTACACGAACTACAGCAACTACACGAACTACACGAACTACAGCAACTACAGGAACTACAGCAACTACAATAACTACAGCAACTACAATAACTACAGGAACTACAGCAACTACAGGAACTACAAGAACTACAGCAACTACAGGAACTACACGAACTACACGAACTACAGCAACTACAGCAACTACAGGAACTACACGAGCTACAGCAACTACAGGAACTACAAGAACTACAGGCAACTACAAGAACTACAGCAACTACACGAACTACAGCAACTACAGGAACCACAAGAACTACAGCAACTACAGGAACTACACGAACTACAGCAACTACACGATCGAACTACACGAACTACAGCAACTACAGGAACTACACGAACTACAGCAACTACAAGAACTACAGGAACTACAGCAACTACAAGAACTACAAGAACTACAGGAACTACAGGAACTACAGGAACTACAAGAACTACAGCAACTACAGGAACTACACGAACTACAGCAACTACAGGAACTACAGCAACTACAGCAACTACAGCAACTACAGGAACTACAGCAACTACAGCAACTACAAGAACTACAATAACTACAGGAACTACAGCAACTACAGCAACTACAGGAACTACAGCAACTACAGCAACTACAGCAACTACACGAACTACAGGAACTACAGCAACTACAAGAACTACAAGAACTACAGGAACTACAGCAACTACAGGAACTACAAGAAGTACAGCAACTACAGAACTACACGAACTACAGCAACTACACGAACTACAGCAACTACAAGAACTACAGCAACTACAGGAACTACAGCAACTACAGGAACTACAGCAACTACAGGAACTACAGCAACTACAATAACTACAGGAACTACAGCAACTGCAGGAACTACAAGAACTACAGCAACTACAGGAACTACACGAACTACAGCAACTACACGAACTACAGCAACTACAAGAACTACAGCAACTACAGGAACTACAGCAACTACAGCAACTACAGCAACTACACGAACTACAGGAACTACAGCAACTACAAGAACTACAAGAACTACAGGAAACTACAGCAACTACAGGAACTACAAGAAGTACAGCAACTACAGGAACTACAGGAACTACAGCAACTACACGAACTACAGCAACTACAAGAACTACAGCAACTACAGGAACTACAGCAACTACAGGAACTACAGCAACTACAGGAAACTACAGCAACTACAATAACTACAGGAACTACAGCAACTACAGCAACTGCAGGAACTACAAGAACTACAGCAACTACAGGAACTACACGAACTACACGAACTACAGCAACTACAGGAACTACACGAACTACAGCAACTACAGGAACTACAAGAACTACAGCAACTACAGGAACTACAGCAACTACAGCAACTACAGGAACTACACGAACTACACGAACTACAGCAACTACAGCAACTACAGGAACAACACGAACTACAGCAACTACAGGAACTACAAGAACTACAGCAACTACAAGAACTACAGCAACTACACGAACTACAGCAACTACAGGAACTACAAGAACTACAGCAACTACAGGAACTACACGAACTACAGCAACTACACGAACTACAGCAACTACACGAACTACAGCAACTACAAGAACTACAGGAACTACAGGAACTACAGGAACTACAAGAACTACAAGAACTACAGGAACTACAGAAACTACAGGAACTACAAGAACTACAGCAACTACACGAACTACAGCAACTACAGGAACAACTACAGGAACTACACGAACTACATGAACTACAGCAACTACAGCAACTACAGGAACTACAAGAACTACAGCAAGTACAGGAACTACACGAACTACAGCAACTACAGCAACTACAAGAACTACAGCAACTACAGGAACTACAGCAACTACAGGAACTACAGTAACTACATGAACTACAGGAACTACAGCAACTACAGGAACTACAGCAACTACACGAACTACAGGAACTACAGCAACTACAATAACTACAGGAACTACAGCAACTACAGCAACTACAGGAACTATAAGAACTACAGCAACTACAGGAACTACACGAACTACAGCAACTACTGCAACTATAAGAACTACAGCAACTACAAGAACTACAGCAACTACAGGAACTACACGAACTACATCAACTACAGGAACTACACGAACTACAGCAACTACAAGAACTACAGAAACTACAAGAACTACACGAACTACTGAACTACACTGTTACAATAACTACATGAACTACCACAACTAATGAACTAGATTAACTGAGTAAAATACCTTGTACTATTTACATTTAGTGACGGTATACAAAGTCCGTATGAGGTACTATATTCGTGACGGTAGTCATGAAGGTATTACCATATTTACCTGTGTTGAGGCTAAAAATTGACAACCTTCGAATGTTTCAATGAATTTGAAACTCGGACATTGCATTGGATATTGATTAATCTCTTTGAAGGCTAAGTTAGAAAAAAAATTTATCTATCGCTTTTTAATTTGTGACCATTTTAATAAGTTTAGGGTCAATTTTTGATAAAAACCGTGCTCCAAACCAGTTTATATTCAAGCCAATGTTTTCTAAAAATAAAAGGAACGATTTCCTTGAGAATTTTTCTCAAGGTAATTAGATGGTATACAATTCATTTAAGACCAAAATATTATTCCATCAAGCCTTCTGGACATACTTTTCAATAACATTTCAAAATTGTTTTGTTTTTGTTGTATTTTAACGCCTTAAAACTTCACCCGAAATTTTCTCGAAAACGGTCTCATAGAATTTATTCAAATTTGGCAGACCTTTAAGACAAGTATGTCAGGTCAAAGATCCAGAGAGCATTTTCCAAAATTATCCCTTGATCACAAGTAATTCGGTCTTAAGTAAAATAGGAGATGATGTCATTACGTTGCTATGGTAACTCCGATTTCGATAAAACTTACCTTAAGGAAGCAAGCCTTTATTCAATTTGTATATTTGTTTAGGAGGCATGAACAAATGATTTGAGTCTAATAACAGGATTATTCACTTAATTTTGAATTCCCGGCACGGGTTTTGAAATCGCCAATATTTCATTGTTTACAAATCTCAGTTTGGAGCAGTTTTTTCAAGAAACATTTTTCCTATGCGGTATAACTCAGAATCACTGACTTGATATTAAAATTTTTGATTAGTGGAAATGATCTTCTTCCAAGGATATAAAAATTAGTCTGGGGCTTTTAACTACTGCAAAGAAAAAGCCCGTCAAATTTCGAGGAAATCACAACACCGACTTGTCAACAGCCACAAATAATCGAATTACGCTTTCTGTTATCAAAGTCAAAATTCAACCGAGATCCTATCGCTTATCACTCTACTGGATCAGAAACTCAATATAGTTAGCTTACCTCGTAAAGCCAGTGGTCGAAGGTTGGTTTTTTATCCCTACTTTCGTTTCAAAATCGCCATCATGGACAGTGTTTACCAAATCACACAATTAGCATTAAACTGTTGCCGAAGGCTCTTCCATGAAACATCGCATTTCTTGGCAGTTCCAACCATATATCAGCTTCCATACAACTATTTATACAAGAGTCTTCTTTTTACAATCAAAAACCGTGCCTTTTGATCGTTTAAGTGGCAGAAGATCAAAGCTTTAGAAGCGAAACTTTGATCATTTGTGTGTCACGCAATTTGCCCGTTACAAAAGGGGCTCGGTTACCAAGTAGTACTTTCCTCGCCTCGCGCATCTTTTCGCGACTCTCCTCCACTATCAGAACGCCTGGAGCAGGCTATATATGTTGCGGATTTGCGAATATTTGGTTATTGTTGGAAAAACTTTTTTTAAATCTAGAATGCTAAAAAATATATGAAGTTAATTATTGCCCGCGACCCCGACAAATGTGTGCAACAGGAATCATGGAAGCTCAAGAAGTAATGTTGGAGTTTTCGCAAAAAAAAACAAAAAAAAAACGCGATTTTAAATCTGAAGCCTGTTGTACCGTTGTTCTGTTATGGCTCTAGCCGGTACCGCCTAAACAGCTTGTAGGATATAAGGGGGCACCTGATTAACGTTTGCGGACATGATAATTATTTTGTGGATTTTGTCAGTTTGAAACGGAAGGAAGGAAGGTAGAAACTATACAGGATCTTTGACTGAAGGTTCAACGTAGCATGCGCCAAGAAATCCCTTTGTGTACGATTCATTGAGTCTCTTACCTTCACGGATTATATATGCTTTTGTTTCTAATAAGAATATAATTCATTTACGCAGATCAATTTGGTAAAGTCAGAAATTAAATTAGTTTAAGGTGGGGTTCCTAACAATATAATGACCATCGAGCCATTCAAAGTTTGCTAAGCTAAGCAAATATTAAAGAACGAAGGTTTGCCGGTTTGGTCGGAATCAGTTTGTTCAGAGGCGACAAGTGTATAAATAATCACGAAAGTAGAAAAGTACCTAGAGTACTGAAAATGGACATCAATTGCTCTTTTCAGAGATTAGCTGAGGGACACTGCTCCCAAGATAAGCGAAGTCGGGTTGAAGAACAAGTTGCTGTGATACTCCCTCTGGGTTCATGTGTAAAACACATCTCGGCACACAAACAGGCTTTAGGCGTAAATGATTTGTGGAGTCCGAAGTCGATTTAATTTTAGCACGAGCATCAATATTTTTCACTACACCTGATATTTCGGACATTACTATCTGCCCAGCTCATCATTCCCCGTTGGGCATTGGATGGAGGAGGGCCGCAACAGTGCCGTGTTCCGGCAGAATTATCGAAACCTGCCAAGGAAGGGATATCGCGTAGGGCTGACCGCGGCATCGTCAAAGCGCTTTCGAGGACAATACTTCCGTTCGACGCACGGGCATATTTGTCCCTGTTGGCTCTGGTAAGTCTGGTAATTTTGCTAATTTATGATAGGGAAACGGCTTACGAAAAATTTAAATCAGGGTTTTATCTTAATGTCCAGAACAAAGCTCGTATTTAACTAGCCCTTGTACCTACTCGGGCGACGGGTATCAAATCGGACTGAATATATAATCTGATACTCGCGGTCCGATTTTGTACCACGTGGCGTGTTTCGTCCAACGAGATTGCGCGGAAATTAATCAGTGGGTTATGACTCACAAGTGGTAGCGCGTATGTTTTCAGCCTTCTAGGATAAAGACATTACACCGCGGGACTCGTCTGCCTTACTTATAAGTATAACAGGGCTGGTGGCGACGTTACACCCCACTGAGAAGGACACGGGAGTGACCCATAAGTGCTTATCCACATCCCTTGGTTCACTAATCATTTAACAACTTCTCATGTCAATAAACTGAAAAGTTCATCATTTTATAGTACCGTCTAGTAACATGTTCCCTTCTAGACACGAACGCGTCCTTGTGCGGTTTTAATGTCAGTGAGTGCCCCTGTGCCAGCTAGCGCGTTTCAACATTCAAGTCCGCTTATGTTATGAACAAGGAAAACGCATCAGTGTGGTGAGGTCCCGTCCACACTAATGGACAGTGAAATGAAAACGCATACTTTTGGATGCGTTTTCGCCTATCTTCGACACTACAACGCTTTCATCGAAAACGCATACATTTGAAAACGCTGTCCAGAGTGGAGACATTTGAAAACGAAGCGTTTCGAAAACGGAGCCAAACGAAAACGCATCACTGTGGACAGCGAAAACGGAGGCTTTCGTTCAAAAACGCTGACGTCATTCGTCTATTTGTCGCATGCGCAGATGACTATTGTAGCGTTTTTGAGCGATACGTTTTCAAACGAAAACGCATTAGTGTGGATGGGGCCTCGGTCATGTCTTGCTTTAATAGATATACATGTTCTAAACAAAAGCAATGGCTACGCATAACAACCAGACGTAAAAACGCACGTGGTTTGCACGCGAAGCGTGCGTCTTTACATTAAAACTTTGTAAAATCAGTTCTGAAAGGGCCAACGGACAATACAATGGTACCGGATCCTGTTGGATCTAATCAGCAAATATAAGAATGAAAACAACAAAGAAAGGCTGACTGTGCGGTTGGGAAAATGTGATTATATTTTCCAATATTTCGTCAGGCACGGCTTGACTTCTTCAGGGAACATTAGCCTTCAGTACACGTGGCTTAGGGTTTTTTCGGTGAGCGCGAAGTGCGACCGCGACCGCGGAGCGCTAGACGGAAAAAATTCCTAAACCACCTGTGCTGCAGGCTAAGTTACATTCACCAGCTGCGTTCTCACGTAAGTTTTAAGACGATGTCAGGCCAGGTATCTTAAATCACGTTCAGATTTACATGAAGTGCACCGACACTGGGACACGACGTCCAAGGAAGGGTGTCAATCAAATGCTTGAACTCCGGTACCCCATTCAAGCGCATTCGGGAATGAGCGTTTGTTGCGAAAACTCCAACATTACTCCTAGCCTGAGATCAGGCTCCTAAAGAAAATTTGCGAGCGAAGCGAGCCGAGTCGCTGCCTGGGGCGAGAACGAAAGTAACGTCGATTTCGTTCTGCAGCGACTCGGCTCGCTTCGCTCGCAAATTTTCTTCAGGAGCCTGATCTCAGGCTACATTACTCCCTGAGCTTCCCTGATTCATGTTGCACAACTTTGTCGGGCGTCGCAATAATTAACTTCATATCAGTTTCAGCATTCTAGATTTTAAACTGTTTTTCCAACAATACCCAAACTGATTCGCTGGTACAACTTGGTAACCAAGCCTCTAATGTGCGACACGTCATTGCGTGACACACAAATGATCAAAGTTTCGCTTCTAAAGCTTTGATCTTCTGCCACTTAAACGATCAAAGGCACGGTTTTTGATTGTAAAAAGAAGACTCTTGTATAAATAGCTGTATGGAAGCTGATATATGGTTGGAACTGCCAAGAAACATGAAGAAATGCGATGTTTCATGGAAGAGCCTTCGGCAACTGTTTAATGCTAATTGTGTGATTTGGTAAACACTGTCGATGATGGCGATTTGAAACGAAAGTAGGGATAAAAACCAACCTTCAACCACTGGCTTTACGAGGTAAGCTAACTATATTGAGTTTCTGATCCAGTAGAGTGCTAAGCGATAGGATTTCGGTTGAATTTTGGCTTTGATAACAGAAAGCGTAATTCGATTATTTGTGGTTGTTGACAAGTCGGTGTCGTGATTTCCTCGAAATTTAACGGGCTTTTTCTTTGCAGTAGCTAAAAGCCCCAGACTAATTTTTATATCCTTGGAAAGAAGAACATTTCCACTAATCAAAAATCTTAATTTCAAGTGATTCTGAGTTATACCGCATAAGAAAATTTTTTCTTGAAAAACTGCTCCAAACTGAGATTTGTAAACAATGAAATATTGGCGATTTTCAAACCCGTGCCGGGAATTCAAAATTAAGTGAATAATCCTGTTGTTAGACTCAAATCATTTGTTCATGCCTCCTAAACAAATATACAAATTGAAAAAAGGCTTGCTTCCTTTTGCGCTTTTGAAGATCATAGTTCTTGTGCTCATACTCGTAGCACTCATTTCGGCCATTTTATGGCCGTGGACGGCCGTTACAGTTTTTGCGAATTTTCTAGAAAATAAAAAAAGATTTGAACAAAAAAATTGTACCACGTTTATTGATTCACCATAGGGTATCTCTGGACGAAATATGAAGGTAGTTTTTTTTTCATCATGTGCCACATTTTTCTGATTTCACGCGGTCACCAAAAACATTCTCTCTTAATCTCACGAAAGTCGGAAGAGCCAAATTTCGCGATTTGTCAGAAAAATTGTGTTAAAAGGAACTAAATTTCGCAAAAATTTTCCAAATACTGATCTGCATTAGCAAACAGGTACACAGTCTCAGAATCGGCGCCACATATTTTAATTTTACATAGCCATATTTTTCAATGATAATTAACAGAACCACAACAAAACAAAACTTAAAACAGTTGGACAGTTTGTTTGCCACAAAGCACAACGTTACACTACAAAGGTCAGCATTCACGATATGTCATTTCTCTGTTGTATTGCTTAACATCATAAATACCAAGGACAGTGATTCCGAGGAAGAGAGCGAGAACACGGAAGCATAAATGCAGGACCCGGGTGACGAGGACAAAAGACGTATTGTAATCATGTAAACTGACGTCAAAGTTAATAAAAGGTTTTAAGGCAGGGTATAAAAATTTCGGGTCGTTAATTTTCGTGGGTCTTTAATTTGGCGATTTTTGCAATCGAGAAAATATAAGTTCCGCGAAAATAAGTAACAATAAGGTACAAGGCATCTGTCTCGAAATTGGTCTTTATGTAGAAATGCAATCCTTCATCAGTAAAGAAAAAAAACTCAATAGTAATAATAGCACCGTCTGGTTCTATTTGGATATTATATAGGTGTTTACTCCTATAAGGAATTGCAGACACACTGCTTGTTGGACAAATCATGGGCTCTATTTGTTGAAATGCTGTTTTTACATCATCTAATTCCAGCTTCATAATAACCCCTTTTCACGACCTTCACTCCTTGTTTTCTTCGTCCCAGGGTGATTTTGCTTCGCTTTAAAGGTGCAGTATCACGGGGATTTTGACCTTTTTTGGTCAAAACTGTGCTTCAGTACCTTTTGTTATTTACAAAATAATTCTAGAACACCAAGAAAAAGAAATCAACCACATTTTAAAAAGAGGACCAAATTATGGTCTGTTCTAGTGCATTTTGGAAACGAAAATGCGAGAAATTGAAATAAAGTTAGCCTAACATGTTTTCAAATTGCGATCCATTCCGACCCGGTTTCTATGGCCAGAGACACTTATTGACAGTTTTAGTACACTAGGATGGTAATTTATAACAAAATTTGACCATTATTTTTAGTTTTCTGTTAATACAAAAACGTTTTTGGTTTTTGAAATGACAACAAATCCCCGTGATACTGCCCCTTTAATTAACGTACTTATTTACCATTCTTTATGTCTACCCCCAAAACACAATAGCAGCACAAAAGATGTTATGATCGACCACTGGTAAAATAAATTTATCAATGCATTACAGCTGAATTCATCTACAAGCTTATACAGGGACACGAAATCACGTTTTACACACAGTTTTAACTTTAGCAGCTTGAAGTATCACCACAATGCGACCATCATCATCTACCAATATTTCACCATATTTCCGTTACATTTTAGTGGAATAGACCTTCAAAATTCAGTTTGAAACTTTAGAAAGTGATACCTCTCCCAACATTTATAAACTTATTCATGGGGGGCGTTCGTCAGTTACAATACATTATTTATCAGCCATTTTAAACTTTTGTTCAGTTTTGACAGTAAATCAGTCCTTATTATCTTGGCGGTGATACCTTAGTGCGGTGTCATCTCAAACACGCCAGTGGTGGATCTTTCAGCAGCTTGAAAAGTTTGACTCTGAAAAGGTTAGAAAATTTTGTTGAAAACAATTACAAAAATGCTAGTTTCATTTCTGTTATAGAGCAGGTCAGTAGTGCGTCAAAAAATTGTGCATGGTTTGGGATAAAGTGTCGCTCATGTCGTTAGCGGCTCAGTTTTGGGACGGCGTTTCATTCTAAAGCCGATTATTATCATTTATTTCTTTCTTTCATTTACTACGATTATAAAATACATCATTGTTGAGGGGGATAAGGAAATCCTTTCGGGAAGAGTCCCCATTTATTATTTAATAACCTTTTACAATCAGGTAAGGAAGCTACTAGATACATGGGAATTAACTTAAGCATCCTATGTTTGCATATAAAATTGTCATCAAGATTTTTGCCTATCAAAGGGGCGGTTAGCGGAAAGTAGTTAAAGATTGATATTCAGGAGATATTACTTTGTTTTCGTTTTCATACTGTAGGTTGATTAATGTTCTTCAAATATTCAGGGATCAAATTCCATACTGAGATTTGTTGTCTTACATTGTATTGAAAAAGATCCATATTTTTTCTGTAAGCTTATGTAATTCTTACTTCGTCGCGTATCGTATCCATCCAGTTCACAATTGACAACATAACACTCACTAAAATTGCCTTTACCTTATTTTTTTTCTCGCAACAATATATCGTGATTATGCACCTGCATTGCCTCTGCCATTACCCCCACCCCCGTGGGGAATCTGCTGAACCCAGCTGAGTTGTTAGCTAGCTACACCATGCTGAGGAGCCGGCCCACGAACGCCAAAGCAGCTGCTCAAAGCTGATGCTTCTCCTGCATTGCTTTAGTTTCTTTTCAGTAGAACATGGTCACAACATACAGTTAACATTCTTCAGTATACCACTGTCGACGAATCGAGGTTTTCTAGAGGTTATTACGTACTTTCCTTTGTACACTTTAGTAAGGCGAATGGTTTTATGACTCGAGAACTTTCGCTCTGGCCTACGATACAAACCGGGAAACGCAGTGCCGGTAAAAATCGTGTACTATAACCTTTCTTCAGTTTGCAATACTCGAGATATGCAAAACTACAAACTGGTAAAGATAAGAATATTTGGGATGACAAAGCACATGTACTGAGATAGGGGTGAGATCTTCCTCTTTTAATGGCGGCAATAAAACCTTTCATCGATTAAAAAACAAAATCAACAATCAACAATTAACATTTGACTGAATGATTTAGTCACACAAGTTGATATTCTGGCACTAGCTCTTCTATAGTACTAGAATTAGAAGATATTAAGGAGAGCTGCAAAGGGCCAGGGTTTTGGAAAATCCAAGCCTATCAAAACTTTCTGACGACTCAGGTTGAGAAGGAAAAATAACCTTTCAGGAGTGCGATTCTATCTTAGGTTCTTTACAATTAGGCAAAACGCCCGGGAATGATGGAATTCCAATAGAATTCTATAAAACATTCTGGCTCTCAATAGGCGGACTGGTTGAATCTTTTAAGAAGCGAGGTCAGGGAAAACCACGCATTGAGTGGCAGAAGTTGAAAAATCGATTTCTTTCATTTTTTGCTCATAAATAACTATTAGGTAGAAAAGAAACTTGATGTAGTTTGTTTCCGCCAGAAGCTCTTTTATTTCGAGAAAAATAAGAAAATCGGTTTTCGCGTTCGGTACATTGAAAATGCTCAAAGTTGAAACCTAAAACATGCGGGGGGGGGGGGGGGGGGGGGGGGGGGGGAGGGGTGGCCTTTTTTGGGGGTGTTGGGTGGGGGAGTTTGTTGAAGGGTTATAAATAGGAATTTAGCAGTAGTGGATTATTTGAAGTTGGCCATTAACTGAATTGTATATATTCAATATCATTGTCCTGAGTAGGGAGCTAGTAAGATATATTTGTTATAAATTTGAAGAGATTGATCCCTGGATCATGGAGAAGAGGACTAATTGGCCAGTCTCTAATTGTAGGGCAGTAAGGGATTTAGGGAGGGGCAGGTTCTATTCTAGCGACTGTGGCGCGACGTTGATTCAAGTGTCGAGCAAGAGTCGCGTAGCACGACTCTGGCGCGACTTCGGATTCAAACGTCAAGCTACAGTGGCGATAGCGCGAGTTACCGTAAAGGAAGATTCATAGGTGAAGCAGCAAGGTCAATTATAGATGTTATGGAGTATATAAAAGAACAAAATATTAGCAGGCATGTTATTGCTCATTGATTTCAAAAGACGTTTGATAGTATTGACTAGAATTTCATGTTAAAATGTTTAGATGCTTTCTTTTTGGGGCCCGGTTTCATTAGATGGGTAGAAACATTTTATAATAATATATCCAGCTGTGTACTAAACAATGGAACTTGTACATCTCATTTCGAAGTACAGAGAGGAGTAAGACAAGGAGACCCGCTGTCACGATATTTATTTATTTATTTATGTAGCTAAAATTCTAGGCAATCGCTATTCAAAGCAGAACGGACATAAATGGTCTAAAAATAGGGCAGGAATAATTTTAAAAGATGGTGCAATATGCTGATGACCTCACTGTGTTTGTGCCTAACATCGAGTGTGCAAAACTTATTTTCAACTATACGCACGATCGATTCACAACTTGTTCTGGCTTGAAAGTTAACAACACAAAAACCGACGCAATGTGGATTGGTTCATGCAGAAATAATACATCGACACCTCTGGGATTACAATGGAGTACATGTAATATTGTCAAAGCTCTTGGGATAGTTTTTACGTACAATGAAACTGATCAATTACATACATTTTTTAAAGATAAATTAAAAGACGAACGCAGGGGTCTCTCGCTATTTGGCAAAGTTACAATTATCACTTTTCTTCTACTTCCTAAGATTTTATATGTGTTCTAAATTCTAACAACTCCAGTGTTTAGTTGTTTCTTAAAACAACTTAAGGACGGTGCTTCCTAATACCAAAGTATTTTTGCGCGGTTTATGACTATGCGGGAAAAGTAGACCTCAGCAAGGGCTATTGGAATCCAAAAGAAAATTGGGGGTAACCACGCATTTTCCAGAGATAATGAAGCTTCAATCTGGAAAAAGGAAAAAAAGAAAAAAAGAAAAATATTTTTTTCGCAGATTCTCTTTGAATTTGCGTTGACATAAACAAAAGCAACAATAAAACATAAAAAAGCTTTAAAATACTTAACAAATGGTAATATAACAACTACTGTTTATGTGTTTTTTAATTAAAAATCATCGCAACGTAGCTATTATCAACCCTGACAGCTCTCCTATGGTATGCCAAAAATACAGTCTAAATAACTTTTGCACACTACAAAAAATTAATCATATGTTGAATAGGCTTACCGCTTCCATTTTATAACATAAAAAGTAGGGTCACCACGCGTTTTTGTAAGTTATATGGAGAAAACGACCATTTATTTCCCTGCCGAGCTCAGCCTGAAAGAGATTCCGCAATGTTCTGTATGTGCGCGCGCTCGAGCGCGCGCGCTAATGACGCGAGAAATTATGCGCAGAACGTATGCGCAGTAACAAAAGGAGGCACCGTCCTTAGTAGTAGTAGTAGTAGTAGTTTGGTTTTGCTTTAATTGGGCATGACTTCAGAAGCGTGCACGCTGACAATTTTGGTCGCTGCTTCTTTGAGTGTAGTTTAGATGAAAGATGTCAAAGTGTGACGTATCTCTGGAACGGGAAAGAATGTAAAATGAAGAAAGAAACAAAGCAGTCAAGACCAGAAGATTTTGTGGAAAATCCAGCCGCTACTTATATGGAAAATAACTTTAGAGGTATGTTCATTTAGCTGCTGTTTTGATGAGGCTCTTGATGGTGTTAACTGACAATTGAAAAATGGCTGAATATATAGTTTTAACTAAGGCCCTGTTAACAAGGAGGGAGGGTAACCCTAGTGCTAGAGGTAACCCGAGCAAGAGGGTCAAAGATAGCCCGTGTTTACAAGCAAAATTTCACAGATATGGTTATCCTACTGACCGCGGGACAACTCAGGCGTTACGCTTTAGTTCTGATAAATAAACACAAAATTTAGCGCCAATTTAATGACGTAGTTTATCCGTTCCAATAAAGTTTAGAACGAGTTTGACGGCAAAACTATAAACAATTCTGCTATCGAGTATTTTAGCGTTAGCAGCGACAAACATTATATCGAAAATTTCGTCGCAAAAAGCCGTTATTCGAAAATTGTTTACTTGCAAAGCAAAAGTAAAACAAATTCTGAATGAATACGATGTTTTATGGTCACAAATCGTTGATTTTGTTGGTATTTTGAACATATTTTGCTTCTTGGAGTCAAAAATAAGTTGTCCCTTGGACGCCGGTTACATGGAGATAGGATCATCCTCGCGCTATGATCATCCTACCTCTCAGATAGGATCATCCTACCTCTCAGATAGGATCATCCTATCGTTAGGATCATCCTACCTCTCAGATAGGATCATCCTACCTCTCAGATAGGATCATCCTACCTCTCAGATATAGGATCATCCTAGCGCTAGGATCATCCTACCTCTCAGATAGGATCATCCTACCTCTTAGATAAGATCATCCTAGCGCTGGGATCATCCTGGCGCTATGGCCAAATGCAACCCTTCGCATGTAAACTGAAAGCAGAAAACATGTCGCGCTAGATGATCCGCTTGCTAGGATGATCCTAGAGTTAGAATCATCCTATTTTCATGTAAACAGGGCCACTAACTAATTATATCGCCAGCCCAAAATCCCATACAAGCGTGCGCACGATTATTTGTTAATTTTTCAAACTGTCCAAATCAATCCGTTAATTTTGATACGTGTCCAAATTAACGAGTAATTTGGATAGTTTCACCCGCGATATAAAAACCAAATAGCACTACATGCTTGTCCAATTTGACCAATTCGCCGGTCTGCCAAATTGGACTCATCCAATTCTGGCAGGCCTCGGAATGTTTTCATCCAATTATTTTCAAATTGGACAGCATGTAGTTCCTATTACATATATACAAATCGTTTCTCAATTTACTGAAAACTGATGTACGATCAAAATTTTAAACTAACAACTGAAAAACCGTCAAAAGTTTGACTGAATACCGACAAACGGTAAAAAATTAACTTGCGACAATGACCCAACTTTTTCAATGACAACTAAGATTTTCCTCCTGAATCATTCACTAGCTGGCATGAAACTATCAACATAATAAAGGGCATGTCTCCGCGCAAATAAAAAAATTAAATGGCCGTGGTAATATTTTTGTTTATAATTCTTTCATCGCGGTTTCTTGCAGCAAAGAAAGGTTCAAAATCCTCGGTCCCAGGCTTTTCCTGCAAAGATATTTTGATAAGCGGTGACACCGAGGGAGATGGTGAGTACTGGATCGACCCAACAGCCTCAGGGGACCCCTTCACAGTGTTCTGTGACATGACAACTGACCAAGGTGTGTGCTTTCAGTTAAAAAATGTTAAGAATCATTTTGTCTTAGTCATGCTTCTTCAGGGCCGGCCAGACAGGCGGTGGAGACTATTGCCAGTCGTGTCACTCCTGGGCTGAAACATGAGAGGGTTCGGCAGCCTGCTCTACGACTGAGCATTCCTTAGGGATCCACTCTGCTCACCCACACGGAGAGGAGGCTAGGAAGGGTGCCCCAAACATAGTCTGTCCGTCGACTGTCCCGTCTTTGTCAAAGCTGGTAAACCGCATGCATCCAGTGGGCTCACTTTTATGCGAAATCCGCGGTCGAAGTTGCGGCTCCAGGTTTGGACTTATTAGTCACTCTAGAGCACACAGAGACCCAAACTGAAATATAATTCTCTTTCAGGTGGATGGACTCTCGTCAGTCGTTTTCCTAATGAAGGATCAAGATTCTCAGAAAGAAAACAGTTGTGAAATCAGATTCTTGAGAGAGATGCTACCTAACTACAATTCTAATAACCAGTTCTTGTTTCGAGATGGCTTCAATCAGTTGAAAAACGACATGGGCTTCACTCAGATCCGATTTTACTGTTTCAAAAAGAGAGAGGACGAGTGTTTCACATCATGACCAACAAGAATAGCAAGGGAGCTGACGTGGTGAAGTTTTTAACCAAGTCTAACACTATGCCTAGAGCTTGTGGCTCTTTTACACGTCTCCCAGATGACAACTCGTCTCTGGCTCAAAACTGTGACAAATGGGGTCATCCGACTCGAGACCGATGGGGACATCGCGATAATCTAAAGGACAATCGGATGTTTTACAAAGCAATAACATGGCCATTTAACCGGCTCTTTCGATTTTATGGTAACTCTAATAGTCCTTTAAATTGTGATGACCGTAATGACGCTATGTCTCTGGGTGACACATGGCAGATTAATGTACGATAGGTCGATTAACTTCATTTCTAACAACCAGGGAGACGCGGTGGACTAATGATTATTGCATCGGACTCCGGATCAAGCGGTCCGGGCTCGTTAGCTGGCTGGGTCCGATCTAGGTTCGATCGGGTTCGATCGCTGGTTCGATCATTGTGTCATCAGGGGCGGATCCAGGAATTTTTTTATAAGGAAGGTCCCAGGGTTTTACCAAAAATGTGAAGTGGATTGAAGCAGTAGTTATTACTAAAAGGTGCGGAGGGTGTTTGGCGGCCTCCCCCAGAAAAAAATTGACATTCAGGCTCTGAAAAATGCATTTTGGTGGATCGTGGAGATGGTTTTTGCTGTGGATAATGCAGAAGCAAAAAACCCTCAGGTCTGATAGGGGGTCCGTACGTAAAACAGCTCCAATTTCGTTAAAAATACTCCGCAAGGCGTCGTATTTTCAACTCTCTTCTCGGTGTTTGAAATGCGATGAAACACTGTCTCTAGCTCGTGTTTGATATATTACATAAAGGTCTGGTAGTCTAGAGGCCTACTTTACATACTCATTAAAAAAGAAAAAAAAATAAGTTTAGAACATCAGTTACATACATGAGAAAATGAGGCTTCCACGTTAGAAAACAATTGATGTTTTGCATACCATTTATTAAGTAGTAACTTCAAGAACCATCTCAGGGGCAACAAGGAATCACGCCGAATATTATAATTCGTCGATGCTTTCGTTATGTGCCATCGTGTTGAAACTATAGTTCTCATCCGTCGGAACAGCCCCAAATGGTTCTTTACACTGGAAATATTATCTGGAATTGGTTGCACCTGCTAACTATACTACTCAGGCTACGCCGCCTGATACGAAAACCCAAAACCCAGTTGTTGTATTTTAAGCATTTTTATTGTAATTTCTTATTAATTCAGTATTGTAAATAGTATAAATATCATTAGTTTTTTAGAGTTTTTTTATTAGAGGGCCACAAGTTTATTAGCCTCGCTATTACGTGCTACCCTCTATAAATAAAGATACTACTACTACTACTACTACTACTACACTACGTACTCCCCAACCAAATGCAGGCGCACCAACCTTTGGGGTTAAAGGTAAATAACAAAGATAGCAATTGTGTAATAAAATAAAAGTTGAAAAGTTCGACGGAGCTGAGATGAATACATTTTACAACCATCAACCCTTTATATACGTTACAACATAGCAACAGAGTCAATGAACGCCATAACGGCTCACGTGCGTTCATACCAATAGGAAAATATTTACATTCTCTGTCACTGCCACTTACAGTTTAACTCCACCGAACGTAAATACATATATTTTCTGCACACTGTATTAATATTTTACACGTAAAAGCCTTAAAGCCTTAATTACAATATTTATCGACATCTGCTTCTTGTATTTCCAAAATATATTTGTGTTAATCGCGTTAATTTCCCTCTTTTTGAAATTTTACCTCCTCTTTCACGTTGATTTCCTTTATTCGAAATAATTTTCCCTCCAATTTGCGGTAATTTAAGTCGCGTTAATATATTTCAAATATCTTCATTGACACGAGCGTTAATTTCATATAATAACGTACTGATGCACTGCATCAACGTAATGAACTATCGTCATCTACCAATATTTCACCATATTTATGTTACGTTTTAGTGCAATAGAAACTTCAAAATTCAGTTTGATAACTTTATAAAATGACTCCTCTCCCAACATTTTTACTTATAAACGGTGATTCACGGGGACTATACGTTAATTATAATACATTTTTAATCAGCCATTTTACACTTTTGTTACGGTTTTGACGGCGGTAAGTCAGTTATAATTAATCACATAATATTCAATCCCTATTTATCATCTTGGCGGAGATAATTCAGTGTGTTTTATCTCAACACGGTAGTGGTAGAACATTCAGCAACTTGAAAAGATGTCTCTAAGAGGTTTAGAAAATGTTATTGAGAACTAACTTTCTGTTATAGAGCTTAAGTAAGTATTGCGTTAACAAATTGTGCATGTTTCGTGTCGCTCATGTCGTTAGTGGCTTTTGGGGAGCGGCGTTTCATTCTAAAGCTGATAATTACTTTCACTAGTGGGTAATCTTAAGACTCTTAAATCTCGCCTCTCACGGCAATTACAACTTCGACGGACTGTAAATACTAACTTTCAGCGACAATTAATCTCACTTATTATAGCGACCAGGCAGAGCAATTTTCATTTTTACGCCCACTCCTGCGGCCACTTCAAGATGGCGGAGTTGAGACTTTTTCAGCAAAAAACGAAAACACAATTCACGAATTGAGTTGATTCGAACCCACAGTAGCCTGATTCCCTAGCAAAACACAATCGAGCCGCTAGCAGGCCGAACCACTAATTTTTAAGGCAATAACGTGCTCCCATAATACAAATCGGTTTACTAAGAACAATTCGTAAAATCGTTGCTTGGCAACATAATACGCAGCCACATTTTAAACTCCAAACAGTAAACCTTAGTTAACTCAAATTCTAACTGATAATATCAGTAGCTTAAAAAACTACAAAACGTAATGACCGCCATCTTGAAGTCCATGGGCGTAAAAGAAAATTGGCCCGGGAAAACCAGCTCTTCGAACACTAAAATATCAACCAAGGATCCTACACAACAAATACAAAAGGAAAACAATCGACAAATGACAGCTATAGGAACTATCATATCTTTATGGTAAACGACTCAACTTGAACTTAACTACAGTGCACATACATGTCCTTGGGAAACCTACGGAAGCCTGTAAGGGACATGCGAGATGCGACTTAATTTTAGGTAAACATTTTTTTTTTCTAGGTGAATGCGAGATAAAAATGCGAGATGCGAGATAGAAAAATGCGAGATAGAAAATGCGAGATAGAAAAATGCGAGATAGAAAATGCGAGATAGAAAATGCGAGATAGAAAAATGCGAGATAGAAAATGTGAGATAGAAAATGCGAGATAGAAAATGCGAGATAGAAAAATGCGAGATAGAAAAATGCGAGATAGAAAAATGCGAGATAGAAAATGCGAGATAGAAAATGCGAGATAGAAAAATGCGAGATAGGAAAATGCGAGATAGAAAATGCGAGATAGAAAATGCGAGATGGAAAATGCGAGATAGAAAATGCGAGATAGAAAAATGCAAGATAGAAAAATGCGAGATAAAAAAATGCGAGATAGAAAATGCGAGATAGAAAAATGCGAGATAGAAAAATTCGAGATAGGAAATGCGAGGGCATGTTATAACTGAATAATCAATTATAAATATCTATTTTTTTGGGTGCCCATTAACTTTAATCTTTTCTTTTTAGTTTCAACTTTCATATGGTTTTCGTGCTGTAATATGTAATTATTCAAAAATTGCGCGACAACCGTGCTTGAACGAACGTGTGGCTAAACAGTGCATACATTGTACATAAATTGTGTTTTCTGTGCGGATGCACAAAAACCGAGAGTAAATTCGTGGATCGAGACAAGAAATACGTCGGTGTGACATGATATAGTAGCATGAGTTTTGGCGCCAAACTCAATCGTATCCACATCGATGACTACATAGCCCGCGGTTAATTCCTTCGCGACATAAAAACAATAAAATGAAAGAGAGTGGCAACCCAAATCAACTTAGCCAGATCGCGTGAACGATCCAGTAATCTAAATTGAATGTGTAGTGCTGCTAGTTACGGGTGGACATCAAAGGAACTGATGGAAATCGATCGAAGGTCTATCTACAAATCCTTGCAGAACTGGATTATAATAAAACCGCTGACCAGAATTCCTATCTCGCATTTTCTATCTCGCATTTTTCTATCTCGCATCTCGCATTTTTATCTCGCATTCACCTAGAAAAAAAAAATGTTCACCTAAAATTAAGTCGCATCTCGCATGTCCCTTACAGGCTTCCGTAGAAACCGATTCTAAAACCGAGACAAATGTATGTAGTAGTAAGACCACTATCGCATTCTGACCAAAATTCGCGCGATGATATCATTTGATTTCCCCTTATTTGTTCTCGCCGTAAATGTCTCGTTATCATGGCACCTGTAGCTGCCTCTGTCAATTTCCGAAGATAGTACGAAGACCCCTAACGACTCCCGTTGGTCATACGAGGTATGCATGTATTTTCTGCACACTGTATTAATATTGTACAATGCAACAAGCCTTAAAGCCTTAATTACAATAGTTTCTCGACACCTGCTTCTTGTATTTCCAAAATATATTTGTGTTAATCGCGTTAATTTTCCCTCAATTTGAAATTTTGCCTCCTCTTTCACGTTGATTTCCTTTATTCGGGGTAATTCTCCCTCCAATTTGCGTTAATTTAAGTCGCGTTAATTATTTCAAATATATATATATCATGAACTATCGTCATCTAGTTTGAGTTTAGTAAGATTGATAAGATCCTTGGTCCATTCAAGCATGCCTTATTTTCAGCATCCACAATCTTTTTCTTTCAAATGGAAATTAAGTCTCCAGTTCAGACCAAGTCTGTATCAATAGTGTGTTTTCGGCTGATATTCAATTCAGTTTTCACTGAGACGAGCAGAATTACAGTGTAACCAAAGCGTCGTGTAAATCCTTTGCCGTAGAACTCCAAAAACGTCCCGGCCATTGTAAACGTTTGCTTGCTACACTTATGTATGAGATATTTGGAGGATTCAGATTCGGTAAAAGTGGAGGTTTTGGTTGCAATTTGAACAGAAGTTTGAATACTTTGTAAACACCTCGTGGTTCAAATGCACTGTACGGGCTTCTCAAATAAAATGACGTGTCACCATAAGGCCTTGGCTCTTAAAAATGCGCGCGAAATAAGGGTCTTCGGCGTCTGCATCCACCAAAAAAAAAATTCAAAAAGCTCAGTTCCGGGTCAATATTTGGCCCTCGGTCAACTTCCTGACCTCGAACCAAAATATTTCCCCGTAGTACGGCCCTCCCACTCTGTCAATAAGTACATAGTAATCACATGATTTTTCTCAAGTTATAGGACCTAACACGAAGTCTTATAACTTCTTATAACTAAGGATATCAAAACTGTGTTCGTATGTTTCAGGATGTCATTCACAACAATAATGGCAGTATCATGGTGTGCCCTTTTCCACGTCTTGGTCCACCCCGTAGAAGTCTTTGGCGGTGGTGTATGCCGGGACAACAGAGAAGAGTTTGGCTTTGCTTTAGTTGGGCATGACTTCAGAAGCGTGCACGCTGACAATTTTGGTCGCTGCTTCTTTGAGTGGCAGTTTAGAGGAAAGATGTCAAAGTGTGACGTATCTTTGGAACGGGAAAGAATGTAAAATGAAGAAAGAAACAAAGAAGTCAAGACCTGAAGATTTTGTGGAAAATCCAGCCGCTACTTATATGGAAAATAACTTTCGAGGTATGTTCATTTAGCTGCTGGCTTAGATAAGGCTCTGGACATGTGGACTGGATGGCCGTATTGCCACGACCAATATTCCCTAGTATGACCTCGCGCTCGGTTAGTAGTAAGAAGTTATTACTTCATCAAAGCAAGGAAAATACTCCTCAATGATAATACTTTTTATTTATACTTGTTTCATTGTGGTTTCTTGCAGCAAAGAAAGGTTCAAAAGCCTCGGTCCCAGGTTCTTCCTGTAGGGATATTTTGATAAGTGGTGAAGCTCAGGGGGATGGTGAGTACTGGATGCAACCCAACAGCCTCAGGGGACCCCTTCACAGTGTTCTGTGACATGACAACTGATCGAGGTGCGTTAAAACCAATGTTAAAAATTAGTGTTAAAAATTACTTGAACGTTAAAGCGAATTTCTTGTTTGGGTTCACACATGCACTTTTATTTATCGCTTGAACGTGGAACATTGAACTTTGTCGCTTCCCGACACGCATGATTTTCAAGCGAACTTTTGAAGCCATGGAAGCATTAGGATGGCGTAAGCCTTTTTCAGTGCCTTTGTTGTCACGTACAAGGGAGATTTTTTGGCACAGATTTACTAGTAACAAATTTGGTTTCTTTTTTCGTTTTTCGAACGCATATATTGTAAAGTCGCCGAGGACCTTGCATTACACTGATTACCGCTGCCGTACATTTAGTATTAAGCATACTGCAATTTCTCTATGCCATCGTGATAATTTTTTGTTAATATTTTAAACTTCTATCACATTTTATAAGAATCTCAAGTAGGTTATTTATTAATAAAATGAAAGAGACGACTGCAATTCAGACGTTTAGCATTTGTGGTTATCGATGAAGAGTACTGAGGAGAATTCACCCTTGTGGACAACCTTCTGCATTTATTTTTTTATTTAAGTTGGCATTTAGTGTATAGGCCCACCCTGCAAAGAGGTTAGAAAGAATCGGCAATATAGATATATATATACTTATGGTTAGAACTGAAAGTTAACTGCTCGCTTGATTAAATTTTTATGTTACACCCTAGTTATAATTCTCTTTAAGGTGGATGGTCTCTCATCAGTCGTTTTCTAATGAAGGATCAAGATTCTCCGATAGGTATCCAGTTGTGGAATCTGATTCTTACAGGGAGAGATGCTACCTAATCCTACAATTCTAATAACCAGTTCTTGTTGCGAAATGGCTTCAATAAGTTGAAAAACGACATGGGCTTCATTTCAGATCCGATTTTACTGTTTCAAAAATGAGTCTGGCCGAGTTTTTCACATCATGACCAAGCAGAGGGTACTGAAGGAGCAGACGTGGTGCCAGTTTTTAAGCCGAGTCTGACACTTTGCCTAGAGCTTGTGCTTCTTTTATAGCGCCTCCCAGATGACAACTCATCTCTGGCTCAAAATTGTGACAAATGGGGTCATTGCCGAATCCTAGACCGATGGGGCATGGAGATAAACTATTTGTAAAGTCGCCTCTTTAAAAAACGCGAGTTACATGGGCAAGTACCTCGCTTCTTCCGTTTTTGACGATGCAACGCTAATAGTGCCTTATGAACTTGTGACGATAGGGAAGGAGTCGCCATGTCCACTGGGTGACATATGGCAGATTCTTTTGTTCGATAGGGTCAATTAGATCAAAAACTACGCTTCACTGATTGTTTGGCCATCAGTAAACAATTAAAAGTAGGTAAAAAAATTACCGTAGCAACTCCATAATTGATGAGAAACCTGATGATAGGTGTTTTCAATTGATAAACAGAGAGAGGTTGATCATAGACTCACTGCAGTTCTTAGAACGTATTTAATGGCTGTAAATTGAGGTTTACGCGGGACTCTCTATTACGAGCTAGGAAGAGGCTAAAGTGTATTATTACAAAGTGGATGAATCGCAGTTTCCTACGTACACCACGTTGATGCTAGGGCGAGTGTGGCTAACAATTTAAACCCGGTTTATATAGTAACTAAAGATGATGCTTGGTTTTTTTTTTTGGTTACTCTGATTCGATTGTGTCAATTTAGACGCAGGGCTTTCTGTCTAATCTTTCTTGTCTGTCTCGTTGAAATAATCGGTCATGTAAGAACATCTGATTGTTTGGACGCTACATCCTGTTTCTAAGTCAGCGTCAACATTTTTCTTGGTTTAGCTTTACTTACGCTCTGTGATTGGTTTTAATAAATAAGTCCGCGTCATCTACTTCACCAATCAGATGCAAACCAAGACCAGTCGCGACTTGGTCAGCACGCGTTTTCCGCGCTCTCATTGGTTCTGTTTCTGTTGTTACATTTTGGTGATTGGCCATTGCTCTGGTTTTGGTTTTACGACAATCAATTGAAAACCGCACTCTAAGAGTTAGCCCACTACGAGTTGGGTTACTTTTCTAGTCGAGCCGATTAGATATGTGAAAAAAGGAAAAGTAATTAATAAATCGTTTCAGGAAGATGGTAAAGAGAGGGAGGGGTGGGGATGTCAAGATCACACATAAAGAAAACAAAACGGTCATCCGACGCGATGGCCACAAAATCTCAATTTACGGTAAAACTAAAAGCTTGATGTTTCGTTTAATTACGACTTTTGGCTATTTAACAGATCACGTTTCACGTCATTTCACGTTTCACGCCAAAAAATATATCAAATCACAGCTCACACGAAAATAGCCCTACCTATACCGCCTTCAACAAGGCTATCAAATGATGTTTACCTACAAACATTAGTAACAACGAGAATCTGTTGCTCAGTGAAAGACAAAAATAATTGATTTAGTTAAATTGAGCTATTTTGGGGTAAATTGTAACTAATATATTGTATTTATTTATTTCTATTTGCTCAGATGTAGTTAGCGTAGATTACAGCTTTCCTATTGTGTAATTACATTTTATAATTCCTTTTAGTTGATATATGTAGATTGTAAATTTTTGTATCCTGAGTCAGAAATACATGCATAAATAAGTCTGATCTAATTTCAATCACCCTTTTTTAATTTTCCAAAAGGGTTTTTTTTCGGGGGGAATTTAAAAGGTTTGGGGGGGCCCCTTTTTTTTTTTTTCCCCTTTTTTTTTAAAAAGGTTTTTTTTTTTAAAAAATTTTTTTTTTTTTAAATTTTTTTGGGTTCCCCGGTGGGGGGGGAAAAAGGGGGAATTTTCCCCCCAAGGGAAAAAGGAAAGGGTTTTTCCGGGGTTTTTTCCCCTTTTTTTTTTTTGGGAAATTTTTTTAAAATTTTTTTTTTTTTTTTCCCCCAAAAACCCCCTTTTTTTTTGGGGGGTTTTTTTTCCAATTTTGGGGGGAAAAAAAAAACCCCCCCTTTCTTTTTTTAAAAAGAGGGGGGGGGGCCCCCCCCCAAAAAAAAAAAAAAAAAACCCCGGGGGGAAAAACCAAAAAAAAAAAAAATTTGTTTTTTTAATTTTTTTTTTCCCTTTTTTTTTTTTTTTTTTTTTAAAAAAAAAAAAACCCCCCCCCAAAAAAAAAAGGCAAAAAATTTTTAAAAAAACATTTTTCCCCCTTTTTTTTTTAAAAAAATTTTTTTTGGGTTAAAAAAAGGGGGGGGGGAAAAATAAAAAAAAAATTTTTTAGGGGTAATTTTTTGATTTTTTTTTTTTTTTTAATCCCCTTTTTTTTTAAATTTTTTTTTTTTTAAAAATTAAAAAATTTTTTTTAAAAAAATTTTTAATTTTTTCCCCCCCCCCCCCCCCCCCGGGGGGGGGAAAAAAACCCAAAAGGGGGGGGGAAAATTTAAAAAAAAGGTAAATTTTTTTTTTAAAATTTTAAAAAAAAATTTTTAAAAAATTTTTTTTTTTTGGGGGTTGGGGAAAATTTGCCTTTTTTCCCCAAAAAAATTTGGGGGTTTTTTTTTTTTTTAAAAAAACCCTTTTTTTTTAAATTTTTTTCCCCGGGGGGGGGTTTTTTTTTTTTTTTGGGGGCTTTTTTTTTCCCGGGGGGGGGGGGGGCCCCCCGGGAAAATGGGGGGGAAAAAAAAAGGGGGGAAATTTAAAAAAAAATTTTTCCGTTAAAAATTTTCCCCCGAAAAACCCCCTTTAAAAAATTTTTTTTGGGGGCCCCTAAAAAAAAGGGAAAAAAAAAGGGGGGTTTTTTTTAAACCCCCCCCAAAAAGGGGTTTTCCACCCAAATTTTTTTTTTGGGGGGGGGTTTTTCCCCCGGGAAAAAAAAAAAAAAAGGGGGGAAAAACAACCCTTTTTTCCCCCCTTTTTCCCCTTTCGTAAAAAAAAAAGGGAAAAAAATTTTTAAAAAGGGAAAAAAAGGGGGGGGGTTTTTTTTTTTAAAAATTTAAAAAAAAAAAATTTTTAATTTTTTGGGTTTTCCCCACCTTTTTTAAAAAATTTTAAAAAAAACCCCAAAAAAAAAAAAAATTTTTAAATTTTAAAAAAAAAATTTTTTTGGGGGGCCCCCCCAAAAATTTTTTTTTTTAAAAAAAGAATTTTTTTTTTCCCCCCAAAAAATTAAAAACTTTTTTTAAAAAAAGGGGTTTTTTTTTTTCCCCCCCAAAAAAGGGGGGGGGTTATTTTTTTTGGGGGAAAAAAAAAAAAATTTTGGGGGTTAAAATTTTTTTTTTAAACGCCCCAAAAACCCCCCCAAAAAAAAATTTTTAAAAAAAAGGGGGAAATTTTTTTTAAAAAAAACCCCAAAAAAAAAAAAAAAACCCCCTTTTTTTTTTTAAAAAAAAAATTTTTTTTTAAAAAATTTGGGGGGGGGGAAAAAAAAAGGGGGGTTTTTTAAAAAAAATTTTTTTTCCCCCGGGCCAAAGGAAAAAAAATTTTTAAAAAAAATTTTTAAAAAAAATTTTTTTTTTTCCCCCCCCCCCTTTTTAAAAAGGGGGGGAAAATTTTTAAAAAAAATTTTTTTTCCCAAAAAATTTAAAAATTTTTTTCCTTTTTTTCCCCCCAAAAAATTTTTTTTTTAAAAAATTAAAAAAAAAAATTAAAAAAAATTTAACCCCTTTAAAAAAAACTAAACAAAAAAGGGGCCGAACCTTTTTTGGGGGGAAAAAATTTAAATTATTTTTTTTTCCCCCAAAAAAAGGTTTTTTTTGGGGGCCCCCCTTTCCCCCCAAACCCCTTTAAAAATTTTTAAAATTTTATTTGGAATTTAAAAAAAAAAAAATTAAAAATTTCCCAAAAAATTTTTTTTTTTTTGGGGGCCCCGGGTTTTTTTTAAAAAAATTTCCTTTCTTTAAAAAATTTTTTAAAATTTTTCGTTTTTCCCCCCCCAAAAAAAACCCCTTTTTTTTAAAAAAAAAAAGGGGGAAAAAACCCCCCTTTTTTTGGAAAAAAAAAAAAGGGGGGGGTTTTTTTGGGGTTTTTTTGGGAAAAAAAAAAATTTTTTTAAAAAAAAAAAAAAATTTTTTTTGGGCCGGTTTTTTTTTTTTTCCCCCCAAAAAAAAAAGGAAAAAAAACCCCACCCAAAAAAACCCCGGGGAAAAAAATTTTGGGGTTTTTTTTTTGGGAAAAAACCCCCTTTTGGGGGGGGAAAAAAAAAAAAAAAAACCCTTTTTTTGGGTTTAAAGCTTCAAAAAAAAACCCCAAAAAGGGGTTTTTTCCTTTTTTTTTTTTTTTTTTTTTTAAAAAAAAAAAGTAAAAAAAAATTTTTTTTTTTTTAAAAAAAAAATTTTTTTTTAAAAAAAGGGGCCCCCTTAAAAAAAGGAAGTTGGTTTTTTTTTTTTTTTTTTTTTTTTCCCTTTTTTTTAAAAAAATTTTTTTTTTAATTTTTATTTTTTTTTTTTTTTCCCAAAAAAAAAAAAAAACCCCAAAAAAAAAAGGGGGGGGGGGAAAAAAAAAAAAAAAAATTTACCTTTCCGGGGCCCCCCCAAAAAAAAGGGGGGTTTTTTTTTTTTGGGGTTTTTTTTTTTAAAAAACCCCTTTAACCCCAAAAAAAAAAACCCAAAAACCCCAAACCCCCCTTTTTTTAAAATTTTTTTTTTGGGGGTTTGGAACAAAAAAAAAAAATTTTTTTTAAACCTTTAAAAACCAAAAAAAAAAATTTTGGGGGGGGAAAAGGGGGCCCCCCTTTCCCCCCCCCCCAAAAAAATTTTTTCCCCCAAAATTTCCCTTTTGGGCCCCCCAAATTTAAAAAAAATTTTTTTTTGGGAAAAAATTTTAAGGGGGGAAAAGGGGGCCCCCCCAAATTGTTTTGGGGGGCAATTTTGGTTTTTAAAAAAAAAAACCCCCTTTCGGGCAGGCGCTAAGGGGAAAGGAATCAGCAGTCGGGAACTAATCATGTTCTACTCTGCAACTATAACTTCTATTACTGAACTGCAACTACTAACTATTACGGTAAACCTACTTCTTTTTTGTAAATCACATATTTTGCTAACAAATTAATATCATGATGCAGGTAAAGAATTGTAGCATTGTAATTTTAAAAGTAAGACAATCAACCTTTACGTGACAGTGACCAACTCGAACGTGTAATCTACTTTGGTCACATGTGCGTATATTTTTGTATGTTTCTCTCTTTATTTTATTTTTTTCTCCATTTTTGTGTAATGAATTGTGGTCCTACATTTTACGTATTTTATCTTTTGTAAACAGGTGTAAGTTATAGCCAAAAAAAAAACTGAAAAACTAAAACTATAAACATAAAATCGATCAAACAAGAGGACAAGATTCGACAAAGCAATGACAGCTATATTACCAAATTTCCGTAAGGCCAGCCAGGCAGGAAAACATCTTCAGGAGGGTCACGACTTTTTTTAATGCATACCTGTTTCGGATGATCCTTCATCCATCTTCAGCGGAGGAAATTAAGCAATACCAAGACCCCCAAATTGTCTCGAAATATATTTCAGATGTCGTTTTTGGGTACAAAAACAAAAAACAAAAAAAATTTCTATTATATACATATATACATTTTTCTTAGCTTTTAAAAATAAGCCATTAAATTGCTCACAAAGCACAAGTATAACGTAAAAACTACGTACGTTCCGACAAATGCAGGAAAATTGTGTCAGTGGGTGCCTTGTAATAATTCCCAGTACGACCCTCGCGCTCGGAAAGTGGACAACTCCCTCTGAATTTAAAGACTCGGATAATAAATTTTGATAAGCGCTGAAATTGTGTTAATCCCGGCCCCCCCATTGTGTTATCGAACAATCGCTACATTCGCTATGGAACGACTTAGAAGATCACTCATGTGACTCGCTTCCATGTATTTTTATTTCAGTTGCCTTTAGTGTAGGGACTCAGCCTTTGCACAGGTGTTAGAAAGACATCGGACATATATAATAACTGAAAGTTAAAATGCTGTAACATTGATTTTCATTTTTCTGTTACACACTCCATATACTGATTGCTCTTTTAGCGGGATAGTTGGACTGTCGTCAGTCGTTTTCTGATAATAAAGTGATCCAGATTCTCAGAAAGATGCAGTTTGGACTCTGATTCTCACTATGAGCTATGCCGATCGACCAGCTGTCGACTTATAATTCTTCTTCCTCAGTCGCCGATCATTTAGTCTATTTCAAAACTTTGACCGGCTGCCTGTCATTTTGCCACAAATTAAACATCACAACTTGTATATAATCTGATATATTAATTTAATAAATGCTTCAGATTATTTCACACTTTAGTCTCGAATTTTACCCCTGGTCTGCAGGGGTACAACTACGATCGTAAGATTCATCCTTTCCAACAATATTCACCGATCTCTATAAATATAAACTCCGTAGCATAAGTCTAAGACAAACAGAAACAGCGAATCACATTTCAACTTTTCTCCTTACCACCGTAAAACATGTGACAAGCACAACAATTCGGAACCACTTTCGGTGAAAACTGCCCAAATATTCTAAAGAATCAGTACATCTACGATCGTCACCATAATCTGCAAAACGGTCAACAAAGATGGCCGTCATCAAAATGGACTCTCAAAAATCGATATCTACATCGGATTTACTCGGATATTAGAATCAGCTTATTTAATCCTAGTTCTTTCATAGGAGAGCCCAGCTGGCTGATTGGTGTGACATAACACGGCAGCATGATCGCTAAGAGTAGCTAAGAGTAAAATAATAACTCAAAACTAGTTATTTATCAAATTTTCTGTGATTACATTTATTTCCTAAATCCAACAGATGAGAATGATCTAAGAGAAGGTTCCCATTTCCCCGACCCCTTTCTTTTCCACCTGATTCTGATTCTTTTTGAAAGACCCCGCCCCTCCCATAATATTTTTGCACGCAACTCAACACGTTACCGATATTTTTCTTGCCGCCGCGCCCTCGCGTCTCCTCGAGGTGATTTTCGCTCGCCTGTGCTATCCCACCTCCCGAATATCTCTGAAGAAAAATGAGGGTACTACTCGTAGGTACTGTAACATCTACCAGTCAATTTTCTACTTCAAAAACGTGTCGCACAAACTGCGTTGGTTCCAAGCAGGCCATCAGGTGAATAATCGAAACCTCGCACTTACGGGGAATAGGCGCGCCAAAACCAGTCGATAAGATGATATCATCCAATCATAAAACAGCGTGAGCACTCCGAAATTTGTTACGTCAGATTTAGCGTTACTGATACGTCGGGTTCTTTTCTTGTCTCGCTGAATATTATTCTTAAAGCTATGCACATCTTATTCGACGTTGTTGAGGAAGGGTGGGGAAATCCCAGTAAAACAATGATAAAAGAGGTGCGAGACAAAAGAAATATTTTTGATGACTCAGCCTTTATTATATCCCCCTGCTTACATTACATTCACCTTAATGTTTCGTTTAGGTTACAAGCAAAGGCGCCTTGACTTCAAAATACCCGCAGTTACTCATTACAATTAGTTCAGCATTTTACCAAAGTGATCATTCTATTACTAAAGTTAAGGCTGCCTTTTTCTGTCATTCTTTGTTTTGTTCATCATCATTGCCGCCATCAGTTTGGTACGGAATGCGGATAATAAAATTAAATAATAACATAGATCAAAAGAACCTTTAATAAATAATAATAATAATAAAAAGCTTTATTTAACCTGGAAACAAAAAATCTAATCAGCATTTATAAAAAAAAATCGCTGGTCCTCAACAAGACTGTCCTAGTAATAAAATCTAAGATCCAAAATTACTATGATTAAGATTTAAAAGTTAAAAATATTTATAAAAATACAATTATATATAATTTACTTTAAAAGTTACTTTTAAAATATATCAACATGCATAGGTATAAAAAAATTTAGGACTGAGCAACATCTATGGTTCTTAATGTCAGTTTTCTTTCAGATGTTTAAAGCCTGTTGTATATTTTAAAAGAAGGATAGTTCTTAGTTTTTTTCTTTAGTTACTGTAGGTTAGCGAGTTCCAGTCACTCGCCCCAGCATGTTTGACTGTTCTTCTTCCCGATAAGGTTTTGGCTTGGGGTAGGTCGATAATAGACACTGTTCCCGTAATGCTCTGCCGCCTTAAGAGTTCGTTTCTACTAGTAAAATAACCTTCCTAACTGCCTCTAGGACAGTTTTAGTTATTTACAATCTTAAAATATAAAAATAAATCGAAGAAATCGTCGCCTGTTATTATAGTAGTAGTAGTCCCAGGCGTGTTTCTCATATGTTGGTGCTTAGACGGTAGGTTCATATTAGCCTTTAGAATTACTCTCATGGCTTGGTTTTGTAGTTTTTCTAGTTTATCAGACAGGAACTTATTACTTTCATGCCATATAATGCCATCCGTAGATTCAATAACGTGGAAGAATTGTTTAGTTGCTAGATCCTTAGGAGTATCTTTAGTTCTAAAGAATCCTGCAAGTCTTGCCTAGAAGTGCTAATTTAGGTGAGACTCTTTTAATTAGTTCCGTTATGTGAGGTTCCCAAGTTAGGCGGCTGTCGACAGTCACTCCTAGGCATCTGAAGTGGTCTGTTACGTTTAGTTTAGTCGTTGATTTAGGTAGATTTCAACACTTGACGTAGGGCTTCTTTGTTGCCTCAGGACCAGCGCTTCAGTTTTCTTTGTATTTGGTATTAAATTGTTTTTTCTGAGCCATGTAGAAATGTTCTGTAGGTTATGATTCTGTATTGCGATGGAATCTATCAAGGGTACTACTGGAGTGATGTACGTCAGTGGTCGTTCAGCATATAGGAACATGGAGCGATTTGCGGTAGTTGATATTAAACCGTTGATGTGCGATACAGAAGAGGGCTCGGGCCGAGAACGGATCCTTGAGGAACTCCATGGGATGGAGGATGATGATGATGGTCCCTATCACTGGAGTTGCAACCCATTACACTGAACAAAACTGTCCTCCTGTCTGTAAGGTAGCTTAGAAACCATGTATGTTCGCATCCATGTGATTCCATTGTCTCGAAAGTTTTTGAAGTAGCAGTGAGTGTGGTCAATGAAATCGAAGGCTTTCCGTAGCCGTCTAGGAACACAGCAGATTTTTAATTTGCTTATTTGGCTTTATTTTCCATTGCCCATTTCCATTCGTAAACAACTCTAAGTAGTGCAATAGTGGTTGACGCGTTCTTTGAATAGGCAAATTGATTCTGGTGTTAATGAGGCCACGTTTTCCCTAGCAAATTCTTGTAGTTGTTCGTTAACAAAACGTTCCATCGGGATTTATTTTTGGACGACTGCAGGTAGGATGGAAATTGCGGTCTGTAGTTCTCCCTGTCAGTTTGCGTACCACCCTTTGAATTTCCCGGTAGGATTCTTGAATTTTTTGACATGTCTGGAAATACCCCGGATTCAGAGGATGAGGTTCATCAGTGCGTGTAAGTAGTTCAGAAAGTGGGGGGCTAGCAGCAGCCTTTAGTATTTTGGCTGGTCATAATCGTCAGCACCGTTGCTTTAGATGCGATTTGTTGTTTGAGTGCTGTAAAAGGAACTTCATTAAACTGTTAGCTTTCTGAAAGCTGAAATGACTGCTAGTCTTCTGGAGTTCAGGTGTTCTTGAGATGTCGATGTCGTTATTGCGGATGTTGGATGTGTTCTTGTTTTAGTTTGGTGATCCAGGTTGTAGTAGATTTGTCCCGTGCGACAGTGATAAAATAGTCATTTAGTATCATTAGCCAGTTGGTTGGATTCGTCTATTTCCAGTGTCTCACTTTTACTGTAAGGCTTGTTGATGTCTTGCCCTCGGGATTTAGTAATGTTCCGTGTAGAACTGTGTGCGAGGATCTTCCAGAAAGCTTAGGGGACTCGCCCTTTTGTTTCCAGTGTTGATTTAAAATATTGCTTTCTTTGTTTCTTAGTATTAAAGGTGCTTTGGTTTCGGAAGGACTTTCTATATTGTGCCCATTAAATTGGTCGTACGCTGGAGTTAATGGCTTGTTTATGTTACTGCTATGTGTCCCTTTTTTCTCATGAGTTCTAAGGATATCAGTGTACTAGCCATGGATGGGTTTTGTGCTCTTATTCGTTTCGTGGTTTTTGCGGAAAGGTTTCTCTTACATAAGCTTCCTTGCTATAGTCAGATATTGCATTTTTCCCACCTACTGTTAGTGCCATTTCCCGGTTCGTTTACAGTTTGGAAAAAGGATGTTAGTAGCAATTGTTCCGGACGTTAACGTCCTCGGTGAGCCGATGAAGTTATTCCACCCTGCTCCTGCGTCATATTTCATCGCTTGTGATGCAGTTCTAGTTTCCTGTTTCTCTGTCAGTTTTTCCCTCCATCCCCACACCATTATAATAGCGAATAATGATCACTGAAGGAGTTTGATTAAAGTTGACCAGATACTTTTAAATAGGTGTGGAGATCGTTGTTATAATCAGGTCAATTAGCGAACTGCCTTGGTCCACGGCTCTTGATCCTTGTGGCGACTCATGTGAGTAATTAGTTGTTTTTTAGGTGGTATATGTGAAAGGAATTCCTATATTGTTAGCCTTTGTGTTCCCTTCCGCTCTTTTGTCGAAGGCTGGTGTGTATGCTGCAATCTTTTATTTCTGTCCACAGTTTTTAAACATCAACCACAATAAGATCACTTCTGGCCCTGTGCCTGCATCTTCTAATTTCTCTGATTGAGTCTTCAAGATGTTTCGAAGACTATCAAGATGGTTGTTTGGTGGGTCGATACGACACAGCTAAAAAAATTAATTTAGTTTTTTTCTCCCGTTGACGGGACCCCATACCTCCCTTTGTGTCTTATTCGATCTCCAGAGGATTTCGGATTCTTGTGTTTCCTAGATGCTGCCCTTCAGCTGTTGTTTAATTTAATTTCTACCTTCCGCCCCACGCATTTACCCCCTTAGCAACATCAATATTGTTTTCTCCCCCGCACATGGCGATTTCACCGCCTTTTTATCACAAGGTCCACTTTCAATTCCCGTAGTATATGCCTCCAACGCCCTTGTTATTTTTACTTCGGATTACGTCCTATGTATTTTCATGCATTTCATGTAGATGTCGAGCCCACAACCGTTTGTTTCTTTCCGTCTGTAATTGCTTATAACACCCCGTCAGACTGGAGTCCTTTGAGCGCACTTGATTGAACTGGAGTCCCGCCATCAAGTTCGTCAAATATGGCCGTCATGCATAACTACTTCCTTTCGAGTTTTATCGTGAAGAACTGATGTTTTGATGATCTTCCGCCGTTGCGTTCTTTGCTATTCGACTGAGTATGAGTTGTTTGAGCGCATTTTCGCCGGGGTTTGGTTCTATATCGCCGTCACGAAAAGTATTCGATTTGCAAGGCTCGCTGTGTGATTTAGAGTAGCTAAGCGAATCTCTTCTTCCGTACGTGTCGTTCGACTTTGCTTGCTCGAGGGGAAAGCCGAAAGCGAACTCACCTCTGCTTGATATTTTAACGGCTTCGTTTTCCCTTGAGACTTTGCGCGCAATTGGTCCTCAAAGCAGCAGATTCCACTGAGTAACTAGTCTATGGTTGATTCTTTCATTTTCCCGGTTATTTGATAAAGGGAAAAACGGCAGAGTTAGCATTACCAATAATAATATAACTAATTGTGGAGCTCCATTTAAAACACGTCCGCCCGCCCCACACCACTTCGCAATCGATGTCACCTAGGACTCTCTTTATTTAAAGTGTCTATGTTTTTAGACTGTATAGCAATTTGGGGCCGACCCAGAGATAACCACATTACTCCAGTGTTCACGTGATGGTGGTGTCTATAATTATCTATATCCCACAAATAACATGCCAAGCGCCGCTTACCAGTAGTTCAGAAATTGTAAAATGTTTTTTGAAATTATAAATGTAATCAACGGAATAATCGTTTGAATCACATGATGTATTTGAAAAAGACGACAAAACTAACAACCTCGATCCCAGGCTATCTCTCTTTTCCTCCACTTGTCGTCGACAAGGGAGGAAAAGTTAGCCAGAGATCCTGGGATCGACGGCCTGACAAACCTTAGTGGCGTGGTGTTTATTTAGACATAGTTATTAAGAGTGAAAGGAAGTGTATAAAAGTGAAGCGCATACATTAATGTATCTGAGATAATCCTCGCACTATTTAATGAAACCTTTAGCCAACTTGTTGAAAATCAGAAGAAAGTAATATTTTCTATTGCTGATAAATAAATTAAACTGACGTTTGAGGTCGCAGCCCGCTGTTCGCTCAGAATATCAGCAAAATAAATACTAACGACCCATGAAGTTTTATCCCCCCCCGCTACTTTCGGGGGATCGTATTACTTGTGCGAACTTTACCGGTAGTATCAGAAGAATCAGAGGAATAATCATCGCCTTTAAAATCGGTCCTCTCTTTTCACCAAGGATAATATGCATGGGTCAGCTGGTATACTTGACCAGGGGAGAGAGGGACGAGGGTGAGCCTCGTCACTTTACTGACTTTGCCAATTGAGTACTTTAAACTACAACGCACCCGTTCCACTCCAACAGACAGTCCTTGTGGATTTGTTTTTTTAAACAAACCGTTAAAAAAAAAAAATAGTTATCGAATTATTGCACGTAGCGAGAATGTCTATTTTAACTAAGCTTCACTTGTTTTTTTTTTTTTTTTTCTGTCAATGTTGTGTTTTCGTAGATATGACGAACGAGCGCATAATATCTCGCGGACTATATCAGTTTAATGAGGTTGGATAAGGATAGAGATACAGGGGTGTAGTCTAGTTATCCGTGTTACCACCCAAATGCTCCCTGTTCGACCCCCGTAGGACATTTCTTTCCAAGCCTTACCCGTACGCTACGGTGCTCAGCCAACACATGCGTTTACCAAGTTGCATAAACATGGTTTATGGCAGGGAAAACCAACGCACGCCGGATTGGACATAAGTGTTTTTTTTTTTTTTTTTTTTTTTTTTTCGGGGGGGGGGGGCCCTGAGGGCAATACATAATCCCGCCAGCCTAATCCACATTCGGTTGGCACTAAAACAAGTAAAAAATAGGAAAACGATTGTTCGCTTTGGTTAGCCTGAAAAATTATGTATACCTCAATTCAAAACCTGGGAGATATATTTGATTTAAGTGATTGATTAATTTTATTATATGAGGAACTGTCGGGAGATAAGGGCCAACGAGTCCAAACCTACACTTTCCAATAACGCGATAAACTGAACTGAGAAAAGGTGAGCACAGCCAGCATTGATCTTAACGGGCTATTTGGTAAGACCCTAGCTTACGAGTGTCCCAGCCGGGATTCGAATCTGCGACTTCCTGCTCTGCAGTTTGGCGCCCTACCAAACTGAGCTAATCAGATAGGTCGTAAAATATAGGTTGTAGGCTACTCGGCTAGGATTCTAAAGTCTTCCTGGACTACCTTTAATTTGTCAAGTAAATCCGATGATCCACGCGTATAATTGGACGATTCCGCATTGGTTTTATTTTTAAATCAATATACCCTACCGTTTCATCTATATTTTCTGCAATTGAATTTTAGTTTTCACTTGGCTTTTCCCCGCCCCCCAAAATCTTCAGTTTTAATAAAATCTTACAACGTTCGGGTTCGTCCGTAATTCAATTCGACTGTACAGGAAACACTCACACTGACGTGTGGCATCCAACATGCATGGGTTCCCTGGAGTGCACCTTGCCACAGCAATGGTCCCCAAACATCAGTCAACAGCAGCGCCACAAATGAAACGAACAACTTCGGCATCCATTGACTTGGAACATGCCAACAGAAAAAACAAACAGTCGGCATGCTTAATGTTACCTTTACACTGCTAATCTCACTTCTAGGCGTTTCTCGAACGCATTGCATGTTATATCGCTGATCGAGACCACCAATATTTTCAAACTTACTGCAGTGGGAACAAGCAGCCATGCGGGGTATGAATGAAGATCCCCCCCCCATATACTACCTATACCGTCCCCAAGCACGACAAGCTACAAACAACGTGTAACCTGAGCTCACGCAAGAAAGAAAGAACTCAGTAATAATATGCCAGACTCAAAAGGACGTTTACAGCTTCAAAATTGGTAAAAAATCTTACGATGATCCGCGTATTTTTTGGGCTGCTATCCTAGCCTTGTAGTCAGTCTCTCAAAATGTTACTGGATGCTAGGATAGTAAATATCTGTTAAGAAACATTACTTTCGTTCAATTTTGTAGAACTTTGAATATCTTTGTCGAAACAAGGAAAACACTGGCTTTCTCCAAGCTAATGAAAACAAATCGATTGACTCTTTAGCCTCAATCTGCGGACGATTACGAGAGCACTTAAAAAAGCGTCTCAAATTTTGGCAATATAAAACTATTGTTTTGTACATTGTTGCTATATATTCCTACCCTTTTTCTTGGAACTTGTGACCGGATCAGGTTACGACGGCAAAATACGTCCTTCAGTTACTGACTAGAATGGCGAGAGGTTGCTTCTGATCTTTATACCCCTATAAGCCTCCGTCCAAAATTTATTATCTTGCGTGCGGTAGCCAGTCTTTCGACAATATACATGACTACAGGCAATTTGTTAAAAAAACATTTCCTTTAAAACTTGTTGATGTAGTCTTTACACTGCACTACCAAACCATTACTGACCCTAGTTAATACATTAAAATTAAATCTCGATTTTATCTAAAATCGCCTTCTTTTTTTACCAAGTTTGTGCTTTTTGTCTCTCCGGTACACTGCAAAACAGTCGTTTTTTCTCTAAATCGCTGGTCGCAAGGCGCGAAGCGTCGAAAGCGTGGATCCTCGCGTGCGAAGCGCGCGAGCCTCACTCCGCTCTCCGTTTTCACACTCGCTCCAGACCTTTCGTTCAACCAACGCAAAAAATTTGACTGTTTTGCAGTATACTCCGGCAACGTTATAAATTGGGAGAAATCCATTATTTCGGAGTAACTGAAATGTTTAAGGCTGTGATATTTAAGGCTGGAACTCTTGTATAATTGTCTTTGGATGATGGGGCAATGTGTGGAATTATGATCAAAATAATACCTATTTCTAATTGTTTTGACTACCATTCTTTTAACATATTTCTGGCGCCCATGTCTTGAAGAATATGTTTCGAAAACAGTGAAATATAGAAAACCCGTTTCCAACATGCGAAAACGCAAGGAATGTAGTTTCAATAAAGGAGGGTGAATTTTGTTGTTTCGAATGCGCGAAATTTCTGTTATTTGGTTCTCGCATTATAAATATCGTGAGAGTTTTTGTGGAATCAGGGACTGGACATAATCAGCAAATTAAAAAATACCTTCTTGTTCATGTTGTTGATATAGTAAAATACTTTGACTATATTTTTCTGTACACTGTATTAATAGTTTACAATGTAAAAGCCTTAAAGCCTTAATTACAATATTTCTCGACATCTGCTTCTTGTATTTCCAAAATATCTTTGTGTAAATCACGTTAATTTAATTCATTTTGAAATTTTTACCTCCTCTTTCGCGTTGATTTCCTTCCGTTTTAGTGCAATAGACCTTCAAAATTCAGTTTTATAACTTTATAAAGTGACTCCTCTCCCAACATTTTTACTTATAAACGGTGATTCATGGGGGACTATACGTTAATTATAATACATTTTTAATCAGCCATTTTTCGGACATTTTACATTTAAATTGTTAGTTTTGACGGCGGTAAGTCAGTTAATCACAAAATATTCAGTCCCTATTTATCATCTTGGCGGACGATAATTCAGTGTGTTATATCTCAACACGGTAGTGGTAGAACTTTCAGCAGCTTGAAAAGATGTCTCTAAAAAGGTTAGAAAATGTTATTGAGAACTAACAAAAATACATGTTTCTGCTATAGAGCTCAAGTAAGTACTGCGTCAACAAATTGTGAATGTTTTGGATACCCCAAGTGTCCGCGCTCATGTCGTTAGTGCATGGCTTTGGGGACGACGTTTCATTCGAAGGCTGATAATTACTTTTACTAGTGGGTAATCTTAAGACTCTTAAATCTCGCCTCTCACGGCAATTGCAACTTCTACGGACTGTAAATACTAACTTTCAGCGACAATTAATCTCACTTTTTATAGCGACCAGGCAGAGCAATTTTATTTTTTACGCCACTCCTGCGGCCACTTCAAGATGCCGGAGTTGAGACTTTTCAGCAAAAAACGAAAACACAATTCACGAATTGGCATGAGTTGATTCGAACCCACAGTAACCTGATTCTCTAGCAAAATGCAATCGAGCCGATAGCAGGCCGAGCCACTAATTTTTAAGGCAATAACGTGCTCCCATAATACAAAAAGGTTTACTAAGAACAATTCGTAAAATCGTTGCTTGGCAACATAATACCAGCCACTTTTAAACTCCCAACAGTAAACCGTCGGTTAACTTCAAATTCTAACTGACTTCTGATTAAAACGAAACAATATTCAGTAGCTTAAAAAAAACTAACAAAACGTGAAATGACCGCCATCTTGAAGTCCATGGGAGTAAAAAGAAAATTTGCCCGGGAAAACCAGCTCTTCGAACACTAAAATATCAACCAAGGATCCTACACAACACATACAAGAGGAAAACAATCGACAAATGACAGATATAGGAACTATCATATCTTTAGGGCCGTAAACGACTCAACTTGAACTTAACTGCAGTGCACATACATGGGAAACCGAAAAAAAAAAAGAAAATCGAGACAACTGTGTGTAGGCAGACCACCATCGCATTCTAACCAAAATTCGCGCGATGATATCGATCATTTGATTTCCCTTATTTGTTTCCGCCGCAATAATATCTCGTTATTATGCACCTATACTGCCTCTGCCACCCAGTTCGATTCAATGCGGGGGTTTTTTCCCGACCAATCAAAATTAACTTCCTTATATGGAATGGCAGATGCGGTTCAACGCGCGTGTTCGCGCGCGGGATTTTTTCCGGGAATATTTTTATTCGTCGAGGCGCGTAAAAGTGCGTACTGCGTAGTCGATTTTCCGGGAATCTTGTCTGCAATTCTGAGAATCAACCAACTTTAATGAAGTATACACACTTATATTACATATCTTTTCTAGCAAAAATATCAAACATCAACACGACAGTTTAAAAAGCAAGTGTTTTATTGTGTACAACAACTTCATGATACGATATTTTCTAGCCACAAAATTTCGAAAAATAAGGAGTGGAAAAATCTCGCTTGCCCGCCAAGACAAATTTAACAAGCGAGAAGCCCTCACTAAAATACGGCTATAAATAAAAGACAAATCGAGTTAAAACGTGTAATATGAGTATAGGTTTAATCAACTTTTTAATGTGTTAAAGGTGGTTTTTCGGGTCTGAAGAACTGCTCTCAAAGAGGCAAGTAAAAGCTATGAAAAAAAATGCAATTTCGTTACCCGCGTGATCGACAACAATATCTCAAAAGACTTTTTTTTAGCACAAAAACATTCGTTACAAACGTTACCCACGAGAAAAAAACCCACATTTTTGGATAAGGAAAGCTATCTGTTTTTTCTGAAGCCGATACTGTCGGTAGTTTGATCGAAATAAACTGTTGTTTTCTTTGTTGGGAAAAGTCTTAAAGCTACTGGAAAGGGCGGTTGTTTTGAAATTATTAACTCAGTTTGACAGCGAAAGAAAGCTTTGCGAACACAAATCCTCAGCTATAAGCTCGTGAAATAAATGAATCATCGACTTATAGGCAGTTGATACACTAACTAGACAGGTTAAACAACCCATTTCAAGCTTAAAGAGGTTGTCGGCTCTCAAACCTTGCTCTTGTTTCCTCGATTGATACTGCGTTATTTTGACTGTAATAATGTCCTCTTGCCTCAAAAAATCTGCAAAAAGATTTACTTGCGGTTCTTTGAAATCAACAACTGTGACAGCGAACAAAAACATATTAACACAATATCCTTATCCGGCGATGGCATTTCCTCTACTGTATCTCACATATCCCGGCTAGCTGGCTACAATAGCTCCTCAATTCGTACCACATGCGGGCCTTTTTCTTTCCGAAAATATAAAATCAAAGAAATCTTGAAGCAGTGTGACAATATTGTTACACTGTCACAGCCCCGTGGCGTGCCTACGTCAGAGCATCGTTCTGAATAAAGTGTCTTGTTGAACCGCCATCTTGCATATGCAGAGCTTGTCTTTTCTCTCTCATCCTCGAACAAGAACTACGTGTCCAATTTGTTTTATGGTGGCAGCGGAACGGAGTAAACGTCGAACAGTAACTACTGCTGTTGTCGTTTTCCTTTCGGACTCTCAAGAACAGTGCTTTACGTCGAACAGTGTACTGCTGCGCTCGACCGCGTGTTTACTTTGAATGCTCCTGTTCATCACTGTGAAACTTCTCAACTTGCTCTTCGTCCTTCTTCAGTTGTGCAATATATGCCTTCTGACAACGAAGCTCCTCAAATTCAAGCTCCTCCGATTCAAGCCCCTCAAGCTCCTCAAAATCCAGCTTTCCGACGACCTCAAGTCTCTTCTCCAAAACCTCTCGAAGTTGACGGCGATCGCGCTGATAATTGGAAAATTTGGAAACAAAGATGGGAAAACCACTGCACAATCACCGGCCTCCTCGACCAACCTGAGGATTATAAGAGTGCTATGCTTCTCCATAGCATCGGAGTCGATGTGATGCGAATCTTCAACGGACTGAAGTTCGGTGAGGGCGAAGACCGCAACAAAATGGCCGATGTAATTAAGAATTTTGACCAACACTTCCTCGGACAGACTCAAGAGTTCTTCGAGCGTTTCCAATTCAACCGTCGGAACCAGGAAACCGGTAAGTCAATTGACAAATAATTTGTCCATTCTCAGAAACATGGCAAAAACCTGTGGTTTTTGTGACTGTATGCGCGAACTGTTGATGATGGATCGTTTGCTCCTTGGCATCTTGGATGACAAAACGCGGGAAGAACTGCTCTCCACGCACGATTTAACCCTCTTGAAAGCTATCGAAATCTCTCGCGCTAGAGAAGCCGCCAACCCTTCACATGAAAGCTTTAAAGAGTGAAGAAATAAACAAAGTCAAGGAAAACATCAAAACATTAGAAGCATATGAAGCACAGGGACACACTAAAAGCAAACCTCGCCAAACTGGGGATCCACGCACAGTCTCGAATAAGTGCCTTTTCTGTACTAAAGTTATGTTATGAAAAAGGAACAATGCCCTGCCTGGGGAAAGTCGTGCACATCCTGTGGTGGAAAGAACCATTTTTCTGCTTCAAGAAAATGTAAAGGTCGAAGCGTTCATGGTGTAAAGGATGACTACGCCTCTGACTCATCGCGACAGTAGCACTGGAACTATCAGTGCTATAACAGCTGAGCTAGGTCACAATGTTAATTCTGTTCAGCACCAACTGATCTACTGCGAAATGGAGATTAACTATCAACCTGTGAAACTTCAGGTCGACTGCGGTGTAACTGTTTGCATTCTGCCAAAATCATACCTGGAGACCTCCAGATTCGCCCTGAGATTGTCAACCTTCAGATGTGTAGCGAACAAATCGTCTGTTAAAGCCCTCGGTAAATGCAAAGTGCATGTCAGAAACCCGCGGCTACAATGAGAAAAGTCAAAGGTTGACTTTGTCATAGTTGTCAAACGACTCGCGCCACTGCTCAGCGGCAACGCAGGCAGGCAATGCGCGTCTTATGTCACTGTGAACTTTGCATAACTTCAAAGGTAGGTCAATACAGTTTCCTCAGCCTGATCATCTCTTCGTTTCAGCAGTTTCTCCTAATGCCTTCAAGGACACACCAGGCACTCTCCCTGGTAAGAAGGTCCCCCACTTGACCACTGCAGGATGAAGGCAGTCCCAGTCGTGCGTGGGTGCTCGTACACCCACGGAAGCTAGGAAGGGACGTAGGTTAAACGCTGAACCTTCAGCGCAATTAGAGCTGAGTACCATAATTGTGCCAGTAGGGACGAGCCCACTGCACTGGAGTTTAGTCAGATGTCCGTAGCTGAGAAAAAGTCTGGCATTCACATACTGCATAGCACCCTAGCCACTCAATTGAGGTGACTAAACGCCGTGAGCATCACATATAAAGCCTCCCAGTCCTAGAAGATGTTCCTTCCTGAGCTCACCTCAGCATGCAACGTTTTCAGTATGTGATCTAGATAGTAAGGCCTACCTCCACTGTGAACTAGACTACGAGTCAAGCCTATTGACCACCTTCGACAAACTCCATTTTTTTTTTTTTTTTTTTTTTTTTTAGGCGTTTACCGCTGGCTACGCCTCCCATTTGGTCTGAAAGTAAGACAGCGAAATCTTCCAGAAGCGACTGCATCAAGCTCGTGCGAAAGGCCTAGAAGGTGTCACGCTGCATAGCTGATGATGTAATCATACTGGGGTCGCCACAGATGAAGAAACATGAAATGAAACGAGTTCGCCTCTTCCTCCAACGCTGTTGCTGACATAGGAATCTCCCTGAACAAAGAGAAGTGGCCGTTTTGGTTTTCACACGAAAATTCCATTTCCATGCGCAGGCCATGTAGTCAGCAACCAGCGGCCCTCAAACCTGCGATCCATCAAAGGTGGAAGCTATCCAACGAAGATGGAACCTCCTACCAGACAAAAGGCAGGTGTGGAAAGGGCTGAGGAGGAACTGTCAAACTATTTCGTCTAAGTTCGCTACCCAGGCTCTCTGAAGTTAATGCGACCTATCAACGACCTCACTCGTCCCGACACGGAATGGATTGGGGACTCTGTTGTCAGGAGGCAAAGCCTTTGAGGCAAGTCAAGCATCTGCATAACACAAGCACCTCGTCGCTGGCTTACTTTGACCCAAACAAAGGAACTGTCTCATCCCAATGTGACGCTAAGTGGACTAGGTTTTTTTTTTTTAGTGAGCCGCTCCTTACAAGAGGGACGACCCACAAGCCTATGCGAGCAGAGCCCTAAGGTGACACTGCAAAACAAGATATGCGAACATCGAGAAGGAGATGCTGGCGCCATAGTGTTTTCCCTCGAGGAAATCGGCGCACCAGTACCACCTTTGGCCGACCTGTCGGCGTGTATTCGGACCATAAGCCACTTAGAGGCTATCACGAAGAAAACCGCTTGACAGAGCTCCTAAGCGTCTCCAAGGCATGCTAGTACGCGCCCTAGCCTATGACATCAAAGTGCAGTACCTCAATGGCAAAGGAAAATGTTCATAGCAGATACTCTTAAGCAGAGCATTCCTTCCCAAAGCTGATGATGACGGGCAAGAAGAGTTTGAAAACCATCAAACGCCACCTCCCATACTTGGTCATGCATGATGAGAGAATCCGTGAGATCCGCCAGCAACCACCAGCGGCGATCCGGCCACTACAGCAGCTTAAAGCGAACCATCCAAGAAGGCTGGCCAGACAAACAAATCCAATAACTACCCGACACTCCATGCTGCCTTACTTCAGCATCCGTGATGAATTGGCGCTCACGGTGGCTTAGTCTTCCGTGGAGAAAGGCTGGTGATTCCCAAGAGCATGAGGTCAGAGATTAAGAATGACATCCCACAGTGGTCACCAAGGCGTCGAGTCATGCCTGCGGCGCGCACGTGAACATGTTATCTGGCCCGGCATGAACAAGGAAGCTGAAGGAGTGGATCCAAACTTCGTAGCGAAAAACGTGCAGGGAATTTGAGCAGGACCCACTATAAGGAGAAAACTCATGAGCCATGAAATTCCGAGCGAGCATGGAAGAAGATTGCAGCTGAAAGCTTCACCTACAAGAAACAAAGAATAATATCGTCACTGTCTGCCTACAAGAAACCTGTTACCAACCACACAGTCCCTGCTTGAGCCCAGGAAATCCAGCAAATCCTCATGAATCTGAGCAACTACGCCTAAAAGCAGGATGAGGACAGGCGAAGTATTAAAACCGCTTCGACTCATGACCTGCCTGTGTTGAAGGCAGGTGTTAGACCGTGTTTATGGCTAAATTGAGGTTTACGCGTGACTCTCTATTAAACAACTAGATTATGAGCTACGAGATTGCTCAATTGTTTTAGGTAACCCCAATTATAACAATTATCTTGTTAACTCTAAAATTTCTCTTCCCAAAAACTAAAGAGAAAACGAGGAAGAAAGCCGCAATTTTGTAGACGACCTCCAGCCACTGCACCCTCATGGCTGATTAGTATACGAGTAGATCAGCCAATCAGATTGTCTTATGTGACCATTAGTATACTAGCTTAGATTTTTACTAATTACGACTAGGAAGAGGCTAAAGTGTATTATTTACAAAGTGGTATGAATCGCCAGTTCACGTACACCACGTATCATGTAAGCGAGTGTGGGCTAACAATTTAAACCCGGTTTATATAGTAACTAAAGATGCATGGCTCGCCCACTTCTGATTCGATTGTTCAATTAGACCAGGGGCGTCTCAAACGCTGCGTCTAACTCTTCGTGTGAAATAATCGGTCATGTAAAGGACATATGATGTTTCGGCCTATATCTCTGTTTCTAAGTTCTCGTTTAACATTTTTCTTGAAAACGTATTGCAGACCCTATAATGGTTATTGTTTCATTAGCCTGCAAAAAGCAGCCGATAGCCCTTGTCAGTTGTTTCGCGAAACGAAACTCAAAATTTCGGCGGCATAAGAAAGAGAAAAACACTTAGGCCTGGCTAATTTCGATGGATTTACAGGACTTGGTTTAGCTTACTACGCTCTGTGATTGGTTTAAAAAAAGAGTCCGCGTCATCTACTTAAACAATCAGATTGCAAAAACCAAGACCAGTCGCGAACTTGCGTCACACGCGTTTCCCCGACGATCTCATTGGTTTGTTCTGTGTGTTTACATTTCGGTGATTGGCCAGGCTCTGGTTTTGGTTTACGACAATCAATTTTTGTGGATAAAACCCGCACTCTAAGAGTTAGCCCACTACGAGTTGGGTTACCTTTCTATTCGAGGCCGATTAGATAGTTGAAAAAAGGAAAAAGTAAATTAATAAATCGTTTCAGGATGATGGGTAAAGAGAGGGAGGGGTGGGGATGTCAAGATCACACATAAAGAAAACAAAAACGGTCATCCGACGCGATGGCCACAAAATCTCAATTTACGGTAAAAACTAAAAGCTTGATTTTCGTTTAATTACGACTTTTGGCTATTAACAGATCACGTTTCACGTCATTTCACGTTTCACGCCAAAAAATATATTCAAATCACAGCTCACGAAAATAGCCCTACCTATACCGCCTCCAACAAGGCTATCAAATGAATGTTTACCTACAAAACATTAGTTAAAACAACGAGAATCTTGTTGCCTCAGTGAAAGGGACAAAAATAATTGATTTAGTTAATTGGCTATTTTGGGGTAAATTGTAACTAATATATTGTTATTTATTTATTTCTATTTGCAGATGTAGTTAGCGTCAGATTACAGCGTTCATATTGTGTAATTCCATTTAATAATTCCTTTTAGTTGATATAATGGTAGATTGTAAATTTTTGTATCCCTGGAGTCAGAAATACCATGCATAAATAAAAGGTTATTAATCTCTATTTCAGATCCCTACAGTAACCACCCCCCCCCCCCCCCCCCGGGCAACAGTTCACAGTGACAAAATCGACACTTTTTTTTTTGTTTTTTGTAGCCCAGGGATGGGTAATTTTCTTTTTGGCAAGTAAATCTTGTTTCCGGGGGTAGGGGTGGTTAATGAAGTATCTAGTCGCGCAGGGCAATTATGCGGGACGAAAATGGCGTTGAAACCACAATTTGTAGGGCGATTGGTTGGAGAGAAAACGATTTGTGTCCCCAAGTTGTAAAAAACCTCAAGGTAATAAAACTAAAAGCGAGTGGCTTATTAATTCGTTCTACTTTCAGAAGCATCTATTTTGTAAAACGGGCCGCCCGGTTTTTTTTGTTTAAGGATTATAATAAATACTTTCCGTCTTCTTGTGAAACGGAGCAGTTTTGTTTTCATTGGGATGTTAAGTGTCCTGCGGAGAGGGAATGGCCTCTTTCTTTTGTGCCTGGGTGTGAGGGGGTGTGTGCCCAGTGGGGATGGTTACAGTAGGAATTGAATCAATCCATAATTTGCCGATATAAAAGTTTAGAAAACATAGAAAAGAAGGACAGGGTAACTATTATATACTCTCACAATGAAAAGCACAGCTCACTCAAAAAAAAAAAGAAAAGGGAAAGACAAAACTGAGAAAACAAACAAAGCAAACACGGCCAACTAGCCTCGTGCGCGAAGCGGACAGTAATTTTTCCGACAGAAAAAGTATTTTTGAAGCGAGTGCAAGTGAGGAAAGGCCATGCGCCGAAAATTAAATCTTGGGTCGCAGGTTTCTTTCCTACTCGAACCCGCGATCGGTCTTAATTACTATCCGGCCCTCCCCGAAATGGGAATTAATCCCCCTCGTACCCAGATTCAAGAATTGTGAATTATACCTGAAGGTTTGTAATTAGCTGGCTTTGTAATATTTATTGCAGGTCTAAAAATGGCTTCAAGTAAACTAAACTTCCCGGAGGTCTATTTGGTTTCCTGTGTGTTGCCTTATAAGCAATTTTCAATTGTAATAAGAGGAAAACAAACGTTAGGCCAGTGAGAAGGCAGAGTGGTTTTACACAGTCCCCAGTACATGGAACAAACAGAACTTTTAATATGGGTCACACGACCGTACACTGCAACGAATGGTGTCGCTTGTATATTCAAAAGCTTATATTATACTTGCTTAGCGAAAGAACAATTCATCTAAAGTCAGTTGTTTCATTCATCGCAACGTATTTGGTAATGGTATGCTCCAGCAGCAAGAACCAAATGAAGCCATCGGGGCCCATATTGTATCACATACAAATACAAAAGAAACAAGTGAAATGTGTGATAATGCAGATTTGCCGAATGTTCTTGCATTTGACGTCACATCAAAGAAACCTAGAACCCATTCCCCTTGTTATAGGGTCGTGATAACAAAATGGCGGTGATTTTGGTGCGATTTTTCCCGTATTTCCAAACAGGGGCACAAAAAAATAGGAGGAATTTTTACCAAATCAAAACATTTTTACCGCAGTGATCACTGCAACAAAATGTGGTAATTTTTATTTGAGCAGAAAAAAACAATTTGGGGTTGTAGGTAGCAACTTAAATCGATTGGTAGGCAATATGGAAAAAGGTATGTAATATCCAGTCAGTGACCACAACAAGCATACATCGGAATAACAATGTTATGGAGGCGCCTACATTTACAAGTTTCATTTGCTGATATTAATTTTTAAAACAAAATGTAGTTTTCGATTCCTGGCAACCGTGGTTACGATACAACCCGCACCTTCAAAAAAAAATCGTTTACGATACATAAGGCGAGAACTTGTGTTCTATTCAGTAACTTTGCAATCTTTTGTATATGTTTTTGGCACTTGTTGATTTTATTACGCAGATTGCATCTTTGAGGAGATTAGTTACCACTTTTAAGCTTACCTATCTCTTTTGGCTTGGCTAGGCATTACATTATTTTACGCATCTCATTTATTCTCTAGCTGCAGGCGAGGCATGAATAGCACACGGTTAACAGTACTAATATTCAAGTAGAATTATGATCTACCATGCCTAGGGTAAATGTATAGCGAAATTTACACTACGGATGCGTACAGTGTCTAAAAAGTTCTGTGGAGGCTGTTAAACTGCTGAATTTTAGCTGAAAAAGGAGCACGAAAAGTTCACGTTTTACACAGCCGCAGTTGTAACTTTTTAGCTAGCTTGAAGTATGCGCCGTAATATCAAAAAGTGTCGCTTGGACATACCACTGATTCATCTGCGCAATAATTTCTGTTACGTTTTAGGTGGCAATTAACTTTCGGGCCAATAAATGCCTTTTTTTGAATAATATATTAACCTTACGTGAAAAGTGAACATACTCAGTCTGCACAACGGCAAAATTTTTTGGCTTATTAAATTTATTCATGAAGGCTTTCCTGTGCTTCGATCTTCACGTGGCGAAAACGCTCCTCATGGTTACTTTAGCATGTATACTGCCTCAACTAAGGCCAGTGGTAAAAAAACATGGAACTTTACAGGGGTCAGCTTGTCTTAATTGTATAAAGACTGTATCGAAAAAGTGTGAGTAGCTAGTAAGGGTTCAAACTTCGTAAGGTTGCTCTTCTAATTCTTTGTGTAGATTAGCTAGTCGTCAGATAACATTGTACGTGTCAGTTATTGGATTAGTATGGTGCCTTGTTTCATTTGCGATTAACCAGGTTTGCGCGGCCAATTTGCATTCTAGTGAAGACATTTAATGCTTAAATAAGTTACATTAAAAACGATCATCGCTATTGTGATCACAGCTGTCCTCAGTTGATCAAATTGAATTTAATTAACATTTTGCTTCACAAGTGATCTGATTGACCGTGCTTGATTAAATGTTTTTTCTTCGGAGAGCTGTCAGTAAGATGGGTTCGTTCGGCAGCGCTACAGGGAAAAGAATCAGCAGTCGGGTAACTAATCAATGTTGCTCTTCTAGTGCTGCTGGCTAAACTGTGATAAAATTACCACTGATACTGAAGCTGCAAGCTACTAAGCTAGTAGCGAGTAAAATAGCTCTACTCTTTTTTTGTAGTTAATCAGCATATTTTGCTAAAAAATAATGTTATAATCGATGATGGCAGGTAACGTAAGTTAGCTAGGCTGATTGTATATTTTAAGTAAAGGGACATATGTCCTGCTGCTTTAACTGACAGTGAACGCAACCCAGAGCGCCGCCGACCTGTTAGATCCACGTAGCTTTGTGTGTGGGGTCACTAGTGCGTATATTTTGTATGTTCCTCTCTTTATTATTTTATTTTTTCTGCATCATAAGAGATCTCAATTTTTTGTGTGAATATGAATTGTGTTCGTCTTGTACATTTTACCAGGTGGATTTTATTCTCTTCGTTGATAAGATAAAGCTATGGTGTTATAGCACCTTTGATAAAATAAAAAACTGGAAAAAACTTAGAGTAAACTATAAACATATAAAATCGTTCAAAAACAAGAGGACAAGCATTCGTACCTAATTAGCAATTGGAGCAGCTAGTATTAACGTGCAAATTTGGCGGCATCGGCTTCTGTAGAGCCTAGCAAGGCAGGAAACAATCTGCAGGAGCGTCGAACGACTTTTTTTAACCTTATTCTGCCCTGTCTTTTTTTTCGTTACGTGACGCACTGGGGTGGTTAGAGGGCAGAATGTCCCCGTGGTCGTGCCTATCCTCCCCGGGTTGCTTCGCGTTCGCCCGCCCCCTATGTATCTTACTATGTGTGAGTACAAAGCCATTCCGTTAAAGATCTTTATTTATGTGGCTAAGCTGCACGTGTCGATGGGCGATCGATCGTGTCATACGGACTGCCTATAATGAACGTCATACATTAAGCAAAATCCGGCCGATCGGTTGGGATCTTAATTCTTGGATTTTGCTAAATTGTTGAGAAATGTCAGACAATGCTCCCACATTGTTTTGAAAGAAAATCAACAACAAATTATTAAAAAAATGGTAATACGGCTAAAGATTGTTGGTAAGGATTTCCTCGTTAAGGTAATTCCTGGGTAATAGAACCAAACATAGATTTCCGATGAAACTTGTACACTTTCGTAACAAGTCAAGGAGATAATAAAAACGTGATAAAAAGAGAGGGTCACCGTGCTCGTTTCCACGCCACGAATGCTGACGAGTGCGGTCATTTTGGCCCCTTTTGGGCAAAAAACGCTGCGCAGCAAATAAGCTGGATGTTTTTCAATTGCAGCCGTGATATCGCACAGAGTTTGACTTTATTCCAGTGTTTATTCAACGACGTTTCAGACCCCCAACAAATGTCTTTCGATTTCCTTTGTATTTACTTTACACTCCAAAGTAGCATTCAAATTGGATATGCGCTGTGCGGACCGTAGTGGCTCCCTCCGGAGAATTTAGTTAAATTGCCAAAAAAAACTGATCATAGATTTCTGCCCATCTTTTTCTTGTGTAATGTAGATACTGGTTCTTATTAAAATTATAAAATAAAAAATGGGGGTCACCGTGCTTGTTTAGAAGAAAACGACCATTTATTTCCAAGCCAAGCTTTGTCTGAAAGAAATCCTGTAATGGTCTGTATGTGCGGCCCCCCCCCCCCCCGCTCGCACTCGCGCTAAATGACGCGTGGCGCGCGTAAATGACCGCAATAAATGATGCGCAGTAAGGATGCGCAATGCAATACCAAGGAAATCACCTTAAAGGCAAACATTTTTATGCAAAAAACTGAAAATTAAGCTAAAAAAAACAAACAATTTGGTAAAAACGATCTGTATCTCGAAAAGTTTTTGTGCTATAAAAATGAAACATGTGGTGTATAAAGCATTCGAACATGTTTATTTTAGTGACATTCACGAAATCAATTATGATATCATATCACGCCAAAATAACGTCATACTTTAAAAATGTCCGCCATCTTGGATCCGCCATCTTGGATTTTTAAATTGTTCAGAAATGTCAGAAAATCACCAAATTTGATTTGAAAACATCGAAAACAATATAAGTATGGAAAAATTGCAAAGATTTTGGAGGAAACTATTCGTAGAAAGCGGAAATCTCGTGAAAAACTGAAAATTAAGCTGAAAATACCAAATTTGGCTAAAATGGCCTGTCAAAACTTGGTTGCCATGGAAACATCAAGTCACGTGATCAAAAAATTGACACACTAAAATGTTCCCAGATAATTTTTAGGAAAAGTCATAAAGTTTGGCTATGATTGCTTGAATGCTCTTTAAGTATGATACATTTGAAGTCAGCGCGGGCACTTTCTGCCCCCCCCCCCAGGCAGGATAGGGTTAATGCATACATCACGCTAGTGGGTGTGATATAAATATAAGAAAAATACAATGGTATGGAAAATATAGCTAATTACAACGTGGCAATAAAATGTAGAACATATAACTAATTACAACTAGACAAGAAATATAGAAAATAAGACTAATTACGTCGTGACAAAAATAAAGAAAAAAACAGAACAGAGAATATATACTGATTGTTTGTTTATCAGTATTTAAAATATAGACTGAAAATTTCGTGCCCTCTGATTGGTTAAAAACCATGTTTTATCAGAGTATAAATCATAGAAAAGCGTGTTTTATCGTTTCGCGCGCGTAAATCTATATTTTAAAGCACATAAAGAAGCCAAAAACCATGTATTATACTGTCATAAAACACTCCGGGAATTTGAGAACACTTGAGAAATATAGAAAAACACTCGCCTGCGGCTCGTGTTTTCTAAATTTCTCTCGTGTTCTCAAGTTCCCGTCGTGTTTTTATGACAGTATAATACAATGGTTTTGGCTTCTTTATTTGTTAAATATTCTCTGTTCTGTTTTTTTCTTTATTTTTGTCACGACGTAATTAGTCTTATTTTCTATATTTCTTGTCTAGTTGTAATTAGTTATATGTTCTACATTTATTGCCACGTTGTAATTGGCTATATTTTACATACCATATACTAGCGTGTTCTGTTACTTGTACTGAAGATGGATGAAGGATCATCCGAAACATGTATGCATTAAAAAAGTCGTGACCCTCCTGAAGAATGACAGCTATAGGAATGATCTTATCTTTTGGAAAAACAAACAGCTCGGAATTGAATGAATAATTTTATTTAGTTTGAAAAACTCAACTAAATATTTTTTACATATATATTATGTAAAAAATATGTCAAAAGTAAAAAATAAAAATAAGAATGGAAATATGCACTCTGAAAAGACTAAAAATAGAAGTAAAAACAAGAAGAATTTCGTTACAAGCTACCGAATTTGCAAAAGTTAGAGTTGCTATCTCTCGATAAATCCACCTTTCTAATAACCAATGGCTTGACTTATTATAAACATTTCATGTCAGTTATTTGTTTTTGATCTGTATTTCACAAAACAATAGCCCTTTTAACGGTTAATCTGAAATATTTGCATAACAATACAGCTAAACATAGAAACGAAGCGAGGCAATTTCGGGCACAAGCTGTAAAACATCGTGATTTTCTTGAGCTACTTAAACTATGCTAGCATAAAAAATAGTTTTAAAACGGAGAAGAACTAAATATGCAACTATTTTAGTTAAAGTTTGCCGTAAAGATCGTAATCCGATCTCCCTGACAATTTTTTTCTAAAAACAACGTAAACTAAAAGAATTGTAGTTCTTCTACATTTTAAAACTGTTTTTTATACTAAAAGAGTTGAAGAAGCTCAAGAAAAAACACGATGTTTTTGCAGCTTGTGCCCGAAATTGCCTCGCTTCTATGTTCAAGTGTATTGTTATGCAAATATCGCAAGTTAACCGTGAAAAGGGCCATTTGCTCTTTGGGAACTTTCTTTTGTGACTCGGAGTTCTTGAAAACAGTACGCGAAACACTATTTTTAGGGACTACTTTATAGGTCAGGGGGGGCCGGAGGAAAATTAAGCAATACCAAGACCCCCAAATTGTCTCGAAATATATTTCAGATGTCGTTTTTGGGTACAAAAACAAAAAAAACAATTTCTGAAGCTATAAACGTATCAGAAATGATACATTTTTCTTAGCTTTTAAAAATAAGGCATTAAATTGCTCACAAAGCACAAGTATAACGTAAAAACTACGTACGTTCCGACACATGCAGGAAAATTGTGTCAGTTGGTGCCTTGTAATATTCCCAGTACGACCCTCGCGCTCGGAAAGTGGACAACTCCCTCTGAATTTAAAGACTCGGATAATAAATTTTGATAAGCGCTGAAATTGTGTAATCCCCCGGCCCCCCATTGTGTTATCGAACAATCGCTACATTCGCTATGGAACGACTGAGGAGAATCACTCATGTGACTCGCTTCCATTTATTTTTTATTTCAGTTGCCTTTAGTGTAGTCTCGCCCTTCACAGGTGTTTGAAAGAATCGGACATATATAATAACTGAAAGTTAAATGCAGTAACATTGATTTCATTTTTATATTACACCTAGCTCCTATACTGATTTGTCTTTTAGGTGGATGGACTCTCGTCAGTCGTTTTCTAATGAAGGATCCAGACTCTCAGAAAGATACAGCATGTGGAATCTGATTCTTATAGAGATATGCTATATCATTACAGCTTTAATAACCAGTTTTTGTTGCGAGCTGGTTTCAAACAGTTAAAAAAAAAACATAGGCACGCAAGGCGTGTGAGAGTTATTTTTTGATTATAATTATTTTTATGGTCCGCGGGTGAAATAACGCAAGAAATAGCTTATGAATTGAAATAAGGATGGGATAAATTATCAAGTTAAGTGGAATGAGCGACTTGGATAAAGTGAAGAAATGAAGAAATGCTCTCAAGATTTGACTAAACCTTGACTGGACAAAGTCAAAATTATCCATGTTGACTCCGAAGATGAAAGTATCCAGAAGTATCATCTTACATGGGTTAGAGGAAAAAAAACAAATTAAAGTATCATGTTACATGGGTCTGAGAAGATAAACAAAAGTATCATGTAATTGTTATATGGGTTTAAATTTAGAAGATAAACAAAAGTATCATGTTATATGGGGCAGATGTACGTTGACAGAGTCTTTCTAGTATCGAATATCGAGGAGCAAACGGATCGCACCGTCATGTCTCGAGGGACGTTTTTCGAATAATCGAGAATAAATGTCGAACAAACTCGACTTTGTCGTGGTTAGGTAGAATCGGTGATATGATTCTTGGTTTAATGAACGTACAGCGCGAGAAGTGCCGTATTCGGTAATGTTTACTCGGTGGATGTAGAAACGTCTTGTCCAATCGCTGCCTAAATGTCCTAAATGAACGCAGGGCGCTGGGAAGGATGGGCGGTGAAAAGCGCACTGCGCTCTAGTGCGATGTTTGATGCGGAGCGAGACTGGGTCGAGCGCGCTCGAGAGCGCTCGAGTTCAAAACATGTCGGCAAATGAAGTTCAATTCTTTGTTTTCATCTGACGTCATCAAAATTCTAAAATCTAAACTGTCAATCCTACAAAGCAGTACAGAATGGGTTCAATATATAAAATCAACAACAATTTTATTTAAAATAAGTCGAGCTGCTTCGAAAACGCGTTGCTCTTTTAGTGTGGGCGCGAGAAGACAGACTTTAATTGCCTGCAATCTAAACCAAAGAAAACGGTAATTTTCGGCGTATGCATAGAGCATCGGTGTAAATTTCATTTTGAACTTTTTAGTTACACGCTATAGACGTCAGTACACTGTTGTTCTCTCCATAATACGATGAATTTGGTCATTTGACGTTGTTGTTTTGGCAGAGAACGGCTAAGAAATGTACAAATATGTAAAACGCCAAATGCAGAGCCAAAGTACTGCTAATTAAACCTATTCAGTTTTGTGACGTTTCTCGTCCAATGGCTCTGCACTTGCGTTTTACATATTGGTACATTTCTTAGCCATCCGGTCTGCAAACTGAAACAACAACGTCAAATGACCAATTTCACCTTATTATGAAAGAACAACTGTGCACTGACGTCTATAGCGTGTAGCTCAAAAAGTTCAAAAAAGTTCAAAATGAAATTTACGCCGATGAAAAAGTGAAGGTTGCTCTATGCATACGCCGAAAATTGCCGTTTTGTTTAGATCGCAGGCAATTAAAGACTGTCTTTTCGCGTCCACACTAAAAGAGCAACGCGTTTCGAAGCAGCTTAAATAAAATTGTTGTTGATTTTACATATTGAACCCGTTCTTTATTGCTTACAGCTTTACCAACATGTTGACATGTTCATTGTACAAAACCTAAGTGGAAATCCCGTACCGTTCTCTTGTAGCAATCTCTTTTCTGCATCAGCTATTGAACTTCATTTGCCGCATCAAACATCGCACAAGAGCGCAGTGCGCGTTTCACCGCCCATCCTTTCCAGCGCCCTGATGAAACGCCAGCAGCAAGCGTGATCAACTCCATAATTTATTATGTCACGCACGTTTCATTTTGCTTACACTATTATAAAAATCGCCAAGAAAATTAAAATCCGTTTCTCTAGCATACTTTTTTCGCCAAAATGTAACGATATCGATTATCGAACAGTTCCCGCGTATAAAACATAAGATGCGAGAAAAATGAGGGACTACTCGTAGTCTACATTTACAGCAATTTTCTACTTCAAAACTGTGTCGCAAAAAACTGCGTTGTTTTCCAAGCAGGCAATCAAGGTGATTGAACCTGTTCGGGGAATAGGCGCGCAAAACAGTCCGTATGAGAAAAAAAAATAGACCGTAGAAGAATCCGAAAACTTTCCGAGTCTTATCATCCAATCATAAAAAAGCGTGAGCACTCCGAAATTTGTCACGTCAGATGTAGCGTACTAATACGTCGGGTTCTTTTCTTGTCTCGCTGAATTTTAAAGTTATGCACATCTATTCGACGTTGTTGTCGAAGGGTGATATCCCATTAGCAATGATAAAAGGGTGGAGACAAAAGACATATTTTTTGATGACTCAGCCTTTATTTATCCCCTTACATTACATTGTTTCGTTAGGTTTCAAGCAAGCCGCCTTGACTTAAAAATACCCGCAGTTACTCATTACAATTAGTTCAGCATTTTCCCAATTGATCATTCTATTACTAGGTTAAGGCTGTCATTCTGTCATCATCATTGCCGCCATCAGATTGGTGGACTGGAAAATAAAATAATAATAATATATAGATAAATAAAACCTTTATTAAAGTGTCTATGTTTTTAGATGTATACCTAATTGGGGACCCAGGATTACACATTACTCAGTTCACGTGTGGTTAAAATTATCTCATATCCCACAAATACAAGCGCTCTTAGTTCAGTATTAATTCATGATTTTTTTTTTTTAATTATAAATGTATTCAACTGAATAATCGTTTGATCACATGATGTATGAAAAAGGCGACAAAACTAACAACCTCGATCACAGGCTATCTCTCTTTTCCTCCTTGTCGACGACGTGGTGTTTATTTAGCAAATTATTAAATTGAAAGGAAGTGTATAAAAGCGAGCGATACATAATGTGTCGGAGATAATCCTCGCACAATTTCCTGAAACTTTAGTAAAACTTGTTGAAAATTTATTTCACCAATCAGAAGAAAGTAATATTTCTATTGTGATAAATAAATTAAAACTGACGTTTGAGGTCGCAGCTGCTGTCGCTCAGAATATCGGCAAAATAATACTAACAAACCATGAAGTTTTATCGCTACTTTCGGGGGATCGTATTACTTGTGGAACTTTACGGTATCAGAAGATCAGAGGAATAATATCGCCTTTAAAATGGTCCTCTCTTTTCACAAGGATAATATGCTGGGGAGCTGTATACTGACCAGGGGGGAGAGGGGAGCTGTATACTGAATTGCATTTTGGAGGACAAACTCTTGAGTACTTAAACTACACGCACCGTTCTAACAGACAGTCCTTTGTGGATTGTACGTAAAATAGTTATCGAATTGTTGTGTCAACGAATTCAAATACGTCTTCTCGTGTTTTAAGCCCTGGTCAAACGGCGCATGTGAGTCGATGATAGTGGAAACTCGCGCCGCTACCGTTTGACACCGACTATCATGCACTATCATCGACTCTCATCGACTCGCGTGCGCTCTCATCGAATTTGAACCTGCTCAAATTTTTCATGAGAGTCGATGAGAGTTTTTTCCGTTTGACCACGCGGCGCATGATAGTTCATGATAGTTGATGATAGTTACGTGAGTTAAACTATCATCGACTATCATGCGCCGCTTGACCAGGGCTTTACAGCGAGAATGTCATTAGCTAAGCTTCTCCGATCCTGTGTCACTTTTGTGTTTTCGTAGATATGAGAAGAGCATAATATCTGCGCTTATATCAGTTTAATGAGGGAAAGGATAGACTGATACAGGGGGTTAGTTAGTTATCGTTTACCATATCTCCCGCCCGTAGGAAATTTTTCATACTTACTGGCAGCAGCAATAGGTACCAATACCAGAACATTCTCTGTGCAGGGCTTAGATCCGATTGAACATAACTCGCCTACGGTGAGTACATATCCCGATATCTAAGATACAGGGGGCTGGCACTAAAAACAAAAGGAAATGATTGTTCGCTTGTTAGCCTGAAAATTTATACCTCATTCAAGTGATTGAAAAAGTAAAGCGTGCTCTAAAATCTAATTTTATTATTAGATGAGGAGCTGTGGGAGATAAGGCCAACGGTTCAACGTCACTTTCCAATAACGCGAAAAACTGAACTGAGACAAGGTGAGCACAGCCAGCATGATCTTACCTAGACTGCCAAAAATAGTCCTTTATGTTCGCGCGAGAGTGTCGGGCTGAAACGCGGCCGAAGGATCTGGAACGAGCGTGAAATTACGAGTGGGATTGGGGAGAGACGCTATAAATACGGACTGTCGCCTTTCCATACATGAAATCCGTTCCGAATTCTGCGTTGCTGGAGAAACGCAAAATTTCCATTGGTCCGTTTTCGACGTAATCTGTCATCAGACATCATTCTTGTCCCCGGAGGCCTAAACACAAACAGCGTCAAACATCGATCAGTTCGCGGGCGGTAAGACAATCCGGACTTTGATAGATGCGCTTGCAAGTCAAAAGCAGGGAGTTTTTGATCACTGTACTTCGGATTTCGGAAAAGGCATTAGTCCAGTCAAGCGACACGATGTCGACCAAGATTACAAAATCAACAGATTAGGAAAGGCAACGATCATTGTTATTATTCCGTTCGAAAGCGATGAGCTGATTAACTCGAACAGCTGGAAAGCGTGTTGTTTTGCTCCACCGGGATTCTCGACCCGCCACATTTTGCTTGAATAATAGCAAAGTTCCCCACCTTCAACGGACACGAAGAGCAACATTTTGAGGACAAACGAGTTCCTCCGTCCACGGCTAGCGGGAGACCGTTTTGTCATGCGGATTAACAAATATATTTTCGGATGAAATGCGTTACCAAATTGCATCTGAAAATACCAGTCACATAATCGGCAATTATCTGAGGAAGAAGGTCATTTAGGAATTCTCGAATAGAGCTCAGTTATTAGGCGTAGGAGGCTTCAACAACGAATTTTTCGCCACATTGCCAATGACTCTATAAACGAATACACGCAGACAAAAGTGAAGTGAAGTGTCAAGGAATTTTTGACACTTTGGCGGAAGCATCAGACCCCCTGGTCGAAACGAATTTGTTGTATGAAAAGGGGACAGTCTCTCTTTCTCGCCTCTTACGAGGCTCGCGCGTGGATTATCGGCGCTTCGCGCCTCTCAATTCGCGCGTCGCGCACAATATCTCGAGAAAAAGAGAGACTGTTTTGCAGTCTAGATCTTACCAGGCTATTGTAAGGACCCTAGTTGGTGTCCCTGCCGGGATTCGAAATCTGAGACTCCCTGCTCTGCAGTTTGGCGCCCTACCAACTGAGCTAATCAGATAGCCGTAAAATATAGTTGTAGGCTAGGATTCTAAAGTCTTTCGGACGGGATAATTACGTTTATCAAAGTAAATCCGATGATCCACGTGTGATTTGCGAGCCTTCATCAGTATAATTTGACACTCCGCATTTTGTTTTATTTTTAAATCAATATTACCCTACCGTGCATCTATATTTTTGCAATTGATTTTAGTTTTCATGTCCGCAACTCAGTTTTAAAAAAATCTCCCAACATATGGTCGTCCGTAATTCAATTCGATGTACAGGAAACACTCACCGCCCTCACGCTTGGTATCAACATGCATAGGGTTCCCTGGGCGTGCACCTTGCACAGCAATGGTCCCCAACATAATCAACAGCAGGCACAAATGAAACTTGGCATCCATAACTTGGAACTGCAAACAGAAGAGCAAAAGTCGGCATGCTTATGTTACCTTTACACTGAAACTCACTCTAGCTGAACGTATTGCTGTATACGCTGATCGAGCACCAATTTTCAAACTTCTGCAGTGGGACAAAGCAGCCATGCGGGGCCGGTATGAATGAAGACCCCTATACTACCTATTACCGTCCGGCGACAAGCCACAACAACGTATACCCTGAGCTTACGCAAAAATAACGACTTCCATTTTGCAGCCTAAAGAAAAGTAATAATATGCCAGCTCAAAAGACGTTTACAGCTTCAAAATTGGAAAATCTTACGATGATCCGTATTTTTGGGGCGCTATCAGCTTGTAGTCCAGTCTTCAAAATTTTACTGATGCTAGGGTAGTAAATAGCTGAGAACATTTACTTTCGTCAATTTAGAACTTGAATCTTTTGTCGAAAAAGGAAAACTGGCTTTCTCAAAGCTAAGAAAACAAATCGATTGGACTCTTTAGCCTCAATTGCGACGAAGCACTTACACAAAGCATCCAAATTTTCAATAAAACAATTGTTTTGTTGTATTGCTGTATATTCCTACCTTTTCCTTGGAACTTGTGACGGATTCAGGTTACGACGGCAAAAATACTTCTTCAAGTAACTGACTAGAATGGCGAGAGTTGCTCTGATTTATACTCTATAAGCCTCGTCAAATTCATTCTCTTGCGTGCGGTGGTAGTCTTTCGCAATATACATGACTACAGGCAAGTTAAAAAACATTCTTAACTGTTGATGTAGTTACACTGACTACCAAAACCATTACTGACCGGCGTGGCCAGTTTTTATTGTTTAATCTCACCCTAGTTAATACATTAAAATTATAACTCGATTTTATCTAAAAATCGCCTTCTTTTTTACCACGTTTGTGCTATTTGTCTCTCCGGCAACGTTAACTTTATAAAATTTGGGAGAAATCCATTGTTTCGGAGTAACTGAAAAATGGCGAGAGGATGTTTAAGGCTGGAACCTCTTGTATAAATTGTCTTCGGATGATGTGGCAATGTTTGGAATTATGTTAAAAATAATACCTATTTCTAATTGTTTTGACTACCATTCTTTTAATATATTTCTGGCGCCAATGTCTTGAAGAATATGTAAAAACGGTGAAAAATAGAAAAACCCGTTTCCAGCATGCGAAAACGCAAGGAATGTATGTTCAATAAAGGAGGGTGAATTTTGTTGTTTCGAAATGCGCGAAATTTCTGTTATTTGGTTCTCGCATTACACCGGAGGTAAAACTATTACTAAATATCGTGAGGAGTTTTGTGGAATCAGGGACTGGACAATAAATCAGCATATAAAAATACCTTCATGTTCATGTTGTTGATATGGTAAAAATGAAAAAATGAAAAAATTATAAAACCGTTATTGACCGCGTAAAACGAAATAATTCAATTGTCAAAATTCAATAATTTATTACTCGTACCACTTTTCGGTTCCGACTTTCTTAACAATTTTTATCAATTGAGCGCTGTTTTTAAAATGTTTTCGACATTTACATATTAAATTATTTTTTAATATCTCGAATAGTTATGAGCACATGTTATTGTTTATTTGATTTTTAAATATTACTTACAAAGTGCCTTTGAAAATAACATTTCGATCTCTTTTATTTATTTCATGTTACTACTATCCAGCCTTAATTATTTTTCGTGATAACATATTTATTGCCAATGGTTTTCATTTGACGTTATCAATTCTAAACTTCTGAATGATACTAAACGAATCTGTTCTCAAGTAAAATATACTCTATAGATATCAGTGACAATATTATTTCCTGCTCTTTTCTTTAGAAAAGTGGAATATAACTTTTAATCTCCATTTGTTTAATTGTATCTCCGCTCACCTTCCCGCCAGAAAAAAAAATCTAAAAAGAAACAAGTATTAACGGATGATACGAAAATTGTACTGACATGCATAAGAGTAATAATGCATGCTAAATAAAAAAAAAAATACCAATATTCGTAATTGTTTTGTCTAACCAAAGTTTAAAGAATAGCGCGAACACACGCCAGGCTCACACGCCAGGCTCACACGCCAGGCTCACACGCCAGGGCTCACACGCCAGGCTCACACGCCAGGCTCACACGCCAGGCTCACACGCCAGGCTCACACGCCAGGCTCACACGCCAGGCTCACACGCCAGGCTCAGCCAGGCTCACACGCCATTCTGGAAACTCACACGCCAGAGCTCACACGCCAGGATTTGTAGATGTGGCTCACACGACAGTATTTGCTCACACGCGTTGCTTCGAAGAAGATGCCAGGAAATCAGGTGATTGAAACATGCCACGGGATCACAGCCAGGCTCAAAACGCCAGTCCGTGTGAGAGAAAAAATAGGCTGTTTGCAGGCTGTCGTAGAAGGCTCCGAAGGCTCACCGCCAGTCGTATCACGCCATAACACAGCGTGAGCACTCCGAAATGTGTCACGCCAGATGTAGCGTAATGATACGTCAGGTTCACACCCAATCTCGTACCCAGATCACCCTCTGCCACGCGAAAGGGAGATCTGGCAAAGTTCGATTTCAAGGCCCGATATACGCCATTTTACCTATGTTGTTGCTATGGTTTCCTGGCAAGCGCTTGGGGCATGCGCAGACGTTATTCAGCCCTGTCGTATCCAATATAGAATCGGCGTTATTTCGAACTTTACCAGATCTCACTTTTCAGTGTCAGACAGAGTGGGATCTGGGTACGAGATTAGTTCTTTTCTTGTCTCGCTGAATTTAAGAGTTATGCACATTTACTCGACGTTGTTGTCGAAGATGAAATCCATGGCAAAGAATGCAGGGACATTTGAGGCCCGACGCACTGAGCGGTACGCGGCTTCCTCCATAATAACAAAGGAAAACTCAATATGGCGCCGCGGCAAATATGAGCTACTATGGCGGCCATAAAGCGTGATTCTCTCAGGCCGGAAAGCTATTCACAGCTTAATTATTTTTCGTCTGTCGTTTACAATATCATTTGACTGTTATAAATTGTTATTTTATAGTGAAAATGACTTACATGAACTCCGTTAACTCGATCGTACGCGACCATCCCGAAATATTGTATTTTGTATTTCCACGCAGAATTTTCCTTTCATTCTCAGTCTTATTCGGAAAACTCTATTCAAAAAAGTCCTGGGCGAAAAGAAGGGAGGTTACGCAAGTGAAATGAGATAAATATGGCGAATGTCTTTCACGAAACCTACAGAGGTGAGAGAAAAGACTTACACTTAAGGTGGCAAAAACGCCTTTTTCCGCGCTGGTTATTAGCGACATGGAACTGGAAAAAAGCCAAAATTTCAAAGCAAGTTACCGTGGTGGATCCAACATTTAATGGAAAATCGTTTTAACTCAACGTGGATGAAAGGTTTACTAGCTAATACTTTCGATTAGATACGGTGCAATTTTCAAGCGCTGTGGATTACTGCGATCCATTTCTGCGAAGATGAATTCAGTGATTTGACCGGAATTGCACTATATTTCATACTGCGGCATAGTCAGGAAAAGATCCATAACTTCAAAACGCATTAACGTTGGAAGAAGTAAGCCTTCAAAAATGGGTGATTTTTGTGTACAGAAAAACAGGCATCGGTGTCCAAATGCCAGAATCCGCATGATAAAGGTGGAAAAGAGCGGAACATAAAGCGGCATAAGTCAAAAATATTTATTTAATTTCATACAAGCAATTATAACTATTCAGTCAGACATGTTTTTTACCGTTTATTTACAATATAGTTACCAGAGCCCCGCGCGTGGGTGTCCCTCATTCTTTGACCATGCCCATTAGCATATGATTAAAGGGTAGGGTGGCCGCAGACAAAAAGACATATTTTTGATGACTTCAGCCTTTATTTATCCCCTTACATACTACATTCACCATTAATAATGCTTCGTTTAGGTTACGAAGACAATGACTTGGACTTAAAAAATACCCGCCAGTTACCACATTACAATTATTTCAGAATTTTCCCAATTGATCACATTCTATTAACTAAGTTGAGGATGTCATTCTGATCATCATCATTGGCCGCCAATCAGTTGTATTGGACTCGGACCTGCGAAAAGAATAAGAAAAGAAAAGAAAAGAAAAATTAACAGAACTAGGACTACACATGTACTCAGTTCTACGATGTGAAAACGATTATAATTATCTCATATTCCCACAAATACAAGACGCGCATAGTTGCATACATAACATACATACATACTATACATACATACATACAAAAATACATACATACATACAATACTACTACTATACATACATAGCTATGACATACATAAATACATACGATATCATACTACATACCACATACAACAACAATACGATACAAGATACATAATATTGAATAAATAATAATAATAAATTTAGTATCTTACATGGACGCAAAATTAACATATGAATATGATCGAAAAAAAATCAAATGCGAACCTTACATACATAAGTCGCTTTATTGAGAATCCCTTATGACTAGGGGATATTAACTGTTCACAATGTAGCTTAATTCCGTGCATTTTTTTAAATTATAAATGTATATCAACGAATAATCGTTTGATCACATGAGTGTAATGAAAAAGGAGTTTGATCACATGATAGTATGTAGAAAAATGGGACGACATAAAAACCTAACAACCTCGAATCCCAAGGGCTCTTTCCTATCTCATTTTTGACGACAAGAGAGGGAAAAGAGACAGAGCCTGGAATCGAGGCTATGCAAAATCTAAGTGGCGTGGTGTTTATTTACGCGGCCAAGTTATTAAATTGAAAGGAAGGTGTATAAAACAACCTCGTCCCCGTCGCCAGGGCCATCTCCCGCTTTCAAGATGGCGGGTGGGCGCCGAAGAAGTCCCTGGCGAAGAGCAGGTGTCCTTTCTTTTTTTTTTTTTAAATGATTTTTTTCACGTGTCCTTCAAAAAAATATTGCGAGATTTTGATTGATTTTTTTTCTTCAAAATGGCGGCGGGGCTGTTTTCAGGCGATTGGCTAATTTGTGAGGTCACGTGACCTCGACTCTTCAGGGCCAGGACAAAGTGGCTCCTTCGCGGCGCCACCGCGGCGAAATGCTTGAAAGCGGAGTAATGGCCCTGGCGGAACGAGCGTTGATGTATAAAAGTGGACCAGGATACAATAATGGTATCTGTGAGATAAATCACTCGCATATATTTCCTGAAACTTTAGCAACTATGTTGAAAATCAGAAGGAAAGTAATATTTATAGTGTGATAAATACATTAAACTGGACGCTTATGCAGGTCGCAGCTGCTGTCGATGCAAGAATATAGGCAAAATAATACTAACAACCATGAAGTTTTAATCGCTACTTTCGGGAGATCGTATTACTTGTGGAACTTTCACACGCGTACTCAGAAGATACAGACGGAATAATATCGCCTTTAAAATAGAGGAATCCTCGTCTTTTAAAAAGAGTATAAGATGACCTGGGGAGCTGTATGACTGACCAGGGGGGAGCAGGGGAGCTGATATACTGACTTACATTTTGGTAGACAGACTACTTGGAGTACTTTTTTAAACTACACGCACCGGTTCTAAAGCAGACAGTCCGCTTATGGATTAATAGTTATATACAAATTAATCGAATTGTTGATGTCGCACGAATTCAAATACGTCCTTGTCGATCCTTGATCGTGACTTATCAGACGGAGAATGTCATTAGGCTATTAACTTGTGTGCACTTTTGTGTTTTCGTAGATATGAGAAGTGTCAGCATAATAGTCTGCGGATATATTATCAGTTTAATGAGCGGATAGTGATGCCTAGAGGGGGGGATTTTTACCCAAGGGGTTAAATTTTAGTTGAAAATCGTTTTACGCATAGCTCTCCGTTTCCGCGTAGGGAAAATTTTTTTTCCCAACATTTTTACCACAGTAATGTACTAGGGCAGGCAACACAATGGTTAAAACCCAAAGTTTTTTTACCATAAGCATTGTTTTGTCCGGCAGGGATAACCAATCGATTGAGACCATTTTTTAAAAGGGCCCCGGCCTGGGGGGGGGAGCTATAACCATTTCGGCCTCTCATCAAATGTCAGCCCAAGGGGCGTTGTTGGCACATAAAAACAAAAAATTAGGGAACAAAAAAACGGGGGGGGGATTTGGTTTCTCCCCCCCGCTTGGTTAGCTGCTGAAAAAAAATTTTATAACCCATCATTCCAACAAAAACAACCTTGAGTTATCTACCTTGTTGCTTGATTGCATTGAAAAAAAAATTGTAAAAACAAGCGTTTTCTCTTTAAACAATATTATTTCATCTATACCGAGGAAAGGCTGTGTGGGAGGGGATTTTTAAGGCCCCCCAAAAACCGGTTTTTTTTCAAAAACGTGCCCCCCACCGCCTGGCCACATTAAAAACCGCGGGGGGATAAAAAACTGAAACTTGAGAAAAAACAAAGGGGTGAGCTCGAGCCTAAGCAGAATGATCTTTACTAGGTCGTTGTGCAGTAGAGACGCCTAGTTGGTGTCCTGCTGCGCGAGATTCGAAACCAAATCTGACAGATCTATCCTGCTCTGCGAGTTTTGGCGCCCTACCAACTGAGCTAATCAGATAGCCGTAAAATATAGTTGTAGACTAGGATTCTAAAGTCTTCGGCGGACTGGGATAATTAATATCAAAGTAATTCGATGATCCACGCATGATTTGCAAAGCCTTCGTCAGTATAATTTGACATTCCGCATTTGTTTTATTTTTAAATCAATATACCCTACCGTGCATCTATATTTTTGCAATTGATTTCATGTCCGCACTCAGTTTTTAAAAAAATCTCACAATGTACGGTCGTCTTAATTCAATTCGATGTACAGGAACACTCACACTGACGCTTGGCATCAACATGCATGGGGTTCCCTGGGCGTGCACGCGTCCTTGACCTTGCACGTAATGGTCCCCAACATAATCAACAGCAGGCACAAATGAAACTTGGCATTCATAACTTGGAACTGCAACAGAAGAACAAAAGTCGGCATGCTTTGTTACCTTTACACTGAAACTCACTCTAGCTGAACGTATTGCTGGTATAACGCTGATCGAGCCACCAATTTTCAAACTTCTGCAGTGGGACAAGCAGCCATGCGGGGCCAGTATGAATGAAGACCCCTATACTACCTATACCCTCCGGCGACAAGCTACAACAACGTATACCGTGAGCTTACGCAAAAATAAAACGACTTCCATTTTGCAGCCTAAAGAAAGTAATAATATGCCAGCTCAAAAGACGTTTACAGCTTCAAAATTGGAAAAAATCTTACGATGATCCGTATTTTGGGGGCGCTATCAGCTTGTAGTCAGTCTTCAAAATTTTAACTGATGGCTAGGATAGTAAATAGCTGAAAACATTTACTTTCGTCAATTTAGAACTTGAATCTTTTTGTCGAAAAAGGAAAACTGGGCTTTCTCAAAGCAAAGAAAACAAATCGATTGACTCTTTTAGCCTCAATTGCGACGAAGCACTTACACAAAGCGTCCAACTTTGCAATAAAACTATTGTTTTTGTGTATTGCTTTTTTATTATATCTCTTATATAGTACGCTCGCTGTGATTGGGTCAATTTAGCGGGCCGTATTCTACGGTACGGCCCGCGAAATTTGAGGAGTGCTACTGATCATGACGCCATCTTTGCAAGTTACTTTCGATTAATTTCAAATTCTACATAATAATGTCCCAGGAATACGATTTTGAAACCTACTTAAAACGCAATCGGATGAAAGAGCTTTAGAAACAAAAGCGAAGCAAAGAGGATCTTCCAAACTTCAAACGCGATTTATCAGTCGGGAGCTTTTAGAAGCTGAAAACGTCCAAGATGTAGACCAACCCGGCGAGCCGGACTCGATTCAGGAACTTGACGGTTTTTCTGCCGAAAGTCCGCAAACTGACTGTGAAGAAGACGAATTCTGAATGGAAAAGGTTTGAAAAGGTCTGTTAAGAGCAGACGAATGGAACATTTAACGTGGAAAACCAGCGTAAGTTCTTACCTGTTTGATGTTTTTGACAAGCTTCTCGGCAAATTTTTCACCAAGTTATTATGCGACTTCTGCAGCGAACACTTCTCAGGACGACACAACAAAGCGCCACAAAATGGACGGCAGTATCTGAGAAGACTTTTCTCCCGTAGTTTCGTTACAATTTCAGTGTTCTCGTCGTTCAGTATTTTGTAAGAAACACTCTCGTATTTTCACTCAGTTTGACGGAACACGCTGTAAGTTGATTGCGGTGCTTTCTTCTCAATCGGTGAATCAAATTTATTGTCCTTGTCCGTTTAACGAACTTCAAGAAGTAATTTAAAAGTAAACTCGAACTGTACCTAGTTTTCATGCTTTTACAGAAAATAACTGGGTAGAAATTGTTTGAAGACGTTTGAAGTTTGGATTCAAATCGTGTTTACAACTCGTCGAACTCGATCAGTCGACTCGTCCTTTGCCTGTGATGCGTGTCAGTCAAATGAAACCCCTTTCCTCGCGGTTGAACTTGAAATGTTTTCCTTTTTCCAAAGGGAGAGATATAATAAATATCTTACTAACCTCGTCTTCTCGTTCCGTACTGTAAGTTACGGATCCTCGTTTTTTTTCCCCTTCGATTTATGGGCCCAAGCGGTCCGTAACTTACCGTACGGACCTCGAACTCGGTTCGTAAGAGGTATATATTCCTACCTTTTTCTTAGAACTGGTGACGGATCAGGTTACGACGGCAAAATACTTCTTCAAGTACTGACTAGAATGGCGAGAGTTGCTCTGATTAATACCCTATAAGCCTCGTCAAATTTATTCTCTTGCGTGCGGTGGTAGTCTTTCGCAATATACATGACTGCAGGCAAGTTAAAAACATTCTTAACTGTTGATGTAGTTGCACTGACTACCAAACCATTACTGACGGCGGCGTGGCCAGTTTTTATTGTTTTATCTCACCCCTAGTTAATACATTAAAATTATATCTCGATTTTATCTAAAATCGCCTTCTTTTTTACCAAGTTTATGCTATTTGTCTCTCCGGCAACGTTTATAAATTTGGGAGAAATGCATTATTTCGGACTCAGTAACTAAAAATGGCGAGAGATGTTTAACGGCTGGACCTCTTGTATAATTGTCTTTGGATGATGTGGCAATGTTTGGAATTATGTTAAAAATAATACCTATTTCTAATTGTTTTGACTACCATTCTTTTAATATATTTCTGGCGCCAATGTCTTGAAGAATATGTTTTCGAAAACGGTGAAAATAGAAAACCCGTTTCCAGCATGCGAAAACGCAAGGAATGTATGATTCAAATCAAAGGAGGGTGAAATTTTGTTGTTTCGAATGCGGCGAAATTTTCTGTTATTTGGTTCTAGACATTCCTCTGCAGTAACTATTACTAAATATCGTGAGGAGTTTTGTGGAATCAGAGGACTGGGAACATAATCAGCATATTAAAAAATACCATTCGTGTTCATGTTGTTGATATGGTAAAATGAAAAATGAAAAATTGATAAAACCGTTATTGACCCGCGTAACGCAAAACAATTCAATTGTCAAATTCAATAATTTATTACACTCGTACCACGTTTTCGGTTCGCGACCTTTCTTAACAATTTCTATCAATTGAGCGCTGTTTTTAAAATGTTTTCGACAATTTTACATTATAAATTATTTTTTACATATCGTCGAATAGTTATAGCACCAAATGTTATTGTTTTTTTTGATTTTAAACTATTATCTTACAAAGTGCCTTTGAAAAATAACATTGCTGATCGTCTTTTTTTATTTTAATGTTACTAATATCCAGCACTTATTATTTTCGTGCTGAACATAATTATTGGCAATGGTTTTCATTTGACGTTATCCAATTTAAAACTCTCTGAATGATACTGTTTCTCAAGTAAAATATACTCTATAGGATATCAGTGACAATATTATTTTCCTGCTCTTATTCTTAGAAAGTGGAATTATAATAACTTTTAATCTCCCATGTGTTTAATGGTATCTCTGCTCACCCTATCCCGCCAGATAAAAAAAAATCCTAAAAACGGAAACAAGTATTAACGGATGATACGAAAAAATTGTAACTGACATACAAGGTTTTTAAAAAATCATAGATACCTATAATGTAAGTTAGGTGTTCGTGAAAAGGTTCCCTCACTCAATTCAGCAGCATCTTTTGCAGTTGCCTTTCACTCAGCGAAACCAGAAAAAACGGCATTCAAATAATAACAAAATAAAATTGAACTTTTTTGTTAACGTGGGTAACACTAAAACAGGTCTTTCGACTGACCACAACACCTGTGGCCTCTCGGTTCCCAGATCGATTGGGAAATTAGAAAGTTGTTGATTTTTGAGGAGAGAGGAAAACCGGAGAGTCCCGGAGAAAAACCCTCGAAGCAAGGGCGAGAACCAACAACTAAACTCAACCCACATATTTGGCTAGCGGGTCCAGGATTTCGAACCCTGGCCACATTGGTGAGAAACTCGAGTGCTCTCACCGACTGTCCCATCCCGTCTCCCCGAAAGTTCCTAGTCTGCGAACGAGAGGAAGCCTTGCCAGTATGTACTTTTAGGCACTGATTCTCAATCTTGAATACATCAAGTTCCTTTTGTTCTTGTATTCCTGGTGCATTACTCACGTGTCGAGAGTTAACCCCAGGGCGCGGAGAAAGACTACCCCTCAGTTCAAGATGAAGATCTTCGAAAGGACTGTCACGGAACAAGCGACTGAAATACCTAAGCCTTAAGCTAGAAACATTTCTGGAAACGATGGAGGAAAGAATATTTGACAGAATTGAGAGAACACCACAAGAGAAACTTGCCAAGAGGTGGTACAGTCACTGAAATGGAAAGACGTTGTGACTGTAGCCAAGGAAGGAGTTGTCACATGGGAAGTGGAGACTAGGAAAGGTCGAAGAATTGATAACTGGCAAAGATGGCGAGACCAGAGGTGCAAAGGTAAAGATGTTGACGAAGAAAGGAAGACCAACGTACCTCAACAGGCCAGTGCAAAAGCTGTACCAACTTAGATAGTTAGGGACCAGTGCAGACCAGGCAGACAGTGACCGATAGCGAGCAAGTAGGCAGAGGAATCAATACCTACGAGAAGAGTCCAAGAAGAGTTTCGGCTATTAATGCGGACTTCAGGTTGATCAGCTCCTGACTGATCAAGAGGGGAGGATGTCGTGACTTTGAAAACGAGACTAGTAATTACGTTATACATTATATAAAATTGTACGCTTCTACGGCCGCTACGTTTAACTGTACGCTTCTGCGGCTCTACGTTTTAGTAATAACATTACGTTATCTGCATTATAAAACGTACGCTTCTACGGCTCTACGTTTTAGTAATAACGTTATCTGCATTATAACTGTACGCTTCTACGCTTCTACAACTCTACATTGTTATTGTATTGTTACGGCTTCAAACTGATTGTTACATCTTGTTACATCTTGTTACCGATTGTTATGTCTTGTTACATCTTGTTACCGATTGTTACATCTTGTTACATCTTGTTACCGATTGTTACGGCTTCTTACTGATTGTACGTCTTGTTACTGATTGTTATGTCTTCTTTACTTACTGGTTGTTACTTCTTGTCACTAATTGTTACCTCTTCTTACTGATTGTTACGGCTTGTTAACTGGGCAGCCTGGTGGCTAGCCCGGTTCATGAAACGCTCGAGGGTTTTTTCCCGTAATTTTTGGTAGTGACTCACCCCGGACCAAGCATCAGATATGAAATTTTTTAGGTATGGTTAGTTTTTGTCATTAATTAACAACTTTATCGCTTAATGGAGGTTGGGTGCCTAGGATGTCCAGGGGCTTCCACTGGAAGCCAGCCAGCCCCTAGACCGAATACCGCTCCCATGACTGGCAATCCCCGCAACCCAGCCATGAGCCCCCACACAGGACCTCCAGGCACTCGTCACACTGGCTAAGCAGTGGAAAGGGGAAGGGAAGGGGTGTGCAAAAGGAAACCAAGTAAAACGTTCAGTGGCACTACAAAACGCTACCATGTGCTTCACTGATCTGCCTGAGCATGCGCTGACCTGCCTGAGCATTCGCTGGACGAAGGTACCGCTGACCGCTAGAAGGTGCTGCAAACCGCTCCTGTTGTTAACTTAGTTAAATTGCATTTAACTGCATAATAAAATAAAATAAAATATAATAGACTATAAAAAAGCAATGGAACTGTAATTTAATTTGTTGACAGACAGCTTATTTAATTAGCTATTGTTAACCAGGAAAGCAATTAAACTTTAGTTTTAAATTTATAGCTAATGACAGTTTTGTAATTGCGTGGCATCCGTGAAACCTTTTATACCAATAAAAAAGCGTTTTATTAGAATAATTAGTATTTTGTAAGTATTAGGGGTTTTTTATATATAGATAATAATAATTATGTAGGGTTCATCTACCTTATTCTCACTTATTTTCGCGAGTATTAATTTTCGCGATTTTCGCGATGTAGCAAAAAACGCGAAAATAAAGACGATATTTTCGTAAAATGTTAAAGCTTTTGAGCCCTTTTTACTGTGAAATCGCGAAAATAAACCCTCGCGAAATACGGATCTGTCGATTTCGCGAAATTAAGTACGCGCGAAAATAAGTGAGGATAAGGTAGTAAGTTTTACAGATAGTTCTGTTATACGCCGGTGAGTATGGAACCTACGCATTACAAATATTAAATTATATTATTATTAGTAATATGTGACTCGCATGGGTCCTCACAAATCTGTGATGGAGTTTGATTATTGTTGGGGTGTGAGGGTGATAATCAGGCTTTAGAGATCGACTGGAGTTCGCTGGTCTCCCAACATCTGCCCTTTCCTGTTGACGGTCTTGTTTTCGACGAACGACTGACTGGACGAGTAACTTGCGTGACACTGCTTAGAATAATATTATGTCCTGAATTTCCGACTACAGATTTGCATCAATTATAATTATTTCATGCAAAGAACCTTTCCTTTTCTTGTTAAGGAAACATTTAAAAACATATTTCCTTTTTTCAATGCCGTGAATAAGCCGCGAATATATTTTTTTACTGTGAAGTCTGGGAAGCATATCGAATGTAATGTAAGCAAATTTATGTAAGTAGCTAAAAAAAATTAAATAAAGAAGCAAAACATGAAAAAAAAAAAAAAAAAAAAAAAAAAAAAAAATATCGAATCGAATTGAAGGTGTTATGCGCCGATCAATTCGAAGCTTCACCATCCCGGGCAACCCCCCGGGCATTTGAACTTTTGAAGATTTGCTCGTTCAAATTCCCGCGCCCCTGGGCCAAAATTGCGTTCAAATGCCCTACCCAAGTGCCGGATTTGACGGTCAAATGTCCCTCCCAATGTATGGCCTTATATTAAAACTGTCACTTTTATATGGCAATGCAGTTGCCTTTAATACTGAATCGGTTCCGGTCGTCTGAGAGTGAATCAATTTTGTACCTCCCAGCGATTCTATAAAATGTAACTTTCAAACTTCAGTATTATATCAGATGTCAAATTGCAGCGCAAATACCGGTAAACGTACAATGTCAACACAATGTGTGTGTAATAAATCGTAGCGCTCTTAGTTTCGGAAAATGATGCACTGTTTTCCCGCTTTTCCGTCTAAAGATAACCGCGACACAAAAGAAAAAAATATATACCTTGCGCTGTTGCAGTAGTATTTGAAGCGATGTTAGAAGCAAAATCTCGTAATTTAATTTTCCATACATTTCTTTAAAATTTCCAAAAGTCAACATCTTAGGAGAGAGTGATTGAGTGAGCCATGACAAAAGCTCCACATAAACTAAGGTGTTGTGTTTGTGTAACACAACACAAAAACGATCTTCTCTATTTTTTAATTTTTAATTTTCAATATGGTGCAGTTACAATCTGGAATTTTCAATATGGTGTAGTCACAATCTGGAATTTTCAATATGGTGTAGTCACAATCTGGAATTTTCAATATGGTGTAGTCACAATCTGGAATTTTTCAATATGGTGAAGTCACAATCTGGAATTTTCAATATGATGTAGTCACAATCTGGAATTTTCAATATGGTGTAGTCACAATCTGGAATTTTCAATATGGTGTAGTCACAATCTGGAATTTTCAATATGGTGTAGTCACAATCTGGAATTTTCAATATGGAGTAGTCACAATCTGGAATTTTCAATATGGTGTAGTTACAATCTGGAATTTTCAATATGGTGTAGTCACAATCTGGAATTTTCAATATGGTGTAGTCACAATCTGGAATTTTCAATATGGTGTAGTCACAATCTGGAATTTTCAATATGGTGTAGTCACAATATGGAATTTTCAATATGGTGTAGTCACAATCTGGAATTTTCAATATGGTGTAGTCACAATCTGGAATTTTCAATATGGTGAAGTCACAATCTGGAATTTTCAATATGATGTAGTCACAATCTGGAATTTTCAATATGGTGTAGTCACAATCTGGAATTTTCAATATGGCGTAGTCACAATCTGGAATTTTCAATATGGCGTAGTCACAATCTGAATTTTCAATATGGCGTAGTCACAATCTGGAATTTTCAATATGGTGTAGTCGCAATCTGGAATTTTCAATATGGTGTAGTCGCAATCTGGAATTTTCAATATGGTGTAGTCACAATCTGGAATTTTCAATATGGTGTAGTCACAATCTGGAATTTTCAATATGGTGTAGTCGCAATCTGGAATTTTCAATATGGTGTAGTCGCAATCTGGAATTTTCAATATGGTGTAGTCGCAATCTGGAATTTTCAATATGGTGTAGTCGCAATCTGGAATTTTCAAGAAGGTGTAGTCACAATCTGTAGTATTCTTATGGTGCAGTCACAATCTGGAATTGTTAATTAGACTGCTAATCGGAAAGAGGGACTGCTCGCAGTCTAAAAAAATCAGAGACCAAAGACCAAACAATAAGTAACAAGACGTAACACTCAGTAACAAGACGTAACAATCAGTAACAAGACGTAACAATCAGTAACAAGACATAACAATCAGTAACAATTTTTGCCCCCGCAGGGAGGCATCATTGGAGTCCCGCGTAATAGTTTGATTTTTGAAAATATAGTTCGTATACTGGATAAAATATCGATTTGTCAAAACTGAGATCGTGGGGGTGTATCGGGAAATGATGACGTAGGATCAATACGCAATGAATCAAGCCTTCGATAAGATACGCAACTGATGAATCAAGCCTTCGATAAGATACGCAACTGATGAATCAAGCCGGCCTTCGATACGATTGCGATGAACCGTACACAATAAATCAAGCCTTCGATAAATGATACACATTTTAAGATACGCAATAAATCAAGCCTTCGATGTTACAAAATAAATCAAGCCTTTGATAAGATACGCAATGAATCAAACCTTCGATAACATAAGGGAATGATAGATAAACGCGGATCGTTTTTTTGTACTTGTCGGTAAGTTTTTTCCATTGATACATTGGACCTTGAAGTTCGGTGACATCGATTTGACAACGGATCGCAGAGCAGAAACCTTTGATATATACGCCATTGATACGCCGGTTTCTTGCGCGCGCTCTCCTCGCTTTTTGCGCTCGCGCTTCAAACTCCCTCATCCCTTCCCTTTCTACGCCTGCTACGCAGGCTAAATGAAAACAGAAAAAGAGAATGCTCGTATTCCACGATGAAGTTCTGTAGGAAAAGAGCTGAGACCCGCACAACAACAATATCTTCCAAGATCACAAGCATTTATATTTTCACTTGTTCAACAAACAAATTACTAGTAAAGAGATCTCAAATCAGCCGAACAAATGGGATATTAAAAGTTGCTGAATCAGATTCACAGCTTGTTCAGTCTACAGCGGGGGCAGCTGTAGTGAGAACTATTCCTAGTATAATGCAGATAACATTGTTACTAAAACTTAGGCCCGGTTTAAACGTCGCATTTCACATGTGCCGAATTTAATACCTATTTGGGTTGACTCAAATTATTAAATTCGACATTTGATTTAAGCTGAAATACTGACTGGTGGCAGAAAGTACGTATTCTGATGCACGCTTTAAGAAAACTCTTCGGGTGTATCGAGAAACTTTTTGTTTTATTTTAAGCTGTATTCAGGACCGACTAGAGAGAGACACAGTGACTGAAGAGCCAGCCGATTTCGCCAGAGGAAAGACTAGATAGTGTTATTACTAAAACGTAGACCCCTAACATTTTATAATGCCAGACAACGTTATTACTAAAACGTAGAGTCGTAGAAGCGTACATTTTATAATGCAGATAACGTTATTACTAAAACGTAGAGTCGTAGAAGCGTACATTTTATAATGCAGATAACGTTATTACTAAAACGTAGAGTCGAAGAAGCGTACATTTTATCATGTAGATAACGTTATTACTAAAACGTAGAGCCGTAGAAGCGTACATTTTATAATGCAGAAAATGTTATTACTAAAACGTAGAGTCGTAGAAGCGTACATTTTATCATGTAGATAACGTTATTACTAAAACGTAGAGCCGTAGAAGCGTACATTTTATAATGCAGATAACGTTATTACTAAACACTCTAAAACCCTGATTTCTTAATTTGAGAACGAGTTTTAATTTTTTTCCGGTAGTAAGCGCCCGTTTCTTATTTTAAGTACTCAACTTTAAAATAAGAAGCGCCAGTTTCTTGTTTTAGAAAAAAATTAAAACTCGTTCTCAAATTAAGAAATCAGGGTTTTAGAGTGAAACCGTAGAAGCGTACATTTTATAATGTAGATAACGTTATTACTAAAACGTAGAGCCGTAGAAGCGTAAATGTTATAATGTAGATAGCGTTATTACTAAAACGTAGAGCCGTAGGAAGCGTACAGTTTATAATGTAGATAAACCGTCGTTATTACAAAAATGTAGAGACGTAGAAGTGTGGAGTAATTTATAATGCAGATAACGTTATAACTAAAACGTAGAGCCGTAGAAGCATACATTTTGTAATGTAGATAACGTTATTACGAAAATGTGGAGACGTAGAAGCGTACAGTATATAATGCAGATAACGTTTATTACTAAAACGTAGAGTTCGTACAGTTTATAATGCAGATAACGCCATTACTGAAACGTAGAGCCGTAGAAGCGTACAGTTTATAATGTAGATAACGTTACTACTAAAACGTAGAGCCGTAGAAGCGTACATTTTATAATGTGGATGCCGAGTCATTACTGAAACGTAGAGCTGTAGAAGCGTACAGTTTATAATGTAGATAACGTTATTACTGAAACGTAGAGCCGTAGAAGCGTACAGTTTATAATGTAGATAACGTTACTACTAAAACGTAGAGCCGTAGAAGCGTACATTTTATAATGTGGATGCCGAGTCATTACTGAAACGTAGAGCTGTAGAAGCGTACAGTTTATAATGTAGATAACGTTACTACTAATAGATGAGCCACAGCAACATACTCTTGAAGAAGGCCACATCGCCATGTTTAATCTATTAACACTAGAACATTAAAACCATGTAAGACAAATTTGCTAAGGACTTAAACTACGATTGTACGATGCTATGACTTCGAAAATTAATACACTTGACTAAGTTAAACTGATACTACGACTCTACATCTCTACGATTATTTTCACTAAATTGAATTAAATAGGCGTACAGCAGTAGACGCTACGAAAATTTCTACGCAAAATTTGAGTGTCCAAAAACGCGCCAGGTATAGTAAATAGCCATCATAAACCCGTCACTAGCCATCATTATCCATCACTAGACATCATTACACGTCACTAGCCATCATTCCCCGTAATAGCCATCATAACCCGTCACTAGACATCATTACACGTCACTAGCCATCATTACACGTCACTATCCATCATGTATCCATCACTAGACATCATTACACGTCACTAGCCATCAATATCCATCACTAGACATCATTACCCGTCACTAGTCATCATTATCCATCACTAGACATCATTACACGTCACTAGCCATCATTCCCCGTAAATAGCCATCATAACCCGTCACTAGCCATCATTATCCATCACTAGACATCATTACACGTCACTAGCCATCATTACCAGTCACTAACCATCATTATCCATCACTAGACATTCAATACACGTCACTAGCCATCATTACCCGTCACTAGCCATCAGTATCCATCACTAGACATCATTACACGTCCACTAGCCATCATTATCCATCACTAGACATCATTACCCGTCACTAGCCATCATTATCCATCACTAGACATCACTTACACGTCACTAGCCATCATTCCCCGTCACTAGCCATCATTATCCATCACTAGACATCATTACACGTCACTAGCCATCATTCCCCCGTCACTAGCCATCATAACCCGTCACTAGCCATCATTATCCATCACTAGACATCATTACACGTCACTAGCCATCATTACCAGTCACTAGCCATCACTATCCATCACTAGACATCATTACACGTCACTAGCCATCATTACCCGTCACTAGCCATCACTATCCATCACTAGACATCATTACACGTCACTAGACATCATTGCCAGTCACTAGCCATTATTACACGTCACTAGACATCATTACCCATCACTAGCCATCATTACCCGTCACTAGCCATCATTATCCATCACTAGACATCATTACACGTCACTAGCCATCATTACCAGTCACTAACCATCATTACCCGTCACTAGCCATCACTATCCATCACTAGACATCATTACACGTCACTAGACATCATTGCCAGTCACTAGCCATCATTACACGTAACTAGACATCATTACCCATCACTAGCCATCATTATCCATCACTAGCCATCATAACCCGTCACTAGTCATCATTACACGTCACTAGACATCATAACCCGTCACTAGCCATCATTACCTGTCACTAGCCATCATTACCCGTCACTAGCCATCATTATCCATCACTAGCCATCATTACCCGTCACTAGCCATCAATATCCATCACTAGCCATCATAACCCGTCACTAGCCATCATTACCTGTCACTAGCCATCATTATCCATCACTAGCCATCATTACCCGTCACTAGCCATCAATATCCATCACTAGACATCATTACCCGTCACTAGTCATCATTACCCGTCACTAGACATCATTACCCGTCACTAGACATCATTACCCCTGATTAGCCATCATTACCCGTCTCTAGACATCATTACCCGTCACTAGACATCATTACCCCTGATTAGCCATCATTACCCGTCTCTAGACATCATTACCCGTCACTAGACATCATTACCCGTCACTAGACATCATTACCCGTCACTAGTCATAATTACCCGTCACTACCCTTTATTGGAGTGCCTGCTTGTTCCCTTTATCTAATATCCTGGTAAGAGTACGACGGCAGCGTTAAAGCGCTACAATAAGGCCCATTAATCGGGTCATGCTGTTGACTGAGCTGACTATAATCAGTATGCTAAAAAGAAGTTAAACTACGATTCAAGCCAGTCAAATTCTCAGTGAATTATTTGTCATGTTAATATTGATAATCACTTCTTAGAGCTTTTTACATGTTCTGATCAACATACATGTGGCATAATTTTTATTGAAAGCTACCAATAAGAACTGACTTAAATTATTTGTTTGGTCTCGGTTGTTCTTGTCAGTTTTTTAACTAATAAAGAGAAATACATTGCGCTCAAACTATACATGGACAAATGGAATAATGCTTGTTGAGTTATGAACCTTTTCGAGTGTTTATTTTTAACCCTTAACGTACCAACTACGCATATATGCGTAGTTTGGAGCCTTACACATCAAAGCCATTGTGGCGTCATCAATGAACACGTGACGAGATTAATTTGACACGCATCTGGTGCAGAAAGCATGGATCTTTGTAACCGTGCATCAATTTTGGAAATCTAACAAATTCTAGAGTTACCTTATGCTTGAAAAACCTGTTCAATGTTTGTTGAAAAATCAGTCGCAAATTTGGCTCTCACACCAAAGGAAAAGAGAGAAGGAAAAAAATCAGAAGAAAAAACTTTTTTTGGCCAACGATAAACTTGAACGTTTTTGCCCTAAATCCTTTTCAATATCTTCCCCTTGTTAACCAAACGGCATTTCTAGCAACGGTTAGCCAAATTTCGGGTGATAGCACCAATAAAACGGGTTTAGTGACACAAAAATGCATTTTTCAGTGCGAATTTTGGTATGTTAAGGGTTAAGTTTACATTTGTGGCTATTTCGCTTGCACTAATAATGAAGTCGACAAAAACGACCAATTACTGAACTGATGTATGCTGATGTACGGTCACAAATTGTTCAACGGTAGTTTCAGCCATTTCTTCTCTTCGAATTTTTTCGGTCTCTGTATTTTCTTTATCTTCTTCAATCTCTGACTGGAGTCTGAGAAGAGAAGCAACGAATTCCACTGTTATCAATGCAGATAAATCCCTCAAAGCGATTAGTTTTTAGTGAAACTGTGGTGCTGCGTCGGCGGGCATGATAAACCCTTTAGTTGATTATCAATTTGAAGTTGTTCAAGATTAATTAACCACCGTAGCGAATTTATAAAAGCTGACTGACTTTTTTAGCGTACTTTAGTCCTTTGTCGGAGTAAAGTGTCTACCAGGGATTTATCTTTAATCAGGAGGAATCAGATAGAACTTTGAATAAGCACCGTTTTGTTGATTGTTGGTAATGATGGCTAGTGAAGAATAATGATGGCTAGTGACTGGTAATGATGGCTAGTGACGGGTAATGATGTCTAGGGACGGGTAATGATGTCTAGGGACGGGTAATGATGGCTAATCACGGGTAATGATGTCTAGTGACGGGTAATGATGGCTAGTGATGGGGAATGATGTCTAGTGACTGGTGATGACGGCTAGTGACGGGTAATGATGTCTAGTGACGGGTTATGATGGCTAGTGATGGATAATGATGGCTAGTGACGGGTTATGATGGCTAGTGATGGATAATGATGGCTAGTGACGGGTAATGATGGCTAGTGACTGGTAATGATGGCTAGTGACGGGTGATGATGTCTAGTGACGGGTTATGATGGCTAGTGACGGGTAATGATGGCTAGTGACTATTAATGATGGCTAGTGACGGGTAATGATGGCTAGTGATGGGGAATGATGGCTAGTGACGGGTAACGATGGCTAGTGACGGGTTATGATGGCTATTGATGGATAATGATGGCTAGTGACGGGTAATGATGGCTAGTGACTGTTAATGATGGCTAGTGACGGGTTATGATGGCTAGTGACGGGTAATGATGGCTAGTGATGGGGAATGATGGCTAGTGACGGGTTATGATGGCTAGTGATGGATAATGATGGCTAGTGACGGGTAATGATGGCTAGTGACGGGTAATGATGGCTAGTGACTGTTAATGATGGCTAGTGACGGGTTATGATGGCTAGTGACGGGTAATGATGGCTAGTGATGGGAATGATGGCTAGTGACGGGTTATGATGGCTAGTGATGGGGAATGATGGCTAGTGACGGGTAATGATGGCTAGTGACGGGTAATGATGGCTAGTGACTGTTAATGATGGCTAGTGACGGGTTATGATGGCTAGTGACGGGTAATGATGGCTAGTGATGGGGAATGATGGCTAGTGACGGGTTATGATGGCTAGTGATGGATAATGATGGCTAGTGACGGGTTATGATGGCTAGTGATGGGTAATGATGGCTAGTGACGGGTAATGATGGCTAGTGATGGGTAATGATGGCTAGTGATGGGTAATGATGGCTAGTGACGGGTAGTGATGGGTAATGATGGCTAGTGATGGGTTATGATGGCTAGTGACGGGTAATGATGGCTACTGACGGGTAATGATGGCTAGTGACGGGTAATGATGGCTAGTGACGGGTAATGATGGCTAGTGATGGGAATGATGGCTAGTGACGGGTAATGATGGCTAGTGACGGGTTTATGATGGCTAGTGACGGGTAATGATGGCTAGTGACGGGTAATGATGGCTAGTGATGGATAATGATGGCTAGTGACGTGTAATGATGGCTAGTGATGGGGAATGATGGCTAGTGACGGGTTATGATGGCTAGTGATGGATAATGATGGCTAGTGACGGGTAATGATGGCTAGTGATGGGAATGATGGCTAGTGACGGGTTATGATGGCTAGTGATGGATAATGATGGCTAGTGACGGGTAATGATGGCTAGTGATGGGGAATGATGGCTAGCGACGGGTTATGATGGCTAGTGACGGGTAATGATGGCTAGTGATGGGGAATGATGGCTAGTGACGGGTTTATGATGGCTAGTGATGGATAATGATGGCTAGTGACGGGTAATGATGGCTAGTGACGGGTAATGATGGCTAGTGACGGGTTATGATGGCTAGTGACGGGTAATGATGGCTAGTGACGGGTTATGATGGCTAGTGATGGATAATGATGGCTAGTGACGGGTTATGATGGCTAGTGATGGATAATGATGGCTAGTGACTGGTAATGATGGCTAGTGACGGGTAATGATGTCTAGTGACGGGTTATGATGGCTAGTGATGGATAATGATGGCTAGTGACGGGTTATGATGGCTAGTGATGGATAATGATGGCTAGTGACGGGTAATGATGGCTAGTGACTGGTAATGATGGCTAGTGACGGGTGATGATGTCTAGTGACGGGTTATGATGGCTAGTGACGGGTAATGATGGCTAGTGACTGTTAATGATGGCTAGTGACGGGTTATGATGGCTAGTGACGGGTAATGATGGCTAGTGATGGGGAATGATGGCTAGTGACGGTAATGATGGCTAGTGACGGGTTATGATGGCTAGTGACGTGTAATGATGGCTAGTGACTGGTAATGATGGCTAGTGACGGGTAATGATGGCTAGTGACTGGTAATGATGGCTAGTGACGGGTAATGATGGCTAGTGACTGTTAATGATGGCTAGTGACTGGTTATGATGGCTAGTGACGGGTAATGATGGCTAGTGATGGGGAATGATGGCTAATGACGGTTTATGATGGCTAGTGAGGGTTATGATGGCTAGTGACGGGTAATGATGGCTAGTGACTGGTAATGATGGCTAGTGACTGTTAATGATGGCTAGTGACGGGTTATGATGGCTAGTGACGGGTAATGATGGCTAGTGATGGGGAATGATGGCTAGTGACGGGTTATGATGGCTAGTGATGGATAATGATGGCTAGTGACGGGTAATGATGGCTAGTGACGGGTAATGATGGCTAGTGACGGGTAATGATGGCTAGTGATGGGAATGATGGCTAGTGACGGGTTATGATGGCTAGTGATGGATAATGATGGCTAGTGACGGGTAATGATGGCTAGTGATGGGGAATGATGGCTAGCGACGGGTTATGATGGCTAGTGATGGATAATGATGGCTAGTGACGGGTTATGATGGCTATTTACGGGGAATGATGGCTAGTTATGTAAGCTGAGGGTAACCTATGTTAAATAATGCCCAATGATATGTATTGATGGATAGTGGCGTTAAATTATGTCAAATGATGGTTAGTGATGTCTAATGACGTCGAATGATGCGTACTACCGTATATGGTGGTTAGAATTTATGTTGGATTTCCCATATTGGTGTATATAGGACACCAATTTACAACCGTTATTATGGTGAAATACTCTTTTTTGACTGTTTGATAGTGACAGTAACATTATTCTAACATAACCAAAGTGGTGATTGTAAAGTTGTTTAGCGATGAGACAGCACACTTATTATGAATTTTTTTACCACTTGGCTGCTATTTTCAGGTGATTGAAATCACTGATTACCGTGCTCAGCTTTATGACTACCTCAAGAATCGCATGACGGCCATTGCTCCAAACTTGACTGTTCTAGTTGGGGAACTTGTTGGAGCCAGGCTCATCGCCCATGCAGGGTCACTTCTAAACTTGGCCAAACATCCGTCCTCGACAGTACAGATATTGGGAGCTGAAAAGGCTTTATTCAGGTTGGTAAGCGCTGTTACATGTACACTCGCCAATTTTTTGTGCAACTCATCTAACAATTTTGTTGTGACCAAGTTGCACAAAAGATTGCCTGGTGTAACACGCCCTGCATTGCACAAAGTGGAATCAAGTTCTACTTTTCACAACAATTACGGCCAGGGGGGGCAGGCAGCGCCCTTTGATCTTGCCGCTTTTCCACTATACATGATCGCACAAGTAAAGAAATCTGTCAATCATTCGAGAAACGTACCTCTACGGGAGTTTGCTGTGGAATTTTCATCCATGGTATCCCACAATGACCAAAGTTCAGTTAAACAGCGGCCGAATCGTTCCCATAGATGTTTGGACGTGGAATCGCCAAAATATTTCTGAACGAACACAAACGCACGTCATGTCAGCCATCGTCCGCCATGTTTATTTTAAACAAACCAGTACTTAGTCTCGCTCGGCCAAATTTTCTAAAATGTGCAATCATATATACTAGGTCCCAGGCCTCGCTGCTAGCCCCCCCTGATTACGGCAATGCTGCAACAATGTTTTGTACCTTTTGTGTCACACTAAAGCCCCCGTTAAACGGTCTCAACATTTGTTGAGTCATATAATATTATTTGAGAGATGTTGAGTCCATGCCGTGTCAAACGGCCTCAACAAAAGTAATGCTCAACAAGTGATATGTGTGAGGTCTGGGACTGAGAACAATGTTGAGAGGAGTTAAGAGAGCGCTTCAAATGGCTTCAACATTTCGAGAACAAAAGATGTTGAGACAAAGTTTAAACGAAATCAAACTCTTCTCAACATTGTTGATAGGGAGTGAATGTCAAATGGCCTCAACATCGGCTCTTGACAAAAATGTTGAGACAAACATTGAGACCGTTTATAGAGGGGGCTTTTAAACGTTGCTTAAAAACAATGTTTCGTCACTGCAACTTGTCTCACAGCAGTGCAACAACATGTAGTGTAACACTAATCTGCTGTAGTTTGCGACATTATTAATTGCCTCATTGTTTATTGTTTTAACAGGGCACTCAAGACAAAACATGACACTCCCAAATATGGTCTGATCTTCCATGCTTCCCTTGTGGGCCAAACAGCACCCAAGCACAAAGGAAAGGTCTGTAAAATGTGCTTATCAAGTCTTATAACATTACTTGATTATGTGTGATTTGATTGTCCAAACAACAACAATAATGGTTTATAATATAAAAGTGATGCTGCTTTAAACTTGAGACAACTGGGGATGAGTACTACTGACTGGGACTGGATTGAGGGGGGGGGGGGGGGTCGGGAGACAGGCAGGTCCGGCTATGTGTACCGTGTACTCCCGGTTCCCGGCCCTTCCGTTGTGGTTCCCACCTCTTTGTGCTTTTTTTATTGCAAAATATGACACAATGTTGAAAAAAAATTCTTATTTCTCCCGGTTCCTGCTACCTTGGGAAGGACTGTGCTAAACCACGAAACAGCGAAACGAAACACCGAAACAGCGAAACAGCTATTTTTTTTCTTATTTTTTTTTTAACGAAACACCGAAACAGCTATTTTTTGTACTGGTTTATTTACTGATCCGATGGAAAGAACAAAGAAGGGCAAGAGATACAGTGTATGTGCGATTGCGTGACCTTGCAGTACGCCATGTGCATGACCACTTATCGGCTTTTTAATAATACTCAGTACTTTATACCTTCTTGGAGAACGGAGAATATCTCGCGTTTTTCTTTACGTTTATATAATCGGAGAGCTAGCTACATGTAAATGTTTTTTTCAAATTTAATTCGGAAAACAGCCCGGGCCGTTCTACTAGACTTTTGTATTGTAAAGCTTGCAATTTAACTTTCGCGCTGGTAAATTTCACCGCTTCTTTTGTGGCTTTCAGTATATATTTGTAAAACGATGAATTGCAAATGAATGAATGAATGAGTTGTACACGATAAAAATGCTTTTTACTGTGGTGAGTGTATATAATTTTTGCTTCAGAAATCCGTAAATATAATTTTTCAAAGCCGGTCATTTTCTTAGAAAATCCAACCGAAATTCCCGGAAAATTCGCAGCGCACCAGACATCACAGCTTGCCCCATTCGTACCCAAAGTGGATCGTTCATTCGCTGCGAGGATCGTTATAATTTACTGACTGAGCCAGTGCAACTGGAAATAAATCCTTAACCATTTAGGTATAGGCTTACAAGCTTCGGAAAGCTTTAAGCTGGGCGTCTACTGTGTCCGTATGCCGAATGCAAATTCTGCCGGGATTATTACCGGTAGAGTCAACAAATCCACTTGAACTTGCGAGGAAGACATTCTTCGCTTATCACTAGTATAAGGGGTGGATCTACAAGCGGCCTTAATTTTTTGGATAGTAGCCTGTATTTTATTTGGAGTATAAGATCGCGAGCTCATGTTTATAGCCAATGTTATGTTTCACTGCCTGTTTCACTAACCACCAGTCGCCGTGACAGTCGCCGTTTGATATTTGTGTCGTCACGCAATGCTTCTCCCAAATTACTTGATGGAGCTACTGTACACAGCTTTAGCTTTCCATCGGAAATTATATCAGCAAAATATAACCATTAAAAAAAAGCTGTTTCGGTGTTTCGTTAAAAAAAAAAAAAAAATCGGTGTTTCGGTGTTTCGTTTCGCTGTTTCGTGGTTTAGCACAGTCCCCTTGGGAATCACACTTCCTGCCCTCTCTTCTCCCACCTCCTGTAGACTTTCTGCCCCCCCCCCCCCCCAACTTGAAACCAAACAAGAAAAGCCTATGGCACACATGGTAATCTTTCTCATCTTCCGCAACATGTCTGTCCTTCTCATTTGTTTGTGTGAACTATTCTTGACAGATTTCCAGAATGCTTGCTGCCAAAACGTCCCTTGCAGCGCGAGTTGATGCTCTGGGTGAAGACAGTGGAACAGCCATGGGAATTGAAAACAGAGCCAAGCTTGAAAATGAGGTTGAAGGCGCTAGAAGACAATCAGGTATGTATCTTACTGTAAGTACATGTAACCCTTGCCACGGGTGACATGACTGTTTTCCTGCACTTGGCACAGGTTATAAATACTGTAAGTACATGTAACCCTTGCCATGGGTTACATGACTGTTTTCCCGCACTTGGCACAGGTTATAAATACTGTAAGTACATGTAACCCTTGCCATGGGTTACATGACTGTTTTCCCGCACTTGGCACAGGTTATAAATTATAATTATGTTTCCCTGCATTTTGCACAGGTTACAATATTACATGTATTTCCCCATGCTAGTTTACATATTTACTGCGCTTGGAACATGTTACATGTACATGTTTTCCTGTGATTGGCACAGAGTACATGCTTTCCAGGTTTCATGTTTTCCCGCGCTTGGCAAGGTTACAGTTTGTGTGTCTCTGCTTCAAGTTCTGATTGGTTTATTGCATTATTTCGCTTGTTGTGATTGGGCAGACGTGATACTTTGGATTTGGTTTTACGACAGTCATCAGAAAACCATTATAATAGACTAAGAGTAAAATGAGTTTATCTATTTTTAGCTGAGACGAATCAGTGGAACTGGCAAGGCCAAAGCAAGAGTGGACAAGTACGAAAACAAAAGGTATTGCGAGAAATTGTTACAACTTGTTTTCTCTTTGCTTTGACAAACACAAAGTGCATGTTTCCGTGGCAGAATACGGGTGAAAATAAACCTCTTTCTTCTTGTGCTTCTGTGACTCTCAAATCACATGCATAACAAGCTAGAGAGATGAACAGGCTGTCAAAACCTCTCAAATTTTCTGCTGAGTGCTGACCTCTATCTTCTGTGTCTTCACGAGTTTATTATTATTATTTTTGTACATTTTAGCTCTTACCTTGAGTGAACAAGATTCCCACACGTCCCCACTCCTATCATTTCCCTCCCCTGGCGGGACAGGGGGTTGGAACTCCCAGTCCCCCCTTCTGTTGTGGTTCCCGCCTCTTTGTGCTCTTTTCTATAATAAAATTTATTGCAAAATATTATGCAATATTGGGAAATTTTTCCCTATTTCTCCCAGTTCCTGCCACCTTGGTATTCCTGTTTCCCACCCTTTCTTCTCCTTCCTCCTGTAGACTTCCCGCTCCCCTTACTCCCTGGTTCCTGCACCCCCCTGTCCCTCCCCACTCCCCTAATACATGTACATGTAGTGCCCCTATGTAGGTTGGGTAACTTGCAGTTTCTTCACTTTTCTCCTTCGTTTTCTTATTCACCAGCGTGGTTATGGCGTACAACCCTGCTACTGACTCGACTATTGCCACACCTGGAAAGAAGAGAAAGAGATCAGAGGAAAACGGAGAGTCGGCACCAGCTGACAGCGTCCCAGTTACACCGAGCACACCAGCTACTGAGGAAGGTCTGTGTCCAATGTTCTGAATAGGGAAGAGTTCGGTCTCACTCGCTCTAATTGGCCATTTCTGAGTTGTCTTTTGCCTCTGTTTCAAAACGAGTCCTTGTGCGAAACCATTCCTATGAAAATTAGTTTTACTCGCATGTTCATTTTCATGCAAATTGAACTCAACGTTAACGTTGTTGGACGTGAGGCCAATTACCACAAGCGACTCTTTCTTGAAGCCTGGCATTCTACGGATGCATCGCACGAGCGAGAGCGATTCACATAATAATGTTTTTTGGTCACGCGCACAAGCCTCGTGCTATGTTTATTCAAATAACGTGTAACAACGGTCCCATCTTCATTACTGATTACTGATGAAGGCTTGAGCACTAGCCGAAACGTCTATACAACAATGAAAAGAGTCAGTGACAAAACCTTTCAATTTAAATATGAACTCATTTTCATTTGAATGGTTTTGCACCAGGACTCGTTTTCAAGGAGAGGCAAAAGACAACTCGGAAATGGCCAATTGCACTTTAATTTTACCAAAAAAAATGATATTTGCGGTAAAGCCTTGTGCTGCAAAATCAAATGTGGCTGTGGAGGAGACTACGACAGAGTCGAGCTTCTGAATTTGAAAATGAAACAAGTTGAGGGGGTTTTTGTCGTCCAACGGACTGTTCTCTGTTTAGCATCACAGCCATTGTTGGGGTCGTTCAGAAGCATTGTGTGACCACCCCACAGATGGCTTCTAAGGAGACTAACTTATGCTCCAGGTCTCCCAATAGACCGAATTTCAGCCGTTCCTTCGAGTCCTTATCAAGTTGCACTACTTGGAAAGACTCTAGAAAGGGGCTAAAATTCCAAATTCAAGCCACACGACCCCACAAGTGGCATCGTGTTAAACCTTGTCGTTTATCAGTAAAATAATTTGTTGTTGTTGTTCGATACCGAGCAAAACAACTTTACAACTACATATCTGGTCACTCAAATGTATTGAAAACCTGCTATTAATGAAAAAGCAGGCTAAAAATAGCATAGGTATAGCTTCCTTTCTTTTAACGTTATAGATACTCCCCAGTGATGGTCTCTCACTGTTTTCACTTACATCCACATTAACCTATCCTTCTTAGGGCCTATTTACATGGAGAAAAGCTGGTAGGAGGGTTACCCTCCCCGAGCCATCTTTTACGGAGCGTTTATATGAAAAAAGTTGTCCCCGTTTACGGAGCCAAAACGTGGCCCTCTCGCGCTCGCGCATGCTCTATATGTCCCGACTTGTCCCTGGTAGGTGAAGCAACAATAGTCAAAGTGTTTATATGGGAAAAAGTTGGCCCGCCCTCCAGGGTCACCCTACCTTCAAAGCGAGTAACCCTGCACCCTGCCCCCCCCCCCCCCCCCCCAAGCCAACTTTGCGATTTCTCATGTAAACGGTTCGCTGCTATTTATAAAGAAATGTATGAAAAGTTCTCTCGCCCAGGGTTACTCGGTATGGAGGGTGACCCTCTTACCAGGGACAACTTTTCTCTTTATAAACAGGCCCTAACTGTTCAAGTTCTTGTTGTTTTTGTCTTCAGATGACGGAGAGACGCCGGCAAAGAAATCCAAGAAAGAAAAGAAGAAAAAGAAGAAGAAAGAAGAGGAAGCTAAACAATCTGATGAAGCTGATGAAGAACAAATGGACACCAGCTCAGCTGCGGTAAGGAAAACTGACTTTTTCACGGTTTTCCGACGCGGGAAGGAGAGACATAGAAAATTACACTAATCACTTTGAACTATTGTAACTGAACAAAAATTCATCGCCAAAAATATGTCAAAATCTTTGCTTATGCACATGCTTGGTTTTTTTTTTTTTAGCATAAACTAATAGAAACTTTAGTGTAAAGCAGTGGTGGATGTAGGATATCCGATTCTGAAGTAAAAAGTTCTAATATGGGAACAAATCTAATCGTCATATCAGGGTTGTACGGCGTCTCATTTTGCACCCGTAGTGAGATCGGATCATGTGAATTGGTCGCTTACTGGAGGTTAAAAACAATAGAAAATTTCAAAACAGCCTGAAAAGAGGTCGCGGTCGCTTACGAGAGGTTCTGTAGTGATTTTGACTGGTGAAATTTTTGTATTATGGAAAAGTGGTCACGAGAGGTGTTGGCTTTCGGAGGTGGTCGCACAGAGAGGTTCGACTGTACCTGTTTTGGGGACAGAAGTAGCTGTAAAAATGTAAACTAAAAACTGGCTTGTAATTTTATTTCTCTGCAGACGCCGAAAAGTGAAGAAAAGAAGAAGAAGAAAAAGAAGAAGAAGGAAAAGAAAGAGGAAGACTCGGATTAACACAACACATTTTTTTATTTGTTTTACTATAAATTCACACACTTAGATCTCGCGTGACAAATGATGTGTCCGGAACACGAAAAACTGAACTGCGACAGAACGTTTTGGTGCAGAAATAAATCGTCAAATCAACCATTTCTGACTATAGTCTTTTATTGTTTCCTGTTGGGGTAAAACCTGCGTTCGGGAGTGAGTGAAAACGAGGGGGACAGAAAATGAGGGAGAAAGAGAACGATGGGTAATCAACCTCGTCCCCAGGGCACATAGGGAAAAGCGCCCTGGGACGAGATTGATGGGTAATGAGTTCTTTGAGAGTTGGCAATTCTATACCATTTTTGACAGAAAAGGTAACCCTTTCATATACCTTCGATAGAAAACGGTACCCATTTCATTTACCTACAGTAGAGACACTGCATTCCTTTACTATACCCTTGGAATGAACTTAATGAACGATATCCCCGGAAAACATCAAGCGTTACCAGTAGAGATGTTAACCAAATTAGGTGCGTCTGCTCGAGAAAGTTTGAAAGGCCCTTTTAAACATTAAATGACAGTTTTCCCTACCCTTTTCTATACTATGGTCCATCATAGAGACAACCCCCTTTCCCCCCGCTCGCGATCCAGAAGATAAACAATTTTTTTCTTCTTTTAGTTGTTTTAATTAGCTTGTATTGTAATTCCCATAGGAGTAATAGAGGGAAATGGTAATGAAGCACAGCAAACTCCAAAGGAGCAAACAAAGAGGCCAAGATTTATGTTGGAAGGTCCATGACCGTGCACAATTTTGTTTTGCGATGGTTGAATCGCGTAATCGCAACGTTTCTATTGGTTAGCTGCTTGAACCCCTTGAACACACGTAACCACCCATTGTATTTTGTCAGGTTTTGTGCACGGTCAAGGCCAAAACAGCGAACAAAACATATAACAAAGAACTTTGCCGGGCTTCATAACCATCGTTCCAGTTCTGACGTCACAGGTTTCTTTTGTGTCAATATTTTAAAAGGCGGACAACGGACAGCTAGAGTTGACTGTATTCAGTCCTCGATTGCTGGCGACACCCTTCAAAGTGGTGTTGCTTGTGTCATTACTTACAATAAAATTGTTTTCTATTCGGCTGAGGCAAAGAGAATAGGACAAATACATGCAGCCATTGCCCGGGAGTTGAGATCGATTTTGTGACATGTAATTGAATATTCTTCCCTCGCGTCACGCTACAATCGATATGGTAATTTGTCTGGGGTTTTAGGGTTCTCGATTCGATCAACGGCTGGCCACAGCTCTGTTTCTCGATTCCAAATTGTTAGTTTGCGTTCCATCCCCCTTAAAAAAGGACAGCATTGAAAAATGATCACAAACTGCCGTCAACTTGTTCCATTTCTACGACGCAGTGCTGCCATCTACAACACGAGGGATGTTATTGCATCTGCTCACTGTGCATTGAGAAGCCGGCTGAGCTCCAACCAAAGGTAACTATTAAGAATCTATCAGTCATAGTATCTGTCCATGGCCGTGTACAATATTTTTTATGAAATTAATCTCCATGCTAAAGCATCGAGATATCAAAATTTGGAGCGGTAAATGTTCCAAACCAATTGGTATCCTGAATAGAATTGTTTCACGATGATGACGCAATGAAGCGAAGCGCGTGGCGTAGTCTGTGACTTGAAATTCTTCTAGAAATTGCTGTAGATTCGTGTTGCGGGGCATGCAGTTTTTAACCCACTTAGCAATATATTTTAAAATGTGTTTAAAAATAGGAGTGATGCGCCCCGTTGTTTCGGTTTAAAGTATAAAATTAAGATCTCGGGGAGCGAAATTTTATTACTGACTCGATGATATTTACAAGGAAACGTTTGGAATTTGTTATTTTGATTTTCGCAATATTGAGCGAGTGATGAAAGCGATTGAGGTGGATGGTGGACATGGTGAGAGACCGTGAGAAATATTCCTGGAAAATAATCGGGTACATTGCATAAGGATGGACCATTTTATTTTGAGGGGGGGGGGGGGGGGGGGGACAATTACCCCCCAAAAATTCCTGCACAGCAAAAGTAGAGAAAAAAATCGTGCAAAGCGAGTTCACTCACTCACTCACAAGCAAAAGGTGAAAAAAAAATTCGTGCACAAACTCAAGACGGAAAAAAAAATTCGAGCTCAGAAAAATTGCCCAGCCCCCCTCAAAATAGAATGGTCCACCCCTAAGAAGTGAGGTGCAGGTGATGCCTGCCACGTGAGACAGTATTTCAAACTTTTAAAATACAGGAACAAAAAACAATCTGGCTTTAAATTCACTAATATAACTTTGTTTACGGAGATCGAATATGTAGGTTCTAAAAATAATAAAAGTAGATAACCGAGAAGGCGAAATTGTCCAAAACACAACCCTTCAGTTGTTGCGTGACTGTCTTGTCTTGCGTGACTAAGCCAACAAGAGTATTGTAACTTGCAGTGCAGCCGTGTATCTTGGCATGGCGCAGATGGCGCAGATAGCAATTTACATTCATTCTCGGGCAGTGGTAAAAAAATAATAAAAAATAAAAAAACCCTCAGCTGCAATAGTTATTCCCTCGAGCATGCCTTGGTACCAAAGATGTTTTAGGGGGAGGGTCTCTAGCCTCTGGAGCTCAAGAGCGCTTTCAGATTTTGCCGTAGAACCCAGGACCCCTACCCTCGCTACGTCCTGAAGCCCAATTTTTCCTGTCTTGGAGCTCTATATTTTTTAGGCCGGATTGTCATAAACGTACCCCTTTGTGACCGTGATCCACATTAAAATTTTTATATAAAGCTTCGCGCACCACAACACTGCAAGTTAAACTATAACCTGGTTCTTACTCTCTCTCTCCACAGTGCCTCGTTCTCGACGGATAGGAAGGTAAATTGAACGACAGGTTGGTCCAAGTGAGCGCAAATAATTAAGTTAAAAATTATTTCTCTCTCTCGAACCGTGTCATCGGTACCAAAGGACACATATCTCTACGGAGAAAGCGCTTAGGTTTTTGGAAGGAGAAGGGCTAAAACATGTCAAAAAACCCGATTGTAAATTTATAAGTAAATTCAAGTTTGTTTTACAGCGGATTGCGTGACATGTCACGTCACGTTCTTCCACTTTTGGTTCAGCGACTACATGTAACTAGTCACCATCATAAAAAGTAATAATTATCCGTGATTCTGAAACCTTTAAAATATATGTTAACGTTAGAGGGTCAAGTCAAAGCCTACGAAAGCAGCTAGGCTGTTTTTTTTTTTTTGCCATATGCTCTCTCCACACCGCTAAATATGAAAAGAAACAACTGAGTTGATATATTAAATAAAACCTTTAATTGGTCAGAGACTTTTAGACAGATATGGTGGCTCCTAAAAGAGCCGTTTGTTTGTTGGCGGAAAACCGCTTCACTTGCTGCTTGTGTACTTGGTCACAGCCTTGGTTCCTTCGCTAATGGCGTGTTTGGCCAGTTCACCGGGCAGAAGCAGCCTGACGGCGGTCTGTATCTCGCGGGACTGTATGGTATTCTTCTTAGCATACTTTGCCAAGCGGGAAGCTTCGCAGGCAATACGCTCAAAGATGTCGTTGACGAACGAGTTCATGATGCCCATGGCTTTGCTGGAGATACCAGTGTCAGGGTGAACTTGCTTCAACACTCTGTAGATGAAAAGCCCATAACTTACATGCTTTCTTTTCACTTTTCTTTTCTTCTTGTCTCCATCAACACTCGGTTTCGCCTTAGCGACTTTGGTCGCTGTCTTCGCCCCTTTCTTACTTTTCGGCGCCATAATTAGTGAACTACTGTAAATACACTGAAAAGAACTACAACTTTTCCCCTCGAGCAACTCGAATGAAAGAATACTTCATATTTTGGGGTATTTATAGTTTTAAGTTGGAACATATCAAATTTCATACGGATCGAAAGTCTCGTTCTCTGATTGGCTGTTGCCCTTCGTGCAGAAGGTCACAAAGGTCAGCATCGAAGCTGTGATTGGTGTATTTCGATCCCATCCCTCAAACCCATCAAAAACTTGTTGCAACATTTCGAACAAAAGTAAACTTGGCAGTTTATTTATTCTCTGCAATAAAACAAGAAATCATGTGCATGTGAATCATTTTGCACCACTCTGACTGTGAAACCAAGCTGTTCAGAAAACGAACAGGAAAATTCGAAAATATATTTTCCTTGCTGTTGTACATCTCTACCTTTGGCGTATTACCGCGTATATAATAAAACCACAGTACTTGAAGTAAATTCGTTGCCCCTCCAGGTCATTTCTTACTAATTTTACCTTCGATAACTCGAACGTTTTTCAATTTCCCTTGAAAGTTCGAGTTTTCTTGTGACACATGTAATATCGGGAGTCAACTGCAGCATGTATTTCTACTTTTTCGCGCTGTTATAGGGCGTCGGACAACGGATCATGAAGAGTGCCTTCAATCTCTCTACGGAGTGCAAGTGGTACCGACAAAATTAATATAATTTGACAACCTGCGAACCTGCGACGTACAAGTCACATCCAGAGGGGAGAGGAATGTAGTTTGGAATGCGTATTAGATTGCAGTCCAATTTTGCGTCGCCTGCGAAGGAGGCTATGGATTGATATCATTGTTATTTTGCGTATAGAAAACGTGTTTCTCTCCTCATTAACTCAGTTCTTTTTGATCTTTGTCCGACTATCTGGTCAATCGAACATGATAAATCTGGATACTGTACAGCCGCTATTTGGGTCGTCACGCAACGCTTGTTTGTCACACAACGCTTGCAACTCTTTGCCTCCTACGCAGATGTTCTTTTGGCTCGTCAAAAGAACCAAAAGAATGTCTGCGTAGGAGACTATAAGCCGAGTATCGCATCGGTTTTTTGTTGTTGTTTTTTTTTTTCGTAGAAGGGCTCTGTTCTAGACCGTTTGAATGCAGGTGATGTACTAGTTGGTGATGGAGGAATGACCTTCTGTTTGGAGAAGCGTGGATATGTAAAAGCAGGACCGTGGACTCCTGAGTGCACTGTAGAAAGTCCTGAGGCAGGTAAGAACTTAAAAAGGTCGCTACACAAGAGGGGATCGACTTGTCTTCTGGGACTAGTCCCTGCAACAAGGCCCCTGTTACCCTGTAGCTGTTCACACGAGAGGACTTGTTGCAGGGGACTACAGTCAACTCTCTCTAAGCGGACACCACTGCAAGGCGGACACCTCCCTAAGGCGGATATGGGTGGCTGGCTAGTCCCGGCCGAATTTGTGTGTAACTAAACTCTCTTTAAGGCGGACACCTCCCTAAGCCGGACATCTAGAGCTGGTCCCGAGGGTGTCCGCTTTATATAGTCCCGAGGACAAGTCCCTTGAGACGATAAGCACGAGGGGACTTGTTGCAGGGACCGCAGACTGAGTCGTACAGCGACAGCGGACAGGAACAGACAGTTACCATCTCCCCATTTTTAAACTCATTTTTCACCCCTCTCCCTAGTTTTTCGACCATTTCTCCTCGATACTCTTGTTTTTTTCGGCCGTGTTGCCCTCCTCCCTATTTTTTTTCGGCCGTTTCTCTCTAAATTGTTCCTCTCCCCTCTTATAGCTTTTGTTCATTACATAAAATACAATTTATCGTTTCAGTTCGCCAGCTTCATCGTGAATTTCTTCGAGCAGGAGCAGATATCATTCAGGCTTTTACATTTTCCATGGACGATAACGCTATTGATGAGAAGGTATTTTGTAACTCGTTTATATACTGTATGTACAATTTTGGCGTGACCGTGACTGCTTTCTGTTCTCGCAAGACCCATGCAACGTGCCTATAAACCAATCAGAGCAAACATGCTTTTTTTTAACCAATCAGGAGTAAAACGAGATCGCGTTTTGCGCGCTTGGCGTTAACGCTTGGCGCCCGTTGCATGTTTTGCCGCGCTTGGTTGCATGTTGTGATTGGTTCACTGCGTCCAGTTTGCGTTTGTTATGATTGGCCAGATTTGATTATTTTGTTTTTGGCATTGTGATAATCATTTAGAAAATCTCTCCACTTTTAATAGGACGTTTCGGTCTCTATTCTATTTCACACGATAATACTAATACTTGCTTTCTTAAAAACTCTTTAATCCGTACCAATTATTTTTTGGTACAGTCGAACCTCACCGATCCATAAACTTCAATGTGCAGTTATTCTTATTGAAACCTCCCGGCGCGGGCAATTTTTTTTTACGCTCACTTCAAGATGGCGGCAAGATGGCGGCGTTAAGACTTTTCCACAAAAAGGGAACACAGTTAATGAATTGAGTTGATTCTAACCCACAATGACCTTATTCCCTAACACAACACAATCGAGCCGCTAGCTGTCCGAAACACTAATTTTTAAGGCAATAACGTGCTCCCGTAACAACGTCAATTTTGACCAATACTAACCGGTTTACTACGAACGAATCATAAAATCGCTACTTAACATCAAATTTAAACCATTTTTTAACCCTAAACAGTAAAACGTTGGCTAAATTCAAATTCTAAACTGTTGATTAACCTGAAACAATATTTAGTCGCTTAAAAAAATACAAAATGTAAATGGCCGCCATCTTGAAGTGGCGTAAAAAAAAAATTGCCCGGCGCGGCGCGGCAGTTAATAATTCTGCCCCAGGGTGACCCCAGGGTGACCGTTATAGAGAGGTTCAATATACAGTCGAAGCTCTTGTAAGCGGACACCCTCGGGAAGCAGAAAAAGTGTCCGCAACTGGAGCTGGCCGCTTACGGGAATGTGCAAATACTGGTAAATGCAGCGGGGGTGAGTTTGTATGAGAGTTCAAACAGTGTTTTGTCAAGGCGGCCGTAAATAGAGCTGTCCGCTTACGAGAGAATGTCCGCTCAGAGAGCTTCGACTGTATTTATTATGGCATAACACATTTCAGGGCTCATGATAGGTTTATTTTCTGTTCCTTTCTTCAACAGAACGAAGAAATCAATCAGTCCGCGTGCGACCTGGCCAAGGGTGTGGCACATGAGGGTGGGGTGTTCTGTGCAGGCTCCATCTGCCAAACAGCAAAACTTTACGTGCAGGGAGCTGGGAAGGAACTCATACAGAAACGATTCGAGGAACAAATCGCGATATTTCTCAAGAATGACATGGATGTACTGATCGCTGAGGTAAGGCTAGAGGCATAACGAGGGATTCACTTTTAATACACTTAAGGCGGGACTTAACCTAAATTTCAATGAAATTTTAAGAGGTTTAAAGAAGGGATAAAAGAAATACAATTATTTTTGGAACACCAACAGACAGTTGATACCCACGTGGGTGCCGCTCTTTCGTGGGTATCAACTGTCTGTTGGTGTCCATCTACTAATTTTTAACTTCAAATTCTAATTTTAAAACTACATTAAATCTTCAATATTTCTCATTTCCCTAAATTTTACAACTCCTTTGAGAAAAACTATTTCCTTCCAAACATATCCAAAAATCACCCAATAATTTACAAAACACCCCATAACATAGATTCATGGGATGAGCGTAGAGTTTTTGGATTGCTTGAGACGTGAACGAGATATTTCCATATGCATTTAATTAGTTAAGTCGCGGAAAAATGGCATTTAGACAATGCTTTGTCGAGTGGCAGCGGTAGGGCGTTTTTCACTGTAAGAATAGAGGGTAGGGGGGTATTCTGTCGTTCATTCCTCTACCTCCCCTCTAGATGTTCAAGTCTGTTGTTTTATTGACGCTCAGTATTTGTATCTACCCACTTATCTCCCCTCAGTTCTTTGAGTATGCAGAGGAAGCTGAATGGGTGGTGGAGGTGATGAAGGCCACAGGCAAACCAACAGCCATCACGTTGTGTATTGGTCCACAGGGTGACGGCGCAAATGTGTCACCAGGAGAATGCGCGGTGAGATTGGCAAGGGCAGGTAATGTGAGACATTTCAGTGTAGCTTATACCATATTTCCTCTATTTATTTCAAAGTCTCCTTTGCAATCGTTGGAGAGGAGCGTTTTGTGACGACACAAATAACGGCCGCGAAGGAGACTAGTCCTGTTTGGAACAGCAACAACGTGCCCACAGGAGAGTGTGCTGTTAGACTGGCAAGAAAAGGTAATTTATCCTCCGTCTCCCTCAACCCGCCGGCAAACATGTCAACACTGCCCCACGCGGCCTCTGGGGTGGGGAGATGAGAGACCTGGGAACGAGGTTGCCACACTTCTTAATTAAAAGGAACCCTCAGGACGTTGTTATAAAAACGTCAAAAGTTAATTAAAACTTTGTTGAGAAGTGATTGTGCTGCGTCCACCGAGTGTTGTGTGTGGTAATCATCGTAAGAGAACCGTAAAAGTTTTTTATTGGTCGAACACTCACTAGAATACCGAGAGTTGTGACGTCAGACCATCGTCATTCAGATACGTCATGTTACCTAGCATCCTCTGCTGAAAACCCCGCGGGCTCAGTCAGTTCTGGGAGACGGGATTGGCGGATCAAAAAAATACTGCTTGCTTCTCTGACTAATTTTCAATTAGGCGCCGACATCATTGGAGTCAACTGCAAGTTCGATCCGTTCACTTCCATGGAAACTATTCGTTTAATGAAAGAAGCATTAGATAAAGAAGGTCTTAATCCTTATATGATGATACAGCCTGTTGGTTACCACACGCCGGACGCCGGCAGGGCGGGATTCTCTAGTTTGCCCGAGTTACCTTTTGGTAAGAGTTCGCTTTACTATGTGTTGGCTGCCTGTATCATAATTAAACGCGCACTCTGATTGGCCAGTTGGTTTTGTATTACGCGTCTGATTGGTTACTTCTTCGCGCGCTTTAAAGCATCACGTTTGTTTTTCCCACAAACGGCAAAAATCCCACTTTTGCCGCCTGCCGTTTCTACGTCAAAGTGAGCAGTTTCGCGTTTATCGTGAACGTGTGAATTGTTTCGATTTTTCTGACGGAGTTATGTAACGACTGGAGGGAAAGTAAAGAGAATGAACTGCAAGCTGACGTTTGTCGTTTGCCGTAGAACGTGCAACCTCGTTCCCAGGCTCTCTCTCCTTTTCCTCCCTTGTGACAAGGGAGGAAAAGGAGAGAGAGCCTGGGAACGAGGTTGTAGAACGTGGTGCTAATCTCTCTATTGCCTTACTCCCGTCAATCTTCGCGCGCTCAATTCAATTCACCTCCGGAGAGAGAGACGTCTGAAATTCGACCCGAAAAATGATGACGTACTCTACAGAGATCCGTGTAGTGTCTGTGATTGGCTATTGCTCGGTTATGAATTTTCTTGGGTGAATGACAATCGGATCTCTGTAGAGCTACGTCATCATTATGGAATTTTTCTGCTCTAATCATATCTCTTCAGTCTCTTACGAAGGTTGAGTGCGAGTGAAGAGAGACGACTGTTTACTCAAGCCAGTGGAAGCACTGCCATCGGTGTACAATAATAGTTTTAAACTGACTTGGCTGCCACACCCGACTCCGGACCCGGCTGCACTTTCATTTTGTTGATTAACTGCTTCTCAATTCCTTGTTTCCAATCCACATGAAATGCTTTTTATTTTCCTTGTAGCCCTGGAGCCTCGTACACTAACTCGTTGGGACGTGCATAAGTACGCTCGGCAGGCCTATGATATGGGAGTGAGGTATATCGGCGGATGCTGTGGATTTGAGCCATACCACATCCGGGCTATCGCGGAAGAGGTATGAGAATTGATTGACATCCTGTAGGCCCGAAATAAAATGGTTTTCTGTGCAGATGATGATGTTTGCGTCAGGCGTTCGTGAATGGCATGGAAACAGATACAATACGATACGATACGATACAATACAATGCAATGCAATGCAATACATTACAATACATTACAATACAAGGCAAGTTTATTGTGTAATACACTTAGCTATGGATAAGGTGTGACATCACAGAAAAGACACACCAGCTAATTTACAGGTATTCCACAAAATTAAAAGTGAATAATATAATATATGAGTAAAAATAAAAATAAAATAAGAAAGTATATATATAATATAAGTCAGGATCATGAAATACAATTTGAAGTCATTATACGTTATGCTACAAAGTAAAAACGATAGACATATGTAAAATCAACAAACCTAGCATACACAATGTTGTTAGAACAGGGACGAATTTCGCAAAAGATATGGCTTTCTATGTGCCTATTGGCTGTGTGAGGTTCGCAAGGTATTGTGGTAAAATGTACAGCCGCCATCTTTTTCCGTACGGTGGATTAGTCATGATTAGTTCTTGCAAGCGAAGTGTTTCAAATGATTATTTCATTCATTTTGTGGTATATTTGTATTCTCTATGTACGTAATTACTCGAGGAAATCAGTCTGCATACGTACCCTTGACAAAAAATATATCCTAATGTATTCTAACGTGTCTAATAAAGATGTGTTTTAATATATTCTATCGTATCTAATGTATTCTCTTTCAGCTTGCCCCAGAACGTGGTTTTCTTCCTGTAGCAAGTGAAAAACACGAACCTTGGGGAGCAGGGTTTAAAAATCATCCAAAAGAATGGATGAGTCGCAGGTATATATTAGAGTCTTTAACGACGGTTTAGCCTGCGTAGCAGGCTCTGGAGTAAAATGAACCTCCCCGCCCCAGACTATCGCGGCTGTGCCGCTCGCTTTCGCGGCTTCGCCGCTAAAAATGTACTTCACGCGCCAACAAGACCGCTAGCTACGCAGGCTAACGACGGTTAAGGATTTCTATTAAATTGACTTTAGATAAACCATTTCAATTTATTGTTGCAGGCAATTTAATTTTCGGAAGTAATTCTGCTCATGCAACTTGCTCTAACAATATAAAGCACAATGATTTTCAGGAAATCGTGTTCCATTAGAGGTTTGACTTTAAGCCACTTTTCCCGCGCTTGCCGCCGGTCACATGTTTTCCTACGCTTGCCACTGGTAGCACGTTTTCCCGCGCTTGCCAATAGTTGCATATTTTCCCGCGCTTTCCACAAGCTACAAGTTTTCCCGCGCTTGGCACCGGTTACATATTTTCCCGCGCACGCTGGTTACATGCATTTGTTTCGTGTCTAGGCCCTTTAAGCTCCCTATAGAAAATTTTAACGATAAAATGTTTCTAAAATGTTTTTTTTTTAAGGAATTGAATTCAATTTTTGTATGGAGATATGTTCCTATGGTGTGGGACCTCCAACATGGCCGCCCTATTTCATCAAAAGATAATGTTTGTGCTACATGACGAAAACTAAATAACAGTGATGTATTTTCGTACTCAGGACCAATCGAGCTTACTGGGAGAACCTGGAACCTGCTACTGGTCGTCCTTATTCCCCCGCACTCACCAAGTTTGACGGACCTGCTTGATGACGTCACAGCTTAACACAGAATGTACTCTCCAAGAACATTGAATAGTGTATAGCTTAATTTGTACCCCGCTTAAGGGTACAGTATATAGTACTCTTATCGATACTATATATTTCATCCCCTTTTAGTTTCTAGAACTAAACACAACCAGTAAGTCTTGTCCTTTGTCATTAAAATTCTCATTCTCACGGTGTCCAAGTTTAATTGTTGAGGGTGCTTTATCTGTGTTCACACTTGGTGCCCGAGCACGGTGCCCGAGTACGATTCTCGCTGGGCACTAATGTGAACACACCTTTTTTCAACTACCAACGCCAGAATTCATCTTGACCTTGTACTCAGGCACGGGCAACATGTTGATATCTTGGGTACCCAGTGTGTGAACACAGCACCATTTTGTGCTGGTGCCCAGGCACTAGTGCTCGGGCACCAAGTGTGAAGGCGAGAAAAGGTAAAAAATACAACCACATCTAGCGGCATACACCCTAGCCTGACATCTTATTACTGTATGTATGCTTTTCTCTGCTCCTACGCAGACGCTCTTTAAAGAATTCAGCCACGAGAAATAATTCAAATCATTCTAGCCAGATCCTACGATGGCATTTCTGCCAGTTCTTGTTTCGTTTTTGTAAGGGAGATGTTGTTTCTGTGTGGCCAAAAGTCTTTTAATTTCTTTTTTGCGTCCACGTACCACTATAAACTACGTACGTAAAGTCATCAAAATTCAATTAACACACTTTATTGTTGAGCCCTACTTAGATGTAAATGAATAATAAGAACATTTTCCGAGAATAGGGATAGGGTAGGGATTTTTGGTGTCTAGTCTAGACCAGCGGCACACCCCCACCCAAAAATTAAAGGGGCACTGTCACGGATTCGCATGCGCGAAAACTGCTCACTTCCTGTCGACCATAAATTATTTGGCCGCCATTCCATAATGACGGTTAGTGAAAATATTTGCATGTATTTTGTTTCTAATCACGATTATGTAAAACAGATAAAGTCATAATATTACTGTAACAGCGTGCGCTGTTCGCATACGTATTTCCAAAACATGATTTGCATACAAAATATTTTTGCAACGGCCGTAACGCAACGCACTTTTGACAGCCAAGCTTAGATTTATCCATTCGTACATAAGTTTTCAACGGATAACCGTTGCCGTTCGAACGGCTCAATATTTTTTCTCAACGGATAACCTAGCTTAGCTTCGAACGGGTGAAGATTTTTTTCTGAACGGGTAGCAGCAGCCGTTGGAACGGCTGAAGATTTTTTTCGAACGGGTAGCGGCAGCAGTTCGAACATTTTTTTCGAACGGGTAGTAGCAGCCGTTCGGCTTGCTAACCGTTCGGATCGGGTAGTGAACGGCTTTTAGCCTTTCGAACGGAAAGCCGTGTTCTACGTTTTCGCGTGAGAGGTCACAGCTGAGGTCACATCTGTTTCGATCACTCGTCTCCTCAACAACAAATGTGTCGCGAAGACAGTATCGTATCACTGTATCCTTCGTAATCTGCAACAAATTTCGCTTCAAGCCATGTTTTGAAACTGTTATCTTCAAGATAAATGCGTTTATGGGGTTTTATCCACTCTCTCTTGGCTCTTGTCGGGGTATTGAATATTCTTTTTCGCCCAGAATTACTACGCTTTCCACCGTGTCCGCCGCCGCCACTAGTCGACGCCATTTTGGATTTGGCAACTCAAACTTGAAAAAGTTAGCCTAACCTTTTCAAGTTCGACTCGCGAGACTGGCGCATGCGTCCTTGTGACAGTGCCCCTTTAACAGTATAGTCAACTCTCGTTATAGCGGACACCCTCGGGACGTAGTTTGGCGAGAGTCCGCAATAGCGGGGTGCGAGAAAAAAAAGTGCCGTTAAATAATCAGAGTCTGGAAGGAAAAGGCGCAAGCAAAGTAACTCAAAGTAGAAAAGCAAAGTCCTGTACCAACATGAATCAATGCGAAAAATAAATATTCCGGAAGTCTTTGGAAGTGTGTTTATACTTATACATGACGAACAACTTACATATTGCAGTAAAATGTTGTATGAGCTCGAGAACTGTTCAAGGTGTCCTCTTTCTCGAGAGTCAAAACTGAATAAAATTGTTATGTTGGTACTACCACAAAAGTGTCCGTAATAGCAGGAGTCATTTTCAATCAAACCTCTGTAGCTTTTGCCCGCCGGGGGCTGGATTTTGTACGTAATAGCGGGTGTCCGCAATAACGGGGTGTCCACAAGGCGCGAGTTGACTGCCTTTAAACTGTAACTTCAAATCTGAAATTTACCAGCCGAAAGTTACTACAGTCCAATTGAACCTCCCCAGGGCTCCTGACCTCCCGTAAGCGGACACCCTTGGGGCCAGAAAAAGTGTCCGCTTATGCAGTATTTGTATGAAGCTGGGTACATGACTGACTAAGTGTCCGCTTACGAGAGGTGTCCGCCTACGGGAGGTGTCCGTTAGCGGAGATTCGACTGTACGCTATAACATCTTGCGTTGTGACGTCAGGAGCATTTCAGTACTTCTATCAAAATGGTAATTTTTGTCCCTATTATTAAAACGAACTCCAGTCGATCTCTAAAGCCTGGTTATCAGCCTCACATCCCCCAAAAAATAATTTCCCATTCCAGCTTCGCGATAGACTACGAGTAGTCCCTAATTTTTCTCAGATCGAGCGTATTCTAGCTTAGGGGTGGCGAAAGCTAAATTCGAGACTTTGCCGACGGCGAGACTAGCGTTTTTCTCTGCGAACCCGAGACTTTTTGAGTTTTTAGATTGTGAGACCGAGATCGAGATTCCAAAATGGCTTTGTGAACAAATCGAGACTGTGTGAGACCTACAGAACCGCTCAAAAACGAGACTGCGAAACCCAGCTTCGCGAGGACCTGCGAGTCACGTGTAGTTATCTTCACTCCCCACCCCCACCCCCAACGTCGCAGCAATGCGCGCCAGCAAAGGTATCACGTGATCAGTACTGTGCGTTTGTTGTTTTGTGACTGAGCTTGGGTTTTACTGCCTCGTCTTCTGCCTCTATATTTTCGCCAGCTTTTCTGCAATCAGGTAAGTAACCGAACTATTTACTTCAGTGTATAAGAACCGGTGAATTCAGTTGATTGCTTTGTTTTCTAGCGTTTTTAACTCGTGAATGCGAAAGCAGTGAACGAGTTGTCTTGACTTGACTCATAGTCGATCGATTGGTTATTTAATAATCTTTTAGACCTTTTAATAGTTAAGCTTATAATATACTCAACAAAATATGCAGCTTCTGATTGGTCAATGACGAGTGCATAAATAGGTTATAGAGTGCAATACGGAATTGTGATAAATGGTACAGGACAAATACGACTCGTTAGAGACGTTTTTGCAGGTTTATAATGACATTGAAATAAGCTTTCATATTTTCTGAACTACAGTACTGTGATTCTTTCAAAAATTTCGCTTGATTTGCCTGCGCGTTCAAATAAAACATGTAAGCACTTTGGAAACCAGTGAAGCGTTTTGTGTGCAGAGTAGCGTGACGGCCGCAGCAAAATTTTGTTGAGAATATTATAAACAAAAAATCGTATGAACTGCTCGTGCAATTAGTGATTTATGGTCACTCGTGATGTTTTGAAAGTTCTCAATTGCACTCGCCTAAAGGCTCGTGCAATTTTGAGAACTTTCAAAACATCACTCGTGCCCATAAATCACGAATTGCACTCGCGTTCATACGATTTCCTATACTTATCGCTACCTTCATGGCATGATCATACTTAGGGTATTTTCCTAGGTGATAATGTGTGTATGATTTCTATTAATAGAGGTTTACAATGTTATTTGGAACACGGGACTCTAGAATCAAGGATGGTGGAATGGGAGAGAGTTCCACACATCCTTTAGGCTCAGACACACCGTGCAACATAATGAGTGGCATAACATTATGTCAGGCCTGACTTTATAAAGTTGGTTTTCACTAAGCATGAACACATGTTAATTCACCACTTAGAAGCGAGAAGCAATCTCGCAGTTGCGTGTGGGACCCGGGTGTGGGACCGTTAATGGGGACAAAATGTGATCGAAGAGAGTGACTTTAAACATACCTGACCCACATCCCACATGTGCATAAGCAAGAATTAGTTATCAAGTCACTTTTCTACACCATAGAGAAAACATGGTTTGCAGAACTAAGTTTGGATGCTGTTCAAGTAATTATTTCCATTTTGTTTGGTCTTGCTAGTAACTTTAAGTGTTTAATGTAACAGATAATTTTTTTCTTGTTTTGACAAGGCTGCCAAGACACAAGACATGAATGACGTGAGTGGTGTGCCAAAGACTGATACAGAGGCCTTCAAATGCACTGTGTGTGGTGAAGGTTTTCAGCAGCAGTCAACTCTAAACATACATCTGCAGATACACGATGATGATAAACCTTATAAATGTACTCAATGTGACAAATGTTTCAAGAAGTCACAGTATTTGCAAATTCACCTGATGACACACAGTGGTGAGAAACCATACAAATGTACACAATGTGAAAAAGATTTTAAGCGTTCAGATCATTTGAAATCACACCTGATGATTCATAGTGGTGTGAAACCCTACAAATGTACGCAATGTGACAAATGTTTCAAGCGTTCAACAAATTTGAAAATGCACCTGATGACTCACAGTGGCGAGAAACCGTACAAATGTACTCAATGTGACAGATGTTTCAAGCGTTCAGAAGGTTTGAAAATACACCTAATGATTCACAGTGGTGTGAAACCCTACAGTTGTACTCAATGTGAAAAATGTTTCAAGTATCCAGCAAATTTGAAAACACACCTGATGATTCACAGTGGTGGCGTGAAACCCTACAGTTGTACTCAATGTGTAAAATGTTTCAAGTGTCCAGAAAATTTGAAAATACACCTGAGGACTCATAGTGGTGAAAAACCTTACAGATGTACTCAGTGTGACAAATGCTTTACCAGTTCAGCAAATGTAAAATGCACATCCTGAAGATTCATTGTAGCATTAGCAAGGAACCCTACAAATGTACTCAATGTGAAAAATGCTTTAAAGAGGCACGATATTTGCAAAGTCACCTGCTAAATCACAGTGATGAGAAGCCATTCAAGTGTACCCAATGTGACAAATGCTTTAAACAACATCGAGTTTTGTATCAACATCTAAAGATTCATAGTGGCAAGAAACCCTACGAATGCTCTCAGTGCAACAAATGCTTTATCCAGTTATCAACTTTGGACCAACACAAGTTAGTACACACTGGTGAGAAGCCTTACAAATGTACTCAATGTGGCAAATCTTTTGCCGACCCATCAAGCTTGAAACAACATCTGAGGATTCACAGTGGTGAAAGGCCCTTTAAATGTACTCAATGCGAGAAGTGTTTTATCTCCTCGTCAAATTTGAAATCACACTTCAGGAAACACAGTGGTGTGAAGCCGTACAGCTGTACTCAGTGTGACGTATGTTTTACTCACAGGGATAGTCTATTACATCATAACAGGTCATTTCATGGTGATTTACCATTCAAGTGCATCCAATGTGGTAAATGCTTTACCACTGACCGTGGTTTAAAGAGACATAAATGTCACCTCTCGCAAACATCCATTGAAGTTGACGTGTTTGCAGTGTCAGTCCTGTGAGAAAGTATTCATTACGTTTTGGCGAATAAATCAAAACAAGACATGTGCATGACAAGGACCTTGCATAATCCAATTGGGCCAATATTGATAATCCATACATTTGCTGCTTTATTATTATGGTGCATTCCTGATTTCTTGAACCTCCAAGTGAAACAAAAGTTGGTTCGAGAAATCGGGAGTTCAAAATATTGGGGGGAAAATCTGGATTTTTGAGAAATCAAAGGTTAGAGAAATCGGGATAATTCCACTGTATGTAGAAAAGCTCACTGAATACAATCTATACTCAATCTTGTTCTCAGAGTCCTCGTTACCCTTGTCCAGCGGCGGAACGGGCAACAAGGACCTCTGGGGGGAAGAGATCTGCCATGACAGTAATCTTGGACTTCCGGTTCTACTGCACATGCTTTAATGAAGTACTCCTAATAAACAGCTTACGCTATACTAGGAGGTGTAGTTAACTACACCTACATGTGTTCGACTCCATGTTTCAACAAAGCTATTAATGGAAACCAAGATTCTTGGACTTCCCGTGTTACTGCGCAAGTCAGGCGGATCACTCTATCCCAGATGTCCTTGTTGCCCATTCCCCCACTGGACAAGGGTAATGAGGACTCTGGGAACGAGATTGATCTATACTGAGATACATTTTAGAGATATTTATAAATCCACCCCTTATACTAGTGAACAATAATAATTATTATTAAAGTGCCCACAAAATGAATTTGTTTTCTTTCGGTATGAAAAGTTTATCATTTTATCATCTTGAAGAATGTCTTTCTCCAGTTGACTGCATGGATTTGTTGACATAACTAACTTGACTATAACCAGTAGTTAGTGGATTCATATCCAGTGGTACTGTCTCAGTAAATTATGATCCTTGCAGCGAATGAACCATCCACTTGTGTAAGAATGGGACGATACAAGTGATGCCTGATGCACGGCCGATTTTCTGAGAATTTTGGTCAACATTTCAAGACATTACTAAGAAAATGACTGGCTTTGAAAAATTATTTTATGGATTTCTGAAGCAAAAAATATAAACACCCAGCACAGTTTTATTGTGTTACGACTCATTCATTTGTGTTGGATTATACAGATACTGTAAAATTCCGATTATTAGCCCCTCCCCCAATCTAAAGTGTCTCCTCTCCCTAACCCCTGTGGGGCTAGACAAGGAGACGGCTGACACTTTGAAGTATTTCCCATGTCCCATGATAATTTCTTGAAATGTATTAATAGTTTCGCACCTTGCTGTGAAAGTTATTTTTTCCCCTTCTGTTTGAGGCTCTGGCATCATATTACTCAAACTGACCAATCAGGTAGCGCTCTTAAAATATCTCAGCTATTATTAATTTTGACTGAAAATTATATAGATTTAATTAAAACACCATTGGAAGAGACCCATGTATGGGGGAATGCTTCTCTTAGATCATCCTCTCTCAATCTCGTTTCCAGAGTCCTCGTTACCCTTGTCCAGTGGTGGAGCGGCCAACAAGGACCTCTGGGATAAAGCGATCTGCCTGACTTGCGCAGTAAGACAGGAAGTCCAAGAAATTATCTTGGTGTCCGTTAGTTGAAACATTGGGTTGAACACATGCGCAGTAGAGTCGGAAGTCCTAGAATCCGGTCATGGTGGATCGCTTTATCCCAGATGTCCTTGTTGGCCGCTCACCGCTGGACAAGGGTAACGAGGACTCTGGGAATGAGATTGATCCTCTCTTGACTATAATTCATAATTTGACTTTGACTATCTAACATGTTTCCTTGGTTTGTTCTGACAATGCACCTGAGTCAGTGTGTCACTGTATTCATTTGCAGTGAAGAGCGTGCTACCATTGCCACTTGACAACTTTCCAATGGCTTTTGTTTCAACTGGCCAATCAAAATACAAGAACTATATGAGAGGCGGAATTGTCAAGCTCACGTTCACATTCTGACAATAAGTGACAGTCATATCTCCCATTGACACCTGAGCTTTTTTCCAAGAAAACGGCAATCCAACATCCTGGATGCTAGAAGACTTTGACACATTAATAAAGTTGTTATTATTATGCCTATTTCTGGCCGTTATCTCGACAGTTTACTGCCCAACTGTCTCACACTTAGTGTGCAACATGGCAACTAACATCCCCTTCTACTTCGAAGCAATTACAGTTGAACCTCTTCACAACAGTCACCCTGGTGCAGAATGATGTGGCCGTTGTAGGGAGGTTATAATTTCAATAAGAGTAAAGTGCATGTTCGGGACTTAAAATCCTGGCTATTGTAGACTGAGATCAGGCTCAGGCCCTGCAGGCAGCGACTCGGCTCGCTTCGCTCTCAAATTTTCTTCAGGAGCCTGATCTCAGGCTATGGCTGTTGTAGGACTGGTGTCCGTTATAGAGAGGTGGCCGTTACATTAGTGGAGGTTCGACTGTACTCAGGTAGGTATAATAGTGACGGGAGGCTCGAATACCTTTTTGGGGTTTGAAATTTGTAATCTGAGGACTTTTTGGGTTAGAAATTTTGTGGTGACTTTTTTTGGGTGGAAGATTTTGGTAAGGACTTGCGTTTGTTGTTTGCAGACCCCAAACAAAAAAGTATTGCTCTACTTTCAAAGAATAACTGCAGTCTGCCTAAATTTTACGACAGATGCATGATGAATAAAGAAAGGTGGACGCAAAAACGGTCTCGCACTCTCTTTATGTTATGTTATTATTATGTTATGTTATTTATTATTTATATTATATATATTTTTTTTAATGCAGAGAAAAAGACGACTTTTGGGGGGTTTATACGTTCTGGGCCATTGGACTTTTTGGGGTCTGGTTTTAGTCTAATAGGACTTTTTGGGATCTAACAATTTGGCCACATTCAAGCCTCCCCGTCACTATACCCTGAGTACCCCCCCCACCCCCCCCCCCCCCCCATGGGGTTGAGAAGGTCATGTTTTTCTGTGTTTTGGAGGGAAAAATTCCAAGTTATACCCCTGCCCCCAGAGAGCTTGCTACGTAGGCTAGTTCTTGGCTGGGTTTATTGCATTGATCTTTATTTATTCAGTATGCCCTCTCCTCTCCCTACCCCGAACAGCAATTTCGTGCTGTCACGCCGCCATCATGAAACGGAGATGGCCCTGGGGACGAGGTTGCCGCAAAAGGTATCACGTGATCAGTACTGTGCGTTTGTTGTTTTGTGACTGAGCTTGTGACTGCCTCGTCTTCTGCCTCTATATTTTCGCCAGCTTTTCTGCAATCAGGTAAGTAACCGAACTATTTACTTCAGTGTATAAGAACCGGTGAATTCAGTTGATTGCTTTATTTTGTAGCGTTTTTAACTCGTGAATGCGACAGTAGTGAACGAGTTGTCTTGACTTGACTCATAGTCGATCGATTGGTTTATAATCTTTGATTTTAGACCCTTTAGTTAACTTGAGTTTATCGCTACCTTCGTGGCATGATCATACTTAGGGTATTTTCCTAGGTGATAATGTGTGTATGATTTCTAATAGAGGTTCCACTTTGCAATGTTATTTGACCTTATTTTCGATTATTGACGGCTAGTTATTGAAAAATAAGATCAAAAATGAAATGTGGGACTCTAGAATCAAGGATGGTGGAATGGAATGGGAGAGAGTTCCACACAGACTCACAGTGCACAGCTCAGACACACGGTGCAACATTGTGCCCAATATTGTTCTCAATGGCTCAAGTCGCTAGTGGGAACGTTACTGGCAACAAAATGCGATTGAAGAGACCACAGGCTTCCAAGTTCGTGATAATTTTTTTTTATGAATAAATTACTCTTGTTTATGTAAGCGCTCAGAGCGGAACGTGACTCTCTGAATTAAGCGGTGTTGTGTTACAATGTCGGCCGTTGGATTTGAGCGCTCTATAAGACGTTGTATGGCGATCGACAGCGTTTAATTTAAGCGTTCGATATGGTAAATTTTTGTCGTATTTTTTATAAAAAGAAGTAAATGAACTCACCTTGTCTGGTTTCTGTGTAGCTTTTGGCTATTTAGGCGTTTTTAGGCATTTTGGGCGATTTTGTCATTCCTGTCCTAGCCTTCATAAGACGTAGTCAAGGCTGCTCACCAGCGGACGCCGGAATCTCGACCAAGCGCCGTTCAAAAAGCTGTAACGTCCAGAAAATCGAACCGATCAGCTTAATTTCCAGCCACAATTAAACATACATGACCAGACTTCCTTCGAAACTCTTCAATGTCGAAAGACCCCTTCTCTTTCCCCTCCCGGGCAAATAGCTGACTTTGCGGCCGATCCGAAGATTCGCCTTCTCTGCAACCGCCTGTGATTTTCAAACTCGACGCGAACCGAGTAAAGACCTGGGTCGGAGGTCAAATATTCCACATCCAGGGGTGGTACAAGCAATTAGGACAATAGAGCGAATCGTATTGCCACTGCGGGGGATGGTGTAAGTGTTGTATGTACCGTTGTGTCGGTACATAAACAAGAGTTATTCATAAAAAAAAATTATCACGAACTTGGGAAGCCTGTGAAGAGAGTGGCTTTAACCCGGCGTATCACATCGAACGTTCGGAAATCGAACTCAATCGAACTTAATCAACTCAATCGAACGATTGAGTTCGATTTAGTTCGGTCATCGAACGAAATTGAACTCACAAAAAAAATTGTGAATCGAACAAAATCGAACATTCGATTAGTTCGGTCATCGAACGAAATCGAACTCGCACAAAAAAAATTGCGAATCGAACAAAATCGAACGTTCGGTTTTCGAGCTCTTGATTATAAATACATAATAGATTCAGGCTCTATCTGCCCTTTGGGTCATTTACAGGACCAACTTGCCTGTCACAGTGTGCTAATGAGACCCGGGATGACCATAAAGGAAATAAATAAATCAAAAAAATCGAACAAAATTGAACGATGACATTCGATTTCGTTCGATTTGGTTCGGAAATCGAACTCACAAAAAAAATACGTGTTCGATTTCGTTCGATGACCGAACAAAATCGAATTTAATCGTTCGATTTAGTTCGATTGAGTTCGATTAAGTTCGATTAAAATTTTGTTCGATTTCGTTCGATGTGATACGCCGGGCTTTAAACATACCTGACCCACATCCCACATGTGCACAAGCAAGAACTAGTTATAAAGTCAATTTTCTACACCATAGAGAAAACATGGTTTGCAGAATTAAGTTTGGGATGCTGTTCAAGTAATCATTTCCATTTTGTTTGGTCTTGCTAGTAACTTTAAGTGTTTAATGTAACAGATATTTTTTTCTTGCTTTGACAAGGCTGCCAAGACACAAGACATGAATGACGTGAGTGGTGTGCCAAAGACTGATACAGAGGTCTTCAAATGCACTGTGTGTGGTGAAGGTTTTCAGCAGCAGTCAACTCTAAACATACATCTGCAGATACACGATGATGATAAACCTTTAAATGTACTCAATGTGACAAATGTTTCAAGAAGTCACGGAATTTGCAAAGCCACCTGAGAACACACATTGATGCGAAACCCTACAAATGTATGCAATGTGGAAAATATTTCACGCGTTCAGAAAATTTGAAATCACACCTGATGATTCATAGTGATGAGAAACCCTACAAATGTACTCAATGTGACAAATGTTTCAAGCGTTCAACAAATTTGAAAATGCACCTGATGACTCACAGTGGTGAGAACCTACAATGTACTCAATGTGAAAAGTTTCACTAATCCAACAAGTTTGAGATTACACCTGAAGATGCATAGTGCAGAGAAACCCTACAAATGTACTCAATGTGACAAATCTTTCAAGCGTTCAACAAATTTGAAAATGCACCTGATGACTCACAGTGGTGAGAAACCGTACAAATGTACTCAGTGTGACAAATGTTTCAAGCGTTCAGAAAGTTTGAAAATACACCTGATGATTCACAGTGGTGTGAAACCCTACAGTTGTACTCAATGTGACAAAGATTTCAATCGGGCAGCAAATTTGAAAACACACCTGAGGACTCATAGTGGTGAAACACCTTACAGATGTACTCAGTGTGACAAATCCTTTGCCAGTTCAACAAAATGTAAAATGCACGTCCTGAAGATTCATTGTAGCATTAGCAAGGAACCCTACAAATGTACTCAATGTGAAAAATGCTTTAAAGAGGCACAACATTTGCAAAGTCACCTGCTAATTCACAGTGATGAGAAGCCATTCAAGTGTACTCAATGTGACAAATGCTTTAAACAACATCAAGTTTTGTATCAACATCTTCAGATTCATAGTGGCAAGAAACCCTACGAATGCTCTCAGTGCAACAAATGCTTTAGCCGCCTATCAACTTTGGACCGACACAATTTAGTGCACACTGGTGAGAAGCCTTACAAATGTACTCAATGTGGCAAATCTTTTGCCGACCCATCAAGCTTGAAACAACATCTTAGGATTCACAGTGGTGAAAAACCCTTCAAATGTACTCAATGCGAGAAGTGTTTTAACCAATCATCAGCTTTGAAAACACACTTCAGGAAACACAGTGGTGTGAAGCCGTACAGCTGTACTCAGTGTGACGTATGTTTTACTCACAGGGATAGTCTATTACATCATAACAGGTCATTTCATGGTGATTTACCATTCAAGTGCATCCATTGTGGTAAATGCTTTACCACTGACCGTGGTTTAAAGAGACATAAATGCCACCTGTCTAAAGCATCCATTGAAGTTGATGTGTTGGCCGTGTCAGTCCTGTAAGAAATAAGCCCCTCCGTATATAAGCCCCTCCTAAAATAAGCCCCCCAAATTTGAAGTATATAGTACCCTCAAGAAACATATGCAAAGCAAAATATGTTGAAAGACCAAATTTATTACAGAACGGCAAACTGTAGGAGTCATGTACATGTAGGCCTGTCACCTTTTTTATACTACTAAGCCCCTCAAAAACGTCCTTTGAAAAATATCAGCCCTGGGGCTTATTTTGAGAATTTTTATTTACAGTATTGTGTTTTGGCGAATAACTCAAAAGAAGAGTGCATATCGTCCCAAAATTATAGGAGACCATGTTGGAGGACACTTGCATAATCCAATTGGGACAATATTGATAATCCATACATTGCTGCTTTATTATTACGGTGCAATCCCGATTTCTCGAACCTCCAAGGGAAACAAAAGTTGATTTGAGAATTTGGGAGTTTGAAATATTGGGGGTAAAATTACAGTTATATGCCTGGTATGCAGTACACGGCCGATGTACCAGTATGCGGTACACGGCCTGGTACACGACCAATTTTATGGGAATTTTGGTCAACATTTCTAGACATTTCTAAGAAAACGACTGGCTTTGAAAAATTATTCTTAATTCCCCTCCCCCTAAACAATGGGGTTTGTTTCCAGAGGTCTGTCGCTACAATCAGACAACACTGGATGGGGGGGTATTGTGGCAGAGTGTAGTGAATTTTAACATATAGTGATTAATATGCCATGAAAACTGCTACGCGAATACATTGCGTCAACTATTTTTGTTGGCCATTGTTGTTTTGGTACCACTGAGGGTGTTTAAATGTAAATGACCACACCATGTATCCCGGTACCTTTTAGGGTATTAAACTGAAAAACAAAGGATAGGAACTAGTTTTGTTTTAGAATAATATTGGCACCTCTTAGGGGTAAAAATGAATAGGTCCTTTCCGAGTTGCCTTTTTACTCGTTACTCGTTTTCAAAACGAGTCCTGGTGCACAACCTCTCTTATGGAAATGAGTTTTCATTGCCTTGCAAATTTATCAAACTCATTTCCATATGAAAGGTTGTGCACCAGGACTCGTTTTGAAACAGAGGCAACAGGCGACTCGGAAATGGCCTATGCGCGACACACCCACAAAGCAAAGATTCTGTATCTTTTAGAGGTAACGTTCAAAACTTCTGCTGAAACCTCCCCCCCCCCCCCCCCCCCCTCTGGGGAGGGGGGAAATGACTCTTCCTTAGGCACATTTCTATTGGATTGTGTGGTTCAAGAACGTATCCATACCCCTCCCCCAATGGATGTTTTTATGGTTTGAACCCTACCCCCCCCCCCCCCCCTTGGAAATTCCAGTTTAGTTTCATAATTTTGGCTTTTGAGGGGGTGGGTGTGGAAATTTTCTGGACCTCACAATTAAGAACGTGTTTTATACAGCATAGATTCTGGGGAATATTCTTTTAAATATGTAGTAAGGATTTTCTCCAGGAACTTATCAATCTATATTTGTAAGACTACGAGTAATTCTTCTTTTCTCGAGAAAGACAAATGGCTGCACAGAAGTTGGAGCGAGTCTCGCGTCCAGATTCCTCGCGGCTATTTTTTTCTCTCGTACGACGATCCACAAGCTTACTTTCCCGTTTGTATTGAAATAAATGAAGTGAAATTATTGAATTTCCACTAGAGACTGAAAATATTTCAGAAATATCTTAAATAAAGTTTTATTTTTTGAATATTAAAGGCTCTGTTGTTCGTTTTCTGGAATGGTTTATACGTTTAACCCATATTTCCCCGTCCACACTAAAACGCTCAAAAACGCTACAACAGTCACAAATAGACGCGCCAGCGACGTTTGTGATGTGAATGACGTCAGCGTTTTCGAAAGCCTCCGTTTTCACTGTCCACACTAATAAGATAGGTCTCCACTCTGGACAGCGTTTTCCAATGTATGCAGTTTCGATCGTTGTAGTGTGGACGATAAGTGAAAATGCGTTTTCAATCAAAAACGCATAAGTGTGGACGGGCGAAAGTTAAAAAGTCTCCCTACATATGCCTAGATGCCTTACCTGGCTAACTCCAGTTTCCGTAGCATGAAGCGACAAGGAGTATGTGCTAATCCCCTGGATGGCCGCAGCTAGTCCATCACAGGTAACCCCTCGGTATTTTTTTTCAAACTTGTCCAACTTTGGAGAGAGGCCCTGTGATTTGGTCATCTAAAAAAACTGCTCTGTAAGAAATTACGCCGAGAACCAAATGACATCACCTCAGTATTCGTTTTATTTACTGCATTATTACAACAATATAAACTCATGTCAGTTATTTTTTACATTTTTTCAGCTTAATGAGGAAACAGCGTTTGAAGTCCTTCAATCATCCGCCATACTCTCTCTTTAATTCGGGCCTCGCCCCACTTTGAACAAAAAGGAGAAGTAGCGCCTTACGCGATGAAAATCTTGTGAAAACCTGCCTTGATTGATACCGTTGGCCGTTGCAGGTTCACGAAAAATCTGCACCTTTAAAAAACGATAAAGGTATTTTTGCAAAATTTGTAATGATTTTTAATTTTCCCACATGCATCATTCTCGATAAGAGGCCTAGAGGGATAGCCCAAAATCAGATCAGACGTTACTCTAATCCAAAAAAGAAAGCTAACCATTCTCATGGCTATAGTAGGCTAACTGGGGTGCTATATTAGTAGGCTAACCGGGGTGCTATATAGTAGGCTGATCTGATTTTGGCATATCCATTCTAGGCATAACCCTGGTCGGCCGTTTCCAGATCTGAATTGCAAATTTTCTCATCTCATTATTCATGTTTTACTATCACCTACACACGCTGCAAGACCAGCAAACCCAAAAGTATTATTATACAACTCGACGGCGATTTCTACTTGCTTGGAAAGCTGTATGATCAAATGATGACTTTTGGCGGAGACGCTATCGTTTCCATAAAGTCTGCCGCGAAACCTTTTGATGGTACATCATGTAAATAGTGTCCTCCGGCGCGAACATTGCAACACGTGTTGACTCGGTGAAATCCACGATGGCGGATGGGTAACTTCTTCACTGCTTACGAAGGTAATTATCAAACGTTTTACTGTTACGGAAGGTAGTTCATGTTAAAAACATTAATCTCGTGTTTCTTGAGAAACGTTTCAATAGTTTTCTGTTTGTATTCCCTGAATTTTAAAACGTAGAAATAACGAGTACCAGTATAGCTAATTAATTAAATCGGTTGATTGCCCTTCAGTACCAGCAAGACTCTGTCAGATACTGCAAATTTGTTGCGCACAATTGACAGTACAAATTTTGTAATCGATAATTCGGATTTATTTCAGATCCATCTGTGTATACGAACGCAATACTGTGAGAACACTTCAGTCATTTAGAACATGAATATAATTTTTCTCCGGGACATGAGCGGACAATATATATATAGCTGTGAAGTAACTGTTTCTTTTAAATTTGAAAACCTTTACAACAAGGGGTAAAAAATGTTCCCAATGTAAATTATTTTTAAAACAGTGTCTCCCAAATTAAGGAGTAAGGAGTACTGAAGATTTGCTCAGTGTTATTACCTGGGCCATTACTATTTTAAAGAAGAGAAAAAAATCAAATTCCTAGATCACTCTTGGATTGGGAAGTTTTAATTTAAATTGCTTTATTCTGAATGTAATTTCGGCTAAAGTGCTTTGAACTTATAGCATTGCTTCTGTCTCGTCATCAGAATTATTCCTGACGAAGAAAAGACACGAGGAATCGAAGCTCAAGGAGGCTTCAGTGATAGGTGAGCACTAAGGATTTGTATGTGAGGGAGAGGGGTGGGGGGGGGGGGGTAGTGAGGGGGGAGGAAAATGTGCTAGGGCCTGGCTAAACTAGGAAACATTGTTGCAGAAACATTGCTGCGGACGCAAATGTTTCACAGTTTAGCCACGCGAGAAACATTGTTTCAGCAGCAAATTGTGCGTCTCGGAAGCAAGAAAATTTTTTAATCAAGTCAAAAACATTTTTGCTTCACGGGCGAAGATTTTGCTTCCGAAACATATGTTTCCCAGTTTATTCACGGTGGAAACAATTTAACTAGTTTAGTCACCAGAGCAACGAAACATTTCCCGTGTTTCCCACTAGTTTAGCCAGATAGGGAAACATTACAGGAAACATTGTTTTTGCAACAATGTTTCCTAGTTTAGCCAGGCCCTTCTTATTAACAAGTTTGACAATATTTTATTGTCGAATGCTTTAAACAAATCTAACCAATATAATTGCTTCTATCAGTCAGAATTATTCCTGACGAAGAAAAGATACGAGGAATCGAAGCTTAAGAAGTCTTCATTAATAGGTGAGTTAGAATCTTCAGTCTTTAAAATGTTTATCGTTGCATATACCGTGAAAGTTCTATTAATCCCCTCGGGTGGCTCATGGATTATTTTCAATGACCTTTTGACGAAGCCCCCTTTTCTTTACAATTGGAATGAATTTTTATCAAAGGAAAGATCAAAAAGCGTTTTGACTAATAATCGAACAACGTTTATTTAACTTTTAACTTGAAATGAGCAACCTTAAAATACTTGCATGGATATGAATCAGCATCTGTTCGAGATATTTTGAAAGGCCCATGCATTTGAATACCTAAATGGCAGTTTTCCCTACCATTTTCTATACTTCAACTAGTGAAATCCTTACCCTTTTAAATACTTCCAGCCTAAAAGGTACCCCTTTCGGGCGGAGCCTCTCCGTATAGTACATTTATAGGGGCATTATGGGGCTATTTACGTTAAATCTGGTCACTGATGAATTTTCTTTTTTTCTTCAGGATACCTCGCCGTTACCGTTTTTATCGATTGTGAACCATACATCTGGCAAGAGGACAAGCAACTGGACTGAACCCAAGCTAATACTTATTGTAAAGGTAGAATAATAAGATTTAAAATATACTACGAAGGTGCACTATAAACGTAACAATTCTGATTCTAGAAACCAATTTCGATAGTATTTGGCGCGATTTTTTTCAGTAGGAGGAAAAGACGGGCAAATATTGACTAGTACCTCAATTTGTTTTCTGCAAATTCAATCTAAACTTGTCGAGATCACAAGGAACTATAGCTCAAGCCAGCAAGCAATTTTAATCTGGCTGTGCTTTCTTTTCAGAAGTAAAACGACATTTTTTAAATTTTAAAACATGTTTCGATGGATCAATCATCATCGTACCGTGAACTCTCTCTCTTAACGGACACCTCTATAAGACGGACACCTGGTGTTGGTCCCTGCGCGCCGTTTTCAGTCATTTTACTGCATCGAAACTCTCTATAAGCCGGACACCTCTCTAAGACGGACAGTTGGTACCGGTCCCGATGGTGTCCGTCTTAGAGAGAGTTGACTGTAGTTACAACAAATTTGAGAATTATTTGAATAATTACTGATGACAACATTGCAAAGTTAGGAATATATAATTATTTGAAAATACTACCACAATACATAAGGAGAAACAAAACTGTCGCGCAAAATGCTGAAATAGAAACGGCTAAATGTAGCAGTTTATAGCAGTTTATATACATGACTTCAACTAGACATCATTCACAGTCACTGTACATCATTCACCGTCATTAGACATCATCCTACGTCATTAGACATCGTTCACCGTCATTAGACATCGTTCATCGTCACTAGACATCATTCACCATCACTTGACATCATCCACAGTCACTAGACATCAATCACCGTCACTAGCCATCATTCACTGTCACTAGACATCATTCACTGTCACTAGACGTCATTCACCGTCACTAGACATCATTCACCGTCACTAGACATCATTCACCGTCACTAGACATCAATCACCGTCACTAGACATCATTCACTGTCACTAGACATCAATCACCGTCACTAGACATCAATCACCGTCACTAGACATCATTCACAGCCACTAGATATCATTTACCGTCACTAGTTACCATTCACCGTCACTAGACATCATTCACCGTCACTAGACATCATTGACATTGACAGTGTGTAAATTTCAGACACCTGGAAAAGTAGACTGCGAGCAGTCCCTCTTTCTTTCTGATATCGAGCGCGAAGCGCGAGTGAGCGGAAATCGAGCGGGAGATGGGCCGAGCGGAAGTGAGTCACGAACTTTCGCTCTTCTCACTTAGGGACTCACTTCCGCTCGTCACTTCGTGACTCACTTCCGCTCGGCCCATCTCCCGCTCGCTCGCGCTTCGCGCTCGATTTCTGCTCACTCGCGCTTCGCGTTCGATATCAGAAAGAAAGAGGGACTGCTCGCAGTCTACTGGAAAAGTATTTTACTGCTCAAATTTGTGGCATGTAGATATGATGGGAAACGTACAGTTTTGTTTTGAATTTGAAAACTTGACTTGGGTTTAACCGTATTTCAGACCAGGCTTTTCTTGGTATTTCCATACTGGGGGGTGGGGATTCCCCTCCGTAGTTGTAGGGTATATAAAACGTCCCAAAATGTTTAATTTGAGGTCCACGACATGAGATGATGACGTCATGTTACGTGAAAAACTACGGTCACAAAACCTCCAGAAATGGCTCAAAAGTAATCAATGTCAAAATGATCTAAAAATGTAAAAAGTGTTGCAAGAAAGTTAATACATTCATTAGAAAACCAGGAAAATTTGGAAAAAATTAATAATGTGCCTGTCAAAATAAGGTTGCCATGGTAACAGAAAGTTCCATGAACAGGGAATTGTCATACCAAATTGATGCCAGATAAATTTCAGGTAAATGACGTCATAAAAATTAAATTTGCGAAATTATGAAATTTGATTAGCTATTCGGAGGAAGCATGCCAAAATACATCCTCTTGCCAAAATTAGCTCTACATTGCAATTTGCGGCCGAGATATGTGCACTTCAGGTTTTAATTTCTCCATACAAACCCTTCTAATTTTGCGTCTGTTCCTTCAGCTTAGAACGGCCGCAAAATTAGAAAGGTTTGTATGGGACGGTACCAACTTTGAACCTCTATATCTTTGTTCTATGCGTGCTAACAAGTTGACATTTTGTGGCTGATCATACAGCAGCGATCTTTATCTAATGATGGGATTTTGAGGCTTGATAAAAATAATTTGAAAATTTGTGACGTAACTTTTTACCACTCTATATTGAAAAGTTTATAAAGGCGTTAAGTCCGTGCGGGCAGATCCCCCCCCCCCCCCCCCCCCCCGGTTTGAATAGGGTTAAATCACAGAAACATTAAAACGTGCTGCCAGTTTTACGGAAATTATTTGACATCTGATTCTCGGACAAACTCTGTATTTCGCGTCATGTACCGTTTTCTGATCAACGCGCGTGATCCACAACTAATTTATCATTTTCATATCAATACATTGTCAAGGGGATAGGTAAAGAGAAGATAAAAATCATCAACTACAAGTGGGGGATATTATCTTGATATATCACCAAATTGTCATAACTCGCATCATAATACATGTTTCAAAATCAGTCAGGAGAATTAATATAAAAAGGTTCATTTGTATCATATAAATAAACGTTCTCAACTCAATAGCTCATCAAGTTATAACAAAGGACTTCATAACCGGTCATAACCGGTCATAACCGGTCATAACCGGTCATAACCGTGACGGTGGTTTGGATATCTGATCTTAATTAGCATAGATTTGTTACGATTTTATTTCTCCGTTTATTCCTTTGGTTTTGTCTCAGTTTAGAAGATATATCAAACACTCGAGAGTATGTTTTATCCGAATACCAAACACTTCGAATTTCGTCAAAAATACTGGACGTAAATATTATTTACTAAACTGATATTGAATCAAGTTTGTGAATATTTATCTTATATTTCAGTTGTCGATGGTAGTATGTAACAAACAATATCTCTATTCAGACGTTAGTATTTGTTCTGGAAAATTTTAACCACTAAAATATTTCTAGCTTTGCAGGAATAGAAACCATTAGGTTATTTGGAGAAATACGTATACTGCTTTGATGATTTTCGTTTGAATAGTTTTGCTTTCTTCAATCAGTTTCAAAAATGGAATATTTGCCTTGCAAATATTTGCCTTGTAAACGTAAACATTTCATATTATTTATTTTAAAAGTAAGCAACAATGTTTATGGTGCACCTTCGTATTTATATTTTTCTTGAAGCTTAAGGGACGTGTTTACTTTTTATAAGATTTAATTTAGGCAAGAAGAAATGCAGCAATTCAAAGAAAACCCGTGAAACAAAATTAAAAAAAGGCAGTAGTTACTGTGCGAATTAAAAAAGCGTGAACACTTTGATTTAACTTTGACATGATCAAACCGCAAGAAGAATAGTCAGGAAACTCAAATTTACACTTTGTTTTTACAGAAAAGCTTTGCGAAAATAGCAATAAAATAAATACAGGAATGAAAGACCAATTTTTGGCAAATGAAAATCAAGCTTAAATCAAAGTGTTCACGCTTTTCTGATTCACACAGTAAAATTTATCCAAGGAAAACACATGGAATTAGTATTCAATTGTCTGGTATTTTTCACGGGTTTAACAAAATGAATCTATATTCTTATTTTCTCAAAATTACACAAAGTTGAACATCCATAATTTTTACTGAACTTTTTCTAGCTAAGAATAAGATATATTTTTAGTGAAGGTTGTTTGTAAGATTTTTTGCCAAATTCTTTGTTTTCTAAAACGCTGTGCAAAATTTTAAATTTTTCCCGCCAAAAGACTTAGAAAAATACGGGGCGCTCAAAATACGCATGCGCCAATTTTTAACATTTTTTTATCTTAATTGTTTCTGTAAGTAACATCTGTTTAATTTTTAAAATTTTCCCGCCAAAAAACTTAGAAAAAATACGGGCGCCCAAAATACGCATGCGCCGTTTTTTTTTATAAATATAATTATTTACTATTGCATACTTTGTAGTCAATTTTTTATATTTATTTATATTGTTCTAATTAAGATAAGTCAAATAAATGCAACAACAGTTTTCTTTGTCATTTTTATTATCTTTAATAAATATTTCATTCAACACAATAAACATACAAGTGTGTTTTGTCTTTCAATTATTTTTATTCATCTCTAATATTCTTTAATTAGTTAAGTAAATTCAATTACATCAATTAAAAAGTGTGAAGAAAAAAATTCTTCAAAATATATACTAAGTCTTTTGGCGGGAAAATTTGAACCAATTTGCACAGCGTTTCCCCTGACAACAATTTTGACAAAAAATTCAAAATGGCTTCCCTTAAAATTTCCGCCAAAAAACGTTTAAACACAACCTCGTACAAAACGGACAGATAAAAAAATAAGTAAAAGTTCAAGTTAAAACCAAGAAAAATTTTACTAAAAAATAGCTTTTTATTAAAACTATTTTTTAGCAAAATTTCACGTCGAGATTCTATCTGTCTTGTACGAGATTATGCCTACTAAACCAGCTCGCGAATTTTCGACCATTTTGAATGTGTGCAAACATGGCGCAAAATACAATGTTTGTACCTGGAATACGATGTCAAATAATTTCGGTAAAATTTCATTTCTGAAATATTCACAGTTTGTAAACGTAAGACAACTGACAAATGATTTTACTGAACAAGTTTGAAGGATGTAACTTTGCTGTGAAACGCGTAGTAGTGTTTATCAGTTTGCCATACATTTGTCTTCCAAAGACCAAATCAAGTCCACGAGAAAATTCACAGACAAATGGAACTAAAAACACAACTGAGCTAGCGCTTCACAATAAATTTACATCCCTCAAATTTGATAAGTAAAATCATTCGCCAGTAATCTCAAGACTACAGCCTGTAAATATTTCAGAAATAAAATAATACAGAAATTATTCAACACCGGATTACCATACAAACAATGTATTTCGCGCCATATTTACAACTCATTCAAAATGGCGGAAAAACCCGCGAACTGGCCTAACTCTTAAACAACACGGCAAGCTACAACCTTGACGAAAAATAACAACGGTTATCTAAAGCTGCTTCCAATTCATATAATTTCCAAAACTTTTCTATTTTGAAACCAAATCAAATCGAAACTTATTTGGATTAATTCACCTGACCGATTGTAGCTTGTTGTCGATGGCTTGCCATGTTGCTTAAAGTTAACAAAACAACTGTTGTATAGTTCTCAAAAATACAATCGGCTGGTTCTCAGGTTGATTAACTTCCAAAACTAACCCCATTTGCCCCTCGAATGATAACTGCTTAGCAAAACTTGCGCTGATAGTAAAAGACACCACAACAAACGTATAAATAATAAAAGCTTAAGAAAGCTCGATTAGCCGAGTTCGTTGGCCGAATTACGTTTCAGAATAGGCAGATATGTAAAGCGAATAAAGAAAGCGTGAACAACACTTTTATTTAATTTTGACATGATCAAACCGCAAGAAGAATAGTCAGGAAACTCAAATTTACACTTTGTTTTTACAGAAAAGCTTTGCGAAAATAGCAATAAAATAAATACAGGAAAAAAAAATAGACCATTTTTGGCAAAGGAAATCCAAGCGTTAAATCAAAGTGCTCACGCTTTTCTGATTCGCACAGTAAACAATGTCATTTTTTTATTCAAAGACCAAAAGTTTATCAAGATTTGATTTGTTCGAGAAAAATTCATCTATCCAATAAGCTATTTAATAAAAACTTTTATTGGCCAAGAAATAAAAATGGAAACTATGAAAACATTTCTATCAATTTTGTCTGCTTTTACAAAAAGGGTATGCACAAATGAAAGCAATAACGAATTTTGACGATCGGCAAGTTAATAATCTAACGAAGGCAACAGTGATATTGTTTTGGAGATATTCTGGTCAATTAATACAACCTTGAAGGCTGAATTTCGATACGAATTGCAAATTATCACTTATAGATTGCGTGTTTTGACGCTAAATTCAAATTCATTAAACTTGCGACTTATTTCACGAGCGTGATTTTATTACCGAATATTGCATCTAAAAATTCACAATTCACGCGTTGCCGAGAACATACGAGGAAAGTTTGAAAAAGTATCCAAACTGTGAAACAAAAGAAGAATTTTAATTTGTAGAAAATTCAGCGTCCACTGAAAAGACCAAAATATATAATGCAAATGACATGGTGCCAAAAGTGGGATGAACCCAATTTTGTAAGAGCACCGGTTTGTGTTGACAAATCAAAATCAAGAATATAAATTATAACAACTTTGAAATCGAAAATGACCTTTGTTGTGGTCTGTTTTAATATCAAACTGAGCCTATCCTAAATGCTGATTGTACTAGCTATCAAATTCGACGCATATCCAAGAAACCCATTGAACCAGACATTGCTTTTGAGAACTAAACTATACCAAGAGAACAGAACATGGCCGTTAATTTGAAATGTTTACATGCACACTTTTTTACCCAACTAGAATTTGGTGGAATAATGCACAGAAAAACTAGATATGTTCCATCTATCACCCGCCACGAATCAAATTCACCAGCCTCCCTCAAACTTGACGAAAACTACATATTTTGTTTCCCCCTCCCCCACCCCCGAATCAGGCCCGTTTTCGAGAAAGAAGTTTCACTTTCTGTTATAATTAGCAAGGCCGAAAACCTTTCTTTTGCCAATTTCCGTAGACCCCGTCACTGAAACAAGCCTATGTTCTGTTCTCAACAACTAAAGAAGAGTTATACAACTTTAAGTGGCACTGCATGGTGAAAATCCGAGAAACTGCAAGCGCAAACGCAGTTATATTTTGATAATTTTTTCCGACAAGACGGTATATAGCGTAAATAACATTTGCAATTCAATTCCATATTTGCGAGCGTCTATTTTTCATGCGCTTTGTAGTTTTCAACCTGCAGTGCCACTTAAAAACGGCATGGAACTTTGGGGCAAACCATAATACTCTCAAATTTGAAGAAAACATTTTGAATTTTCTAATAAAAACACCCCTGATCTCGACCAGTAGAAAAACAAAATCAAAAATTCGATATCAAGGAAACTGAAATAAATGTTTGCGTCTGTCAAATTGAGAGTTAAGTTGGATGGCCCAAAGTTCTCACCTTTTAAAAATATCCGACGAAATGGTGGACATTTAAAACCCTACATTGCTATTACAGTTTCAAAAGCCGCGATGCAGCATTTGTGCAGACAATTGGACTGTTCGAGTGTCAGCTCTTGCCTGACACTCGTCAACGTTAATTCAGTATAACTTACAATTGTAGTTCAAGAAGTTTTGATTTCATCTTTGTAGTAAATCAGTAATTTTGATAATATATTTACTGCATGCATACGGTATGCAGTTAGTTCAGCAACTCGAGCGCGCTCTAAATATTTACCACCATTTCTGTCGGAATATTTTAGCGTCATTAATATACACTCTTATCTTAGCCACGCTCCTCCAATGCTGGATGATCCATTTGAGATCCATTATTTTTCCGCTGTGGAGTCAGTCCTTCTTGTTGTTTTCTCCTTGTAGTTTCAAGTCTGTAAATTAAACAGAAACGAAGACATTTAGCTTCAGGGTTACAAAATCTAACATTTAACGCAAGAAACTTGCGAATAATAGCACACATTGTATAATAAGCTCAAATGGAAATAAATAGTTTGGACAATTGTTTTGAACGGCGTTGTTGCTTTAGCAGTAAAATAGTCGAGTTTCTTCGTTTAACGACTCTTTCGTCCTACACCAGGGCCCGGTTGTTCGAAAGCCGATCAGTAACGCTAATCCTGGATTAAAAGTCAATCGAGGTTTTGATTTCCGCACCTCTTGTATAGAAAAGTGTTTTTTACTGCTAATGTTTTGTAGAGTTTGAAAATACTCAAAGTCAAATTGAAGGATGAAAAATATAAACAGAAAACCCCACTTAAAAGTTACAAAACTGAAATCAATATTCACGCTAATCCTGGATTAGCATAATCGTCCTTTGAACAACCGAGCCCTGAATATTAAACTGTTAAAATGGTCACCGAACCAAATGCTTGAATTGCAAGCCTTCAATGTTCTTGTTCTCGTTCGAGGACGGAAAGAAAATATAGACATTCAAAACTCGTTCTCAGGAAGACCATTTACAGCGCGGACACTCGAACCGTGAACGCTTTGGCTTTATTTTGGCTTTATTTTGGCTTTATTTTGATTTTACTTTGACTTTATTTTGACTTTATTTTCACTTATTTTGTACTTATTTTGTATTTTTTTCAGGACTAGTGATTGGCTAGTTCTGAAATAAGTGAAAATAAAGACAAAATAAAGTCAAAATAAAGACAAAATAAAGTCAAAATAAAGCCAAAATAAAGCCAAAATAAAGCCAAAGCGTTCACGGTTCGAGTGTCCGCGCTGTAAATCCCTGTTTACAGTTCAACATTTTAAGCAAAGAAAATGTATCGACCGTTAACCTTCTCCCAAAGCGTAACCGCCGAACGCACGTGGAAACTGTAACGGCGCTATAAAAACTATTCCTCCCCTTCGACTGAACGGCAAAATTGCAAAGGCGTTACTGCTCACCTTCGTTTTGAAATAGTTGAAGTTTGATGTTTCTTCAGTGTCTCTTCATGGTGTTGTCTTCGGAAAGCCCAGCCTGGGTACGTTCACCTCTTCGCATGGCCGCGAAGTGTTTGGAGTGACACAAATTCTACAAGAAGTCATGAATATGGATTAAAAACTGAAGCCAATCCCTGACAAATACGTCACAGATTTAGGCGCGGATTGTTTTTGCACGCTTTTTCAAAAGCTTTTGTTGAATTCGTTATTGAGAGAGTAATTTTTGGAATATTATTGGCGAATTATCCGCAGGACTTATGTGCAGCCATCCTTCGGGAATGAAAACTTTACATTACATGGAACGGTTTCTGATAACTTGTGTAAACGTCGCGTTGGAAAAGTTTAAAAGTCCTTTTTTTGCCGTCCCCGCGATCGTTTTTACCCGAAGACCTAAAAACGAAAAATGCAATGACTGTATTCCATATTGTTACGTCATCGGGTGCTTTTACCGACGAAAATTTCCCTGTTGATTCAAAAATCTCCATTTTAAAATTTAAAACGTTTGCGAAAGTTTCGGTGATAAATAATCACATTTTAAAAACACTTCGGCCCTATATAGTGCCGCTAAACCATGCAATCAAAGGTAGTTGCATCTGACGTCGTCAAAGTTAAAAGGGAACACTTTTCGGTGGCGCTCCGCCCAGAGGTTCAAACCCTTATACTTTTATACACCATAGTCTACTTACCATTTTTGACAGAAACTGTAAGCCTTTCATATACCTTTCCATATAAAATGGTACCCCTTTCACATTACCTGCAGTAGAAACACTGCATCCCTTTTCTATACCCTTGGAATTAACTTAATGAACGTTAGGTGCGTCTGTTCGAGATAGTTTGAAAGGCTCTTTAAAATACCTAAATGGCAGTTTTCCCTACCATTTTCTACACTTCAACTCGTGAAATCCCTACCCTTTTATATACCTCCAGCCTGAAAAAGGTACCCCTTTCGGGCGGAGCCTCTCCGTACAGTCCATTATAACGAGTATCCCCCCGGGCGGTGGTTAAACAAACAGCAGTAACATAAAAAGGTGTTTACCATTAGATAGATAATTTGCCGTGGTGAAAAGGAGACACTTTTTGGCGATGATTCAAGAGACATCGGGTGGTCTTCGGCAATTTTCGGGAGACTATCGGAAATATCTGCTGACCGTCCGATTACGTTCGAAAATCTTCGGACACCTCGGGTAATTTTCGGCAATCTTCGGAAGGGTTCGGGTCATCTTCGGAAATCGTCGGGGTCAACTTTGCGCTCTTCGGAAGTCCTCGAGCGATCTTCAGAATAATTTTGCCTTGGGCATTCCAAAATTTTAAACGAAAAATGCGCTCTGTCTTATCCAATCAGAATTCAGTAATTTTGCCCTACATGTTTGGTTTATAAGGGTCGAATGTTACAGATTGAAAAATTGCAGAAGTGAAAAAAACATTTTGATAGTGTATAATTAACACATTACATTTTCTTGTTTAATTTGTGAAGTGTTGCATTTCGGTATATTTAGCATTGGAACTAGAAGCATTGAAGCCATAAAATAATGGGTAAATATAGACTGATTCAGATGAAATTGGACTAGAAGAACCCCGCTAACTCGAACTCGGTTAACTCGAATTCCCCGCTATCTCGAACTCCAACCCATTCCCCTTGCCCTTGTTTTTCAGTCATTTACTATCGGCTAACTCGAACCCCCGCTATCTCGAACTATTTTTTGGTTCCCTTGGGAGTTCGAGTTAGCGGGATTCTACTGTATAACACAGAAAAATTGATCAGAGAAATTTGAAATAATTTGTGCAGTATAAACACAAGCCATCCCAATAGTTACTCTCTCGACTAAAAATAACATTTCACTGAGAAAGTAATGGATCTTTAAACAATTTATTTTTTCTTGAGAATGACAATTTCAACCAACAATGGTGAAAGTGATTTAGCATGACGAGTTGGATGGGCTACAAGAGGTACTATACAGTGAAAGTACGTCAGAATAGATGGCGGTTCTTGCTCATTGTTATTGGGTCGTGACTAGAATGGATAGCCCAAAATCAGATTAGACGTTACCCTAATCCACAAAAGAAAGCTAAAAATTCTCGGGGCTATAGTAGGCTAACCGGGGCGCTATTCTCGGGGCTAATCAGTGCTATTATAGGCCAACTGGGGTGCTAAAGTAGGCTGATCTTATTTTGGGCTATCCATTTAAGGCATAGCCATTGTTATTGGCCCAGTCCTCCCGGTCCACTCAGTGAAGGGCAAAATGGACGACCGCTGGCCGGTTTTAGATTCTCCCAGTAGGCTCGATTAGCTCTGAAAATAAGAAAGTCACAAAAGTGTTACAGTTTGGTTATGACAATAACATCGGTTTTGACAAGAAAAAACAAGGACAATCAATACAAAGTCAAAAGTATTTGCAGAAAAGAGAACAAACAATGTCTCACTGTGGACAAATTTCGGAAATATATAACCAGTTTTGACAAGGTGTTGGTACATTAATTTGCGTTTTAAACTTCGATCTTGATTGCACTGTGTACACCCAGCTAAGTTACGTTCTACATAGAACTACTGGAAAGTGAAAAATGCGGCATTTTCCTAATTAGGAATTTAGATCAGCAACGATATTCCAAAGTTGGAAATGGAGCAGTTTTCAGTTGTGTCGAAAATAACCCGGAATTGCTTTGGTTTTGCTTTACTGTGATTGGTTTTAAAAATCTCGTGCCACCTACTCAACCAATCAGAATGCAAAACCAAAACCAATCGTGACTTGGTCGCGCGCGTTTTCCCGCGCTTGGCGCCGGTTACTTGTATTTGCTTTGAGTTCTCATTGGTTCGTTCTGTTGTCTACGTTTGTTGTGATTGGCCATTGTAATTGCTTTGGTTTTGGTTCTACGACACTGAATTGAAAACCGCTCTAATTACCAAATATATTTTACTCCATAAAAATTGGTTTAACTTTGAATGTGATCATAACATTGAAAGCTGCATGGAGCTATCCCCAATCTCACCTTGCTCGGACATCGGCTACCGAGTGGTGTTTGAGTGCCTCTCCCCAGGAACTGTGCTTTTCGCTAGCGGCGGGTAAGCGGCCTCGTTCCGGAGCCAACTGAAAGAAAAAACAACATTTCTAGCACATAAACTACGTATACCATATGAACGCTTGTTACGGATACCACTAAGATTATATTATTTATTGTAAGCTTTGGAATTTGGTCCAAGGCATTCTCTGTCGACTATAAAGTTAACAATTAATAAGAAATGGAAAATGGCCAAATGCAAGTACGAGAGGACGTTTGGGAGCATTCGAATTATGTGAAGCCGAGCCACAGGCGAGGGTTTACAAGTACTTTCGAATTCTACCAAATTTTCTCGTGTCTACATTAGCCGTTATGTAAACAAGAAGCGGCCGTTTTACGTCATAACAGTGTTTATTTGTATAACCTCATGCAAAGCGACTATATAGCCAATCAGAGTAACGTTTTAATCTCAAATAATGATCCTTTATTATTATATGGTAAAGATAAACCATCTTTACACGAGCTGAGATTTTTTTCTGTAACTCGCAGCTTACTAACTTTAATATTTGTAATCATTCAAAAAGGAATTGCATAATTTTAGCTTGTTTAGGTCCCCTGTCAAGGCTCAAGTCTTGAACACCTTGAAAGCAGTCTAGATTAGTAGTAGCTAGCGGTTGAGTTCGTCTGCGACGACGCAGGCTAACGTCGTAGTAGCAGGCATTAGAGGAAACTTGGGAACGTGGTATAGGGGAGTGCGTCGAGAAGAGGAGGCAACCTCTCACTACCCCCTCCCCTCCAAAAACAAAAAGTGCCCACAGGTCCTACCTCTTCCGCGATAGCCCGGATGTGGTATGGCTCAAATCCACAGCATCCGCCGATATACCTCACTCCCATATCATAGGCCCGCCGAGCGTACTTATGCACGTCCCAACGAGTTAGTGTACGAGGCTCCATGGCTAAACAAATGAGCAATAAATATGTTCAATTAATATCTGTTTCTTAATTAATTGTATTCCTGATATAGGCCGATCTTTACTAAGGTCACTGCATTTTTAACTTCATCCATAATAAAACAGACGTTTGAATATTGCTGTGTGGCAAGGGTTGCCATGCAGTTATACAACCTTCTGGAAATGTAACGTTTTTCGTTCAATATTCAACAGGCCCCTCTCATATTCCATTTTATTATACGGACGTAAGTGTTTTACTGGAAAATAGACCACTCGTAAAATTCATACGAAACTACATCCGGGACCCTAGTGGTGTACAGTGGAACGGACACCTACGGGCTAAAGAAAACTGGTCGTAATAACGGGCTGGCCGTAATACAGGGTAGTTGTGGTGTCACCGTAAATGTACAACAAAAGCGACTAAACGAGCACTGAAGGCAACCTGAACCAATTTACAGGAAGATCCGAAAAGAGACACAAAATCGTCAAAACAATGAAAACCTGCTTATAAAAACCTGCTCATACGGGGTCATTGCGTCAATGATTTGCAATATTTAATCCATCGCCGCGTTTGTGGCCGTAAGGGGTGAAATTAGAAAAAATAATATAGGCGCACGGGCGGGATCGCAAAATCTGGACGTTGGCCGTATTACGAGGTGGTCGTATTAAAGGGGTTTTTTATACAAGAGATTAAGTGCGATTTCGCCGGGCCAAAGAGAGGTGTGGTCGTAATAACGGGGTGGCCGTAAGGCGGGGTTTCACTGTATTTTCCATATCCTCACTAGTGAGGATATCAATGGCGTCATTTCCCACTTTTACACGGTTGTTTCTTTAACTTTGAATTTATTCGTATTTTTTCTATAATTTTATAATAAAAAGAAAATTACATGGTGGCTTAAAAATGTGAATTTTATTTTCTCGTGTTAAAAACAATATTTTACTCAGTTTTGTAACTTTTCAGTGAGGTTTTCTGTTTATATTTTTTGTATTTCTGTTTTGACTTTGACTAATCTTTAACTTTAGAAAACATTAGCAGTTTAAAACACTTTTATACAAGAGAAATTAAAATCTTGTTTAACTTTTAATCCTGGATTAGCGTTAATCGGCTTTCAAACAACCGGACCCTGGGTTCTAATAATTCAACAGAAACACAGAAAAGTGTTTCTGCTAATTATTATCTAATGATGGGGAGGTAGGGACAGGTGGCGGTAATCTGGGATGGAAGGGGTGGAAAGTCTATGGGAGGTGGGAGAAGAGAGGGTGGGAAGAGGGATTACCAAGGCAGCAGGAACCAGACCCCCCTGCCCCCCTAAATGTTTTGCAATATTGCGTAATATTTTGCCTAAGACAAAGCACAAAGAGGCAGGAACCACAACAGAAATGGCGGGAACCGGCGGGAGTACAAGATACAGGAAGTGGGAAGTTCAGACCCCTCTGCCCCCTCCCCCCAATGGTTACTGAATCAAGGTGTCTGGGTTCAAGCATAGTCTAATGTGTTGTGTTCTTGGGAAATACACTTTACTCTCACAGTGCCTCGTTCTCTCTACCCAGGAATATAAATGGGTACCAGCGAATTGTTAGGGCGACCTAAAAAAATTCTGGAAGTTAACCTGCGATGGACTATCTCAGGGTAACAATCCTCCTACCTGCTAAGGAACTGAAGTAAACTCACTACAATAGGCTCCGAAATATTTTCTCTATTTTATGTTGTACCAATAAAATAAAAATAAAAGGGAACTCACCAAACGGGTTTTCAGGTAAAGCCTGAAATCCTACAATCCCGGCATCTGGACTATGATAACCAACTGGCTGTACCATCAGATGACACTTGAGTCCTGCCTTGTCTAACGCCTCTTTCATTAAACCAATGGTCTCTAAACTCTTTTCCGGGTCGAAGGAACAGTTGACACCGATAATATCAGCCCCTGAATAGTAAATAAAAAAACTTGTAGTTGATAAAACAGTTACAGGCAACTGTAATATTATTATTTAATTAGAGACATTTTTGATTCGCTGTCAAAAGTAATTATGTGCAAGAATTAATGAGCACGTACATGTAATGTTACATGATCAGCTGTCACTTCAAATAAGTTACACTGAAATGTCTCACAGTACCTGCCCTTGCTAGTCTCACGGCGCATTCTCCTGGTGGCACGTTCTTTCTGTCACCTTCAGGCCCGATACACATCGTGATGGCTGTTGGTTTCCCTGTGGATTTTATCACCTCTACTGCCCATTCAGCCTCCTCTACGTTCCCAAAGAACTGACGGGAGAGTAAGTGAGAAATTTAAGAGGAATAAGTAGAAGGAGCAGTACTGTAACTTAATCTCAATCAGTGCCAAATAACTTAAGCGAGCATGGTATCCATAGGTCACACAGTGAGTAGACTCCGGGGGGGGGGGGGGGGGGGGGGGACCCATACGAAAGTGACGGGGATGCTCGTCGTTCCTTTTAGGGGTGTAAATTACGGATTTTGGACCCCCTTAGGGTGTTCAGGACGGAATGGCGACATTTTTAGCCATCAAGGTATCTTTTAGGGTTGCACGCGAAGAAAAAAAAAAAACACCGTCATACGGTGTATGTATAATGGTAGCTTTTAGGGTCAAAAAAGGCTTGGACCAGATTGGTCCCTTTTAGGGGTGTAATTTGAAATTTCGACGAGCATCCCCATCATCGGAGGGGGGGGGGGGGGAGGGGGGATGCTCACGTTTGGGGTCCATGCACGAGCGGTGAAAGCCGTGCACGCACGACGGCTCACATGTGATTATCGTGGCTTTCGCTGCTCCTGTGTGGGCCCCAAATGTGAGCCTATAGTTAGATAAAGCAAAGGATGAGAAATACTTAGCCTGCATGCAAACATGTCCTATTTCCTTCTTGTGTCGCAAGAAGGAAATAGGAGATGACTACCGTGGCAAGCTAAGACACATTAGGTAACAGGAAACCACTTTGCAATAAGAATTAAAATATGATTAGGACACACTTACCTCAGCAATAAGAATATCAACATTGTTCTGGATAAAAATCTCAATTTCGTTTCTAAATTTCTTCATCACGACATCTTTTCCAGCACCTTGTGAATATAGAACAGCAGTCTGACAGATACATCCAGCAACATATGCCCCTCCTTCTTGAGCCACGCCCTTGGCAAGGTCACACGCTGCCTGGTTTATATTTCTTGTCTGAAAGAGAGTTGGAACAACATTAATAATTATTGATCTCAAATAAAAAATCAAAGGCTCGTTGAGCCAACTCGTGAATGAATTAACATGCATAAATTTAAAATAGTGGGATTAAAGTTTACAGCCCATTGACCGAGCGAGTGAAATTTGTCCACCAAATGCTATAACCTGTTCATTGCTTTCGCATTCATGCATATGAGTTAACAATAGGCCTGAACATGGTTCCCACCACCTTGGGAATCCCATTTCCCACCCTATCTCTTCTCTGGCTTCCCATTTGAAACAAGCATTCATTCATTAATGCAAATGAAGTGCAATAATCTGAATATATAATTTGTCCACATGCAGCATCATTGGTCATCAATCATGGTGATAATATACACACCCCATATTTAGCTTGATCACCTTCTAAGTCATCATCCATCGAGAAAGTGAATGCTTGAATGATATCAGCTCCTGCTCGCTGAAACTCCCGATGAATCTGCCGAACTAAAACATATTTAAAGATGGTTGAGGGAAAAGAAGAAAGGACTGGAGGGAAAGCGGGATGGAGGGAGGGAGAGAGGAAGGAAGGAAGGAATTAAATAAGGAAGGAAGGAAAGGGACAGAAGAAGAAAAGGAGGACGGAATGTAATCTCATACCCAGATCTCCCATGGCCAGGCACCCCATGCTGAGTGGGGTCTGGATACAAGATTAGAAGGAAGGTAGGAAGGTAGGAAGGGACAATATGGATCATTTTTGCAAGTACAATATTACCTACAAATGAGTAAACCTAAAAAAATAATAGCAATAATTTGCTCTGGTAGGAAATACCGAAGAGGAGATGTTGCTCCATTTAAAAAGTAGCCTGCAAGCAGGCTCACATTTGGGGTCCATGCATGCGCTAGTGGCAAAAGCCGCGAGAATCATGCGCGAGTCAGCAATTAGTGAAGCAAGCCAGCGAGAAAGTGAGCCTGCACTCAGATCCCTGATCCACCCCGCTGAAAACACAGGACTCGCGTAAGCTAATTAAATTTCAGCATTGACAACAGAGTTGTTAATTCCTCATGCAGTGACCTTGCTTCGGCAATCTGGTCTTGAATAATGATGGTAAGCAGGCAGATTGCTAGCACACGTGCACACATGTAAAAGCCTTCGTGTTGTTTCGCAGTTTGTTGGCCGTCACATACATGTTTGTTTGAAACACTAAACTTTTTCCATATGCAAATTCTGAGTACGTCACACTTCATGAGTAGATTTTTGACACCAATATCTTGCTTAAAATTGATGTCAGAAAACCAACTGAAACTCGCTGCATGTTATCCTGCTAAATGACTACATGTAACTCAGTAGTATGTACATGTAACTTAATTGGTAGGGATCCACTTGGAGTGTTTGTCGGCGTGTTTCGCCGCTCGTGCATGAATCCCGAGCCTGCTCGCACGCTAAATGAATTAAAAAGCATTATTACAGACTTATAAACTGACCTCCATCTGGATGTTCCACTGTGCATTCAGGGGTCCAAGGTCCTGCTTTCACATATCCACGTTTTTCCAAAGCATATGTCATCCCTCCATCTCCTACTAAAACCTCGCCAGCATTAAGCCGCTCCAAAATACCACGCTATAACAGGATGGAAATACAACTCAGTTAGCAGTCAAAGGGGTTACATTGAACTCTCTCTAAGATGGACACCTTCGGGACCGGCACAAACTGTCCGTCTTAGAGAGGTGTCCGCATATAGAGAGTTTAGATACAGTAACATGACTGAAAAATGGCATGCAGGGACCAACACCAAGTGTCTGTCTTATAGGTGTCCGTCTTATAGAGGTGTCCGTTAAGAGAGAGTTGACTGTACTGGCGAATGGTCGTTAAAAAAACTGAATTTCATGGGTCTCACAGTCTCGTTTTTTGAGCCGTTTTGGAGTCTCAAAATCTCGCTCTCACAATCAAAAAATTAAAAAAGTCTCGGGCTCGCAGAGAAAAATGCTAATCTCACACCATATAAAAAAAATCTCAAATTTACTATTCGCCACCCCTAGTCAGGAGGAATGACGTTGGAAAATAATAATGTTTCTACCCAGGCTAGCTATAGGTGACCAGTTGAGTGTCAGTTACCTAAAAATTAAACTTGCACACATCCAAGTAGAATTATCATGTATTTAAAGTTAATGTAAAATTTGCTTTAAATTTCCAGTAGTGCGTTTCTGTTTCCTTTTTGATAATTTTACTAAGTAAGGTCAAGATATGTACAAAATTCTGATAAGCCTCACTGAATATAGTAAGCCCATGGGACTTTCATCCAAAATTAAAATTCTCACTTGGTTGTCAATCAAAAAACTCATTAGTTATGTATTTTTATGCATGTTTTGTGTGAACAATTCACTGACGGAGTAGCCTCCTACGCAGACGCTCTTTGGGCTCGTCACGCAATCTTTCCTCCCCCACGAACGTCTGCTCAACGGAGCGGGCACTTCCGTTCTCCGGCCGTTTTACCAATCATGAGCTGCGTAATATTTGAAATTGACACCCGCGGCTAGAAGTAAAAAGTCCGGTAGATTTGTTTATATCAACCATGGATGCTAGAAATGAGCAATCATTCAATCGTATATTATATTATTAAAACTGAAAAACCAACAGATATATTTTGTCTGCCACTGCTTTATTACATGAGCTTCATCGACCGCAATTGCACACACTGCCCTCGGTAAAATTCTCTCGACATCTCCAGCCGCGTTTTTCAACGGCTGCAACGGCGACTGCTTTATCGATGAAACGGAGTTTAAGACAAACCTATCTATATACTTCACGTTTTCCTCGTCGATCTCACTGAGGGCAACGGCTGGATTTCTCTGCTTGTCGAATGTCGACCTGGTCTTTCATCAGAATTACGTGCAGTGACACAACAACAACAATGATCAACAATCTGCAGAAATGGTGTCGAAAATCCAGTCCTCGATCAGGTTGACTAATATATCGGACTTCTTCGCCACAAATTGTATTTAATATGGCTTAAATTTGAAGCGCATTTACTCTCACTGTAACATTAGAAGTCTTAGAAATTTCTTGCACGGCACGCTCTAACGGCTATTAGTAAAAATCTACTGTACACTAATGCAAATGAGACAATCTGATTGGCTGAGCTACTCTACACCATCAGCCATTATTAGTGTACAGTGGCTGGAGGTCGTGCACAAAATTGCGGTTTCTTCTCGTTTCTCCGAAGTAACGAAGTTTCGGAAGAAGATTTACTGAGTTAATACTAGACAATACTAATTAAAACAATTAGATTATTCGCTCTCAATTTCTATGATGTGATAGTTGATTCGGCCTACGGCCTCATCAACTATCACATCATAGAAATCTCGAGCTCATAATCTAATTGTTAATTGCTGCGGGGTCAAAGTCCCGTTTTCCACAAACTAGAAGAGAAGCTGTGATTGGCTAATCTCTGAGAACGGAAGTGGCCGCTCCGTTTAGCAGACATCCGTGGGGGAGGAAAGATTGCGTGACGAGCCCAAAGAGCGTCTGCGTAGGAGGCTACTGACGGAGGTAATTTATTTTTATTTAATTATTCCATTTTTCTTTCTTTCTTTTTTTGAAGGGGGGGGGGGGGGGGTAGAGGGGAGGGATAACAAGAGGTACTTTCAGGCAAAATCTGGGTAAAACAGAAATATTCCAAATGAGGAGTTATCTAAAAAATTACCATACACAAAAAAAGTTGGTTGGGCATGGCAATGGAATACTTCGAGTCAATTTTGAGAGATTTTAGGATATTTTTTTCGATCCGATTGGATTAAAAATCAAACACAAGGAATGCAATATTGAACAATCACACAATTTTGTAGGTTCAATTATTATAGTGTATGATTACCAAACCCAACTGTTCAATTAGTAATTAATCAGCTTCCCCGAGGGAGGGGGGGGGGGGGGGGGGGGGGAGAAGGAGGGCTGATGTGGGGGCTAATACACAAAGTTAACGTTTGTGTCCCTTTCTATTAAAGGCAAACGCCCAACAAGACTTCTAAGGTCGAGATGACTGTCTTAGAATAGGGCCAATTTAGACTGCACAACTTTGTCGCATGTGACATACATAGGACAAGCCTATTACACAAATTATCTAGGTAAACTAAACCTACAACTTGCCTACAATTGTCGTGTGTGACACGAAAATTGGCCCTGCAATCGTCATACATAAATCTAAGGGGTGGACCATTTAACTTCTGAGGGGAGGGGGTGGGTGATTTGGTATAGGTGCAATCCGCTCCTGCACAATAATTTTTTTCTCGGGGCATGTGTAGGGCCGTGTGCATGATATTTTTTCTGAAGTTGCCTGTATCAGCCTATCAGGTAGTGCCTTGCAGGAATTTTGTTTTGGCAGTGGTTGTGTGGATGAATTGTTTTTTCGTATAAGTGTGCTTGCAGTTAAATCACAGGTAACCCAAGCGCTCTATATGAGTATTAAAATAGCTAGAAGTTTTAAAGCAGTTGTCAAAACAATGAATGGAAATTAAAGTTTTATTTACTTCACCCTTATCACTGTTTGTTCACTGTCTTTGTAGTTGAAATGATTTTGGAGTGATTTGGAGCGGTTTGGAGCGGTTTGGAGCGGTTTTGAGGGAGTTTTTGTTTTTCGATGTATATCTATATATATAATAGGACAAGGTTGGAATCAAGCCGAACGAACAGGCTGACAATACGATCGATTTTCTCCTACAAAAACCTCTCGGAACTCATTTTAATCTACCGTACACAACAAGAGATTCCTATCCCACCTTTTTTGCCAGTCATTACACAGTTACATCGATTCTTTAGCCGTAAAGAACCACGAAAAAAGTCCATTCACAATGACTTCGTCGCCATTTATGCGTGGCACAACAAATCGTCCACGCTATGCGCGGGAAGGCCTGGGAAAGAGACCCCACCGGGTAGTAGACGGGAATTTTAGCACGCGAACAAACGAGTGCTCAGGTCCACCCGGCAGCATCAACGTGGGGTGAGCACTCGTTTGTTCGCGTGCTAAAATTCCCGTCTACTACCCGGTGGGGTCTCTTTCCCAGGCCTTCCCGCGCATAGCGTGGACGATTTGTTGTGCCACGCATAAATGGCGACGAAGTCATTGTGAATGGACTTTTTTCGTGGTTCTTTACGGCTAAAGAATCGATGTAACTGTGTAATGACTGGCAAAAAAGGTGGGATAGGAATCTCTTGTTGTGTACGGTAGATTAAAATGAGTTCCGAGAGGTTTTTGTAGGAGAAAATCGATCGTATTGTCAGCCTGTTCGTTCGGCTTGATTCCAACCTTGTCCTATTATATATATAGATATACATCGAAAAACAAAAACTCCCTCAAAACCGCTCCAAACCGCTCCAAAACCATTTAAAACTACGGAGACAGTGAACAGACAGTGATAAGGGTGAAGAAAATAAAACTTTAATTTCCGTTCATTGTTTTGACAACTGTTTTAAAACTTCTAGCTTAATATTACGTTACTATTACTCACATAGAGCGCTTGGGTTACCTGTGGTTAAATGGCCCCTAAGCCCCCACATTTCCCCCACAACAAGGGTACAAATTTGTTGCAAAGTCCCCAATTCTCCTTGGGGAAGCCGATGACAAGTGCATACGTTCTTCGATTGCTGAACGGCCGTGATACGTAACGTAACGCAACATACGTAACGCAACAACATAACGCAGATATTGATCGCTTTGGAAAGATAGATAAACTTTTATTATTCCAATAGCAGCTAATATAATAGCTACGATCTGATACTTTTTTACGTGCGGTTATAAGCTTAAGCTTATATCTACATTTATTTTCTCAAACAAATCGACTGAGTGATTGTATTGCGAAATCCAGTACAGTGGGTACTCGATAAGTGCATAATTTTCGAAATAAATGCAAAGATTAAGAAAGTTTTCAGTTTACTTTTCAGAGTGTCAGACCAGTACCCTGCGAGCAGAGTCGCTTTCGATCTTCCTGGACAAGTAGCTGTAGCGTTCAATTCAAAAGCTAAATATAAGCTTATTTTGCATAGCTACAATACTCTACACTCACCTTTTCAGCATTCGACATTGTAGAGTCCAAACCTATTTCCAAACGATTGAGGATAAAGATCGGGATCGATAAAGGAATGGTCTACTCTTGCTCAGGTCCGGTGGGATCTGTCCTCGTGTACCGTTTATACACTACGTTACACACAATAATTACATAACCGAGGAATACAATGGTTACATGTATTCCCTTGTTCACTAACAAGAGCATCAGGTTTTTCAAGGAAGGCCTGGTCGACTTGTCCGCCCATTTTTGGAGACTTTCTTTTGCAATTATATTCAAAGAAAACAAACCGGTTGGCGACTCGTTCGCGACCGAAAGCCCAACCTCGTTCCCAGGGGGGTAGGGACAAAACGTGGGGTAGGCCATGTGGCCTAGGCCATGGGGTAGGCCATGGGGTAGGCCGTGGGTAGGCCATGGCCTACCGGTGGTTAATTTCCTAAAAAAAAATAATAATTTGGGTAAAAAAAATCGCTTGAATACAGTCAAATTCCGATGGAAAGCTTTCTGAAGCCTCCAAGCCTATACCTAAATGGTTAGTGGATTTATTTCCAGGTGCAAAACGATCTAAAACGATGTTTTAGTAACTACAGCAAGTAAGGATGTTTGGTGCGTGCCGAATTTTCCGGAATTTTGGTTGACTTTTCTAAGAAAACGACCGGCTTTGAAAAATTACATTACGGGTTTCTGAAGCAAATATTATATACACCCAACACAGTAAAAAACGTTTTTTATTACTCTCCCCGAGGGGCTTTTCAGAGTTTTCAGAGGAAGACATTCTTTGCTTATATCACCAGTATAAGGGATGGATCTACAAGTGGCCTTACAGTTTTTTATTTATTTGGAGTACTTATCTGAGATCGCGAGCTCATGTTTATAGCCACTGTTTTGTTATGTTGTGTCGTCACGCAACGCTTCTCCCAAATAACTTGATGGATGTCTTGATGGGGACTGTTTCACGTAATCGCACACATCTTTAGCTTTCCATCGGAATTTGACTGTATTCAAGCGATTTTTTTTTACCAAATTTTTTATTTAGGAAATTAACCACCGGTAGGCCATGGCCTACCCCATGGCCTAGGCCATGGCCTACCCCATGGCCTAGGCCACATGGCCTACCCCACGTTTTGTCCCTACCCGTTGTTGTGGTGCTTCAAATCCAGCCGGATTTGGAGCCGTTTATTTTCCTAAATTTTACAACTCCCAAATATACCCCAAAATCACCCAAAAATTTACAAAACACCCCATAACATAGATTCATGAGATGAGCATAGAGTTTTTGGATTGCTTGAAACGTGAACGAGATATTTCCATTAAACCCATGTTAAGTGGCAGAAAAATGGCATTCATGTGTACCCCCGCCTTAAACCTGGACTTTGATGTATTGTCATCAATTTACACTGAATTGCAACGTTTTCTAGCGTGGTATTTTGGAGCGGCTTAATGCTGGCGAGGTTTTAGTAGGAGATGGGGGAATGACAATGGCTTTGGAAAAGCGTGGATATGTGAAAGCAGGACCTTATACACCTGAATGCACAGTGGAACATCCTGATGGAGGTCAGTTTCTATGCAGTAGATCATAAGAACAGTTTGTAATGATGCTTTTAATGGGAGCTACGTCACAGATAGCGTTAGTTCGTTGTTCGTAATCCTTCTCAATCTTTCTGTCCCCCCTTTGGGGTTTCCTACCATAGAAATCAGTACATCCCTCCTCTCTCTCCCTCCTATCCTTCCTTCATTCCTCCTTTCCTCTCTCGCTCCCATCCTCTCTCCCTTCCATTCTGCCCCCCCCCCCCACCTACTCCCTCTCTCTCCCTCCCTCTCTCCCTTCCATCCTTCCTCCATACCATTCTTCCCTCCTTCCTTCCTCCCTCCCAGTTCCTCTCTCGCTCCCAGTCTCTCTATCCTGTTTTCCCTCCAGTCCTTTCTTCTTGTCCCTCAACCATCTTTAAATATGTTTTAGTTCGACAGCTTCATCGGGAGTTTCAGCGAGCAGGAGCTGATATCATTCAAGCATTCACTTTCTCAATGGATGATGACTTAGAAGGTGATCAAGCTAAATATGGGGTGTGTATATTTAATATTATCATCTTGATTGATGACTATTGCATCAATGAACTTTTCAGTAATGCTAATGAAAATTTATTAAATTAGTGGGGTGGGGGGGGGGGGGGATAGGGGAACCCGGAAGTAAAAAGGGGCGGGAACCCGGGAGTACAAGGTACAAGAAGCGGCAAGTTCAGACCCCCTGTTCCCTTCCCCACAAACTAATTACCCAAAATGTTCAGGCCTATTGTTTTTTTTATTTGAGATCAAATATGCTCCAACTCTCTTTCAGACCACCAAAATAAACCAGGCAGCGTGTGACCTTGCCAAGGGCGTGGCTCAGGAAGGAGGGGTATATTTTGCTGGATGCATCTGTCAGACTGGCTTTTTATATTTACAAGGTGCTGGAAAAGACGTCATCATGAAGAAGTTTAGAGAACAAATCGAAATTTTCATCCAGAACAATGTTGATATTATTATTGCTGAGGTAAGTGAGTCCTAATCATATTTTAATTCTGTTCGTTCAATAAAGTGTCTTAGTCTGCGTTACAGGCGCTGGAGTTTAATTTTTTAGAACGCGAGTTTTAAGGGGCGCGCGCGAGAGAAAAGAAACGCGAGGGAAAAGACGCGCGAGGAAGAAAGGAAAAAGCTAGTTTCCCTTTTCTCGCCTCGCGCGTCGATCTCTTGCCTCAGTCGTACTCTATATACTCCAGCGCTGCTATGCAGGCTAAAGTGTGTTAAAATGTTCAAGCAAGCAACCGTGGACGACAATCCTGCTGGTGCACGTTGGATCAACTAGTGATCTAATCGGCTTAAACAAGTGAAAATATACTGTTGAAGCAGAGACCGATACAACGTAGATTTTTTAAGTTTTTGAGTACTATATTTCAACTGGCCAAACCAGTCTTCTTCAAGTACAATGAGGAAAAATTACATTGTAATACGTGTTATATAGTAGCTACTAACAGTTTTTGCGCATGCAATAACGGAAATACGTCAGACAAATAGATTGACAGTAAAACAATAAAATAAAATAAAGTGTGTTAGCTTGCCACGCTGGAAAGGGAGGATGGCTTAAAAGACAGGGGGACTTAATTGAACTTTGATGGTGGATGCAACCTGGTGAAAAAGTACTAAGAAAGCGTGCACACAAGGATTAGAGAGTAAAAGAGTTGATAGCTGGTATTTCTTATTATTATACATTCAACTCACTATCTCTTTTCTGATTGGCCGAAAGCGTACAGTGAATTTTCAAAATCAGCGCCTTTGAAAGCATCTACGTCATCTACCTGCAGATTATACAATAATCATGTCAAGTGCACTCAAGGTCACGGGTAATCATGTCAAGTTCGCGAGAGGATCACGGGTAATAACGGGTAATCATGTCAAGTTCGCGCGCTTTGCGTTGCTTGCCGCTTATAAGTAAACAACATCGTTGGCAGAAGCATTATTTTTGTTTCGTTGAATGTATAATAAAACAATTATTAGATTCGGTTTTTGTGATATCCATAATAATCAAGGTCTCGGTAAGAGTTATCAGCCTCAGCCTTCGGCTTCGGCTGATAACTCTTACCTCGACCTTGATTATTCTGGATATCACAAAAACCTCATCCAATAATTGTTAATTATTTGCTTTATCCGACTACATGCTCACTTACTGTCCCCTCTCCCTTCAGTTTTTTGGGTACGTAGAAGAGGCTGAATGGGCGGTAGAGGTGATTAAGTCCACAGGGAAACCCACAGCCATTGCAATGTGTATCGGACCTCAAGGTGACAGAAAGAACGTGCCACCAGGAGAATGCGCTGTGAGACTAGCAAGGGCAGGTACTGTGAGACATTTCAGTGTAACTTATTTGAAGTGACAGCTGATCATGTAATATTGCTTGCTCATTAATTCATGCACATCATTACTTTTGACAGCGAATCAAAAACGTCTCTAATTAACTAATAATTATTACAGTCGCCTGCCGTGAACTGTTTTATCAACGCGAATAAGGCCATCCCCATAAAATGTTTTGTTTCCCATCGCCCCGGCTCTTTCTCGTGAAAGTGGGTCGAGAAACGAAATATTGACTAATTAATACATAAATAATTCCAAGCGAGCCTTGATTATATCTTCCCCATGAACCACCATTTTGAAACGAGCCGATATCACTCTGAAAGGTGTTCGAAGACGTCATTACTGGGCTGATTTAGATGTCAGAATGATTTTAAGATATAAACAAAACATTTTAAGCTTGGTAACACCCGAGAAAAGGTCGCAGGCAATGAATTATAATTTTTTTTTACTTTTTGAAAAAATTGGATCGGTCGGGCGATGGGAAACAAAACATTTTATGAGGATGACCTAAGTTCTTTTTATCATTCAGGGGCTGATATTATCGGTGTCAACTGTTCCTTCGACCCGGAAAAGAGTTTAGAGACCATTGGTTTAATGAAAGAGGCGTTAGACAAGGCAGGACTCAAGCCTCATCTGATGGTACAGCCAGTTGGTTATCATGGCCCAGATACCGGGCTTATAGGATTCCCGTGTATACCAGAAAACCCGTTTGGTGAGTTCCCTCGGCTCAACCGCGCTGTACCCCAACTCTACATACCCCTGCATTCCCCAGTTGCTATAAATTCACACTTATTTCGACAGACATACAAGAACATTTTTTATATTTTTAGCTACATTTGCTTGTAGAAAGTTTTTCTTTTATTGGCACATGATAAAACGAAGAATAGAGCGGTTTTTAACTGAGTGCCGTAAAACCAAAACCAAAACCAAAGCAATTACAATGGCCAATCACAACAAACGTAAACAACGTAACACAACGAAGCAATGAGAACTTGAATCAAATACGCGTAACTGGCGCCAAGCGCGGGAAAACGCGTGTGACCAAGTCGGGATTGATTTTGGTTTTGCATCTGATGGTTGAGAAAGTGGCGCGAGTTTTTTAAACCAATCAGCATAGAGCGTAGAAAGCAATACCAAAGCAATAGCAGTTATTACAGTTGAGCCCGCAGTCAAATATTCTTTTGTTTTTAAAAAGTATGCAAACGAGTTAGGCTCGATTTCCGCCGCTCTCTCGAGTCCGGTCTTCGATTGACCCTTTCGCCTCGTTTGCATGTCAAACGGCAAACAATACCAGATTGACCCTTTCGCCTCATTTGCATGTCAGACCGCTGACATTTGTAATAACTGCTGTTCAGCGATAACTTTCGACAGTCAATTGAAAACCGCTCTATTGCGGAACATAGTAAAAACGTTTTGTTAAACCCTGAAACTTTAAAACCTTGTTTAAATATTCAGCCCAGTGAGTTTACTTCAGTTCCTTAGTAGCCTGAGATCAGGCTCCTTAGTGGGGAATAGCACGGCAAGAAAATCGGCGAGCGAAGCGCTATTCCCCACTAACTGAGCCTGATCTCAGGCTAGTTCCTTAGCAGCTGGTACTACTGAATGGATGAATTTATAAATGTAAGATGTCAACAATGTCAGCAAAGATCGGCCTATATCAGGAATACAATTAATTAAGAAACATATTTTAATTGATATTTATTACTCACTTGTTAATGTTTAGCCCTGGAGCCTCGTACACTAACTCGTTGGGACGTGCATAAGTACGCTCGGCGGGCCTATGATATGGGAGTGAGGTATATCGGTGGATGCTGTGGATTTGAGCCATACCACATCCGGGCTATCGCAGAAGAGGTAGGACCTGCTAGCGCGTTTTTTTTTATGGAGGGGTGGGAGGGGAGTGAGAGGTTGCAGGTGAGGGAGGTAGAAGGAGGGGGGAGCTCTCTCCCTATTCTCACTCTACTCCTCTTTGGGCGTGTCCAAATGTCTGCTACTAATCTAGACCGGTTTCGTCTAGAGGAAGAAGCCCGTTCACCTTTTGGAGAATCAAAGTAAACTTCCCAATTTATAGCTCGACAAACGCCTCTTGAACATTTTTTGAGTCTGGAATGTTTTAATCCCGAAGCGATGTTACGTCTCATCAACAAATTGATAAAATGGCATTTTAGCTACCACGTTCCCAGGCGCCGTTGCATTTCGTTGGTAAAGGACGGGAAAACAGCGAGCGTGGAGCTCCTCGTCATCCGTCCCACAACTCCATGCACGCACAAACATCCTCTCACGCTTGCATCTAGCCTGCGAGCAGGCTCTCATAAGCGCGATGAGCGCGGAGCGCGATCGTGATCCTTAGTATTGCGTGACGTTCGAGCGCGGAGCGCGAGGGCGTGGGACGAGATTGAGAGCCTGCACGTGAGGCCCGGTTTCTTGAATGCCGCCCCTAGCGAGGTGTCAACTTGGTGACAACTCATTACGCTTCATTTGTCAAATAACCAACCAATAGAATTGGAGGAAAATGTAAACAAACATTACACATGGAATTATTTTCGGACCAGATATTTTCATAGACGGCGTGGCTTTGCGCAAGCAGTGAAGGTACAAGATAGCCTGCTCGTAGGGTAGCGCGGAAAGAAAACAGTAAACACAGCGAGCGATTGTTGTAAGTGCGCAGTCTTTGTTTCCACAACGGCAGCCGTGATGATGTGTTGGCCGGCGATGTGCGAGAGAGTTTGTCAGAGCGTGATTGTATAAAACCGTTTGTCACAAAATCAGGAACTTGTGATGATGAAAACTCAACTAGCTGTGATATAGCGAAGGTGGAAAATGGCAGTATTACTGAGCGAAACAAGAGCCAAATGCAAACTTCTGTCGGCGACATCAGATCAACAAGATCAAATGCTTTCCAAAAGGAAAGTGTCACGACAAACAGAGCGGGAGGACAAAAAGTAATAATGCTTCATTTCCAATTACAAGCGCCGGAACCCGGGCCGGAACCGTCAAGAACTACGGCGAAGTAGGGTTTCCAAAGTATAGTTCACTTGAAAGTAAAGCGCTTGCCATATTTTGTAAACAAACGTCCGTGTAATGTTTTCAGTTAGGTAAAATAAACATATGTGGAATGGACGATCGCAGAACATAGACTAAACATAGAATGCGAGTGATGGATGACCAGTGATCTTCTAGCCTGCGAGCAAGCTCTGGATCTCGCTTCGGTTCACGGCGCTCTCCGGGAGCGGCGAAGGCACAAGTTACGAACCGGCGAAAAGTAAAGTTCTTAACATGGCGTTGCTTCAGGGTCAATGGTCAAATAATGTTATCTAACACAACAGTGTTTGATTGCCTTTCTTCGAGCGAGAACAGTTCAGGTCAGGTCAGCTTTGCCCGTAGCCAGTCGGCATTAAAGCGAAAACATATCTCCCTTCAATAATACAATTGACTGCTCTTGAGCTGTATAAACGCAGGTTCAGAATTGATCAAAAGCTTGCGAAACACTCTTGAACAAAACAATAATTGAACCGACTATTTTCTCCGTTGCCCTTGGTTGCCCTGGTTTTTGTCACAATAATTGGATCTGTCATTTTGGACCAATCAGAATGCTGCGTTCGTGGACGAACGCAGGGCATTCGAGAAACCTGGCCTTACGTGCAGGCTCTCAATCTCGTCCCACGCCCTCGCGCTCCGCGCTCGAACGTCACGCAATACTAAGGATCACGATCGCGCTCCGCGCTCATCGCGCTTATGAGAGCCTGCTCGCAGGCTAGCTTGCATCAGGCTTAGTCCAGTTCTGGCCCTCTCTCTGTCACGCAACGCTCGTTGCGTGGCAGAGAGAGGGCCAGAACTGGACTAGCCTCAGGCTATGTAAACGCGCGCCATTTTCGTTACTTTATAGTTGACAGAGAATCCATTGAACCAAATTCAATGCTTAAAATAAATAATATAATCTTAGTGGTATCCATAACAAGCGTTCATATGGTATTTTATGTACTGGAATTGTCGTTTTTCCTTTCAGTTGGCTCCAGAACGAGGCCGATTTCCGGCCGCTAGCGAAAAGCACAGTCCCTGGGGAGAGGCACTCAAGCACCATGCGGTAGCTGAAGTCGAGCAAGGTGAGTCTGGGGAGAGCTCCAGACAGCTTTCATTCTTATGAACTTAAGTTATTAGTGCTGCATATTCAGTCGGAAACTGTTTTTTAAGTAAAACATATATGGTAATAATTTCCAAATTTGGATTAACTTTGCTCTATATAAATATTCGCATGGGAAAATGGCGGATTCTTATTCACCGAGTCGAAGCTCTCTGAGCGGACACTCGTAAGCGGACAGCTCTATTTACGACCGCCTTGACAAAACCCCGTTTGAACTCTAACTCATACAAACTCTGCATTCACATTCTCGTAAGCGGCAGAGGACACTTTTCTGTTGTTTCTAAGCTCCCGTAAGCGGACACCCCAAAAGAAAAATCCTTTAGTCCGGCCTTACTATGACCCCACTGATATTCGTAAACATTTGTGAACTGCATCACTGCATTTGTTGCCGTAAGGTATATAGTTTTTTTGCCACGATCGGCAAAACATTCATTTCATACAATGGGTTTTTTTTCGCATTGATACTGTTTAGTGTGAGCGGTTCAAGCTCTCGTAAGCGGCCACCTATCCCTTATACTGCTAGTGGCCACTTAGAGAATCATTCCCGTAAGCGGCCAGCTCCAGTTGCGGACATTTTTTCTGCTTCCTGAGGGTGTCCGTTTTAAGGGAGCTTCGAATGTAGTTATATGTTCAACGAAACTTAATAGCTGCGTGTACACTGTTCAATCGAGATCGTATTTCAAAATATTTTTAAGTTTTAAGTGTGCCAGCTTGTTATTAACCAACATTTTGTCAAAACAATTTAAATTTTTCAATGGCTAATTGCAACAAACGTAATCACCGCAATGAACCAATGAGAGCTCGAAGCAGCCTAGTACCCAGGCGTTCTCGCTTACTCGATTACGTGTACTTCGTGCTCGATCGAGAGAGAAAGAGAACGCATAGGGACTAGACTGAGCTCGAAGCAAATACACGTAACCGGCGCCAAACGCGAGCGACCAAGTCGCGATTGGGTTTCGATCGTTTTGCACCTGATTGGTTGAGAAGGTGGCGCGAGTTTTTTTAACCAATCACAGAGCGTAGTAAAGGAAACCCAATGTAATTCCGCGATTGTTTTCGACACTCAATTGATCATGAACTGCAAATACTTTGTATTGCTTTTCTTGTTTTTCTTGTCAAAATCGATATTATTATGACCTGTTATCATAACCAAACTGTAACCCCTTTCTTATTTTCAGAGCTAATCGAGCCTACTGGGAGAATCTAAAGCCGGCCAGCGGTCGTCCATTTTGCCCTTCACTGAGTGGACCGTGAGCACTTGGCCAACAACAATGTTCACAAGGAGACTGGGGACTTTTAAAATTTTAATTTAATTAAAAATTGGAGCCCATCACAAAAAAGATCACATTAAAATTAGTCAGATTGCAACCATGAAGAAGGGTTTAAAAAATCAGATAAATCAGAGACTTTATATGATTTGGGGTATCAGAAAAAATTGTATTTGTTTGTCCACGCTAAAAATTCTGAAAGACGGACAATTCCTTGGAGTCTAAGGTGTTTTCATATCTTAGATTGCGAAATACACGTCCAATTTCTTCCTTTAGAAACACTTATTGGGTAAGCATTTTTATGATCAGTACTTTAGGCTTGTTTGGGTTTAATGCTATTTTGCTTTTTAATAAAGACTTACGTACGGGGTCATTGTGTTATGTTCTCGGGCAAGACACTTTACTTTTATAGTACCTCTCTCCGCCCAGGCGTAGAAATGATGCGAGTGCAAGCTGACAAAATACTGGGGGGGGGGCTGCGATGGATGGACCCGTACACCATCCAGGGGGGAGTACACCAAGTAGCTTCATGCTACAGAAACTGGAATTAAGCGCCGTCCTGTTGAGCCACTATGCTTTGAACTGCTTTACTCATTAAAGCGGTTTTCAATTGAGTGTCGTGAAACCCAAAGTAATGACATGACCAATCACAATAAACGAAAACAACACAATGAACCAATGAGAACTCGAAGCAAATACACGTGACCGGCGCCAAGCGCGGGAAAACGTGTGTGCCGGACCAAGTCGCGATTGGTTTTGGCTTTGCATCTGATTGGTTGAGTAGGTGGCGCGAGTTTTTTAAACCAATCATAGCGCGTGGTATATATAGCAAAGCCAAACCAAAACAATTCAGCAATTACTTTCGACACTCAATTATTGTACCAACGAATGTGACTGAGATTTCTTTTATAACATCGTAGTCCTTTTGTTGTTTAACTGAGCATATGTTCATATAATACAGGCAGTCAACATGTTCACTAATTAAACCCTAACATGTCTGAACTGTCATTCTACTCAGGGTAAATACACCTCAAGTGCTCTCATTTCCGTGAAATGAGAACTTAATTAACTGAAATCACCCTGGCCTTTGTTTAATCCCATTCATTGATAACTGTATATAACGTTTGTTTTCTCTGCGTATAACTTATGCTCAGTATAAACGTAAGCTATATACACCTGGTAGATATTCTAAGAAGACAATAACCCTAATAACCTTATATCACGCGCGCTTGCAGTAAAGTCAATATTTTACAACGGCCGTGAGAATGTCGCAGAACGTTTTTAAAAAGCTTTTTTAATCCCTTATATCTCACCCACTCAGGCAAACACAGGTAAGGTATACGTATATGACTAAAAACAACACAAGAGCCTAAATACTGTGTGTTACAAACGAAACAAGAACTTTCAATCCACCTCATGATTTCAATGTCTTTGTGTAAGACACGTCCAATGAAATGAATACCTGGTTTCCAAAAGTCAAGATACATGGGTGTTTGAACAATGAGAAGGTAACTTGTCAATCACAAAATGTCGAACATATACTGAGAAGTCGGAGAAGCTCTCTGTATGTAACATGTCACTATGAAATTAAGTAGCTTTTGAGTAAGTTTCTTGCCATTACTGAACTTTTAGATATTTAGCAGACATGTCGGATCATGGCCAAAATCAACATGACGCAGAAGGAAAAAATATCATTCTTTAAATAACACGATTGTAAAGTGTTGCCAAACTAAAGTGCTTTGTATCTTAGAAACAAACACCCAAATGTTTACAATAGCTTCTACTTTGTAGCATAGTTAATAGAGGGAAATGGTTATGAAGCCCGGCAAAGTTCTTTGTTATATGTTTTTGTTCGCTATTTTGGGGGTTGACCGTGCACAAAACCTGACAAAATACAATAGGTGGTTACGTGTGTTCAAGCAACTAACCAATAGAAACGTTGCATTGCGATTACGTAATTCATGCATAGTGTATGAGCGCAAAACAAAAGATGTGCACGGTCATGGACCTTCCAACATAAATCTTGGCCTCTTTGTTTTCTCCTCAGTTGAAGTTTGCCGGGCTTGCAGAACTTTGTAATCTCAGTTTAACACGCTTCACTACAAACATAGTTAATAGAGGGAAATGGTTATGAAGCATGCACTCTGATTTTCTCTCCAGCTCTGGCTGGCTCTGTAGACTACAAGTTCTACTAGTCGAAATGATTGGCCATTAAATATGACGTATTTTATTTCAGAAATATACTGACTAGTCTAGCATTTCAAATTGATTTAATTAAGGTAGTACAACTGGCTAAAATGCTCCGAAAAAGGACCCTTTTTGACAACTGTTTCAAATCCATTCAAAATTCCATAGAAGAAGTTGTTAAGTCATTTTTATCAGAGAAACAGATTCTGAAATCGACATTTTCATTTTCGTAACGGGAATGTGTGAAATTGATTACATCGCAAGCGGTGTAAAAATCAGTTTTTTCTAATTTTTAGGTTTATGTTTTAATTAGTAGTCATAATTTTTGTTTTATAAACAGTTATGAAGAAAATACATGAAATGTGAGTTAGCCGCAGTGAAACAGCAAATTCTGTGTTGATTATTAACAGGCAATAAAATCAAGGACATGACTCCCTTAATTTTATTCAAATTGAATGTTTTTTTGCGGCTAAATGCAGGAAGATTACTTAACATGTGGACAAAAACTGTGCCAAATTTCGTCAGCATTGAGTTTTTCCTAGTGGCAATTTGTTAAATTTTATCACATGTAAGTCAAAAAGACGCCGAATTCGACGAATTCAGCCAGTTTTTCATCGAGATTTCTCTGCAAATTGATCCGCCATCTTGAGCCTTGTACTTACCAGCCTGATCAACAAGAGCACACACGAAAAATAATCTGGAATGTTGTGCGAGACTCCCGTGAACAAAATACCAGAGCGCATGTCCTTAGCTTCCACCGTTCGACACTTACATCTGCAAATCCAAGATGGCGTCTTAAAATGGCGCCCCTGACAATGAAATTCAATCTCCGCTTTCTCCAAAACCCGCAAACGGTGGACTCTTATCTTTTGGAATTGATCATAGTAATGTTTTATCTACCAGCTGGCTGTAAACGAAGGCAACTTTATATTTTACGACTCACCCAATTGTACTACCTTAACACTTCTTGTTTTAATTCACACTTTGTAAAGATTGTTGTTGTTGTTGTTGTTGTCGAGTGGCGTCTAGTAGTACGTGTATCTCCGGGGGGGGGGGGGGGGGGTACTCCCTTATATAAGCTATATAGGTATGTGCAGCGCCAAAGGGTCCGGGCAAAGGGTATGGGTTTGAGCCGTTTTGGTCTGAAATAGGCCGGTATAGATTTCCACCATTTTGGTCTGAAATAGGGTATGTTTTCTGCAATCTGGCCTGGAATTTGGTTTGGCTTTTAGACGAAACTATTTTTTTGCCATCAACATCGGGGAATTTGAAGCCCTTCTCAAATGTTTACGCACTGACAGAACCCATTCCTGGGTAACTGAAGTCATGTATTAGACACGTGTAGTAATTTTATAGGTCTGAAATAGGGTATCGATTTTGGGGTCAGGTCTGAAATAGGGTATCAAAAATCACATATTTTGGTCAGAAATAGGGTAAGGGTTTCAAGAAGCAGGCCGCACACCCCCACCAACAATTTCAGGGAGTACCCCCCCGGAAGTGTATCTCTATGTAAAATCAGACAAAGAAACAGTGCCTTCGCTTCGTGGCCGTGGAGGTTCGACTTAACGCCTGTGCTTAACCTCGTTTCCATGCAGGACCGCTCAATCTCGTTCCCATGCAGGATCCTGATTGCGATATGCGTAAACTGTCGACTGAAGACCTCTTTGGTAGTGAAAGGTTTAAAACCATCTTTCAATTCCTCGTCAACATCTGTAACATGGATATGGAAACTAATATTCAACAAATTGTGACGATGCCCATATGGTCAATAAGCCCTTGTTATCTGTCATCCGTACATGACAGATATCCTGCGGTATATGTAGTTTGCCATATTTGGAAATGCACTCAAGAAGACTAGCCCGACATATTGGAAAGCGCTGCTGAGTTTGAGAGGACTTTTAGGACATTTCCATGCATTTATTTTGCGACTTGTTGGCAATTTGTTGAATAGCCTGCGTAGCTGGCGGTACACTGGCGGTATTGTTCGCACAAGGTAAAGTTTTGTCAGCGGAGCGGGCACAATGAGCTTCGTCGCTTATGAATTTTTACTTCGCGCGCCAACAATTAAGACCGCCAGCTACGCATGCTATTTGTTGAAAAAACAATTATCTTGCTCAATCGTACGGAATATCGTCTAATTTTAGCCAACGAGGCCGTACTAAGTATCAGGCGATATTCTGCTGTAGCGTCATCCTCCTCCCCAGAGCGCTTAGGCCAAAAGCGCCCTAGCTTCCCTGGGTCAACTGTCCAGTCCTCCAGTCCCTTGGTGCAAATTGTCCCCTCCATCTCCCGGTAAATCCATCATAGTTTTTAATCCCTTACACCACTCCCGAGAATCAATTTTATAACGCTTTATAGATACAAATGAAACCTTTGGCTACGCGTTGGTTGATCAGCTACGCGTTGGTTGACTAAACTCGTCAAATAAAGGAGATGTCCTACCTAGAAAGACAACCAAATAATGATAGGACGACATGTTGTTTATGGTCGTCATTTGTTAAATGCTGTCTTCTTTTAATAGTTCATTCATCATCATCATGTACTCGTCTAGTCTCCGCATGGAGAATAGGACCCGAGCTTTAGTAGATTATTTTGGAAAAAAATTCAGGAAATGAACGAATCTCAGGCATTTCATCGCTGGAATAACTCTGATTTATATTGAAAACTGATGATGGTAAGCAAACTCAAGAAAACCCTAAGGGTAACTTCTGATATAAAAATTATGGGAACTTAACTTAGAAACCCCCCGGGGGCTCCCTTGTGAAATGGGCGGGGATGCTCGTCGGAAAATTTGAATTAAACCCCTAAAGGAGACCAATATGGGAGTGGCTCAAGCTTTATTTGACCTCTAAAAAATACCATTCGAAAACACTCAGACTTGGGTGAATTTTAAGTTGCAATCGATGTCCGGTTGTGATCCGGCGGTGTAGACCACCAACACAGTATAAAGGCGTTTTTTTATTTCTTCGCGTGCAACCGTAAACGATACCTTGATGGTTAAAAATATTGGCGTTCCGTCCTGAACACCCTAAGTGAGACCAAAATCCATAAATTACACCCCTAAAATAGACGACGAGCATCCCCGCCCCAGTCACAAGACAGTCCCCCGGGGAGAACCCCCAGGGTTTCCTTGGTTTTCCTTCTTAGCTTCCCTAGGGGTAAATGCATGGCAACCTTGACGGAAAATCCAGTATATGTATGGGAGATACTAAGTTAGAACACTCTATAGCTTTTAAAGGAAATGCAAAACCACAGGGCGAAGATGTCATCAATATTTTCTCATTTAATGACGTCACGATTGACCTTAAAGGAGCTATGTCACAATATTTTAAGTCAGTTTTGCGAAGTGCAAATTCACCTTCAAATTGAAGAAAGCCTCAAAATAATAGTTTACTAAGGTAGAAAAACAGGATGGTCGAGAATGGAGAAGATTAAGACGGATTGCGAACGGCGAACTTGAAAAAATTGGCCAATTTTTTCAAGATGCGCCATTCGTGACACGTATCTCCTTTAAGCAATGACGCACATTTCATTGGTTATACCGAGGAAATGTTGGTCGTTTCTTGTGTATTTTGTAATCAATCATTTTTTGCTGATCACTGACGCTTTGTTGCTGTTCAGACATCAACAAACGCGAGAAGATAAATCTAGTGTTAAAATTTTTTTTAACTGTAATACAGCTTATACGGCGTTGATTCTGATCCGTGCTAAGCTCTTTACAGCAGTGAAAGAATAACTTTGAAAAACGGACGTGAAATTGTCAGTGGATAGGTGGAAAAGATTTCAGAGATTCACACATGCAGTTGCACACAGTTCTATTGGTTTGAAATCTGACTTTGTGTTGGAATTACCCAGGACCATCCTGAAAACACTGACTTTAGGGTGAGGTTGCCTCCTGGTCAAAGATATTTATTTATTTAATTGTTTTGCCCGGAATCAGGACGGCTGGGGATGGCCAAATTACGGTGTTCTTTATATACACATTAACTGTTTTATCAGCCTTTTTTTAAGTGTCAAAAATGGGGCCCTGGCTCCACAGTGCCTGCGGGAATGACACCAGAACTAAACAGACTTGTTAGCTGAATTCAGTCTGAAGTATTGTAAGTGGATATGAAGTACATCAGACATACACACGGCGGGACTACGAGAAAACTATTGAAAGTGATTTTCAGAGAGAAAGCCACTAAAAATCGCATTCTTGTCGACACGTGCAGGACTCGCACGCGACTGCAGAGTAGACTTGAGTATATAAGCCGGTTCAGACGTTAATAAACCAGTATATTTTTGGCTCCTGATAATCTTTGTAATAAGCTTGCACAGGATAAAATAGACAAAAGAAAACGATCGTTTTACAGATTTTATACCAGTTTCCAAAGGCGAGGAAAGAATTTTGTTGATGTCCCAAGCGGCTTCAATAGACGGTTTGAAAACATTGAAAAGCCGACCATTTAAAACAAGGAAACATACTTACAGCCCCCAAAACATACCACACAAAAGACTTCAACTTCATTTAAGTAAGAACAGCTCGAAGTTTTAAATATTTGCATTTTTCAACCAGACGGCTTTGAGATTTCACGAGACCAGACGCAACTTTTTATAGAACGAGGTGTTCAATCGCACATTGAAAAGGTCAATGACTGAAAAGTCAGTCAAATCATCACATGGATCATCTGATAGCCTGTTCTGATGACTCGAATTAGGCGGGAATCCGCGATCGATTCCAACGAAGTACTCAGAAACAATACTAAATTGGACCACAATACCTCAGGATATTCGATTCAAGGCCGGTAATTGTCTTGAAAGTGGAAATAATTCCATTTTTCGTGCTTTTTCGCTCGCGCTCAAATCTCGCTGAATTGACCTCAAAAATATTTGCCGGAGAGATCAACAAGATTCTTTTTTAGCTTGCACGCGATTTTTAGAAAAATCTTAAAGTTAATCGCATCGAGCTCTGATACGTTTATTTATTTAGACAGGCAATACTTCAAACGGTTGATGGTTTTATTGAATTCTTTTAGCGTTTTAGTCAATAAGCTGGTAGCACCTTCTCAACTGACTCGTCAAAAATTTCAAGGCCACCCCGAGAAAAACAATCCAGTGCCGGATGAAATATTTAAATAGGATCACCTCAACTGCAGATTCCACAAAACCATTTTGAAATGGCCGACTACGATAAAAGCGATTTTACAAGGCAATTTAAATGGGATGAGATAAGAATATGGTCAGAGGTTTGTGATGACAAGAGCGACGTTTTAAGTGGTGGTGGTATAAGCGAGAAGTGAGTTGCGTGTTTTGCAGCGTGTAAAAGGAAATCCGCTAATAAGGAATTTCTGCAGCTAGGAGGTAAAAGAAGACTAATTTGAGAGTTCGTTTCCTGTTCATTATTGTATTCGTTGTAAATTAATGAGATGTCGTGAATAAAACTGAACAATCTCGAGGCGTGACAATGTTTATGTTGCTAAAGTGATGTTTGACATGTTGAGACTGTTTTTGAAAAGCTCTCAAAACTCAGGAAGTGTTGGGTGACAAGTATTTTGGACGTGATAAAAATACAACAACATATGATAAATAGTCTTGGTATGTCTTTAACAACTTTAAAACTAAAAAAGCCCGCAAATAAAGCAGCAAAGCCGATATCTACCGGTGAATATGGCTCTTATCCAACGTAAGGTCGGTTCATACTAGATCTTACTGCATGACTCCATCACTGAGCAAAACAAAGTTAGATACCTCGGTCAATAATATTTCAGTTGCGTGTTAAAAAAGCCTCAAGTTCTATTCACCACTGCATCAACAAAGTCTCGCCAAAGGTTGAATACCGTAGTGAAGCGATCACTGAAATTTGATTCCATTCCGGCGTTTACTAATAGTTTTTGTCTAGTTCTTCTTCTCCTGACCCTAAGGTTTAACAAGTCTAAGATGAAAATTGTTCATCATAACATTGTTTTTTTTTTTTTAATTGACTATTTTACGTTTTCAATTTTCTTACTCTGTTGAAATATGTTCTCAGAACCGATACCGGTAAAAGCTTGTTCCCCGCTTTTCAATAATTTGCGTCAGTCGAAATCAGTGTTTCCTTTTGGCGAAGCTCCCGTCACCAAACTTCCTTTTCCACAACTGACAAAAACAACAAGCCTACATTATCATATTAAGGAGTATTGATTTCACGCTAATGAACAAATTATTTCCAGTCAAAAGATTTAGTGGGTTGCCATCGCAATCATCTTCAGTCTAAGGGGAACTGAATTGTCTGGGTGTTATGTGCGATGTCGTGTCCCTTCAAAGTGACTGTTATGAAACATCAATTGAGGATATCACTTTCATCACAAAATTAAATGTGTTTCCGAAGCTAATTGCATGTGCTTCAAATCTGCGGTCACAATTATAAGCTTTTAACTTGGCCATGTGCTGGCTTAAGGAGCCTTTAATTGCACGTTTTAATAAACAACAAGGTTCATCCAATAAAACGCTGGCCTCTGTTTGGACATTGTCCCGCGTCTTAAGGCCTCACATTACGTGAAAGAAACCACTTAAGCCCTTTTCCGTAGTCATTCTTCGCATTCAACGATGATATCCCAGTTAACCACAGGCCTAAAACGACAAACTATGGCACGAAAGAAAAAGAAGAATCGAACAAATCGTTTCTCTCATTGTGTAAACACACGCGCAACGCTAGAATACAAAATACTGTACGTTTTATTGCACTAATTGTTTTTTTCTTAAGCGATTTTTCGCGGCTAAAATGCTAGATTTTTGTCCTATAAGAGATGTTTGACTTGGTACTTATGACCTGCGTTTATCTTTGCGATAAGCGAACGTAAAGTACGCGTGATAATTATGAGGGAACGAAGGGGCGGGCAGACAACATACAATTGAAATAGCAACCTTGAAGACCTCGCGTTTTATGTACTCAAAGGGTTTGTAACTGTTGAACGGCCTGACAGTTTGAACAATAGAAAAGTTAACGAAAAATTGCTGTGGAATCAAAGACATTACGAAGTGCCACGGAAGCTATAAATTTCCAAATTTCCAATTACCTCGATTCTGCTGGCACCGGAAAGAACTTCAAATCTAAATCAAGTGGGAAACCTTTGGCGAGCACTCGCTCGTACTACACCCAGGTGCGATCTAAACTTCTAATTAGTGTTTCTCTTCGCTTCTTAATCGCGTGTTGACAGGCGACAGTGTCAAGTCGTTGATAAAGCTGCCCGAAAAAGGATCATTTGATCAACGAGTGACATATGCTGACTGTCACACTCTTAGCACTGAAGATCTACAGCCACGCCCTCTGAAATTGACACATGTCTCGACTATCCATCTTAGCCTTGCGCATATTTTAGATCGATAGCTACAATGCTCCGCTTAATGAAACCCTGAGCCTTGTACCTCTCTCAATAGCCGGATGCTCGTCCAACATGAGTTCGTTCTCAATAGACAGTATACTCGCTCTTCAAGACACCAAGTGCAACACAGCGCAAAGTAACCGTCTCCATAAAAATATTAATAACGCGTTGAACCTCGAAGAGCTTCGAGAGCAAGACGTCAGTGCTACAAAGTGTAGAGACCATAGAAGTTCTCCAAGTTCGAGTCCAGCACTAGCGCTAGACGAATCCTCTTACGAAGGTAACGTCTTGCTCACGTTTTATTATTTCATAATGCTTTCCGTGTTTGTCACCTACTGACAAATTCATTCTATTTCTGTCGATGAGTCGTCGTTCGTTCTTCACTATGGTGTTATAAATTACGCGTTTGCCCCAAGACGACTATAAACAAGCAAGTGAGATTTTAATATTTTGGATTTCAGTTACGCAGACGGGATTTAGTCAGGGCAAAAATTTTGTACCGCAAATGTATTGCGCAGTTTAATTCTCAATAATATGTTACTAAGCCCATGAAAAATGTCGTTCAATACATGTCTGGTTCAGTCATTGCGTCTGATTTGTCCGTGTTGCTGTATTCTAAGTTGTTCTAGCCACTCATGATTGCCATATTTCTTTCTGTTATTTCTAGCGGATTCCACAGAAAGGCTTGATTCAGAGGATTTTAGCAATGACAATGAGCAAGAAACGGAAATTCCAAACACGAAAAAGCGAAAGCGAAGAGTGTTATTCTCCAAAGCGCAAATATTCGAGTTGGAGAGACGCTTTCGCCAGCAGAGGTACCTTTCCGCCCCAGAACGGGAACAACTCGCCAGACTTATAAACCTCTCGCCAACTCAAGTCAAAATATGGTTTCAAAATCATCGCTACAAATACAAGAAACAGGTCGGGGATAAAGGACATCTTGCGGGCGAGACGTTGCCGTTTCTGAGCCCCAGACTTGTTCCTGTACCGGTGTTAGTACACGAAGGACAGCCTTGTTATAGACACAGAAGTGTAGCGACTTCTAGGCAGGAATTCAGTAATGGTTTCACCTATCCACCGGTTCCATTATTGTATTCGAGCCCGGCCATGTATAATAGTCGTTACTGGGGCTTTTCTTAGATTATAGTAATGCGTTAGTAAACAGCGCTGAAGTTGGTTATTTTCGTCTTACAAATGCAATCGAAGACCTAATCTCATTCATGTTTGTATTACTTAGCTATATTCCAAGGGGTTAATATTTCGTATTCCATCATTCACGACACGCTTTATATCATTCCTACAAGATTATCATTGTTGTTGTTGTTATACCTTGAGCAAACTAGTCAGTTATAAAATAGAACCGCCTTGTGTTCGTAGACTGGTGGGTAAGTTTGCTTTTCTAAGCTTCTGGATTTAAGCTTCATTTGAGAAGAACTTGAAGTTACGCCATGTGCAACAGCAGTTTATGTACAAAAGATTATGTTTTGAATTTCAGAATAGCGACTTGAGTCTCCGCGGTGATTCACCGGACAGGCGTGATAAAAGTTTCACCAAAGGCGTGAATAATTTAAGCATTCGTTAAGACCTCTCTGGTAGTTCCTTTATTGTTAAGAGTTTATTGTCTTCGATAGAAAGCTTTGCGAGGACGGTTCAGGTTAACATAGAGTTGCAATATTTGCCGAGAACTTGGCAAACAAAGTTGTACATGCTTATAAGATTTTGTAATCTACTGATAGGTTATAGAGTCATACATACTTAGGGATTAGAAAATCCTTTTTTTAACCATTACAGGACAATAAAATTTCAACGTACGGGAAAAAGTCAAACCGGACGTATTTTGAGCCAACAAAGAAGCATCTTTTTCATTGTTTTCAGCCGTCAATGCGTGGGTTTATTTGGGACATGATCTTAGCTTTAGCTTGTTTATAGGATCTCACAATTTCGCCGAAGAGTTCAAGATTTAAAAATGTTAGAGACGTGATGTTATCTTGCAATGCGGAGTAATGCGGTAGCTTTTAAGGTTAAGGCAGAATCGCGGTGAGGGGATAAAAGTCAGTGAGATAAGAACCGGCACATTCGCTAAAAGCTTGGCTCGCGGCAAAAATTGGCGCGCGCCTTAATCTCCGAGTGCCAAGCACGACTTTCAATTGAACTATAGCTTTGAATTAGTATTACAGGTATCTCGATGGCGTAAAAACTGTAACAGCTCTTTTCATCTCTGCCGAGGGTGACGATATTGGCTGAATGCGTACAAGTGGGAAAACGTAAAAAGATCAGTTTTTTGGGCCGGGGTACATTCGGCTTAGCGCGCAATTCATTTTGAAGTCAACAATGAATCTCTTTGACACCCGAGGAACATATCCAAATTCAGAGCTTTAGCGCGTGTGTTTACTGAGCTCTGGTTTGCGTTAAAAAATTCTTAACAGGCAGTTAATCTGTAAAATTGAGTCTTCAAAGCCAGGCTTAAACGATTACGTTTTGAAAATTAAAGACACTCTTAGAATTCCAACGTCTCTAAGTATTTCAAATGTTACGTACTTACAGTATTGACAAGAAATTAGTACATAAAGAAACACAGTTAAAAGTAATAAAGGGCTTTTGTAATTCCGCTTAATACAATATACAGCAATAGTCATTAATTCAAGATTGGAATGATAATTTTTGCTAGAAATAAATCGAGAATCCTTTACGAAACTCCGACAGCTATGTTAAAATTTGCCTCAAGTGTACACACAGCTTGGAGAAGTTTAGAATAACAAAGAAAGTTTACCAAGTTCAGAGGTACAGCTGTCTGAGTTGATCTATGTCTAGGTGCTGTGATCTTTAAAGAAAAAACAAGATGACAGGTTTTAAAATATAGAAGATCATCCACTTCTGGAAAAAATCCTTACAAATGTCGACCTTTTTATCTTGCGTTTTTGTAAAAAAAATTAACCCAAATCAGTACCGTCTGAGAACTGGAATTCATCTGTGACCTTTCCAGAGATTAATCATTACATCTTAACATAGAGGCATTCAAACACGAAGTTTTTTTTCAAAATATATTACAGGTACTAACTCACTTAACTTATTACAGCAAAAGATCAATTTGTAGAGACATTAACATATAAATACACAATAAAAAATATATTAAAAAAACGCCCCATTCGTACCGTTCGTTTAAGTCTCTCAGCTACCCCGTTTAATGTCCTAAGAATTACCTTTTTTCACACAACTATCGGGAAATATCAGAGAACAGAAACCTCGGTGATCGTCAAGAGAAAACGTAGAAATAAAAGCACATATATGTCAGATAAATTCAAGTTTCGCAAGTCACGTCTGTCGTTTCCAATCGTGTTTCAGGTTGCCATTTACTTTTCCATGGAAATATGTCTCTTTTGTTTTGTTGGATGTAAGCAAATTTGATATCTAACACATGACATTCTGCAATGGGGCAAAATATTAAATGACACAAACTTTGAACAAATTGGTCGTCCTGAAGTAAGGGTGATGACGTGTTTACATTGGTCATTGTAGTCCAATCCTTTGTCAGGTGTACTTCAGAGTTCAGTTTGTCAACTTTTGTTCCTACACAAAATAAAATAAACTGACCGTGCTTTGCTTTGCAACCGTGTTTCAAAACAAAAAATAAGAATTTTCAGTAGAATCCCGATTTCTCGAACCTCCAAGGCAAAAAGAAAATTGGTTGGAGAAATCGGGAGTTCGAAATATCGGGGGTAAAATTACAGTGAAACAAATCCAAGGGAAACGACTTTTGGTTTGAGTTATCGGGGTTTTTGAGAAATCGAGGGTTCGAAAAGTCGAGATTCCACTGTAGTTACGTCGTCTACAAGTAAGAGACACGTCATATATGTGACGTTGATCAGGGTGAAGAGTCGAGAAGAGAGTAGAGACGAGAAATTACCAGAAAAAAATACCAGAAATTGCAAAGTATCAACTGAACCTTAGAAATCACGCCATGGAAAGTTTGAATAAGACAAAGGAAGACAAACCAGACGAACTTGTATACTTTGCTTTGTGTGGCTTTTGTGGATTAAAGACTGTGGCCCAGATCATGAATATCAGTTGGCTTTTGTCAGTGTAATAACTGACTTTTGTTACAGATCCACTGTGTTTGTGCAGATAACCTGTATCTGTGATACATTATATATCTGTGCTTAATACCCAGCCCACTATGGAACCTCCAAGAAAGCCCCTTCCTACACTGACCAGATAAGTCTTTGGAGGTCACGTATATTCGCTTTGTACACATAGCTCTTCAGTTTGTATTGCTCGTCCAATCCGCATCTTTCCTTTATCTTAAACGTCGCCCTTCAACTCAAACTTTGACATTTCCCTTCACGCAACAGTTAGGAACTTTCCCTAGAGAACTGTGCCTCTAGTTTCAGATAAATGCAAAAAATGTTTACCTCTAACTTATAAGTGCTGTTTGCATGCGTTGTACAAGGGTGTAAAAATAATTGCTCATTTGTCGTAAGTCTGTACTTATACAGAACTTATAAGGCCTACAAATGCATTTCATGATTTCTGTGGATAAGTGATTGTGGATTTAAGAGTCTTTTATCTTTAACACACAACAAAGAAAAAAGCTGTTAAAATCACCATAAAACGGAAGGCTAAGCATGCAGCAACTAGATTATCCGGTAAGCAGGACTTGTCAAGAACTTTGTCACAAAAGAGGACAATGCGAGCTGACAAAACCCTGCGCTGACAAAACCCTGCACTGAAAAACCTCACACACGCACGCACGCACGAATATATCAGCTACGTCGTAGTCTGTCGGTTCGAGATATTGGCCGGGCGGGGACCTTGCCTCCGCCAAGTTTAGCGGTATCGTTTATAGTGTGCTGCTGCATGCACATTTATAGCTCATAATACTAGTTCCGTTTTCTAAATGTGCTAAGTGACCCCCTTTGATGCTAAGCGTTTGATTCCGTCCAAGATAGGAAGTATTTTTAAATTAACGTCTGCCTGTTTTCCCTTTGTGCATTTAACGCTCACATCCGACATACTCAAGAACAACCCGAGCAATTAGGGAGGGATGTGGGAGCAAGGGACTGGGGGATAACATGAAAATTCCCAGGGAGTTCGGACAGCTGACATTTCGGACTACAAAATAAGGGAGGGAGAACCGGGGAGTACAAGGAGCGGGAAGTCCCCCCCCCCCCCCCCCCCCCCCCCACACACACACACACACACAAATAGCACACATTTTTATACACAAAAATAAGGGTCATGTAATTGTCAAATGTTTAAGCGATTTAACGGTTCACTCTTCTATTCCGTGATTAAATTCGAGTTCAGTCCGTTTTAATCCCAGTAGAATGCACGAGTGTTTCAAATGGCACAATCAGTATGTTCAACAATGTTAGAAATTAAAATGACTAGTCAATTTTCACTACTGCCTGAGTTGAAACCAGTTATCATTTCAAAGCGGTACGTATTAAAGTGAACAAGGCTATTTCCTCGGCATTTGCCATGAAAAATAGGGCTGATAAAACTTGTGGCTATAGAAAACCAATGCCTCCACCGCATTCCAGACGAAAACATTGCGCCGTTTTCTCGTATCAGCCTACTTCACAGTTTTATAGACATCACGAGTTCGGTGACGATTAGCAAAGATTTCTTGAAAGTAAATAGAAAGCCATCTCGTTATCTTATTTACTGAATTAGCTGTCTTCTGCATTTCGAGATTTTCCCATTATTTCCGTGATGCCGTGCTTGCCGTGAAGTGAGGCTTAGACCGATTTGTTATAGTAAGAGGATTTCACGGGACATTAATCAGACAGAGTATTCATTTCCAATTGTCTGACTTATCAATACTACGGATGTTTTTTAATGCACGAAAGGACAAAATTGTCGCCATGCTGGCTATGAAAACAAGCATGTAATTTCATGAGTTCCTAAGTTCAAATTAAAAAACGAAAACAATTTTATTTGGTGTAGTATTGAAAAACAAATAGGACCATATGAAAATGCTGCTCGATGGCTTTCGTTTGAATAGTCATAAATTATGTTTCTAATAGCCAATAACAGCACACTTATTAATAAAGGAGCTATGTCACGATATTTAGCCATTTTTTGCGAAGTACAAAATCACCTTCAAATTGAAGAAAGCCTCAAAATACGAACAGTTTACTAAGGTAGAAAAACACCAAAGAGGTGATAATAAACCAAACAGGAACCGAGGATGTTAGATGGATTGCGAATTGCGAACTTGAAAAACATTGGCCAATTTTTTCAAGATGTGCTAATCGTGACGTAGCTCCTTTAACGTGAAAGCACTGAGTTCAATAGCTTTCATTTGAATGGTCACACAGAGGAGTTTCATCCACAGACTTAAAAGTTAGAATCAGCATTTACAGCATACTAAAGAGTACCTCATAAAGTACTGTACAGAATCGAATAATCAGTAGCTCGTAAGACTCGTAACCCCCTCGTAACAGAATCAGACAAGTACGACACATGCACAGGGGCACCGCCCCTTGGTTCAAACCTTCTTCCAAGTAATGTGGTTCTAAATTTTGAGTCCCTAATAATATATGGTACAACCATTCAAATGAAATCTACTGGGTATAATAAAGGAAATTATCGATTAGAAGTTATTATCTTGATGAACCACGAAATTCTCCAAACTAAATTTAAAAGCTATGTATGCCAATCGATAATGAGAATTAGTAGTTTGAGCATGGACTAGAACGACCAACTGTTGTGCGTGTCTCGTGTTCAGCTTCTTAGTTGGATGGTTTTCATCATTGGGAATTTTAAAGAGAACTTGAAGCTTTCAGCCAGAGTGAAGAAAAAGCCCTCATGTAAAGAAAAAGTAAGATTTTAATCAGATTTCACGATCCGATTAAACCAGAGTATGGCATGAGTCACGTAAACGCAACGCAGGCCTTCTGGAGTGAAGCCTTCGTATCTAAACACGCCTTCTTACATACTGTACCTTTTCATGTATGCAACTGTTTCGCAATGTACTCGAACGAGACACATTGCAAGAAACATTGACCGGGTAAAATGCCACGCAAAGGACATAATCGTCGGGGGGTCCGTCGCGAGACAATTAGTAAGGAATTTGACCGCTGCAGCAAGCTTGTAGTACTATTGTTGCAACAATAATACACTCTTCTTTTTGTTGTTGTAAGAATGTATATTTTTCATGCCCTGACTGCCCTGGATGAACATTCTTATTTTTCTGCCGATTTTAGGCTGAAAATATTCTTAATACATTCTTAAGATTACAAAGTGATCCAGAGTATAGTATTTCAGTAAAATAACAGAAATAATACGACCTGAGCTGTACACGTTTCTATCGTTTTGTTCACTCGTTTTGATTTAAGAAAAATGAAAGAAGTATACATGGTACATACAGTATTTACCATATTTTTAAATGAAACATGCGATTTTATTGTATTTTATTTTCTATCAACATGCAAAAAATAATTAATTAACCCTTTCACTCCCAGAGTAAAACCTTGAGTCAATAAATCAGTGTGGTTCTAACTTTTAAGTCTGTGGATGAATCCCTAGTGTGTGACCATTCAAATGAAAGCTATTGAGCAGTACTTTCATGTTGTACTGTTTGTTTTTGGCAATTTTGCAAAATTAAATTAAATATGTTTTCCCCATGTTTGAACTTAGCACTCTTGGGAGTGAATGGATTAACTAAATCTCAGCCTTGGGTATATTCTTAGCACCAAAAAGATTCTTCCAAAAAAAAGTGCAATAAAAATAAAACGTTTGAATGCAGAGGACTACACACACAACGTAAAAATAAATCGCTTCGCTCCTGTTTGTTGCAGGATCTCTTGTTTTAAATAGCCTGAAATGCATGTGCCAGAAGTTGCTTGAAGTGTAACTAAACAAAACTGATTGCAAGGGCTGACACTACAGCAAAAGGGTAGATTTATTGGCCTCAGTATATTTCAACTGGCAGTACTAGGGCTTCTTCACGGCCAGGGCTTCATTTTACTGTAAGTTATATACAGTTACATCTTGTCTCGTCGTTTTCGAGAAGGTTATGCGACAGTTACAAGTTGCATTGATTGATTACCGATCAACGAATAAACCTGACGCGTCTTCAAATTTCTTTCCAGACTTTATTTACAAAGCAATTATGCTATTACTGTATACATTTCTCGTTCAAAATTGAAATTAGGTAAAATTTGGTGAACAGCATGGTTTGTGAACAGCATGAACTAGCACGGTTTGCGGGAACAAACAAACAAGATATGCACTGAAATAAATTATATACAATTAAGTGTAAGAAGGAAAATAAAATAAAAATGAAACAAATTTGCTTAGGAACATTTTAAAAGAAAAATTCATTATAAGAAAGCAGCTGATCATGATTGTATGTTGTTCTTACATGACAAGAACAAACGAGTTACCTCAGCGTAAATTCAAAGCTAATTACATTCCTGTTTTGGAAAGGTTACGCCGGCCATTTTATGTATAACTGATTGATGTTACTGTAACAGTAACTTGAAGTCGCAAATAAATCGCAAATGACGAGAAATCTCGATCTAATCAGTATAAATGAATGAATGAATAAATTTACTTATTTATATTAAAAAATAGCTCTACATAGAGTTAGAATGAGACGATACTTAATAAAAAACTGGAGGGTAGAATTGTTGTCTTTGTCCCTCGTACTGACACGAAGGATAGCGCGCAAAATGTTGACTTTGTCGCGCTGCTATCGAGAAACTGTTCATTGTAGTTAAGGGAGAGGCTGGACAAACGGACGACCAAGGCATAAAGGCTGAAGAGAATGAATTGATCGTATCCCTTGGCTCATAATAAGGACACGGCTGTAAGCACGGCATCTCTGCTGGATGATAATGTCCTCCGCAAGGAGCCCTGCCGGCTTCGTCTTCAAATTGTCCATCGTGCTTAATCTGCTGGCGACTCTTGTAGCGATGGTTCTGGAACCAAATCTTTACTTGGGAAGGCGTTAAGTTTATCATTCTTGCCAACTGGTCTCTTTCGACGGCAGAAAGGTACTTTTGGACGCGAAATCTACTCTCTAATTGAAAAACCTGGGCCTTGGAGAACAAAACGCGTCTCTTTTTCTTGTTGGATGGTTTGATCTTTGCGGCATCCATGCTAACTGTGTCGCACTGTTCTGTTTCTTTTAGGCTGGATTCTGGTAGAAAAGGCAATTTTAAAATTATCCCTTGAACCATTATCGCACGATTATACTATAACTACCAGTATATCACTTTAAAACACAAAATAAGGTGGCAGTATTCAGGGGCACCCAACGACAAAATTTTCCTGTAGGTGTCGGAACGTCGTTCTTAAGTTATATTTGTGCTTTTTGTGCAGTTTAATGGCTTATTTTTACACGCTAAAAAAATGTATCTGTTCGAATACATTAGATGAACTTTCAAACTTCAGAAAATTTTAGGAATTGAAATCTTATTACCCGAATTTATGAGCTGCTTATCCTTTCCGAAAATCCTAGCTGGCCTTTTTTTGTACCCAAAACGACATTTTTATTTCTCCGCAAACAAAAGGCAATAATTTTCCCATATTTAAAAAGTTCGAGATGACATTTCCCTAACCGAATATCTGAGGCGATAGACCTTCCGAACAGATATTCCACCGAAACGATCCGTTGGGTGCCCATGAGTATTCTACGCCATAAAGGCTCACAGTGACACGTTCCATTTCCCAATAGCGAAACGCATATCTCTAAGCTTTAATCGGGTAGTGAGCTCAATAGTTTAATCGTAATGCGTATTTAAAAACATTTAACGTGCAGTAATCGTCTTTCGTATAAACTTGCTCCATTAGTGTGCAGTATCTGCAAATAGTAAAGACCGAACTCAATCATTTTCTAACGAAGAAAGGCTGTTTAGCGATTTGGGTCCGCGTTTAGTTAACTGATCTTGTGAATCATAACTGAGTCATAATGCCACATCAAGTCATCCATCGTACCTCACATTATCTACCGACATCACAGCCATACGCACACATCACAACAAGGCGGGAATGCATGATCAAAGAAGTGATCATTATAAACCAACCGCCATGACACAGCCTCCATCTCACACCTCAATAATTAACAATTATTCACCGAAGTGGAGGTAAATATCCTTCAATCTTTTATATATTGCCGACACAGAATGGAGGTAAAATATATTCTAAACCAGTGCATCTGAATACTGAGTCCGAGGGGAAAAACGCAATTTTCCGGTGAAAACGGGTTCGTCTCGAAATCTCGCCCTCAGGTGAAGACGAAAACCTACCTACATCTTTTATATAAATCACTATTTTGAAGGCACATTTTCGTTTGGTTATTCATAGCTGTAAGAGTAGGTTGCTTTGATTTTTATTAATTTCCACTACGCCGCAGAGTTCCCGGGAGTTTTTCCCATTTGGAAAATTGTATTTCAGTATATAGGAATGTATGGTCATGCAGTACACTTGCAACTAGATGCCGCTACCTCGAAGGGGAGTCCTCTGCTCGCAGGGTACGATGCCGCGGAACCTGCCCGGAAAATCAGTCCTTCCAGCAAAACTGACATTCTTCAAGCAAATCATATGTAAACTGCATGGATGAAGACAACTTTGCAACCCGAAAATAGAGCTAGAAATAAGACGAATAAGGCCCGTACTCTGTACTGAATTGTCAACGTAGAAAGAATACATGGCTAAAGGCGCACCGTTCAGTGTTCAGTTTTATTTCTTGTGGGATTTATAGCTGGGTCAAAAATCAACTTCACATTTTATTTTGTCTCTTCAGTTAGTTACCGATTCATTTTGCTTGTCTTGTAGACTGACAAGTTAATATCTGGTGAAGATCTCAAAACAGGGTTGACCGTAAACATGGAGGAGACATTTGGTCGCAGAGGCCACGTACGTGTCGATTTGGTGATTGTGTGGGTCTTGGAAGTGAATTAATCCTCCAAGCCACATTTCTACCATTTTTCCGTTTTACACCCTTACCATATAAAACGCGATTAGACAACGATTTCTGATCTGATTTACCCACTTTCAGTTATATCGAGAGTTCAGCAGCGCGAAAAATAAGCTAAAATGAACATTGTCTCCGGGTTTGAAATCGTTGCGTGTCTTGAAATGATAATGCTTCGAGCCAAGAGTACCTCAACAACGCAACTCCGCCCACTACTAAAACATTTACACCTTCCATTCTGCAGTGAGTGTAATCTCTTGGGGTCAGAGTGCCATGTTTAGACAAAAAGGCGCCCAGGTTGTCAGACAAATCAGCATGAACGACTCCTCGACTGGGTGGATTTTCTGTCAGCTTCTGTCTTATTGTTCCAGGATTGGCCAAGGAAATTTACACATGAAGGAAGGAATTCTTCACGATTTGAACCTCAACAGGGAATTCACACTGAAATCTTTTGCGAGGCCATTTGCATGACGCCGGATAAGTGCATATTCTAAATTGCCAGGGCTCTTCGAAGTCTTGTGTGTTAAGAGGTTCAAGTATTTTCATACTATGATCGTTTATTCTATAATTCTCAACAATGCATATTAATTATATTCCAGCTTTCGCCTTTAAAAACCCGGTTTTCAAGGACTTAAGAGGTTCATGATATTTCAAACTGCAAACTGTACCAATTCCAGCCGCCTGAACAATGCGTGTGAATTGACGCGTTTGAGATAAGATTATTAGAAGGTTGTTGTGTTTTTCCTGTCTAGGTTTCTTAGATAAATTCACAATATAATCCTAACCGCACGGTTCACTTGTTTGATAGTGATAAATGCTGTCCTTCACGATTTTTTTCAGCAATAATACTCATCACGTTTGAATCACTGAACTCGATCCAATTCTCTTTTATGGAACAAAAATAAATGTAGCACTGAAACAAATCCAAGCTAATCAGGACTTTAGATGCTGGATCGCAGATGGAGTAAATACGAACAGTTATTTTCAAGTAAATACGGATAATTATATTCCTCCGGAGAGTGGGGGCGAACTTATCAAAAACATCATCGCAAACATGTCGAAATGAAGCCAATACATTGTAGTTATATTATATTATTAGTTGGAGAAACAACGGGAAAATTAAGTATAACCGACAAGAAATTATATCAGTTAGAAGTCATACACATGTATTGAAATAATTGTGACAAAGGCAGGAAATGGCATGAAAGTATTGGTAAATGTGTATGTGAGATTTTCTGCTTCAGATATACTTTAGCGTCGAAATCCCGTGACAAATCTTGATGATCACTACTTATCAAAGCTGAGCTATGGAGCTATGGATTTTGATTCCTTTGTAGATCCTGGACTTTTGTGATAACATAAAGCTGCCTTTTGAGCTCTTAGACACGATAATTTATCAGCTGGTAGTGGATGTCTTCAGTTGATCTGGTTAAAACGTTATCCAATTTAGTCTCCATCTCAATGCCATTTTAATTGGATTCAAACACATTTGAAAGGAATAATATTTGCATTTCCCACTTCTAAAAATAATTAAATAGCTTGATCGAGTTAACCTTTTATAAAAGGCAATTATTGGACCGGTTGAGATCCTGAGGGGTTTTACTTGTAAACAGTCACTGTTCAAAGCGCCATAGTCAACATTCAATTTTATACCAGACGGAAAAACTGAAACGTGTGCTTGAACGGAAACACAAATACAGACGATTTTCGCCGATCAGTGTTCTTTGCATTGAACAATTTTCACGAGGAAATGAAGCTCAAAAAATAAAGGGGAATACATGTTTTCTTTCCTGTTGTACAACCACACAACCGGAGCCCAGAACTACTGACACAGGATGAATCAACCAACCAACACCGAACAGTGTACATAGCACTTCTCATGGTTTTAGACGCTTTTGTATTAAAGACAGCATAAACAAATTACTGTAGAAACCTCTTAAAATATACTAGAGCAACAAATGTATCATACTAACCTGGATGTTTGTCCAAACTAGTTTTAATATCAGGGCTGTTATTACCCGCTCTGGTAGTGCTGCTTTCAACATTTATCGTTGAGTCAGTTCCGGCAGAATGAAGCGTTTCAGGCTTGCGGCAGTTTTCTCGATAAACAACCAAGTTTCTTCGCAGATTTTCTCCCTCGCTGCTAGAGCTAAGGATCCCGTCGATAGAGAAAGTGATAGTTTGTTTTGAATTGAGCTGTGCCATGTTACGGCGGTCGGATATATGACGCATATAAAGTAGTTTGCTTGCTCCCTGTGTTGCTTTTCTGTGTCGCTTAACGCGTGTGGCAAAACACCGGAAATTAGGGCGGGACCTTATCGAGTGGACCCCGCGTTAACACTACACAGACAGCCCTGTGATTGGCCCGTTGGCGAGGTGCTGATCCGTACGAGTTAAAAATAATTTAGATAAGTGCAATACTTTACAACACAAACAAAAACAAAATTGATTTCCTGAGGCGGAAATGCCAGGGAAGCACATGAGTGTTGAATGTTGTAAGAGACAGAGGATTATGAAATAGACTGACGTAAAGCATCGCACTAGGGCCAAGGGTCACTTTTCCGTCTCGTGAACCCGGATTTAAAACAAAACGTGCACGGAAAATACGTGAAGGAGTTCAAACTACCGCTTGAAAGGCTCCTAGCTTATCACAGGCATTAAAATTCTTAGTTTTAATGGCATTCACCGAAGCATGCGTCTTTCTTGTTGAAAAACTTCACTTCCTCTTATCGGATTTAAGCTGTCACAAATGACAAACAAACGATGGCTGTTTAATTGGTTTAGGCACGAATTCAAGGACAGTTATTTGAACTCAATAGAACTCAATAGACGCTATGATGGCAATCATGGCATTTAGGGTGGCATGACTGATAAGACGAGGGATTAGCCAGCGGGAAGAAACGGAAAGCAAGGGCAGATTGTGTCAAGTTCAAAAGTACTCTGTGTACTGTAACATGTAACATTTGCCAGAGATTGACAGACCCATTTGCCACTGGCAATTGTTCAGGGTTACCTGCATGTTTGTGGCTTGCATTCTCGACCCAATTATATAAATCATGTGTAAATCAAGGTTGCCTAAATTGGTAAGTACATACATAGTATCAATCTTGGGTATCAAACTCGATGGTGGCATTTGTGCAATCTGGCAAATAAGCCAGATTCTTTGTTGTGTTTTCAATTTCCTTCAAGAAATTCACGGGAGATAAACCGATGGGCAATTTACGACCTTTCGACTCTTTTATCACGACCCTATAACTCTGATAACTGACATTTCTTCTTGCAAACGTACAATGACAACACTAGTCCAGTTCTGGCCCCTCTCTGTCACAACACAGGTGGGCATCCAATTCGGCCAACGTCAGACGTGACTAAAGTGTGTTGTGTTACACTGTCCACCAATTGACTTGCAGCAGATGGGGTCACGTGACTTTGTCAATCAAAAGCAAATGTTATGCCAGCTATTGAAAACTGCTATTGAGCAGTCCTTTCTTATCGTTCTGTTTGTGTTTTTCCAAAATCTTATCAAAAATATATTTGGGATTTTGTGTCAATTTTATACTCAACAAGAATGTCATGCAGGCATCGGCAACGAAATTCTCCATACTCTCGTCTACAATTTTCCTTAAGACTGTTAAGAGAATATAGCTTTTAATCTCTTAATTTCTCAACCAGTGTTTCTTTCTCGTGATCATGAATTCCCAAGTATTTTGCCCGGGTATTTTAGAATTACGTAAAATAAACTGGCACACTTTTGACCGTACCGAGACTTAGTAAATGTAGCTTGCTTGTTATCTATTGTAACTTTATGCTTTTCAGTCATCGTTTCAGGGGGTTAAGGGGTTCTTGTCTCAGTTATTGTCCAACCTTCAAGCAAATTAGAAATTCGAGCTATTAAATGCGTACACAAAGTCGTGGCTCCCAAAACACCACTAATTTCAGTAATAATCATTAATGCGATGGAACGGCCGTTCAGATTCGATCTAAAAGTTAAGTATAAACACTTGCCTACCAAGAAGATGTAACGAGGTTTGTAACTATTTTGTGTACCCGCTTTGTGTTTTCGGTGTTGACATGTACACATTTTCAGACGGTGGATTTCATTTCTCCCTTGCAGTGTCTGACGTTCCATCATGTCAGGGGTACAGAGTAAACCGGTTTATCTTGATGAAGGTCATGAAGAAAGATCCACAATAATACATCATATATGTAAATATATAAAGAAAAAAATCATGGTTGACTTTGCTGAAGTGCAGGTAATGTGTTCCGGCCGCCATTTTCTCGTGCTAAACACCGTGGGATATTGATCGTTACAATGGCTTGAAATGATGCAACCATGGCCAGTCAAGAAACGAGCCGATTTCTTTGTATTTCTCCGTTGGTTTTACAAACATTTATTTTTATAAGAAACATGTAGTTTGGAGTATACAGTAAATAGTATGTGTGGTTATTTCATAACTTCCGGAAAACCGAGGCTTTTTTAATCACGTACGTACACGCACGATATGACATTCTTTAGTGTATAACTCATTATTGCCTCGTTAGTTACGCCCCCGAATCTGCACGATCCAATGTAACGGATTCCTATGTGCAGGTCCGTATACCGTACTTATTTTTTCTTTTCGCGTAAGATATTTTTTGATGTAATTTGATGGCATTACCATCCTGTGTTTTACTTCGGTTTGTGATGCTAATTCCTCAGTCATCTAAACTCCCAGCTATGGCGTTTGATGGATTGCCTACAGTCAGGGTAGACATAAAACGGACAACAAAGTTGTACTCTTTCAGTTATTATATTTTCTTTTTTTAAAAGACGTTGTTATGCAGAAAGCATACAGGAGTAGCCATTTTAATGTTTTACTTGTTTGTGATGCTAATTCCTCAGTCAACAGTCTAAACTCCCAGCAATGGCGTTTGATGGATTGCCAACAGCGAGGGGAGACATAAAACGGACAACAAAGTTGTACTCTTTCAGTTAATTCATTTTTCTTTTTAAAAGACGTTGTTATTCAGCAAGCATGCATTTAGAATTCCTGAGTAGTCCAGTTTTAAAGCATTCTTGTTGAGATTTGGAACAGTTTCTATTTCCGTGATATGACTGTAGTGGATTTTATTCACGGACAATCTTCCCATCACGTATTAAAACGGTACCACAGGAATTCGTATCAACACAGTGTAGTACTGTTTATTATGCTGTACAAGGTGGTTCTAACGTTTAAGTCTGTAGATCAAACCCTAGTGTGTGACCATTCAAATGAAAGCAGTACATTCAAGTGGTGCTGTTTGTTTTTTGACACTTTTACAAAACGAAATTCAAGATTTTTCCCTCGGTTTTGAACTAAGCACACTTGGGAGTGACAGGGTATAGACAAAGAGCCAACTTTGGGTCAACTCAAAGACGACTGTGCATGGATTCAGAAAAAACGATCTCAGTTTTACCCAAATAACAGATGAGCTAATCAGATAGCGTTTAACCTTCATTTCCAAGTCAAACCTGTACTCTCCTTTTTTGTAAGAATGTATATTTTCATTCCCAGGCTGAACATTCTTATTTTTATGCCGATTTTAGGCTGAAAATATTCTTAATACATTCTTAAAATTACAAAGTGATCCAGAGTATAGAGTTTCAGTAAAATAACAGAAATAATACGACCATACGTTTTTATCGTTTTGTTAACTCGTTTTGATTTTAGAAAAAGGAAAGAAGTATACAATCTTCTTAAATTGTAATATCATGTATTTTTTAGACGCAGGGCCCCTATGGATACCAGCATAGAGCTGAATGGGCCACCCTGCTTAAATAAAGATTTACTACTACTACTACTACTACATGCATGGCACTGCATATTTACCATACTTTTAAATTAAACATCATGTGATTTAATGGTATTTTATTTTCTATTAACATGCATTATTATTAACTAAATCTCAGCCTTGGGTATATTCTTAGCATATATTCTTAAAATTTCGCCAATCTCAGCCTCAATATTCTTATAAAAAAGATTCTTACAAAAAAGAGTGTAGTCAATTAATGTGGTTCTAACTTTAAACTCTGTGGATGGAACCCTAGTGTATGATCATTCAAATGAAAGCTATTGAGCAGTACTTTCATGCAGGTGGTACTGTTTATTATGCTGTACAAGCTGGTTCTTACTTTTATGTCTGTGAATTAAACCCTAGTGTATGATGCATTCAAATGAATAGTAATGTTTATTATGCTGTACAAGGTGGTCAGTTCTAACGTACGTACTTTTAAGTCTGAGCATGAAACCCTAGTGTGTGAAAGCTATTGAGCAGTTTTGTTTGGTTTTTAATAATCGAATAATTGTCTAAAGTTTGCAGGACGAAATTTTGAACTTGACACTCTTGGGACCGAAAAGGTGTATGTGCACCTTGGTCTTTTCTTTGTTGCATCAATGTATACCTTGGCCTTTTCTTGAGTATACACTGAACCTAAATAAAACCATTATGTGTCGATCAGTAAAACTTAAGCGGCCAAGAGAAAGCTTCTAAAGTCATTCTTCAAAATATAAACAGCCTCAATCTCGAGGGTGAGTGATCAATTCCGGTCACTCCCAAAGTCTCTCTAATTGCATATCAGAAACTATCTTCTGTAAAATATAATATGCATTAATCCTTTCACTCCTAAGAGCGGCCAAGTTCAAAATTGAAAACAAATTCCGTTAAGTAAAATATCGAGAAACGAACAGCAGCACCACATGAAAGTAGTGCTCAGTAGCTCCCATTTGAATGGTCACACACTGTAGGGTAAAATCCATAGACTTTAAAGTTAGAACCACCTTGTACACTGAGCATAATACACACTGTACCACATGAGAGTACTGCTCGACGGTAGCTTTCATTTGAATGGTCACATGCTAGGGTTTCATTCACAGACTTAAAAAGTTAGAACCACGGTAATTGACTCTAGGTTTGACTCTGGGAGTGAAAGGTTTAATAATAATTGACTAAGTTTATTGAAAGAGTCAATGCAAGTAGTACATGTAGTATGTAAATTATGCTTGATACAGCGGGATTCTTAATGTGATGAAGAAGCAGATGCAACGCCTGATCTGCCACTCCAAACATCTTTGTAACATCTTTGTATATTACCTGTTGTAGTGGGACTGATGATGAACAAGGATGTGCCTTTCACTTTCAAGAGCTTGATTCCCTAATTTCGATTTGCAAAATATTGAGAAACAAACCGCACCAAATGAAAATACTATCTTATAGATTTCGTTCGAGACATTTGAATGGTCAAACAGAAGGGTTTTCATGATACAGACTGAAAAAGATCAGTAGAACATAATAAACAGTAACACATGAAAGTATCTCCTGGTATAGCTTTTTAGCTGATTTAGGAGTATCTGATTAAAGATTAAAGATTAAAGTTTCATTTTGGAATGGTCACACGGTCACAAACTTGGGTTTCATCTCCGACTTAAACTGAGCTAGATCGAACCACGTACTTTGCATGTGCAGCATAATAAACATATATACCATGTGAAAGTACTGCTCAATAGCTTTCATTTCAATGGCGGTCACACACACTTTAAGGTTTTATCCATGCACAGACCTAAACGTTAGAGCCACCTTGTTCAGCATAATAATTAAACAGTGTCATATCAGTGAAAGTACTGCTCAGCAGCTTTCATTTCAATGGTTACCGGTATACGATAGTTAGATCTACAGACTTCGAAGTTAGAACCACATTAATTGACTTGTAGTTCGACTCGGTGAGGGAATGGGTTAAAATTTGCCGCGACAGTACGAATGTAGTTTTATTCTTCTAAGACAAAACACTACACTTCTTCTATCACGAACTGTAAATGATGTTTATTCGAGTACACATATAGTCAAGTGATTTTAGTAATTGCACAGAACTGTTCAAGGCAAACCGAAAGGAGCTCGCCCTGGTCTGAACCATAACAACGATAGAATGAAATCACAGTCATCTACACCGTTATATCCAGTGAGAAGTTTATCAGTAAAAGAATGTGCGATGATTAATGCATTGTTATATTGACTCAGCATGTTGCAGAGGCGCCATTTTGTTTCTAAAGTTGTGTTGTGCGGAGTTTTGTCGAGCTTCGTGCAGTGTTTTTAGATGGGTTTTATTGTTTTGTTTTGCTTTTAGTTTTATAGCTGTTGCATGTACGTAAGCAACTCAGGTAAATGTTGTATGTGTGAATAAATTATTTGTTTTACAGTATGTCGCAGAGGCGTCATTTTGTTTAGTTGTGATGTGTTTTACTGATTTTGTCGAGTTGAGACAAACATGTCGGAACTTACGGCGTTCATTTGCTTATGGGAATCCAGCTTCAAATCAAAATTTAATTGCTGGAGGTTTACGTTATTAAAACTCCAGATACTACCTGAGCCGGCTAAAAACCTTTTTCGGCATCATTATTTTGTCCAAGAGGTTTAGCACTATGTTTAGTGACAATAACAAGCCATGCAAACATAATCAAAGCAACCATTTGGACATCGACTGAAAATTTACAGAATTTACAGCGGTTGAAAGCTGAGGACTATTTGAGGATGTTTACCGGCCGCAGTATCAAAACTCAGACAACTCACTTATGGGTATAATATTTGCAAGATACTCACTTTATGTTTCGGGGAAGGGCATCTTTCGGAAATTACATCGGTTGGAGGAAATAAACGACAATGGATTCTCATGCAGACACTGTACTTTCCCTGACGCCGACAAAACCCGGTCACAACAACAGCCCTTTTACTTCCAGTTGGACAAAATATTGCGGATAAATACATGTAAACAGCACCATAACATATATAACAAGCTTTCATTTGAATATGGCAACACACTAGGCTGACTAGGGTTTCATCCAAGCTCATCCAGATCGACTTAAAAGTCCAGAGACGGCGGAATCACGGTGTACAAGATCGTACAACGGCAAACAGCACCACATGAAAGTACTGCTCAATAGCTTTCATTCGGAATGGTCAAGCACTAGGGTTTCATCCACAGACTCAAAAGTTAGAACCACCTTGTACAGCATAATAAACAGTACAACATGAAAGTACTGCTCAATAGCTTTCATTCGGAATGGTCACACACTAGGGTTTCATCCACAGACTTATGCACCGTTTTGTTAAACAAGTAACAGTTGGTAACAGAACAGTAGGTGAAAAGAAATGTGAACCCCACCCATATATACACCAGTCGTGTTCAACCCTTTCACTCCCAAGAGTGCTGTCAAAGCTCAAAATTAAATTAAATCCCAAATTGCACTTTTCAAGATATGGAAAAACAAACAGTACCTCATGAAAGTACTGCTCAATAGCTTTCATTTGAATGGTCACACACTAGAGTCTTATAAACACAATAATTCACTTGATGCTTGATTCAGGGAGTGAAAGGGTTATGTGTTTTATTTATTTCACTTTTGCAAATTATTGAAAAACAAATACCATACATAAAAGTATTGCTCAATAGCTTTCATTTGAATGGTCACACTTTAGGATTTCATCCACTACAACTACATTGAATGACTCGAATTTGACTCTAGGAGTGTCAAGGTTAATGCATTAGAAACGTCTCCGTTGTACGAAACGAGGTATTTAGTTAATCTCATAGTTTACAATCCTCACATTTGTGCCAGCAGTATGTTGTGTGTTCATGGTGCATTAAAACCGTGAGTCCATATCGCATTACTATCTAATCTTGTCCGCTGACGTCCGGATTTTGAGTGGAGATTAAAACGTTTCTTTGTACACTTAGGCAATATCGAATCATAACCAGATTTGATAATAAGTGACCTTTACAATCTTATCCTCATTTCTTCAAGGCTCAAGCGCCCTTGAAAGCAAAACACCCTCTCACGGAAGAGTGTGTGTCGAAATCGCTGCGTTAAAATCGCGTCAAAAAAGAGATACGCCCAAAATGGACTGTGCAGCGCCTTCAAGTAGCACCAAACCGCATTTGCCAATCCAGAAAGTTCGTGGATTTCGTCATCTGTGTTAATTCGTGCTGGGAAGTTTACTCAGCTCTAGACAGTGTAGGATTGTTTTTGTAGAAAACAGACAACGACCGGATGTGGCTTTTAAAATGTCTCTTCGTACCATGGGACGCACAAGAGTTTAATAACCCCTTTTAACTCAGAGATATAACTTACAAGTACCCCTGTCAATCAATCACACCTGTCAATCAATCACAAGTTGCACCCTTTTATGTAATTAGCTGAACTATAAAAATAACTTCATTTCAAGAGATTTTCTCTTATCCAGTGCCTTAGACAAACCTTTCAAATAAGCTATAATACTTTTGTAGTCGGTGATCAGAGCCAAATGGTCCATTTTTAAGTTTTCTCATATTTCGAGTGATTAGTGCAAGGTAAACGTTCACTCTATACAAGATTAAAAGTTATCACATAAAACGGAAATTGCAATCTATAAGTAACAACAATTATGAAGTATCTTGAAGTTTCATGTCAAATGCTGGAATTCCATGCAAGATTTGCCCCGTCAAATCTTAAAATTTCATGATCTAGGCCGCGAGATTTCAAGATCACCCGTGGGTAACTCTATGTGATACAACTAACCGGGCATTGCTCGTCGAATTAACAAAAACTTCCAGAAACTATTTTAATGCTAATGAATAAAGCTGGGATTAACCTATGATTGAAGGACGAGGTATTTATGCCAAGAAAGGTTTCTTATCAGTTGTTTTTACATTCAAGTTTTATTTACTTTTTACACAACAGAGAAAAAGGTGCATTCTTGTTAAAGGTGAAGCGAGTGCGAAGAACGACAAAGTGTTGCTAGTTCGTTATTGAGCTCAAACACAGGTTTTCAACCTCAAGAAAACCGTGACAGATTCACAATAGATCGTAGGAATGAAGTGACACTTCTACAATGATAAACGACTTCAGGGATTAACCTGACAAACAGTGACAAACTCCATAAATACAATTCAAGTGCAGTAAAATCCAAACTCGCCTTACATTGACACAAAGTATAAAAGACTGATAAATTTACAAGACAACTTTTGCACTGATCATGCAGTCTTAGTCATAGTTATTTTTTAAAGAATGCCATCAGGCATTCTGAAGGAAGGGTCGTGGGGTGATCATCCTTCTTAAAACACTGACACATTGCCGGGACTAGTAGTTAACGTCCCTTCCCTGCCCAAACAAGTCAGCAGTAACATACAATGTATACAGTCGAAGCTCCAGTGAGCGGACATCCTCGGGAAGCAGATAAAGTGTCCGCAACTGGAGCTTGCCGCTTACGGGAATGTGCATGTAAATACAGAGTTTGTATGAGCTAGAGTTCAAACGGGGTTTTGTCAAGGAGGCCGTAAGCAGAGCTACCCGCTTGCCAGAGTGTCGACTGTATGTATAAAAGATCAATTCACGAGGCAAACTAACTTATGTATATAAACACATTTATAAAAGATTCAATTCACGAGACCTGAGCGAGTTCACTGCATGTCAGACATACAAATACAAGTATAAAAGATGAAGTCACAGTTATTCACGAAAGTGGTAGTCTATTAAATACGAGCATAAAGAAACGATTCATGAAAACAACAGCTGTTTAAAGAGATTGTATCGGTTTAATTTTTTCTTTTAACATTACCAAAACTGTTTAAGCACTGCTGTTTGAAAAACAAATTTGAGCTTTTGTATGAGTAATAATAAGAAAATTAAATTCATTCGAGACGATAACAATGTGGTGTGATGTGCACCACAAAGGCAATTTGGTGCATCGCAGCTTAACTGTACTGATAAGTACTAGTACCATCTAAATTAAATGTCTTTTCAATAAACTAAAATTCGAAGTGTACCCTGAAATCAGCTGGAATCAGAAATATCACTAATTGCAATTTTGTCCAATTTCCAAAAAGTACATGAACATTTTTCTTTTTTACCAAATACAGTGCTGGGACTCCCGGAGTTACTTCTATACCACCAACGGGTCACTATCCGGCAAATCTGTCCGAAAACTGGGTGGCCGTATAAAAGAAAGTTCTGGAATAAATAAAAAATACTCTGAGCTTTTCTTGGGTCAAAGAAAGGTGTCGTAAGGTGTGGTTCTACTGTAGAATGCTAAACATTCTATGTAAAGGAAATCCGCACTCTCTGATAGTGTTACAAAAATACACCAAGTTCTGCCGGCTAGCAGAACTTATCCTCTTCCGCAATAACTTGAAGATCGAAGGCGACTCTGCTAATAGGATTCCTTCTAGAAGGCAAACAACACCTCTTCTTTTGATCAAATTAACAAAGCAACTAACCCGACGAAAATGCAACATTGTTTTGCGAACATGTTTGAACAGTCTTCATCAGCCACGAAGCTGAACAAATCGAGACATCGATTTTTAAAAGAAAAGGCTTTTGCCGCACTGGTTGAGACAATTGTTTATAGCATTAGAGTTCAATTTTTCGCTGATTTTATTTCGTGATATTCCCCTTTTGTGGAACAAATTGACATTTCAAGATGTTCTTGCATGATGCTATGTTGGGAACTTCTGCTCTTTGGGTTGGGTGGCTTTAAAAACATCACGTATAACAACCAACATCACGTATAACAACCAACGATTCTATTGAAATGAATTCTATGCAGTCAATCATCAAGTGATATTCCTGTTCAAGACATTGTTGCCGAGAAACAGGCATTCATAATTCAATAAAAATATCAAACAATCGTGTTACCAATTTTAAACTGAAATGAAACGTCACATGATGATTGTATGAAAAAAGATTTGCCAATAAATCTCGTTTCCATTGACGGTAGAAATGACCTTATTTGTGTCAAAGCTTTTTTTATGACGACTGGTCAATGCCGTGTTTGTTTATCAAGAGAAATCTTCTTTTCACGCCATGTTTACACATGTCGTAGGCGAGAAGAAAAATATTGTGATATTGTTTGGTGTGATGGTTAAATCGGAAACGACGAAGCATGAAGCATAAGTCATTGTGGATCACAAAGATTAACAGGCTCGGTTGAGGAACTTTTATCTCACATCTTTGATAAAGGCGTTAAACAAACAATCGAAAATATGCTGGTGCAATAAATTGTTATCACCATTTCATCGAGAAAACTGAAGAAAATTAACAAAACCCATTGACTAACCGCGAGAGCATTTTTCGGTTCAAACTGAAAATTTATATCGCGATGTTAAAATACAATAAATGCAATTTGAAATGTCCATAGTCGACTTCTTTAGTTTGCTAAGTTAGAAGAGAGTAAAAATATTATTCATACACGAAGCCGAGTTTGATCAATTTGACAGCCTTCCTTCCATCCTTTATCTTATCTCCAACAAAATCACGTGATAGGCCTCTTGTTGTAAAGTCCCACCCTCTCGTTCACCATCGATCCACAAAGAATTGATCTTCCGTTGAAAATCTCAGGCATAAGAGAGGCCACTCGCAGTCATAGAGTACGAAAATGGATACACTTAAGTCCGCCTTCACTTTATGAACTCGGCTCGAAAAAAAATGATAAATCAACATAGGTACAACATTATCTTTTATACTTTTCACACCGTGCGCGCGCGTGTGAAAAGCATCCATTCTATAATGCGATTGAGTTGAATAGGACGTTTCTCCCCTGCGTCTCCTCTTGGCTAATTGGGGATATATTTTTTCATGCACCATTAAAGCTTTGGTATAAAAACGTGTTGGTATAAAAATAATGCTACTTGTATCGCAGTAAGCATAGCTTATCATTTATTTTATTTTATCATAGAGTTAGTCGTAGGTTGAAACTAAATTCAGTCAGTAACAACGACAACTTTGTATGAAGTTCCCATTTTTAGAAAATTAAGCGAAGGCAATAAAACGAAGAATGAAAAGACATTTAAGGAAAAACAGACAAGGATTAGAAACAGAGAAAAAATGAGTTCTAAAGGCGTTAGTTTTTATTTCTCTGTGTGTTACGAAGATTTAGTTTTTTAGAGCATTTTGTCGCGTCATCTAAAAATTATGACTTTATTGCAATGGTTTTATTAGCGGTTAATATTTATCTAACATGGAGGAGGTAGATAACTTTGTTTTATTTTACAGCCGTGCTAATGAATTCGAATTCTCACAAGACAGCAACTAACAAGCCTTCACGTTTTTACATTATTTCCAATTTTTATCGCATACACGCAAAATTGAAATTGAATTAATTTCAATCCTGTGTAAACGACGTTATTAAGGAAATGCGAAGATAAATTTCGGAAACGTCAGCTCAAAATTTCAACCGTAACAGACAGTAGAAAGTTTCGTATACATCCTCGTGTTTGATTTGTAAGACATCGCCGCACGCAACGAAAAATCACCAATCACAATTTTCTGTTTAATAAGTTAAAAATCCTGCAATAACCAATGAATTTCCTTTTCAAGAAATACGCTTGCCGCACCTGAATTGACAAAGATAAAAGAAACAAAACCGAGAGTAAACACCACGGTTTAGTAATCAAACATCTTTGCACAGTAAACGGCCATTTTTAATTAAAGTTAGTGTTATTAAACTATTGTTGGTCACATAAAGCTGCTCCAATATGCAAACAGAGGCTTTTTTATCCCTTTTGTAACCAACAACCTCTCAATCACAAAACAACTCTATTTTCCCGCCACAAAATTAGTTCTCGATTTCAGAGATCAATCAATCCAGAACTTAGAGGTGTTTTGATTTCGCGAAAAATTAAAATTTCAAGTGGTCTTTTTCAAGAATGGGCCTCGATCGTGCAGCTAGGATATTTGCCATTTCCTAAGCTTTATTTAGCCAATAACTTTGAAATGTCACTAGCATCTGACATAAAATCACAGTTAATGATGTCTTTTTAATTCTCTGCTGACAGTCATAGAGGAAGAGAAAAAGTATTCACAAAACGTATCGTTCCCAATTGTCCTAAAAATACTTCGTTTCCTTTTGAATGAAAGGAAATCGTGTCGAAAATAGCTTTATGATCGCGGATTTCCCACCCAGAAGTTCACAGCCGTCGACTCACAAATCTGCTTCCGTTGTCAGCAATATTTTCAATTAAAATTTTGTGTGGCTTAGGTCCAAACGCGTCATTTTTTTCTGTGTTAAAGTGCGATGCACTAATTAAACGTTAAAATAAAATGAACAGAGGTGGTATTTGTTGGCAAGACTAATTTTATGTAGCAATGAAATCACACTTCTCGGCAAACTTCCTGCGTCGCTCGCAATGGAGGAAATTTAAAGTCTAAATAAAAACCCTTTATTACCTCCACAGTCAATACTACTAATCCTTAAACAAGCATTGAATAAAACTCTCGGCCATACGTATATACAACCCTAAAATAACTAGTGTTTTTTTCACTAGCATGGGCTAAGAAATAATAATAAAAAAAATTATTTTATCGAACGAACCCATGTTGAATTCCCCGGGAAAAATAAAGAATGCTCCAGCCGTGTTTTACTTAATTAACATTTCGTACCGGGTTGTACCGCCTAATGTACTGTAACAATCAGAGCTTTGAAAAGAAAAAACTTCCATCAAGGTTTATCAATTTTTACTTCAGTTTTTCCTCTTCGCATCCTTATGTTTTCCTTTTTATGTACAGCCGGACAATTGTTGGTATATTGGGTTCTTCGTGAAACGATGCTCAAGTCAATTTAACCAATCTTTGCAAAAAGCGTAACTTATGGGCGAATCTGGCAAAGGCACTTGACACAACCGGGATCCATGAACCATTTCTTATTGTTCCGCGCCCGTCATAAAATTCGAAAATTTCCGTCCTTTCCCTTCAAGATAAATTCGTTAAGGCAAACAAATCGAACTTTGCTTGTAAAAAAAGCGATTACACTAGTGATTTTCCGAATATTGTTAACCCTTTTACAAATGATTTCAGAAAAATAAATGGGTGACCTTGATACTAAGTGGTTTACGTACAAGAGGTTGGTTTCATTCGCTGGTTTCATTTCGTTTTTGTTTCTTTAGCCGATAGCAGTCAAAACAAAACAGTTTTTTGTTATTTCTGGTCGATTACTAACTCTAATCTTTTAAATTCAATATTGATGCTATGGCCCAACGAAACTGTTTAAATATTTAAATACAAAAGAAACTTGATCCCACTGAAAGCGAACAGCAAAATACCGAAATATAGCTTTTCAAAGCAAACGGTTGCCTCTTGAAAACAATGAGTGAATCTCAACCGAGGTTTATAAACTGACTCGCGTGGGTTCAATAGAGACGCCACAAGCATTGAATATTAACAACAGGCTCGAGTCTGGGCTCTTCGATGGCACAAGCTAATGGCAATGGCAAAATAGCGCGAGTACAATTCGTTACCTGCACATTGTAAACCAGCCCTTGTGCCGGGAGTATTTTCTTTCATTGTTGTGTCTCAGAATGGACTTTATAACAAGTGGGTTGAATGAAAAATAAGCTTGACAAAACATCCAAACTCATAAAACAACCATAAATCACGCGTATGGATTTCTAAACGAATGATTAATCGAACATCAGATTTTGCGTCGTGCACTGATTTCTCAAATGGCGTCGGAACTTTACGGTGAATTTGACTGTGTTTGACGATGAAAAATTGCTGACGGCTTTAGCGTTCCATAAAGAAAGTCAAAAGGACAGATGAATACACAAAAAATGTCCAATGCACACAGTTAATGTTTCCTGTACATTCTATATTATCTCTCTGAACATCACCGATTTTTAGCGCCAAGCATACAATACAATACAATACACAATCACTCCATGTAGAATTTCAGAGTATTTACAAGATTATTTTACTATTTTAAAAAGCCCTTACTCTATTATTTCAATTTTCTATCCTTGTAAATACGAGCGTTTTCTATTGAACAAACTGAACAAGTGTTTGAAAAGGAGGTCTAATCTCTTTTAGGCGTGAAGCGTAAAATTTACAGAATGCAAACTTTTTTTGAAAGTTGTTGCGAGCTTTCTATAACTTAACTTATAGATACCTATATACAAGTCATATTTTCTTTAGGCGCTATCAAAACTGAACATTTCACCACCCATTTTTATCTATTTATAGACAAATGCTAGTTCAATGAACATTAACTCCAATTACTTTTAAAACATAAACGGACTGCTCGATAAATAAACTCTACTCCATGTCGCGTTTTCTAAAATGTAACCGCTATTTGTTCGTACGCGTTGTCCTGTTCACGCGGTATAATTTTTTTCACCAATACGTTGTTGGTTGAATGTACGTTGAGTTGTGTACAGGAGATGGATAGTGAAGGTAGTCGCCTTGATACGGTGAACCGCTCAGATAGCTACAAGACGGGCTAACACAACTGCAGAATTGTCCAGACCCGTTCAACAACGCTCCCCCTGAAAGCGGTGAATATGGTTTATCCCACGGACCTCTCTCACTAATCTGCTTGCGGTATTTGTATCTGTGGTTTTGAAACCAAATTTTTACTTGAGCAGGCGTCAGGTTCACTATCCTAGCCAATTCTTCACGCTCTGGCGCGGACAAATAGCGCTGCTGTTGGAATCTTCGTTCCAAGACAAAAGTCTGCGCTTTTGTGAACAGCACTCGTCTTTTGCGTTTCTTGATTTCTTTCTCCGATTGGTCAGTCTTTTTCACGGAGTCAAGCTGCGCGCTTGGTACATGTTGGACGTCTGTGAATACAAAAGGCGAGTTCTCCATGTTAGAGTTGATTTTGACTGATTCTCAACAGACTACCAGTAACATTATGAAGCCTGAATAATCTATTTTGGATTACATCTATTCACCTTATCTCGAGAATGAAAATCTGGATTTGCTCATTTAAAAGTCCTTGAAGTAAAAAATACTTGAATCAAAACGCGCTACATCGCGCTCGGAGAAAACTAAAAAATCTTCAAACCACGACGACCGCAACAGAACCAGCTCACAACCTCAAAAGGTTGACAATTTCATTGACATATTTTTCGCACCATAGCAGAATTAATCACTTGAAACTTTTCCGTTTCTCTTGAGGGTATAAGTGGTGATAGAGGACGTGTTTTATTCGCTACAATACTAAACAACCCCATGTTCGCTGCTGTATCTAGTATACTACTGTGACGCACAATACATACAGCTTGACAGTTAAGTATAGTGCAACTTCGAGATTTCTCAGATATGGTAAAGTTTGAAGAGCCGCTTAACTATGCTTAACTCCCTTGAATAAAACCCTCTCGCGCTATTCCTCATAACAAACAACTCCTCAAGTCCGCTAATCCCCTGCGCTGTACTCGACTCTTAGATACTGTTTCCTGAATACGCCGCCATTATAAATATATCAAAAAATTTCGGTAATACTAAAATAATTCATACTTGACTTCTCCTGCGTGTTCGCCTTCTCTTGTTCGTCTGGGCTGGATAGCGCGCGGGGAGTACCGCTCCTGTCCTGAAGTGACATCTGCTCCTCGGGTTTGGTATTCAAAGATCGAATCCTGTCCTCTGGAAGATTAAGAATGTCTCTTATAGAAAAGGATCCCATGCTCGCGTTTCGTGTAAACGGTCTCAAATGGACTCCATTGTGTTGGATGCTAAGATAACAAGATTAAAAGCAGGTCGCACGCACAGGGCAGGCCGGGCTTGGAGAATAGGGCGGGGCTATACTTCAACCACACGACAGGCCATTTGAAATAAAACAAATTGGCCTGATTGTCATCAGGCTGTTTTGTTAAGAGAAAGCGCTCTGACACTGCTGACACATCAACTGATCGCTATGAAGGCACGACTAAATGTCTGTCAAATGAGTGGATTTAATTTGACAGGAACACCATTCTCTAGGCGCGAGAAGTTTCCTTTCGCTTTTATTCCACACATGTTGTACCGTGGCAGTGGCTTCTGTTGATTTAGGTTTTAATTGGATTGGCGGATTAGGAAGTTTACGTTTATCTCTGTTTTCATTGTTTCGTTTATTACATCGTCACGATTTGGAAATCATTGAAACCTCTGAGAGCGACCCAAACGCTTTCTTTTCAATTATGACTCCCTGTGATGACAGAAGTCCAATTATGAAGACTCCGTTGGGTAGGAACGTGTTAAGAGTACAAAAGTTTTGTCCAGTACGGATACAATCTTCATGATATGCTGCGAACAGCTCTCATATCTTATTTCAGTGAAGTGACATTGTAAACATTGTCTGCTCTTCAACATCTCAGGAAATTAGAAGTGATCTGCACGCCGCCCTCCCAGGGACAGAGCAACATTCTACTGTTGACTTATCTCCATAAACCTTTTACCACCTAATTCTACATCCACCCACTAGTTTAATTGTTTAAGTTTTTTTAAGTTTTGATCGCAAAACGTTATCAATACGGATTCTTCCTTCTTTTTTACATTCACGGTGTTCCAATTGCAGTAATATATGTAAAATCTAATTGTTTTTACACACGAGTCTTGTATACACGATGCTTCTGGTGAGAGGATTGTCTCGCAGATTTCGGTCATGAATTAGTAATAATCCGTGTGGTGTTTTCTCCAGCATAGCCAGTGTGTAGAACAATAATTATTTGTTACTTTACTATTGAGAGAAACTACAAAATAAATGGAAGATAAATCGAATCTTTCCAGAGACTCGAGTCAAAGAACATATGTGCTTTATGGTTTCACGCCACCGCACCAAATATGGGCAGCAACATTAAAGTTCGAAATGTACATATATTTTTTTCAACTTCAAAGCTTTGAAAAGAATATCCCCGAGCATGTGAACAAAGGCCTCATCGCTCCAGTTACTTGCAAAAGAAACGTGAATTTTGGCCATGAAAACTGTGAGTTTTATTTAGTTAATTGTGAGGCCGATTATCATAACATATTGCGATTGTTGATGTTATTTTTTTAATAACTGAACTAAGGTCTTCTCTCTTATTGTATATACTAACTATGTCATTCATGTGTATTTTATAGCAAAAATGACCTGTTTAGACACCAAAGAATAGCTTAAAATATTCACCTTTGTGTAGCATTCATTCCTTCAGATATATTGAACAAAATCGCGTGGCCAGGGTGGTGCATTGTCCAGTGTTTCGCAGACTCATAATGGCTAATGAAACGACAAAGAAGTCGGTTGAAATCACAGGTTCGTTGGAATTTCCTATCAAATGGATACGTTTTGACTCTCATATTCTATAAGAAATCGTTCAGCATTCGCGTTGAGTTTTGGTTAACTAGGCGATTTTTGTTATGGTTTAACGCTATAAAATGATATTGGCTACATCGCTACTAAAACTAGCTTTACATGTGACGCTACTGTTGTACGAAATTGTTTGTTTCGACTGAACGCCGCGGGGCGGTGGTACGAAGCAACTTTAGATAATTATCAGTCGCTTCGTTACCTTTTCAAGAAATTCTTCAATGTGTCGTACATGATATTGTGACCGATACATTGGGTGATTTTTCTCAAAGCGAAAATTCAACATTTTCTGGCAATAAATCACAAAACAAAGAAAACAAACACGAGGATTATACAAAAAATTATGGGTGGCGTTAGAAAGCGTGTTAACCCAAATGTAATTAAAGATTTGTTACTTTGTTGGGTTGATGCTTAAAAATTCTTTTTTTTTCGACCAGCAAAATGGTAAAATATCTCTTAGTTCTATAAAGCTGTAGGCGAGATAATAATCTCTCCAGTTACCTGGTGTTATTCGAATTTCATGCATAAACTAACAACCAAAGAGCCTTTCAACAGATTTTCAAGTGTCGCTCGACCGACTGATTTAGATATGTCTCAATTTCGCTTTCTCCCGTAGTCAAGAGGCGTAATATGATTCCTCCGGGGTAAACTTTCCAAGATTGCGTATAAACACTTTGAAAAGTTTCTTAACAGATCGATTAAGGTTGTTTAATGGGAGTATGAGTCAAACTTTCTCATTTAAAACCCGATAAAGTTCATTTGTTCGTCAGTGTCTGGTGAATAATTCGATCAGTCACCAAAATCAGGACTCTTGCATTAATATGTTTGCGTTAGCCATCACAGTTGATGTATCTACAATGCAAGTGCGTTTGTTTCAATTTACGAGCAAGTCTATGCGAGTAAACAGTGAGTGGGCTTCGCTAACAATACAAGAAAAACTTTTCATTCGCGAGACTGACAGATGTCTAAATTGAACAATTGTAAAAACGCAACCAAAGAATTGCCAAAAGAATAGGCTTTAATTTAAAGTGAATACATTAAATGATTCCTTTATGTTCATTGTTCACAAGTATAAACGTACTTTTGGAAAGTATCTTTTAGACTACAAGTTTAAATTCAAAAGGTAAGTTTCTCTTCTTTCAAACAATTCCTTACAACTAGTCAAAACTATAAATAACAATCTTTTACCAAATCTTCAGGGGGTATAATCTCTTACTTGACTGACTACAACGCGCTACCCGTACAAACACAATCTTCTTTGTGTTATTGAGGTCGTGTCGTGCTTATTTACATACGATATGAGTTCAATAGTTTAGACTTTCAGGGGATATTTATAAGAATCTAAAGAGGCCTCGAAAAAGGATCATAGAGAATTTCTTTGTTCTTTGATGTAAACACGCGTCTTTTTATTTTAGAACTGCACAATATCTGCTCGATTGCCGTGTCACACTTACCTTGCTGCGCCTCCATTATTTTGCTTCTCGTTGCACGTGGTAGCTAGAAATTGCGCAAATTACGAATCTCACCAAGGGAATGGAACCGTGAATACGTTTACAACGTCGTTATCAAACTCCACCCCGTTTGTTTTGCTTTAATCTCCGCCAGGCACGCATCATTATAATGGGTGATTCTTATACCCGGGCATATTTTGACATGGCGGAAACAGAACGTCTTTCCACTTAGCAATGGAGATGGTTCTAATGAAACAGATACAGAAAAGTGTTTGAATATCACCAACAGGACGTTTTCATGTTTACTCATCGGATGATCTTTTCTGACAATTTACATCAACGTATTGTTGAACTGATGTCACATAGAATTGCGAATGTATATCCGCGATGCGGACCGAACCATGTTGTGTTGTCAAGATAATGTGCTTGCAAGTCAAATCGGGAAGAGTCATCTCAGGGAACTCATGGTCAAGATTCCCTGACGGAAAATGACATTTATATTCAAATTAAAACGGCAGAGAGCTGGCAGGAGCGATCATCCCATATTTAACTCTAAATCGGGGCAGTGACAAGCCTTAATTTAACAAGACGTGCACCCATTCATTACTGAAGAGCAACAATCGCGGTCGTTTTTAACTTCATTTTTTTTTTCTCGCGTACTGTCAACAGCGTAATATACATTGAAATACAGTGGAATCCCGAGTTCTCTAACCCTCGATTTCTCATAAACCCTGATAACTCGAACCAAATTAAAAGTCGTTTCCCTTGGATTTGTTTCACCGTAATTTTACCCCCGATATTTCGAACTCCCAATTTTTCGAACCAATTTTCGTTTCCCTTGGAGGTTCGAGAAATCAGGATTCCACTGTATATTAGAGTCAGGGCTAGATTGTTAGATTGCTAAAGACTGAAATTGACTGAAGGCGAAAATACTTAAATCTTATATTATCACTGAATCAACAGGGGTTCTGATGGCTCGAGATTCCGGTTCCAATTTAGGTCACATTTTAACCGGTGTTTCGAGACGAATTGCTGGTGTCGTTTCACCTCTTTAGCACCCTCAATTCAACCTAGAAATCATTTTGCTAACAGTCTAGAATTAATTCATTGTCTTCACCGGCTTGTTAAAGTTCACCAGCATAAAGGCTGGCGGGATCTAATGAATACAACTGAATTTCTACTTGTTTTACCTGGTTAACAGTGAATTTTCCATGATGACCAGCTGCTGTCCCGGCGGTTTTGACTCAGAAAACTGAGCAACTAACTAACCGTGTTCACTTGCTTGAAAGCTCGATAAGTGAGTGGATATTTTACCAGCGTTGTATATAACAGTTGACTTCAAAACCCTCCGTGATCCTGACCGTAAAACGCATGGTTTCTGCGTGAATTTTTGTTGAAGTAATTCAGTAAATTTGCGCCATAAAATATTAATTGTTTCTGCCACCGTAAAATGATATGTACTTCTGCGAGAATTGAAAAAAATCTAACTTTGACGTTGTTTTGAAATTTTGTTTATAGTATTTCCATACGCAATATCGTAATTTATTCCGCGGGGTTCATTTGAGGAGGAGGAGTATTTTTACCGCAACAAAGCTAAAAAGTAAAATGTCAGTGTGGCCCAGTACAATTTTAATTTGTTTCTTAAATTACTCACAATGAAATGTCGAACACAAGGAGTAACTATTGTTTTATCAGTGAAATTCACACCAAAGCACATATACTCAGTTGTTAAGCGCGACACTGCGCGCGGACTTCATTTGGTTGTTGAAAGATATTCACGAAAGCACTACACTTCGCCATGAGGTACTTGAGAGCTCTCGTTGTGCTTTAAGAGTAGATGTTAGGGCAAAGACTCTACACGCTGTTGAGATCTTAAGATGTTCTCATCTTATAAAATGCCGCGGATCTCTTGAAACGCTTTCAACCGGTCTTGAGCAAGTAGGCGGCCCTTTGAATGTAACACGATCGCCTTATTGCCATTTGCTGAGTGGTTTCTCCCAAAACCATCGAATTTTTTAAACACTAATTAGTGGTTGTTTGGAAGAACGGGTGCTAATGGTTTGGCCGACAGACAATAAAATTCGTCATTTCACTTCACGTTCTTATTCAAACGGTTTAGGTTTAGGCATTCCACACAAACTTATATCAAAAACAAACACACTTATATGTTCGCGCCAGAGGAGTCAAACGCAAGGATAAAGAAACCGGTCGAATTCTGGGCGTAAAATTTTAATCCTTCCTAATTGAACTGTATTAGGCGTTTCGGGTGATAATGTTTATTTATGAACTTTGTATTGTTGAGTTTGAATGTCAGTCAGTCAGTTCTACAGAACACGCGACTGAATTGAAAAATAGAAATACTCTGAACGACGTCGAAGCTTCTATTGATTTATGATATCCACAGAGCGAAATTAGAATATCTTTGCCGTAATTCCATAATGGTCCGTCTGTCGCTCACAAAGTGACACGAACAAACAGTTTGTTTGAATGAGTTGGTTGGTAAGCAAACACGTTTAGCGACGTAATACCCTCTTGTACTTCGATGGTAAAATATTTATGAGTCACCGAAACGTTCGACCATCCTAAACTAGGGTAGCTGTGTTTCTCTTACACGCAGATGCTGGTTTTTTTGATGTCCCATTGGCTTCGCAGTTCAGCTGGGAATTATATATTTAGAACAGAATAAGCCTGCAAAAAGGAACGAGAGAGGGGAGACAATACCAAAACCCTCTTTACACGAGGCGACGAAAAAAAACCCCGTCTTTGCCTGTATAGTTGCCAATATCTTAAGTAAGAAGCACCATTAACAGGTGGGTGTCGGCACGAGCCTCCAGCTGAATCCGAACAAATGAGAATTGTAAGATCTATTCAGGGTACGGGCGCTTGTTTGTTTCCTCTTTCCATCGTGTGCAGTCTGGGTCAGCCGCGTGATTGTCTCAGTGGTCCGTCCGGCAAGAAGCCAAGAAACTCTCGTTTGGTGGTAATTACAATTCTTAAAACATACCTGTTCGTGTTTAAAAGCTTCAGCCACTGCTCAAATTACTCTAGCAGAGGAAAAATAGCGTGGGCTGGCTAATATTCCTATTATCACGCTATAGGCGCGCGCGTGCCTTCGACTGAAATAACACCACTTCGTTATACATCACCCGAGCAAGTTCAGTTAATGCACTCAATTTTCGTTCAAGTACTAACTGAAGACAAGGACGACTGGATTTTAAAAGTAAATGGTATAAGAATTACCTTTCAGGTGTTTTTCTAGTGCTATTTGCTTTTTTGAGAATGCGATCTCGTTCTGTAAAAAATATTGATAAAACTACTTGTAATAAGCCCCAATCCTATTTATAGCGTTCTCTTTGTTGCGTTTTATTCCTCGTTTCCTTTGTGACGGTCTTGACGGTTTTTGATCCAACACAACGTAAACATTTCGCTTTTTAGGAGAAAATATTAAAATACGAGTCAGTCAGAGAGGGCCATTAACGCAACGTTTATAACACCACAATCAAACGAACATTCTTATAATTAAAATGTTGACAGTTTTCAAACGTTCCACGTATAATAAGTGGAATGCCATTTGGCGAGCGCGCCAAACACCCGGCCGGTGCGCGTAAGAGAGAATACATTTGCCCTCGCACAGTAAATAAGCAACCACTTATAAAAAGTGGTATTTCTCAAGCATCGAGTCTATAATCCAAAAAATAATAAAAAACAATAATAAATAACACGAACTAACCGCCTAAATGCGTGTGTGCTATTGTAAATAGGTTTAGACAAAACTAGGAGAGAAAAAAAACGAAGCCGGAGCGATTAGGAAAGGTGCAAATTTTTATAGATTTTATCACTAATCCAACAGCTAGCTCTTCCGATCGCCCATTAGTCGGTATTCAACCTTTCAACTTCGATTACATCGATCTTTCAAAAAGTGGAGAGGCGTGAATAAGGGGATATAAGCGTTGTTCTTGAGCCGTTTCGATGGGTCGACAAACGAACCCGAGAAGAGGTAGTCTCTTGAAATTAAGTTTACGACGTCAGAATCCCAATAAAGTGACCCATTGAGGGTAAAGCAATGGTTGTTTGAGTTCTAAGCGGGGGGAAACAAGCAGTCGGGTCTGCCCGCCCAGCGTGACATGTCAGATGCAGCCTTTTAGGGTAGATCTGTCATTTGAAAGGAGTTTACGTGTGACAGGGCATTCAATTGCTATCTTTCTAATTAATTGTGATGTCAACTTCGTCACCACCTTAACCTATCAATAGAAGTTGACTTAGGCGAATTTGGGCAACATTTGTTTAATGTCAAACATCTTGTTCACCACTCGAGAGTATGGGCACGCCCCAATCTATAAGAAGTTGCTGCGAACCGCCGCGGATCGAGCATGACTGAAATGCGAGTGTGCTCGGCTTTGTAATGGCAGCCATCTGAGATCCGTGTACACAATCGACCGATCGTTCGAGATGACTTCGTTCTCCGTCAAGGACATCCTCAATTTACCTGAAGCCGATTTATGCCCGTCTAAAAGCGAAACAACCCATGAATCTTCAGCGAGTTATCACAGCCCCGGCGGAAACACTCGGACTTCGTCATGTGGGTCTGTAGTGTGTAATCAAGGCCAAGAGTGCTCATATACAAGTAAGAATGAACTTGATTTTGTATCTTTGATCGAGCGAAAAGTAAACGCGGGTCTTCATGAAGTGCTAAACTCGATAGCTGGTAAAATACTCGCCGCCAATTTTCGAGAGGATTTCTTCTGTAAACTACGCGCGCGAAGAGCGAATTTTTCGCACGCAACTGAACTTCTTTTCCGGCAAAAAATACAATGGTGTTTTTTACGAGGCAATTAGAAACACGACTGAAAATTGACTGCAGGTTCAAATTTTTATTGTGAATGCTATATTGCTTCGAGTTTTGTCAGGCTCTTTTCTTTAAGTCGTATGGAAAGGGTAAAGGGCTAATTGCCATGTTAACTCCTTACAAGTTCACAGTTCCGTATTTGTGTTGTGGATATCGTTACATGGCCTAAACACTGATTAATTTTTTTGCTTTTTCGCCCTAACAGATGCACCTCCGAGCCCGACAGAAAAGCCTTCGACGTCCTCATCGAACAACCATGAAAGTAGTGAACGAGAGGAAACGCAAGACGATCCGAATGATACACCAAAGAAGCGGAAACGACGAGTTCTGTTCACTAAGGCACAAACATATGAACTTGAAAGAAGGTTTCGCCAACAACGATATTTATCCGCTCCAGAGCGCGAACAGCTTGCGAGGATTATCAACTTGAGCCCAACGCAGGTGAAAATTTGGTTTCAGAATCATCGCTATAAGTACAAGAAACAGAGTTTTGAGAAAGGAGTTATGAACGAAGGAGCGCCTTTGTTCACTCCGAGAACTGTACCAGTGCCTGTGTTGGTGCGAGATGGCCAACCATGTCATGGCGCCTCGGTCAATAATTTTGGATATTTACGACATGATCCTACAGACTTCTATCATTTCCCTCCCGTAACTTCATCTTACATTGCTCCCAGCAATCCATACTGGAACTGGTAACGTAAACATAGCTTGTACAACGCGTGTTGTGCGAAGAAAGCTAGAACAATGCAGGTCTCCTTCAAGCACTCTGTCACGGTGAAGGCTATAAAGTCAATTGTAAGCTTATATGCCAACATTCTGAAAATCCTTAAGGGCAAAGGACCTTTATATTTAAAGAATCGTACACTTCGGTCTGGATGTAATGTTTTAGTATATATTTAAAGAGTTTATTGAAGTTCTCTTTCGCGAAACGCGGCAAAGCTACAGTTTCGTGTGAGTCAACAGCTGTTGTGTGTGCGTCTCAGATATGATTTGAAAACATTTTGTTTTAAGCTTTTAAAAATTGTAAGTAACCAGATTTTTTTAGACAGTAATTTTGTAGTTTTTCTTTAGCGCGAAAAAGTTTGATTTTGTAGTTATTTTTATAGTATAAGTTGCTAGGTAGCTGTAAAAATTGTTCTTAATGCTTTTAGTAAATGCATGTCTGAAAATTAAGACGATGTAGATAAGAGCTCATCATTCTTCAGGGGATAATCCTTTCCAAGCCAAACCTAAATTCTAATTACGATTCTTCTCATCTTTACTAAAATGCTGGTTGTTTGAGTTTGGCATAAATGTCAGCAACAATTAGTGAGTTTCTTCGCCAAAGCGTCGTTTCTTATTACCACACGAATTGTCACAAAACATTACGACCGCAATGGGACACGAATGAGTGAATCAAAATTGACAACGCAATGTTTGGCAAACAACATGTCTTGTTCCACTTAAAGGATTTTATAAGATGCTCTCTGAGCACCTTGACACGATTCACGCACTTAACTTAGAGCCTGCTTTTGTGAAATCAAACAAGCAAGAAAATTCTGTCAGTAGAAGATCACAGTACCAGTTTGTTTCCATATCTTAAGGTGAAAATCCAGCAAGGGGTTGCTGCGGAGTCTTAGTAAGGATGTGAAGCGTAGCACATGAATACCATAATTGATTGTCGTTCGTGTTTACTCGATGAAAAAAGAGGAGGGGTTAGTGTAATTTCTTAGAATGGATCTTTAGCAAATTGAATCAACGTTCGTTTGCTTTCGGATTAGGCAAGAAAAAACAGAGACTGCCATGGACAACAAAGGCAAGACGCTTCGTTACCACAGAATTTGACTGAATTATAATAAGTTATGGACTCTAAAACTCGGAAAACTTTCTTCGTTGTGAATAAGCACACGCATGGTTCACGAAGCTGAGCTAAATTTAATCGACGTTTCGTTTGGTGCAAGGTATTGAGTCACAGACCATGTTAATGAAAGAAAAACGAGAGAAATCGTAAAGAAAACACTATGAATAAAACATTAATCCACTATTTCACTTATACCTCTTTGTTCAAAAGTGTTAATAAATTGGCGAAACAAAAACATTTTTATATTTGTTGGGATAATTTTCGAGTGTTAGACGCAGGAGTGCTAAGTAAAAGCATATTCTCAAGCACTTGTTTTATTCTAAAGGTTCATCTTCATCGTCAAACTCACTCGACACTTTACAAAAGAGGGTTTCACGGTTAGTGATCCACAGACGTAAAAATCTTGACAAAGGCAGCCGTGAATTAGCACGGGTTTAGGGTCAGTTTGACTTTTTAACACTGCGGTATGGAATCATATCTGGAACTGTAGATCAGTTCAGACAATCTATGTATAATTTCACTCAATCATAAGTAAAGGCATCATTCACCGTGACCAGCATACGCTCACTAGTTCAATTTATAAAGAACAGAGATGTATATGTATTTCAAACGCCCTCTCAGTTGCACTCGATTTGTGATCATATACATTTGAAATAAAACGAACACTGAATATATTGTGTTTTTGTCTTATTGCTTACTAAATACCCCACATTGTCAGCCCCAAAGAAAACCCATTTCCAACGATTTTTTAAGCCTCATATTTATTGTTATTGATTTTTGTCAGTTTGATAATTTGTGCACTTTGTATTACACTTGCATTCCTTTGATCCAGTTGATTTCGCATGGTGTTATCAAACGATAGTACAGTTGTTTGGACTGTTCGATAGCATTAGTTGAAAAAAATATTTTCGAAAATTGCAGTGACCAAGTTAATAAACTCCATATCTTGGACATCTTGCACAGAACATTAAATTGTCCCAACATGCCAGCGGCTGTTGTCTCTGTCGAGGAACCAGAGTCCTCTAACGCCAATAATAAATAACCCGTGATATAAATGCTGTTCTGTTGTGAAAAGTCAATGGAAGTACTGATCTATTTACTCGCGACTGAACGTCTGGGAAAATGTTTTATGTGAACGTTCGGTGATGGCATTGTCTCACCAAAATTATGACAAGAAGGACACAAAATACCTTTTTTATGAATAATGTGTAGTTAGAGAGGGGCAAAACGCCACAGGTGACAGAAATTGGAGAAAACTTTGTCAATTAAAGGTACATTTTACTTGTACACGCTAACCTAAACATACAAGCAATTTTTGGAAATGCCTCGACACTCATGATACCGTCACTCTTAGTCTTAGTTATGAGCCTTGTTCATCGTATGATCCAGATTTCATCCACTGGCCTTCTTCCATATTCCTTTTAAAAACCACCAGCCAACAGCACTTCACACAGCTGGTGGCAGCAAATAAAACTGGGGCGGCAAAAGCCGCGAGAAAAGTGTGTCGTTTTTGTCAGGGTAAGTGGCAAAAATCTAATGGCTTTCTCTGGTAAATGGAACTGTTTTTCCGCCACCTCGTGTGCTTATTGCCAAGAATATAATTTATAGCTATTTGTAACAACCTTGAGGGACCGGTAGGGGATGAGTAGAACAGGCCAGCTCAAAACCCTGAATATTGGACCACATCATTAACGATAACATTGTCAATTGCGACAAGGATTTTTAACAACTTGCTCAAGGACTTTTCCTGTACACCTAACGAAACCACTTCACCAACTGAAGAACATTCTTCATTTGAAATCTAAAGGATCAACTGAGCGTTAAATCCGGCGATACCGTGTCAAGCCCGGGAACTCTTAATTTCCAATTTGAGGCCAGTTAACGAAGACAAAACAGGGCGTTTATTGATAAATATTGGAAGGACATCTCAGATATTTTGATGCAAGAATTACACTCTTTGCAAAGGCCGGCAAGAAATAGCTGCTTCTTAGAAAAACACACACAGATACTCAGTGCTAGGCTTGCGTGTTCGGTAGCTCTCAGTCTCGCTGTGCAACGCCTGCAAAAATCTTGCCAATAATTCGAGTAAGATGGCAGCAGACGGGTGCTAATGGTTGGCGCGACAAGATCGTTTTATTCAAATTCATCTACATGTAGGCGGAATTAAGTGCATTTCGAGACAAGTTCTTATTAACCCCAGCTTAGATAACACTTTCCTGAAAACGTATGTTTGTATTTCTGCATTTTGTGGCAATACCTTGGCCATTAAAGTTAGTACTGACACTGAAGAGTTTTAGAAATTCAGTCGATCTGTAAATGGTTGTTCTAAAGAGAAATTTATGAATATAGCTCCATTCAACTGACTAAAATTGCAGACACTTTCTGCCACGACTGACCTATACCAATAACTTTTATCACGAGAATTACCACAACATAGATTTCACTGGTAATTTCACTGGCAAATAGACAACACACTCGAATAGGAAGCACACTCAATCAGACAAGGACTTCGTTTAGCATTCAACATTCACAAATAAACACTGGTTCTCTCCAAAAAAAAATTGATATTCTTTTCGAGAATTCATTTTCATTTAACAGGCTACGAAAAGAAGCCTTCTTGAGCAGTTGTGTTGAGTTGGAGGGCCTTGTTGTTTACAATACATATGGTGTTATTCCTTAGATGGGTTCAGTAACATATTGTGCAACAGTGGAACTTCGATTTCTCGAACCCTCGATTTCTCAAAAACCCCGATAACTCGAACCAAAAGTCGTTTCCCTTGGATTTGTTTCACTGTAATTTTACGAACCCCTTGATTTCTCGAACCAAGTTTCGTTTCCCTTGGAAGTTAGAGAAATCGGGATTCCACTGTACTTGTTACATCAGTATTCGGAAAAATTTACATGCCGTGACAATTCAGTTTATTCTCAGTAGTGGAAGATGAAAATATTACAAGAAAACGCCTGCTTCTGTAGTAACGGCATAAAGTTGCTGTATAAACTGCGAAACAACACATGAAAATTGAATAGAAATCAAGTTCCTTTACATACATAGTTGTGTGGCTGTAAGGTCGGTGATGGCTTCCGTGACTCGATCATGCCGGATTTGTCGTTGTTCTTGATGTCACTTCTAAAATCCATCATATTTTAAGCCCTGTATATGTAATAGGCATCGATTATTTAAAGGTTTACGTAAAATTTGCGGCGTGAAAACATTTAAACGTTTGCTATGTCGTGATTCCGACTCACACATCGCCAGGATATTTACATGTACATGAATGTGAATGTGATCTTCGCAATTACATTCAACAGCCACACCCACGAGAAACTAGTAGACATGAAGATAATTCGTCTTAAAATTAATCCTGTAATCTTTTTTGTATACTCGAACACTGCGGTGTCAATTGCCGATTCTTATTTTTGTAGCCTGAAAGTTCAAAGTGATAGCACTTTATGTAAATAAACAAAGCTTTCACAAATCGCTCTTTGGAATAAAAGACCAAAAATGCACAGTACAGTTTTGATCACAATCGCTCTTACAAAAATATATATAAATAGATATATATCATTTCAGGATTTTTACCAATAAGGTATTTCCGCTCTATTTCGGATTGTGATTGAGAGAGTACAGCTAAAGAAAGCAAGAGAAAGTTTATTTGGAAGATTACATATTGGATTGTCATTCAAGGCTAACAATTGAGTCCTCTTAGTAACATATAAACCTCGGTAAAACATCGAAGTATATTACTTTTTAAATTAAAAAATTTAGCGCATTTTTGACCAATACTGTTCGTGTTCTTGGCCGTCTGTGTTGGTTTGCATCTGTTTTATCTCTGTCTTATATGACAAACAAAGGGCGCATAAGGCATTACTACCATTCAGTGGGTCCACTGATAAATCCTACCTACACTTTATTGCTTAGCAGTCAGGCGTGTCACGATACATCATGCGGGAAACTTAACTGAACAGCGGGAAACTTAACTGTACAGCAAAGTAACTGCACCTATTCAATTTCACTGGCGCCAAAGTGTCTGTAAAGCGCACTCGTTTTGAGAGGGAAGAGCCACCTTTTAAGAAAAAAAAATCGATTTTTATCGCCTTTTAAATCCAAATTTCTTGCCATTACATGGATCTGGTTTCTTAGCCGATTCTGCTTTGACAATAAAAGTAGTATTAACTCATGTTATCTTAAGTTTCTCCAAGTTTTTATTAATTATTGGGTTGCAACAGGCGAACCCTTTTAAGTAACCACGAAGCATACCCGGCGCCCAGAGGAAAAACAATGGTCGATCGAATGATTCAAAGGGCCCTCCAATCAATATTATAACTGACCGTACGCTTCAGATGGCTTTGCGGTTTACCCTGATCCAGTGCTAAGAAAAGGCAAGCCCGCTGAAGCGAGAGAAACGGGCCAACAACTGACTGTTCATTGACGCTAACATTGATCGTCAGTCACACGACATCTAGCACACAGAAGATCACGGCGTCCATAAAATCAAGCCTGACCCCTTCAGCTTCATGCATTAAAGGAATAGGAATATAAAGCGTGTAAGTAGCTTATAGCTTGCCACTTGTATGTTTCCGCCGCCGGTTGTAATAATATAACTGACACTATTCAGCAGGACCACACTGAGCAATATTTTGCAAAGCTAAATGGTTCCAAAACAAACCAACTTACAACGCAAAATTACTACTTGGGTGTTTAATCACAGCTATGAGCAGTTTCGTAGTTCAACGAGCGCGGTTTTAAAAAGTCATTGAAGAGCTGTTCAGCTAAGATCGCGGGAAAAATCGCGGTGGTTTTTGTTCAGCGGTGAATCTTTTCCTTATGTGTACCTCAGTATTTGTCAGAAACACTATGAACATGACTCTTCTGATCATGTACTTTGCTTAGCGACCAGAAGAAGATATACAAAACGGAAAAAAATGTGCTTCTTTTCAATTCAAGAGTGGTCATTTTACACCGAAACGTTTCTTAAACCCAGTGAAAGCCACTCGATGGTAAATTATGGATTTATTCAGGTATTGAAAAGGTTTCGGATTACCCACACTTAGCGTATAATGATTTGCTTCTGAAAAGCTCACGTGGCACAAAGTTATAGCGATAAACTCAATATGCCATATGCGCCAAAACGGAGTTTCGTATCGTATAATATTGCCAGGGAAGATAAAGGAATGAAATGGATGAAGATAAAGTTAGAGATAAGTCTTTTATTGCAAACGAAATAGGCGCGGCATCTTAAACAAAAGGTGCTCTGCCCACTTCCACATGTTTTTACAGAGCAAGTTTGTGGAGTTGAGCAAGGGAATGAATTCGATCGTACTGGATGTTTTCATGTTTAATAGGACCGGCTTTAACCAGCTGATAAGAAAGAAAGCACAACCAATATGGTATTGTTTAATGTGGACAGCTGATTTTAAGGGCAGTATTTTGAATGTAAACATGGCCGCGATACCAAAATTAAAATGACCACTGTTTGACGCGCTGAAAAAACAAACCATAAAAAAGACAAGCGGGCTTGCTTTAGGAAAGTTATGAAAATTTTAATGTCATGAAAGAAGTGTGTCAATTGAGGTGCTTAAAACGTGACAAATTCTTTTATGGACCTTTATGGCCTTTTCTTTTAGCTGACTGACAACGGACGCGCGAAACTAGCACTCTTCCATTGTACGCGCCTAAAACCGCACTTCTCACATCTCAGTGACTTCAAAATCATATCTAGCATCACCGTGTTAAGATGCAAACTCTTAACAGCACTTAGCAGTAAAAAGGCCGCGGCTCGAGAACACCATCATGCAATAACATTTTCACGCCAAGCTAAAATACCTGCTTTCGCTGCCCTTTTGAGGGACGGATGCAAAAAGGCGTAGAAACAGCTGAATCAGTGATGGCCGGCAGCTATCTGATTATATTTGCAGCTGATACAAATATTTCAATACTGCCTTGATCATTTTACTCCATTGCAGTAAAATTCTAACTGAACATTCGGGAAGGAAAATCTCTATTTTAGCTAACAATAACACTATTTTACATCAGGGAGTCCGACATTGGACAAAACAAACAAACGTTAACTTACGTTCACAGAACGGAAAACGCAAGTTTCTTCTATGTAAAGATTTCAGTTATCCACCAAAGCGGATGAGCTTTAGAGGTTTTAAGACAGCCCACCTCTGAGAGAAAAGAGGTAAACTAATCTCATATATACGGTCATGACAAATTAACACTACTCTTTTCTAAGACCCGTTCGGCGGCTTCTTTGATAATGTTTATGGAATGTTGTACAAGCTAGAATTAACTAAATTTATAATAAAAATGTCACTGGAACTTTTCAGCGAAAATATAAATTAGTCTATGGGAGAAGAAGGTATTACTAATTCTTTCAGTTGAATGAATGGAAACAAATATTTGATCGTCTTATACAAGATCCAAGCCTGCCATACATGGCTCAATAACAGAAATTTAAGAGATAACAATTCATAATAACAATTGTAAGACCTTCAAATTTTTCAGTCTGGTGAAGAAAATACCAACTCAACATTACTGTATACAATAATTACAATAATCGTGCTACTGGTAGTTTGCGGCCTTATGCCTCATTAGGGGCGAAGAGGATGGGTGAATGAATGAATTACAATAATCGTGCTACTGGTAGTGAAAGAAAGGTTTAAAATATTTTGGTACACATAATGTAGCGTTTAGTTCAACGGCATAAACTGATTTCGCTGTACATAACAACACACCTCCATGCAGGGTGATATTGATACGAGCCTCAGTACTGAACCGACCTTGTAAGCACTTAAAAAATTTATAGCTTGATCATCATGTCACCTAGTACACAGTGATTTCACTGGTAAGAGATAAAAATGAAACTCATTATATGTGGAATTTTACGGGAAGGTTAAACTGCTATGCTTGTGAATGCGAAATAATCATATCAAACGAGTCGCGCTTTTGTTATTATTATTATTATTATTATTATTATTACGTAATTGTTTTTAGTTCTGACCCAGCTAGGGGTGATTTTAAATTGATTCCAATACTGGATAAAGAGTTCAATGGAAAGACGATTTACTGTTCAAAACAGCATTTTTTTGCTACTTGGACTAAATCGAAGGATCTGGCATCTATTTCTACCATAAATTAATTCAGTGATTTTTGGCGGGCTTAGAAATATTCCCGAACGACTGTAATTAGGGCAATGTCCTAGGCAGCGTGTAATACACGCTGGTATGCTGTCTCAGAACAGAAAGGAATACTATTCGTATAGTGCAGTCATTTGCTAGAGTCTCGCCCTGCTAGCAAATGATCAATAAACTAAGGTTATGATACAATGTTACCTTCATCTTTCTGTCTTAGTTGCAGGGCAAAGGCCTCGGATATTGTAGCACATATTGTTTACCAATCGTATTGAGACCATGAAACATGAGGTTATAGGCCGTAACACGATATTAACAGAATCCTACCGAGTACGTGGGAGCCGGCTTAGACTCACTTTCAAAATGTAATAAAGATTAGTATCTTTCAGTATGTAACAACTGGAGCGACGCACATAGACTGAATATATTTATTGCCTCCTAGGCACTTCACTTGCTTGGAAACCCTACCTATGAAGTTCTTCACTTCAAGTCTTCCCATAGAGATTATTTCTCATGTTTCTTCGCCCGTATTACGTTTCTATATCCCCCCTTCAGATCACGAGAGATAAAACACTTGACCGAAGGCTATAAATGAGAAATTCAAGAACAAAAAGATGGTGGATTGTAAAAAAATTTTGGGACATTTTTTTCGGTGGAAATATAGGCTCGCTTCACGTTGGCAGAGTTTGGAATAGAAAGTAAACAGTGTGAGCGATACTTCCGATGCCAACCTAATAAGGTTTAACCAAGTAATTAAGGCATCAGGCAATATGTCCCTGTGTTTACTTGGAACACATTTGCACATACAGGTTCATATTCATTTGACAAGTTTATCCTTTTTGTCCCCGCTTTATCTGTGCGATATAAGGCTTTCTTAGCGTTCATAATATATTTTCTAACGCCATTACTATTTTCTGGGGGCAGAATAATCTATAGAGTCAGTGGTTTCCTCTTGTTTGTTTTTTAATCTTTTGGTGGTAGAATTCTTGTGAGAACATACATGTGAACATGCGATCTGTTCACAATGGAAATGATTACACAGCCCTGCTATTCAATAACACGTTCTACTTTTTGTCTGTTGCTGTCGGAAGCACATTAGAACAAATTAGAACGTTAGGTAAATGTCAGTTCTCACAACATTGATGTTTCAATACTTTAAAATCCGAGAGCTCATAAAAAACGTTGGTCGCTCTTTTGTTTCCTTTAGACAAGCTTGCATGTCAAGTGTGACAAATTTTCATGAATGAAGCTGGCGGTCAGTTTGCTTGGAGTTTAATTAGTTTTACCTCTAGTTCATAAAACTGGTTTGACAGTCGGAGAGTGTGTTTTTCATCTACCGGGCGTCTATAACTCCATGTTGACAGTTCCATTTGTCCAGCACCACGCGTGTCTCATATTGTTATCCGCTAAATTCATCGATTGAATGAAAACGAATAAAAAGTTAACACATTGCTCGTGTGTGTCATTACTGGTGAAGGAAGGCAGATTAAACAAAGCGACATTTATTACAAACGCGAAACAATTTCAATTCTTACTCTTAATGAGAAAGTATTTTGTGTTTTGCAGCCGGCTGATGGCCTACAGAAAACTTGTCCCACGCAAACTTGGCCCTGTTTTATTTTCACATTCAAACTTCCGTTAGCATTTCTGCCAATAATGTACTAAAAATAACCTAACTAAAACCATTTGATTTCATATGGTGTTGTCTATTTACTGAAAAATTTCTGGGTGTATATCTGAACGTTTTCGCCATCTCAAAATAAGGACCAAAGAAAAAGATTAAAATTTTAGCCAGTTCGCATTGACAAAAAAATTAACTCTAATATACATACTCTCGAAGTATAAAATTACTTCGGGCTGACATATGGAAATGAAAAATACGTATTAAATAACTATTTTTCCTTTAAAATATGAGTAAAAACATTGGCTTTGACGAGTACGTGCTTGCGTGTTTCGAATCGTCTGCAGAGGTGGATAAATCACATATTTTTGGCAGAAAAACTGACTATGCTAATATCAAACAGACAAGCAATTCAAATTGTCATGAGACAACGTGGATGAAGACAGCTGGTTGGGTTTGAAATGGTTAAGTCAAGCATTTTCTTTACAGAAGGGATTTATTTTAGTTTTTCACACATGCTTGGAACTTCTTAGAAAAGCTAACAGTTATTTTTGATACAAAAAGCCCTGAAATTAATACCGACAGTTCGTTTTTCCTCATAATACGTTTGCTACGAATTGTTAACCCTTTCACTACCAGTCAAACCTCGAGTCAATTAATGTGGTTCTAAAATAAAGCCCGTGGATGAAACCCAGAGTGCTAGCTAGCATTGATATGAAAGCTATCGAGCAGTACTTTCATGTGGTACTGTTTATTATGCTGTACAAGGTGCGGTTATAAATTTTGAATCTGTGGAGGAAACCCTAGTGTGTGACCATTCCCAAATGAAAACCTAACTTTGGAGTATGTGGATGAAATCCTCGTGTGTGAACATTCGTATGAAAGCTATTGAGCAGTGCTTTCATGTTATATGTTTGTATGCTGCAAAACGCAATTTTAAGTTTTGTGTCGGCTGTTGGTGAAATCCTAGTGTGTGACCATTCAAATGAAAGCTACACTTTCATGTGGTACTGTTTATTATGCTGTACAGGTGGCTCTAATTTTTGAGTCAATGGATGAAATCCTTGTGTGTGAACATTCAAATGAAAGCAACTGAGCAGTACTTTCATTTTGTAGATTTTAACTGTTAAGTCCGTGGGTTAGTACCTAGTGTGTGAACATTCATACGAAAGCTATTGAGTACTAGTACGCTGTAGTACTTTCAATAGTTTGCAAAATGAACATTTGACTTTTGTTTTCAATTTTGATCTTGGGTGTTCTTGGTAATAAAAGGGTTCAAATGTGTTTTTATTTTCTTGGTTTTGTTCCAGTGGCAATATTTTTTGACATATTTTTCATTAAAGGGGAAGCATAAGTTTTTAAATAAAGTAAAGAAAGCACCTGAATTCGACCGGAAAGCTTTCAAAATTATATTGTGGAAATTAACTTTCAAATACCCTTAAAAATTATTAGTGAAGTTTCAAAACAAATGTATACTGTCACGTAGCTCGTATATTACCGATCTTCTCAACTAAAGGAAAGCAGTATACAATAGAACAAAGAAAAAAACTTCATAAATAAAATTCAAAATAATGCCCCATTTTGTCCGTTGCAAGGTGAACATCACACGCCATGTTTTTTTTAATGATATCCGTACAAAGCAGTCGTTAATGTTAGGTGCAAGCTAGTTCCACAAGTTCCCTTGCATGCACTTGATTGAAACGTCAAAGTGTTTGCAAGCTGCGAGACCACCCGCATGGCCTCGAACAAAAGATGAACTTTATTACAACATAGTAGCTGTCCACGCACTGACAGCTAAATGAGGATAACTTTTTTGCATGTATTCCACCGTGAATGGCAGATAAGAAGCGGGGCCAGAGTTAATTAGTTTCTCGACAAAAATATGTAACCTAGACCCCTGTCAATACCGGGAAAGCTGGGATCACCGAGATAGCTTTCTATGATTCTTCGTATTATAACGAAGTTTAATTAAATTGTCTTTTTTTTTTGGCCGAAAGATGAACTTTTCTTTCTGACCTTTTTTCTCCATTGCCGCTTCATTCTCTTAGTCACAGGAAGCGATAGATTTACTAGATCAAGTTTGTGGTCGCAGTATCTAAGGGCACAATTTAATTCAAACTTTAGGCATGTCTTTCGTGTTTCAATGCAATCGCTTTTACGTTTTGCTCTTCGTGGTTCAAACAACCAAAATGCCTGAGAATAATTAATTGGTTGAACAACATGCCTTCCAGTAAAAGCGCTTTATTGTCATTTTCCTCAAGATTAGAAGACTCTACTGAGGTCTATCATATCAGGGTTTGGTTTGTTATCTCACTTGGTCAATGGCCTCAATCAGCTATTTGTCTACTGGTCTACTTGACTAATTTGATTTTTCATATGCATTTCATGCACGTGTATTGTTTAAAACGACTTGTCTGAACAGTGTAATGGACCTTATAAAGACTATGATAAAAGAAAATAACTCGCATGCCATTCCAGAAGATGCCTGCACTGAGGAAAAGCATTACTAATGTAATAAAAATGTAAAATATGGAATTGTTATTAAGTTAAAATAAAGGCTTCGTCGAACTCGGCTATAAATTGTCGTCGTTCTAAAATTTTCAGGTAGAACTTTTATAACGAGAATCAAATAACTATACATAGGTCTGTCATACTAGTCTTGGGCCACAAAGTTCTCTGACACTGGCAGATCGCCTGTGCGATCCGCATTCAGTCTCAACTCTTTTTTGCACAATTTACCAAGCATCTAGAACTAAATATTTATATTTCCCTAGTTAAACTGAAGCACCACGCCACGAGTGAAAACACTGAAAATGGCCCCCACGAAGGAATTTGCTGCATGCTTTAAGCGCCCCGACTACAATATAAATGAAACAATTTAACGTGTAAATTGCTAACAGATTTCCTCCATCAGCTCAAATTTTATTTTTGCACATTCAAACACTAAGCTGTTAATCTCAGACTGAGGGGTTTTACGAATCACTAATGCAATGTCAAGGGATCTTTTGAAAAACCATAAAACACACTGATTTGTTTTGATTTTAACCTTAAAAGACGTTTCGATGACAATATCTGCTTCTTGTCATAATGAGGCGCCAAATTGTTTTCCTTGTGTGCCCGGGTCAAAAAGTTAGTCCTGCCCACCATTTAAACTAGAAAAGGCTAAGACAAGGGGCGTAGACTTGATGAAGACAAAGTGAGAATAATTGCCCATGGTAATTGTGAATTTAACCGTTGATTTTTTCTGAAAGTTTGCCATGACCCAAGAGAAGCATTATCAAACATGATTACAGTTCTATTTTGTAGAAAAAAGACTTGGAGTCGTGAAAAACGATTCCGTGATGTTTGCTATCGATGGCAGAATCGCAGTCATCTCAATACTGACCACTTGTCAGAAATGATAGCAGATGACGCCAAAGAGCTGTCCTCATGACCTTTGAAGATGAAACTGAGATTTAGATTAACAACGGAGAACGAGGTAACGAAAACAATGAAACAAATGGGTAAACTTCATGTCTCTCAACGCACCTCGAAATCAACAAACGGGCAAAGCGTTCTGATGCACCCTTGTTGTCAAGTTAGGATCTTCTACCGAGTGGTTTGTTTGTGCGATGTGTGATAAAATCGGTGAAATGAAGCCTTGACAGAAACGAGGGGCTATACATGTACTGTTCAAGGTCAAAGAAACGTCTTTGTCACTTTTGATCGTAATCCCAAAACAGGTATTCAAAACATTTGTGTTTCCCTGTAGCAAGCATGGATGTTTGTTGAGGTCAATGTGGCTGTTTCCTGTGTTTTGAACTGTAGAAGATATGCTGATGCCCACCGACATTTTCAAACATTCTGTCAGATTGACAAGGGTGCCAGTAGCAAGCTTTAATTATAATATCTGTCATTTTTGGCAACAGTCACAGTACCCATGGCCCTGGCAAAGCGAAAACTGAATAACGCCGGTACATGCCTATTTCATTGTCAAAATGCGTCCGAGAGTTCTTGAAACGGAAGACCACCCCTAAGATTCATTAAATAGTAATCAAAGAAATGGTGGGAGGTTGAGGTACATAAAATTCTCAGAACTGGTGGATTGTGTTGGCAGCCCCATCCAAACGCGCGCTAAATATTTTGAGATTAACCCTGACCAGGCAAAAATGCTGTCGAGAACAGGACTTAACCGATTTAACATATCTCCTTGAAATATCGACTTCGAATCAAAACAAGTTGAGATTCCATGCACTGAAGTAGCTGTCAACAACTAATGTTAAGGAATTAAAAAACTAGAAATCTGTTAAAACCTTTTAAGATTCAATTTTGTTTTTTAGATTTTAAGACGACGTGAAAGGGAAGAGATTGCTCGTCGACACTGTTGTGACAGCAGTATTTTAAAAGTTTCACCCGTCGAGATAAAACAAAGGAACCTATTTTAATTTTGGCAAGAAAAACATCCATCAATCAATCTAATTTCTGAAGGTTTTTATAGGAAGACAAGATTGTCAAGCTTGTCGACTCTAGTTATTAGCAATTCAAAATCATTGATCCTTTAATTCAAAAAAAATCTCGTCCTAGTTCACTGATGCAACAAAGCGAACACGCCGAACACAAATGATTGTTATTCGAAAACGGTTCACTCGTTTCAATTCAAGGGAACAGAGAAATCGATTTCTAAACGGTTAATTGCTCAAGAGCTAATCCAGTTAACTGTATTTAATAAACAATCCGCGAGCTCCACCACTGAACAATGGTTTTCCCGCCTCCCTTTACCGAGTTAATTCAATGTTTTGAGAGGCGTGAGGGAAAAAAGGCATTAGGGGACGGGAAGTGGTAAGGGATCGTTCAATTACACCACAAAAGCTGAACGAACATACGATTGGCAGCTCTCTAAATGGGATTAAGGCTTTAATTGGAATACGCTGTTAACGAGCAGAAAGTCAGCGAAAAGAAAAGGCCAAGTTAAAGTGAATCGTTTTAAGTCCTATAAAGTCTTTTGCTTTGTCTGAAAGATTTCAATGGCTATCATTTTAATTAACGAACATGTCAAAGAGGTGACATCTTTTTATCGCCCTAAATAAATTCTCCTCAAACAGTGAATAATAACATGTGTTCTATGTCAATTCAGGCGAGTCATACATGACGTGTCTCAAGCTTGCTCATTAACCAACCCACACATTCCTACCTACCCTTTGATCTGTGTACAGTCAATAGGCCAGCAGCCATCTTTGAGCACCGTCCGCCGGGACTCTCGTTATGTCTTCTTTTTCCGTCAAGAACATCCTTAGTCTCCCGGAATCGTGCCTCCAAAGCTGCTCCAATGCAACTCCAAGGGTTCCTAATATTTGTCAAGGTGTTAATCTCTCTCCCGAACGATCTACAGGATCTAATTGCATAATAACTACGATACCACCATCCGGGCAAAGCCAAGACAACACTTCGGGTAGGTACAGGGCTTTGACTTCAAATACTCGTTTTTTCTCCTCCAAATTCGTCCAAGATTTGTCGTTTTTGTGGACAGTTTATTCAGCCGAACGCGTGCTTGTCTCCCATGTTATGGTAAATCTCAAAAGAGTGTGTTATTCGATTTTCGTGACTCAGAACACGAAATGACATCTTAGTGAAAGCGTCACCTGAACAGAAACGCTGTAAAAAAAACAGACTTGAGAGCAGTGTCTCCATATTTTGATACTTTTGTAAGCCACAAGGGATGAAAATCTATGCAAAGCGAATTTATCGGGGTCGTGATTACGCTGAAAACCGCAAGAAAGCTATATGCGAGCGGGTGTTACGAGTCTTTTTCTCGCTGTTTTTCAACTCGTTTCTTCGGATCAGGCATTTTTGGATAGCTCACCTAAGTAAAGAGTACGAACTTGTAGATCACAAGAGTCCTTGACTACAACTCCGCCTCGCTGGTAGTTTAAAACCAAATCACCCCTTAATCGGTGTTATCGACTCTCATCAAACCCCTTTACCCGCTTTTGCTCGATTAGGTGCTCGACCACATCCTGAGATGAACGAGGAGTGTGCCGGGGTCGATGTGTTACAGCAAGCTCCTAAAAACAACAACAGAGACGAATCCAGTGAAACTCCCAAGAAAAGGAAACGTCGGGTTCTCTTCACCAAACAACAAATCTACGAGTTGGAGAGAAGGTTCAGATATCAACGATACTTGTCGGCGCCGGAGAGAGAGCAGCTCGGGCGGATGATCAACCTGACGCCAACACAAGTCAAAATATGGTTCCAAAATCACCGATACAAGCAAAAGAAACAAGCCACCGAAGCTGGGGAGTTTAAAGACTCTCATTCGCTCTATCCCAGAACTGTGCCGGTTCCTGTTTTAATCCGCGAAGGTCAGCCATGTTATTCAAGCGATTTTAGCAACTCGTCGGTGGGGAATTACTTCTCGAACCAGTATCCACCGACGTACGACTATACAAACTCCTACGGGAATTCGTATTCCTACACGGCTCCCATCTCATCCATGAACTCGTCTTGCATGCAAGCTTATTCGTATTGTAAATGGTAAAACTAGAGAGTTGTCAGTGCTCTATAAACTGTCGAGGAATTATTTCGCAATTGAATGACTGTGCGTGGTCTTATTTTGGCCGCCGTTACGAGATGACAGGCCTGGCCAAGAGAGACTATTGAAACTGTCTATCAGTAGTGCAGATTCGTCAAACTGATGTTACATTTCTCTTTAGCTTTGGAGGTGCATTTTCTGTCGTTGTAATAAGTAGCCATGTAAAATGTCACTAAAAACTTAATTTAACTTTGAGAATAGAGAAGTGTACGATCCAAGAGTTGAGGATCTAAGTCGCATCAATTTTGACAAATACTACGTTCGCTATCCCCGTAAAGTTAGGTCAGATAAACTGAAACAAAACTCTACGACCAGTTTAGAGAAAAGGAAAATCAAATTTGCCTTTCTTTCCTGGTTACATCTTGACCTTTTTAATCTTAGAAGCTAGAAAGTGGCATTTTTGATATATTCATCGATGCATACTAAAGATATATCCCCTAAGTTACTCCTCGAAAGATAGCATACATTTCGTACCATTAGGTAACATTAGCGCTGGACTAATGTGAAAGCGGAGATCAGTAAATAGAAACAGCCTCCCATTCGAAATCCAGTCAACTAATAAAAAGCTATTCGAATGGAGCATTGTCCAAAATTTTTTCCAATGAAGAGACAACCTGCTCTGATGAATGACGAGTATCAAAGGGCGTGTTTGCTTCATCGACCTTCATTTTAAACAGACATCTCATTTACCTTTCGTCTTGTGGTTAGACAAAGAACGTTCATTTAGTAATTCGCTTTTCTTTTGAAAAAGGACAGGACATCGTTTTATCATTTGAAATAGGAAACATTTTAGCAACCTTTTCACTACTACAGGAAAATATGGAATTTCATAAGATTGAGATAAAAAGATTAATTATGAAGTGATTCCGACCCTTCTGAGAAAGACTTTGTGGCCGAAATACTAATGTAATGACATTTGACTCTACGTGTTCGTCCAGCATGCCCAGAAATTTCACCAAAAGAATAAGTAAAACCAGTTGAACTTCTTAACCGTAAGCCAACCAAAGGATACAAACTGTCAAGACACATGCACTACACAGCCCTTCATAGTGAAACGTTCCTACCGAAACAAGAAGACAACGCATGACATGAGAACAGACACCAAATGCAGAGCTAGTTTGTGCTGTTCCTTTGCTGCAGAATTTGTAATTTATTTCACGTTAAAAGCTTATAAGAGGAACATAATTTAACAGGCAATGTCGCCGAAAGAATCATGACGAGACTGCACAAACAGTTTAGATATAAGAACGCGCCTCGCAGTTAAGTTGAGGTAGCGTTGGCTCCCCGTGTTATTAAATATGATCTGATGTACATATATTTACACCCATGTCAGTAATGTTACTTTAGGTTCTAATGTGAGCTCCACAATAAAAAAAAAATTATCTGTATCAGTGTAAGCCGTGCTGGTGTAAAAGCTGGTGGGGAAAACAACATGGGAAGGGACCAGCTGACAGTGACTTCACTGCTTTCAGTGAGAGTTTCAAATGCAAATCTGGAGTGCCCAGTGTGGGGCAGTGTGTGAAGAAAACTGTTTTCCCAAACGCAGAAATGTTTCTTCGCATCGCTCATGTGTGGGTAGAAAGTCGAGAATGTACCTACAATAGATTGCTGTGATTGCTAAACCTGGATGGACGTTGATCATCCTTTCTACAAAGATGGTATTCCTAGGATACTCGGGTTTTAATTTTGAACAGATTTTTCAAGGGTGAAGCATGGTTTCTTCTCTTAGAGATACTCTTCGACATAACTGCAAAACAACCGTTTGGGTTTCAAGAAATTACAAGGAATATTCCAGGACTATAGGGAGATTTTAAGAATGTTGGAATTGCTTTCAATTACAGGGGCATGGGTTGGTCATTTGTTGTCAGTGTCAGTGCATGCGGGAAGAAGCAGGCGGTTCATGTTTGTGCGAATTTTTTTTTCCGATCGGGGTTTAACTGTAAACAGTCATACAACAACGAAGCATAGTGATAACATGCTCAATACAAAATCTTTATAAAGAAAACTTTACATCATAAGTTATGACAAATTATAATGGAACGGAATGATCAGCGAGCTGGTCTTCACCAGTGGGTCCGACGAACAAAAAGCAAAAATACCAGTATGAGTATCACGAGGCTGGTCATTTCTGTAAAAGCTACTCATCCAAAAGACACCTCTTAGTTACAAAGACATCCAGAGGCTCACTAGTCCACTAAACCTTTTCCTTACAACCTAAGACAATCTCGTTGTTAAACTTAAGCAAATGAAATCCCTCATTGCGTTCAAGCCTTCGTGGGACAAGGACCAGCATCCAGCCGACATGTGCGTCGTAAACAAAGTAATGCATGATTTTTTCCTCGTCTCTTGAGAGGTATTCACGAACCTTTGGTCAAAACGCTACGGGAAGGTCAACTCTTTAATCACCGTCACCTTATCTACTGTTCTTACACTAGCAAACATAATCCTAAGCCATTTAAGACTTTTAAGAAGAAAAACATAGAGAAGGAATTCTATCCTGTGTTTGTTTTAATTTGGTCTTAATACGGCCTTTTAGACTTGGCGTTCGAATTAACTGATGCCTTGACTACCTTTTTACTGCTTAAACCGCTTATTTAGGCTGTTTTCACATTTTCTGATATAATACTAGGACGAAATGTAAAGAATTCTATTAAGAGCCGGCGCCGGGTTTAAATCTAATAAAAGACCCTGGCGTGGAATGACAGCTACTGGTAGCTAACCCTCCCTTCTCATTATTTGTCCATTAACATGCAATGTTTGACTTCTTTTTGTTGTGAGAAGAAATATGAACTGCGAGTTTCACTGCATCAAACAAAACCATACAACCCGAATCTTATCGGTTCATCGTTTAAAACCAGAAAAGAATGAAAACAGTTTAGACTAAACTCTGCCCAAAGTTGATTGACTGCCAAGTTAATTTGGTGAGATTAGTGTTCCTTTGCGGCAGAGACTTTGTCCCTGATGAACCGCCAGGGACAGTTGAGTAAATCCTAAAGGACGAAGTCGAACAAGAATTCTGCCAAATTCAGACATTTACGTCACTCCACTGGCTATGTACAAGTTATTCGACTATTTCCCGTCGTTGAAATATGCCTTACTTTGAATTCAAAATGGACGAAAAGAGAAACTAGTCAAATACCGATCAGAAAAGTGATATGCAAACTTGTTCGTTCAGTTCCAGAAGCACAGAAGTGAATGTGGAGAATTATATACAAAGCAATAATACAACAATGATTGAGAATGGTTCCATTTTTCGCTAACAAAGTGGTAGTTTAATGTAACGAAGACTGCTGGTTTGGGAAAGGTAGGTTTTGACACACCGTCCATGCCAGTAGCACCCTTGTCTCCGGCTCGAACAACTGCAAACTACGTACGTACTAATGGAAATCATGTTCAAACTCGTAGGCTTCTTAAATTGCTTTTATGTTCCAGTTAATCCCAGGGTGCATTCCATGTACATCTCACGCCGAAGACACGCCAAGGTTTTCAAAATTCTACGCCAAGTGACCGCCTTGATCAGACGTCGCGGCTTATGCCAAACACTAAACGCCGAAAAGTAACCCACATAAAATGCACCCTGGAGTTGATCACAGCATTACTTCCTATGAAATTTATGCCAGTTATCTCAAGAAAAATTTGCACCTAAATTCTGCCAATGTAAAGATCTGTTGAGGGCATGTTTACTGTGAAACCCCTGGAGCGTTGGATGTTTAGTGGAATATTTCTTCACATTTGAAAAACTATGTTAACATTTTCTTTTAGGGTGCTACAGTACACAAAACTAATTTAAAAATCTTGTAATCCATGTACAGTCCGAAACTCTGATCCGCTTAAGATCTCGTTTAAGACTCTATACAAACATTTTGTTAGTTCTTCCCATGTCCGGTAGTAAACGACAGTAGTCAAGAGCCAAGGTCTTTGATTACATTGCAGTGTCTTTAGAAACGTACACTAGTATGTTAGGAATGCGATACTCAGCTAAGCACTTAAAATGCATCCCATATATTTGGAAAATAAATCACGAAATGAAATTTAACATAACCAGTTCACAAATTGAAGGTACATTTGAGCAGAACGTGAAGGTGAGGACATTTCATTTCATCTTGGTGTAGATTTTGCCATCTGTCTGCATGTCTGTAGCTCTCATGGCTACAGGAAGATCGCCCGTCCGAAGGACAATGTACCACTCATTGAGCGAGCGGACGCAGATGCTCAGGAAGGAAACAGTAGGGTTCCTCAATAAAAGAAACCCCCTGTAATATACTCTAGAATCAGTTCTAATCGGATACCTCAGTGTAGGCACTTCCTTCTCGTGTCCAAAATAAACTTGCTATTCTCCTGTGGCTTCGCTTGTGATCCTCGTTGCAAAGTTTATATTTTCATTCATTGTTATGCTATTACGTGCAACCAATTAGCGGACACAAAATGACTGCATTGCGGGCTCTGCTGCAGCGGGTAATCACATAATGGTTAGGCTCAGACATTACTCCCAGATCCCACTCTCAGATTGAAATCGAGAAGGGACCTGGAAATGAATTGTTAGACTCAGTGTGAAGTAAAGCTGCATAGAGAAAGCTCTAAAATTCCAAATGTTGCGTCGGAAGAAGGGGAAAATATTTAAAAAGAAGGCTGTCCCCGATGACATTCGATTCTGGAACCATTGTAGTTTATACTGGAAAGTGAACTGGCTTCCAGTGGAGGTGGGGGGGGGGGGGGGGGGGGACTCGATAAACGTTCGGGTTTGAGGTGCGACCGGGTCGCTCAAACCCTGACCCTATTTAAGACACAAATCGTTGATTTTCCTACCCTATTTAAAAGAGAATTCCGATTTTTGAGTCCCCGTCCAAGATATTTACTGTAACCGAAAATCGTGCCCTGTTTAAGACAAGAATAGAATAGTAATAACAAATCTATTTAAAACTTTATGGAGTCACTGAGCTGTTTACCAATTGCGCCAACAAAAAACTGTTAAAAATTCGACTTGTTTCTATAAATTAACGTATGTGCTTGTCATTAGGCCTGTAAAGATACCTCGTTTAAGACAAAAAGAGATAAAATCGATAACCCGTTCAAAAAAAACCCTGAAAACCAAACCCTATCGGGCCGCACGTCCCCGTTAAGGCCAGATGAGGGGGAGGGTTGACCTCAGTGATTGGTGCTCCGGCGTTAGTGCACCACAGCTGATGCTCAGATAGAATTTAACAAAAGATAGATAAAGATCAGTACGTGTAGGTAAAAGATATGCTGTGTTGATGAGGTTCCAAACAGGTCCAAACATACACAGCTGTCTGCAGATGGTAAGTTGCACATCGGTTTGACATCCTCCTATCTCTTTCTTTTCAGTGTAAATGCTAAAACGCCAAACACCGCACATGTCCAATAACCATAAGCTACCATATGGACTGATGCTGTCAGTGCATCGTTTACTTCACAAGTTAACTGAAACAATATACACTGCATACCAAATAGAAAACGTTTCCCGTTATGGTAACACGAATGAAGTTTGGGAGAATGAGAAATGCTGTGGAAACATGAGCCGCAGGCGTGTGCTTCCACAACAATTTCGAGTTCTCCCCAACTTTACTACCATAACTCTATGGAAACACAGGGAAAACGTTTTCTATTGTTTTTATGAAATAAAACCAAGAAGCAATTTTCCATGTTTCAATATAGAGTTATGGTAAATGGTTTCGAGCCAATCAGAGCGCGCATAGTATCTTGTTTATTTCATAAAGTTCTCTTCAACACAGCATCACGGTATATCGTTTCATTCACAAGCTACATTTATGATTTCCAGCCTCGTACCTCAACGCACATGGCTCACAACGCTTATCTATATTGACACATATTTGACACACAATAGAGTACTAAAGTTATGACGTCACAAAAATTAAGTTATGAAATTTGATCAGCTATTCGGAGGAAGCATGTCAAAAAACGTCAACTTGCCAAAAATCAGCTCTCTATTGCAATTTGCGGCCGAGATGTGGGCACTTTCGGTTTTAATTTCTCCATACAAACCCTTCTAATTTTGCGTCTGTTCCTTCAGTTTAGAACAGGCGCAAAATTAAAGAGGTTTGTATGGGACGGTACCAAACTTTGAACCTCTATATCTTGTTCTATTCGTGCAGCAGCTTTGCACGTGGAAAGTTTAACTAAAGCCTGCATGGAATTGTGGGATTGTTGAATTAAAAGAAAATAAGGAATGGAATAGAGGAATATGGCCAAAGAAAGAGAGGATTGAAATGTCTAGAGGTAAAAGAACGACCAAAAACCACCGCTTTGGCCGCCATTTTTTTTTTTTCGTGTCATATTTCTCAATTTTCCCGGGAAAAAGGAGTCTAAAAATAACCCGGTCTGTAAAAATGCTGTGACATAGACGGAGTATGGGAGATGGACGCTCCTAGTGATGGGCTCCTGATTCGTGCTAACAAGTTGAAATTTTGTGGCTGATCATACAGCAGCAATCTTAATCTAATGATGGGATTTTGAGGCTTGATAAAAATAATTGGGAAATTTGTGACGCAACACTTTACCACTCTATTACTGCATTCCAATTATTGGTTTAGAAAGAGGGGATTTTTTGTTAATGGCAAAATACTACGAAGATTGCCGAAGATTACCCGGGTACCTCCGAAGATTCCAAAGTTGACCTGACACAATTGTCGCCGGACAATTTACGAAGATGACCCAAAGACTTCCGAAGATTTCCGGCGGAAAGTTATAGTTGGCCCGGGGGGGGGGGGGGGGGGGGTACTCCCTATTATGGACTATACGGAGAGGCTCCGCCAGAAAGGGATACCTTTTTCAGGCTGGAGGTATATAAAAGGGTAGGGATTTCACGAGTTGAAGTATAGAAAAGGGTAGGGAAAACTGTCATTTAGACGCACCTAACGGCTGATTCATCCAATATTTTAAGGGGCTACTCAAGCGAAAAGTTTAGTAAAAGTCGTAAAAGGGATGCAGTGTTTCAACTGTAGGTATGTGAAAGGTGTACCATTTTCTATGGAAGGTATATCAAGGGGTTACCTTTTCTGTCAAAAATGGTATATAAAAGGGTAAGGGTTTGGACCTCAGGGCGGAGCCTATAAAACTTTAGCAAATAGCTCCGATATAGTCTCCCACACTAATTTTACCATCTATGGTTATAAACAAGTAATCGCATGTTTCTTCGTAAAAATCACTTGTTCTTCAGAAGTTGAAAATGACCCTCGTTGCTTTGTGATTCGTTCTGAATTTCTGCAAATTTCTGAAAACATCCAAACGATTAATGGAGAGGTTGAAATATTTTGATTGTGGACTCTTTTGCTGTGAATTTGTCTAACGTGTCGAAACCAAGCTAAAACGAGGCAAAACGGGCATCATAAACGACTTTGGGTAATTTGGCTTAATATACTTTACATATTTATACAGAAGGTCCTATAGGAGGGGGATGAATCCCATTTTCCCAGCCCAATTTTTACTCAAATCCCATTTCCCAGCCTTATAATACTGGCTAAGAAATTTCTGAATGCTGATTGGTCAAAACGAGCTGAATTTAGCTCAAATACCACTCTTGACTTGCCATATTTGGAAGAGAGTGGTATTTCAAGTCTTGAAATACCACTCTCTTCCAAATATGGCAAGTGTGACAATTGACTCCAAGAAAAAAAAACAAGATGGCGGACATTTCTATTGTTTAGCGTGTGGACTAAAGTGGGAATTTCAACGAGATTATCTGTCAAAGTGTCCAAAAACCTACGAATATTGAAAGCAAAACACTTTTGTGTGGTATAACTAAGCTGAACAAAGCATTCCATTGCTTAAACGTTTCAAAACGAAGCTCCAATGACATCTGTGAAGCTACGATCGTCGTGTACTCAAGTAGGATATTTGCCTTGTATTATAAACAAATAATAGCATGAGTTGTACGTAGTATTTGGAATAATACCGGCTCGTAATATTTTCAAAATTGTCCAAAATATCACTCGCCGGAGCGGCTCGTGATATTTTGGACAATTTTGAAATATTACTCGCGGTATTATTTCCAAATACTACTACAACTCATGCTATTACCTATACTAATTTACACCCAAATCCTAGACCCAGCAGTGAAATTCAAGAGAAATCCCAGTGTATGAAAAATAGTGTTGCAGTCTGTTGCAAACGAAAATAGGTCAAAGAGCACGTGATAGACATGTGATCGGATCCTCGTGTGAGAAGTTTTACGGATAACTTGAACTCCATTGAACTCTTGAATTACTCTTGGAATTGTCTATCTAGGAGTCGTACGTTATCTCTGAAGGATTTGTATCTCTAGGAGAAAAAGATCTTGTCTGGTTGAAGAATATAGTACTATCAATATCGACTTTACCGGTCTAATCTACATCAAAAGTCTGAATGTATTTTCTAATCCATATCCATGGGATCAGTGGATCCACATGGTTCATCAGTGACCACACTTAACCCTTAACGTATATATGTACCAACTACGCATATATGCGTAGTTTGGAGTCTTACACATCAAAGCCATTGTGACGTCATCAATTAACACGTGACGAGATTAGTTTGACACGCATCTGATGCAGAAAGGATGGATCTTTGTAACCGTGCATCAATTTTGGAAATCTAACAAATTCTTCCTGAGCTCTCACACCCAACATACTTCCAGGTTCATTTTTCAGCTCCCTTAAAAGGTTAGGTCAAAACTTTTCTAGTTGATAGGAAGTGTATCAAGCGCCGAAGATAGCAAGAAAAGAAAGGGGGAGTAAAAGGAAAGGAAAAGAGAAGAAAAAAAACAGAAGAAAAGATTTTTTTTTTTTGGCTATGCACTTTGGCCAACGATAAAATTGAACGTTTTTGCCCTAAAACCTTTTTAAAATCTTCCCCTAGTTCTCCAAATGGCATTTTTGGCAACGGTTAGCCAAATTTCGGGTGACAGCACCAAGAAAACGGGTTCCGTGACCCAAAAATGCGTTTTTCAGTGCGAATTCTGGTACATTAAGGGTTAACTTCGGTTTCGGTAGCAAGAAGGCGACTAGGAGTATTGCTACCGAGAAGGGAAGCTAGTCCATCACAGATTACCTACATAAATTGTTTTAAATTTGTAAAAATGTCACTTTTGTCCGAATTGAATCAAAAAGAAAAACTTTCACCAAGTAGTTTTAAAGTTATTAGCGTCAAGGTAAAAAAAAGATATCATAAATCATAAAATTCATACCTATCTGAATCTGTTCATTGGTAAATACTTTACAGGTTTAAACTAAACGTTCTTCATCCGCATCAGCGGGTTAGCTGTAATAGAATGCCAAAGCTAAGGGGAGGTCTAAAGTATTGTGAGCCACCTTATGAATCCGTTTACCCTTAGACCGTCACGTGATAAATAATCGATGTTATACTATGGTGGGTATCTGATTTCGACTTTTCAACTGGGCCTCTGTTCTCAGCGAAACTAAGGGCATAATTGCATTAAAATATTCAACATCAGTTACTTGGTAAAGCAGAAGAAAAACAAAGAATGATGTTCGTTATAAACTGATGTTATAATTATCAGTGGTAAAATTAACTTCCGGGTTTCTGTTCTCATCAGGTTTTCAAGCAGCTGTTACTGTGCTTCTCTGTGACCACGACCACGAAATTGAAAGTTTACCCTGTTAATAAAGGGACACTGTCCTGATTTTAGCATGTTTTTGGGAAGCTCAGAAACATATCTAGATCATAGGAAGTTGTTCAATAATGGTTTGATTCTGTAGAATAGCACTCGACAAATGACAGGAACCCATTAGGAGGTGAGGATGACGAACGACAGCGAGGATGGAAATGGATTGCAATATGGATTTTTGAAAAAACGTCAGGATGTCAGTTTTTCAAAGTTTCAAATTTGGCTCAGAAATCTTTGAAATTTTGCAAACATTTTGTTGCAGTATGGAATTTCTTGAAGAAATTGCTTTTTATCATTTAGTTAGAGTTTATTAAGTTGTTATTTCATAGATTTAGGGACCATTTCATGCATTTATAACAGTTTTGAGCAAATACGCCGGGACAGTGTCCCTTTAATAGGAGTGTTCACTGGTTTATCAACATTACGTCAAATTTGTTTTGTCATTCAAATTTGCCAACCATTAAACAAAATAACTATTTGTTTCAACAGCCAATACAGTTCTCTGATTGGCACATTAATAACAATAGGTGACGTAACGAGAAATATCGCTATAGCTCAGTTCCAAGAAACGCTCCAATGGTTAGCATCACAAATGACTACATGCATAATGAAGCATGGCTGTATGCGAAATCTTAACTTGCATACCCACTCCTTGAGCAGAAACAGAATGTTAGAAAGCAACTTATATCAAGTACATTTAACTTTTAACTTCACCGGAAGGGTTTGAATTGAGTTCGTATGATCTATCAGTGAAATATGGTTATGCATGATTACAAATGACTATACATGCATAATGAATTAGCATGGCTCTGTGCGGAAGTCTTAGTTGCATGCCTATATTCCTTGCTCTTTAGTTTCCCAGAAACAGATCTAGAATGTTTGAAAGCAGCTTATACCAAGTACACTTAACTATGTCGAATGCGTCTCACAGATTTCACGCAGGGTTTGAATTGAGTTCCGTATCAGTGAAATATGGTTTAATATCATCACAAATGCATGACTACCGGTGCATAATGAATTTGCATGGCTCTGTGCGGAAGTCTTAGCTGCATGCCTATACTCCTTACTCTTTAGTTTCCCAGAAATATTATGTCAGAAAGCAGCTTATACCAAGTACATTTACTTTTAACTTAAATTGTGTCTAATGCGTGTCACAGATTTCACAAACAGGTCGAAACAGGGTTTGAATTGAGTTCCGAATCAGTGAAATCCTGCTTCCATGCCTACTCTTTGCTCTTTAGTTTCCAAGAAACAGAATGTTAGAAAGCAACTTATACCAAGTCTAATGCGTGTCACAGATTTCACCGAGAGGGTTTTAAATGAGTTTGTATCAGTGAAATATGGTTATGATCACAAATGACTATACATGCATAATAATGAAGCATGGCTCTGTGCGGAAGTCTTAGCTGCATGCCTATACTCCTTGCTCTTTAATTTCCCAGAAACAGAATGCTAGAAAGCAGCTTATACCAAGTACATTTAACTTTTGAATTTATTATGTCTAATGCGTGTCACAGATTTCACCGAAAGGGTTTCAAATGAGTTCGCATCCGTGAAATATGGTTATCATTCACAAATGACTAAAATCATGCATAATAAGAAGCATGGCTGTGTGCGGATGTCTTACACTGGTCTGTATGCCTACTCTTTGCTCTTTAGTTTCCCAGAAACAGAATGTAGCAGCTTATACCAAGTACATTTAACTTTTAACTTAGACGGTGTCTATAACGTGTGGCACAGATGTCACCGAAAGGGTTTGAATTGAGTTCGTATCGGTTTCACCACGTGTTTCTAACAATTAAACAAATTAAATATAGTTCAATTACACGACAGTTTCGAAACTATGAATCACGGAAGGCGTAACGCTTCCTGTTTGCCAACACTGAAGGTCGGACGTAACGACTCGATTTGCGCACCGGCAGCGTGACAAACTAAACAGTTTTTCGCCGTAGCCGATTCAAACGAAATGGCTTCAGGACAAAAGCTACAGTTTATGAAGTTAGTTTTCTACTTTACGGCACTAAAAGTAGCTGTTGTTGGTGAGTACATAGAGAACTCTTTCGGTTTCAAGATTATGTTATGCATCTTATTCAGCAAACAAACTGGTTCCTTGAGCGAAATATATGTAGCTACAATAGAAATCTCGAACAAGAAGAGGCAAACTGAGATTGAATGGTCGAGCTAAGTGGTAACTAAAACAAATACCAAGCCTTGCCGTGACCGAAGCAACGATACGATTGACGAAAGATACCGAGTACAAACGGGTACAAACGCAGCTATCGAGTCTGTACTGAGCCTAATACAGTTAAGTTTTACTGTGGAGCGACGGCTCAATCATACCGGCCATGGGCTTGTGGAGGCAACATGGCCGAGTGGTTTAGAGCGCTGGTCTTGTAATCCGGAGGTCCCGGGTTCAAGCCCTTCATCCTGCCACTAGCTGGATTTGTTCTCGGCAGTTCCGAGTTCAATTCCTCGGCCACGCTTGTAACATAGCCAGCTGGTCATCCTCCTGCCAGTTGGGATTCTTAACCATGTTATGTTAATTTACAATATTTGTTTCTGTGTTTATATGGCCCACAATGTATCATACTGGGTTTACTAGTAATTGTGTATAGCCAATAAAGTTAACCAAAACAAACGTTATTACTATTTGAAGTTATTTTGAAACATTATAAAAGAGAATTCTGCACACGAGAAGGGTAAGTCCTGGGAACGAGTTTAACCAACATTCGTGCATTCTCGTCCCCAGAGGCCACGATCCTTTTGGTCAGCACCAAGAATCGAGACCTCTGGCCGGAACCAATTTGTTGAGCATGCGCAGAGTAACCGGAAGTCCGCGAATCGCGGACTACCGTCAAATCTGACAAATCTGATTGGCTGAGAATATAGAACGAGTACTCTGCGCATGTTCAACAAATTGGTTCCGGCCAGAGGTCTCGATTCTTGGTGCTGACCAAAAGGATCGTGGCCTCTGGGGACGAGAATGACATTCGTGGGACTAGATTCACGTGATCGCGAGAGCGGCGGCCAAGTGTGAGAGTGAAACACTTTGTCATTATTTATTTTCAGCTTCTGACCGTCTAGCTCGTGGTGTGCATCATTCTTATACTTGTGCGGAATCACATGGAATTAAACACCATACAAACGAAACACTCGGTAAGTTTCAGTTAACCAGACATTACTAATCGAACCGTCCGGTAATCGAACTTAATCGAACGATTTGGCTCGATTGGGTTCGGTAATCGAACACAATCGAACCAAAAAATTTGTGTGAGAGTTCGATTGTGTTCGATTTCCGAACCCAATCGAACAATCTAAAATCACTCAACATATACCAGTATACCAGATATAATATTTGAACGATCAGTCTGTGGGAACAACCGTGCCATCGAACCTAACCGAACTTTCGATTGCTCCAATTTTTTGTGAGAGTTTGATCGTGTTCGTTTACCGAACCCAATCGAGCCCAATCACGCGATTCTGAGACGAGTTTCCGTCTTCTAATATGAATTCGCTAAATATTAGTGATTTTTAAAATCACTTTTACCTTACATTTTTCATCGTGATGCATTTTTTACCTTTTCTTCAGGTCTTGCACCGAACGTGACTATCACTTGTCCTACACGAGCAGTGAAACTGGACGCACGTACTGAAATTGTTTGTAGGGTGCTTTCCAGGACTTTTGCTAAGATAACATGGTTCCATAATGGACAACCAATCAGCGACCAAAGGCAAAGCCACGTGACAGTAGACAGCCTGACCTGCAATCAAACCCTGAAAATTAAATTTGCAAAGACCATCGATGGCGGAAATTACACATGCCAAGTTACTAACAGTAATGTAACCGTCAAGCAAACATGTTCTATTGAGGTCAAGGGTAAGGCGTCACGTGTTTGCAATTTGAAGGTCGGCACCCACGAGGGGAATGGGAACAAGTCCCTGCAACAAGTCCTTTCGTGTGAACTACCCATTTTCGACAAAAAAATATTGTCGCGGGGAAAACATTTTGTCCCCGCGAGTTGTCCCACGAATTCAAACTGGTATGAATTGAAGGTGGGGACTAGTCCCCCCACCCCCCAAATTATGCTTTTCCCTCGTGTTTACTGTTCGTGAGACAAGTCCCTGCGACCAAATAAGAAAATAAACCAATCAAAGACAAAATCGGACTGTCCCTGCCACAAGTCTCCTCAAGGGAATTGGGACACAGTCTTGTTGCTACAGGCCCTGCAACACGTCCCCTGGTGTAAACACTACAGGGGACTTGTTTCCTCGATGGTTATTTAGCAACAACTTTGATTCATTAATAGTAAGACGAGGTAAGCTGCAGGGTCGGTCAGAGGTTTTGGGTACATACGGTGTTAGGTTAAAGTCTGTCTACAAAAAAGTCTGTTCATTTCATTTGCCATGAAACCATACTTAACTCCACACAAGATGTTCTTCATGACGAGAAGCATCTCATTTTGGAGTACGACTGTTCGCTCAGGGTCTGATAAGAGCGCTTTACCGAGGAAATTCATCACCACCGCGTCTGTAGAACACTCCTAATAAACAGTCTAACTTCGTGCGTTATCGTCAACAGCCAAACAGTGCATTCCACACTGAACCATCATATAGAGACGGCTCCTGCGAAATCTCGTGCCACCTCCGACGACGACCATTGAGGATGGGTAGACGACAAACGTTAACCCTCCTCAGTCTTACCAGTTCAGCCCCCCAATAGACACTAGGGACCTTAGGCAGCCACGTAAATGTTACTAAGTTCAGTCAAGTCGTAATAATGTTGCCCTCTTTTTATTACCAACTTGTCAAAAGTTTCGTTTTCTACCTGGAATTAATACACGGTATATTCAACAAGCCTAGTAGTGATGACGTTCTGTAAAATTACTCGTATCAATGACTACCAGAGAATTGTTGGGAATCCTGGTTAAATCAGTGCTGGCAACTCACCGCACGGTAACCAGTCTATGGACTTGTAACCCATTTTGTTGTAGTGCCGATTCCTTTCTGTAAGTTTAATATTTATACTTAATCGTACCTGTCGAGACCAAACGAGCCTGATATGCCGCGCCGAAGCGTACCAAAAAGGTACGATTAGGTATACCGTACCCAAATTCGGTTTATTCTTTACGCGAAGACCACTTTCATTTAGTAAAAATGTGTCACGCGTTCCGATCGTCGATGTCATGTCTGATTGTTTATGGTATGAAAATGAACTGAAAATGAACTGTTTACGGTCACAATGTTTACGGTGACAATGACCTAAAATCCCTGTCTACCTGGGCTAATCAGGTAGGGCGGGATGGAGAAGAGCACTATTTTTTCCCTTTGGCCAGTGTCTGATGGTGTGTGGTATGCATGCTTCATCATGTAATCGGAATGTTTGTTTTAGGTTTAAAATGTTTTCTGACTAAACCATTCTTGCTTCACTCCAGCTGATAAAACCAAAGAGATTCACATTGAGTATTTGAAGATTGCTGGGCACCGCCAAACAGCACTTCTTCAAGGAAGTGTCGAGTTAGAGTGTAACATGCTCCATGTCGAAATTCCTGTATGGCGGAGGGACAATATGAACATCAAGAATGAACGTCATATCTGGAGAACGGAATATACTTTTGGCAGACGTGGAATGATGTTTTACCTGCGAATCATCAATGTGACCAAAAATGACGAGGGATTGTACATGTGTCTAGGATATAAACATGGAATATGGGCTAATAAGACTCTCTATCTCAAAACAGGTTTGTTGAATTGCATTGACATCAATCAGGCAGTAGTTAAATCCTTCATACATGTATTGTGATGATGATGATGATGATGATGATCATCATCATCATCATCATCTCCATCATCATCGTCATCGTCATCGTCATCGTCATCGTCATCGTCATCGTCATCGTCATCACCATCATCATCTCCGCTTTCATCATCATATCACAAAGCATGCCTTGCCATTCCATAAAAAGTAAAGATTTCAATGCACTGGCAGGCATCATTGAGCCATTTCTGATAGGGTGGATCATTTCGCGTTTCCTAAGGTAATGGTTCACAGACTGCAATTAGAACTTCGCCTGTATAAACTTGTATAAAGATTTCATGTTACATTGATCCATAGATTACTTCTGTACCTGCTTGGCAGAGTAAAAGAGTAATGTAGAGTTATCTCGGTACAGTTGACTGCTCCACGGCAATCATAATGACATCCGTAATCTAAAATTCGATTTTCTCCTTAGAGCCCTGTCCAAGAGGACACTTTTGCCCCTATAAAGAAAACAGGGCTATCCCTTGCCCTCTAGCTACTGGGACAAGTGCCAACAACAGAGTTATCGAAGAGATGAAAAACTGTTTTTCTAAAGGTAACCAACAAATCACATTTGCATCATATTTATAAAACTTTTGCTATGGAACGCACTCACTCTGAGCATTCTGTAGACAATTGGCCTTCGAGCTGTTTGTTCTATTTTATGCGGCTACACCGTGCTGACGAGACCCAACCAGGTCGAAACAGCTGTCCACGGTTGCATTTTTGGCTTTCAGTTTGGACACTATCCTGTCGTTGTCGCTTTAAGTGTTCTACGTAGTATCAGCCTTGCTTACTTTATTTGTCTTTCTATTGGACGGCTTGGTATTTGTGCATGTACACATGGTTATGACGTCATGTGACATTTATTTCCCTTTACAAACTGTCCAGTTCTCTGCACTTTCACGTTTGCCTCAGAGTATGAAAACACACATGAGCTTGCGAGCAGCAATAATAATAATAATAATAATATGATATTTATATAGAACCCTTTTCAAAGTGTCTAATGGCGCTTTACATGTTTAAAAATAAAAAAAACATATATATTAAAAATTATTACCAATTTATGGCGCTTCACAATTTTGCAAATAAAAATTAACATTAGCATTGTATCATATTATTATAATATTGTTTACCAATTAATCATAGCTATAACACTATTTGAGAAAAAAATAACGAGTGGTTCAACTTTTGGTGAATAAAATAGATAACAGTTGAGTTTGTTTTCGAGAAAAGGAACCCATTAAATCATTCAAGTGCAACTATCCTATTCTTGGTTTGCAAGTGACGTCATCGCCGCCATGTTGGTGGGCATTAACCAATCTCTCGGGATTGGTTGCAAACCAGCAATAACAGGCTTGACGCGTATACTGTCCCCAGTATAGACCTCCTTAGCTTCGTATGTAAATTGCCCATTTCAGACCACGTGATGTTCTCTAGAGAATTATTCCTTTGTCTAAAAATTATGTGTTCATTTACACGTGAATATGAATCAATTTGAAAGAAACAATTCTCTAGAGTAACATCGCATGGCCTGAAATGGGGCAACAAACAAACCAAGCTAAAGAGGTCTATCAGTGCTCAGTTAAATAGGGCCTGTTAATAACTAGTCAGATTTTAGAATTTTGTTGTAGATTAATAGACTTAATATCTTATTAAAGGGTGCCACGATATGTAAAATTATGTTTTTACTCTTTGCAGAGGGGACACCTGAATCGCCAGCAGCTAGAAGTAGAGGATCGAGCTCCTGTAACCCAGAGTACACACTAATATTTATGTACACACTTATGTGGATATCTGGTGTGTACCCGCTAGTCGTTTAGTCGAGTGCTGAAGTTTTATTGACCAGAAATTAAAGGGGTTAGGTCACACTAGTTTTGCTGTTATCGCGAGCATTACTTCGAAAAGTGAAAAACCAAACAACACATTTAAATAATGGAAACCTAAAAATAATGGCCCAGTTTTGTTAAAAAAATACTATACTCGTGTACTGAAGCTATACTAATGGAGTGCAATCATGAGTTACCCATACCGGGAGCTTTTGAACTCAACTTAAAAAGGTCGGGAAGATTTTTTCAAGTTCTGCCCTTGTGTCGCTCAAAAAAATCGCTAAAAACTAATTTACTATCCCTTCAACAATTCACTTGATATCTTCATCTTGATGTTCTTGCCGCATTTCGTGTATGAGCGAAGGTTCCTACACAATAGTCATAATTTAGCACCATTTAGCAGCAAAATCCCCGTGATAAAGTAGTAATAAAGTCGTTTGAATCTACGCGGCATCACTTGACTTGTTTTACTCCTCAGTCAAACTTGTTAATATTGGTTTCTCCTCAGCAGACTGAGTTTAATATTTACCAACAAAAGTTTCCTTAGCGAAGTCAGAAAGTCATACGTGGACAATAATCAGTTGAATAAATTGTATTTCCAATCAACTTGACATGTTTTCGCATCACGTGGATAAGGCTCTCTCTAAAGGCCCAAGAGTGCTAAGTTCAAAACTGAGGAAAAAATCTTGAATTTCATTTTGCAAAATTGTCAAAAAAATACAGCACCACTTGAAAGTACTGTTCAATAGTTTTCATTTGAATGGTCACACACGGATTTCATCCAAATACTTAAAAGTGAGAACCACCTTGTACAGCATAATTTATTGACTGAAAGTTTGACTTTGAGAGTGAAAAAGGGTTAAAGCAAACAGACCCCTGGGTAACAATATCGTACCCAGATTTCCCACGGCCATGTAAAACCCGGGAATGACATTGCACAACCTAAGGAGTTGACTATTATGATAACCGTTTTACCACATTTCTTGAGTACTTACTGTTATAACTCATCTTGTAAAGTAACGCATACCCCGCAGTTACATAAAGATGTGACAATAAATAAAATGCATGCACAGCTCTTAGTTTTGTTGTGTTTGCACCACTGCTACATGAATGAATGAACGAACGAACGAACGAACGAACGAATGAATGAATGAATGAATGAATGAATGAATTACAGACCAATTGTGGTCTCATCGGTCGCCAAACCTACCCGTCGAATGTGAAATGGATGAACCACTGAGTACGGTCACAGAATCTTACATTATAATCAAGCAATGGTTGCACTCAGTTTTCACAACAAAAGCAACAACCTTGAGGCAAGGCAAACATTCTCCCAGACTGATCTCATAAGCCGGGTTTCAAAGGGGTTTAGGGATGCAAGGTTTTGGGCCAGAAAATGGGGCGTCATTTCTCTAGCTGCAGTACTCCACATTGGATTGCAAGAAGCGCAACATTCGGGCTCCGGGCTCCAAATGTCACAGCTAACAAGCATTTCTAGAGCTCCAACCCTGCATAACGATGCAACACTTTACTTGTTTGCTTTGCAGATTATGACGAACGCACTGATTTTATGAGTTGAATGATCTCTTGAAAAGGGTTAGGTGATTTCAAGGAGGATGATAATAAAGGCGTTTAGAGGAATCAAACTTGTCAAATCTATACCTTTATTGTGGGATTAACGGCGATACCAGGGGAACAATAAGCCCACTGAATGGGGTCCATCGCGTGTATCAGGTTACGTCGGCCGCTTTTGCGTATGACAAAATCAAACGAATGCCCATCAATTTGTGTTGACCTCGCGGCTAGTTGCTACTATTGCTCTAATGGATATGTCTTCATGCAATCGTCTTGAAAGTAACACCGTACTTTGTGAAGGCCGACTTGGTAAACAAGGCATAGTTTTAAAGCCATAACATTAGATTGAAGTAATCTGTTTTTATGAAAGTTACTCTTACATCACGAACGGAAAACACTGCAGATTACCCAGCTTTGGTTGAGATTAATTTGAGTCACGTTTACGCGACCATAGAGCAGAGATACGGATTATAAGTACATTACATCTAAGTATACACGCTCATCTGCTAGTAATGAAAGCTTGTCAAAACTTGTACTAAGTGTAAATATACATTAAGTAAATCACATTCTTCAGGCTTTTGAAACTGCCTTCAACAAAAGCTCGTTTATTCCAATAATGCAGTAAACAACATTTTTTTTCGTATACAAAATTTCTCACAAAGAAACATGAAGACTCAAAAGAACCACACCATGTTCAATATTGGACCTAAGCCTAACTTAAACTTCTCGATCGAAAATATTCTCAAGGAAGAGAAACCTATGAAAGGTTCACTTTCTTCCAAACTTGTTGCCAGCAGGGACAAAGAAGCAGCTCTTCATCAAGAAACTCCTTTGCCCGAGAAATCGGTGACCAGTAATCTTCCATGGCTGGCGTACACGCGCTATTGTCCTCCAAAAATTCCAAGTAAGTCTTAAGAAATCTTTATTTCAAGAAGTAGGCATTTTAACTTAGACAGTTTTACAGACAGTAGTCCTCATAACGAAGAGTAGTTTCTTAGTGAATTGGTGCAAGGAGACAATGGTGTTAAGAAAATAAAATACAAAGCTAAACAACGAACAAAGAATGTCTGCATGGGCCTCGTTGTAACCGCCTCGTGGAGTATTTCTGAGACATTCTTTCAGGTGTTTTGGGGTAGTGACTAGCAGAACCCATTTCGCCTCAGTGACACCCATTTTCATAGTTCACGACAACGTGGGAAATCAAATTGTCCAATAAAGGGCGGATAGACAAAAAGTACAAACCAAGAAAGGAGACTGAAACATATCAGTAAAGAAATAAAAAGCCAACAAGGTCGAAAGTTAAGGAAATGTTTGCGATTTTATCACAGGGTCAAGAAATCGTAAAACTGTCAACAGAAGGAAGGTAAGTGGCAGCCCAAGAGTTCCATTCTCAACGGAACAGCTTCTGGAGTTGGAGAAAAGCTACGAGGATACTCGCTACGTTACCGCAGCAAAAGTATCACAGCTTTCCGCCATGCTAAAACTTCCAGGGAACCGCATAAAGATTTGGTTCCAGAACCGCCGTGCACGGGAAAAAAAGAAGTCGAAGAAGATGAGCACAAGTTATCACCACCATCAAACTACAAATGAGACATGTGTTGAGACAGAAGTCCGTGACAAGCCTCACGAGAGACTCAGCCAAAACATTAACTGCCCATCACATTTTAACTGTGCAAGTTATGAGAGAACACAACCCAGTTTCTCGCCAAGCTTTGCCCTTCAGTTACCATACAGTACTTGTTTGAACAGACATGGATGGCACAGTATATCAAACGTGCCAACAGCCCATCACTCGCGTTACTTCGCGGACTGTGGTCTGTACAAAGGACTGAGATGTTATGTGTAGTCGCCTGAGGTGTGTCATCGTACAATAACTCGTTCGTGTGTGTAAGAGCCTTTCCAAAAAATAATATTCGATTCAGTTGACATTTAATAAAATATGATAGCATGGTTTAATTAATTTCTGTCTCCATTTCTGTCTTTGGACAGTTTCAAAAAGGGCACTTTATAAAAGGTTTTCTTTTTATCGCAAGGAGGGTTTTTTCAGGGTATCGGTTAAGAACCATAACTTGAAATGTATGGTTTCTATTGTTGGGTTTTCTTTAAAAGTGTCTTGAGCAAAAATGAACCTGAAAAGCAAGATCTCGTTTGTCACGCGTGCGCAGTAAGTAACGTGGCCAGTCACCAGATTGCTGCAGCTGGATTTTATTCTTTTTGAGCTCGCCTTGATAGCTACTCGCTTATTCGGCCTCAAGGATCGTGGCTTCAAAGAAAAAAAAGACACTGCAATCCTACACAGCTGTTGCGGGCATCAGCAGCTTATTCAGTCTGCAAAACTTAATCACTTTATTCTTAAATTTAAATGCCAAGTTAATGAAGAGCTTAGTCTGTTCTTCTGCGGTTGAAACAACCCTGGTTTCGTTTGCATTTCGGGACGTAGTCATTAGTGGGATTCAATCCCGCTGTCGGGTCCATTCAAACCGAGGAGTATGCAAAGAGTGACAGCCTGTCTATTAACTCCTGAGAAGATTAAATTATTACACGCGCGGTTATTACGAGCCAGATAATGCACGGACAAACAATTATCACCCGAAGGAAATTTTTAGAATACATTACAAGATCACTGACAATGTTATAAGCTAATACAAGTCTAGCAGAGAAAATTGAAGCACCGGAAATGTTTGATTGCTCATTTTATTGGAATAAGTACGTTGTGTGTGTATGCAGTATGTTTGTGATGATCTTCGGTTTATCCTTCTCAGATAACTTCAAGTTTCATTGTTGTGCAAATGAAGTTTCTGTGAAGAATGTTTCAGAAGCGACAATCAAATGGTCTGCTACAAAAGACCGTCCTTTGAACAACACAAATTATAATGCATGCACGGTATACGATGTCGCAAGAGTTTACAGTCATCATTGACAAGGCCTTCTGCTCTCAGTTGCATTTTTAACGATATAAATGACGCCCTTGCATCTAAAAATCAAATCGACTTATCCAGGCCATATAAGAAAGCCAGACATATGGCGCTCGGTTAATCCACTCTCAAATTGAATATGAGACAAGTTCAAGGAGGTATAGCTATATTTCATAAGAGATTATTACAGTATTCAAATTATGACTTGCAGATTGACTGTTTACTTTAAGGGCTTGGATTTACGTAACCGAAATAGTTTTACGCAAACAATCTTTGTATAAGGTTTAAACTGATCACACAAGAGCCGCGCTGCTTTATACTGTCCTGGATTAACACAAGAATCAAATCTGCATGTACCCACGTACCTGTATTCATGCACGTGTGCTCGAACCCCTCTTTACCCAAACGCACCCAACAGATAATTTATCTGCTCGGAAGGCTTATAATCGCCTAAGATATTTAAGCAAAAGACTTGTAATGTCGTTTTTCTCAGTGTTTTCCCAACGACATTTTTATCTCACCGTAAAAAAAACACAGACATTAATTAGTTCGAGATGATATTTCCCCAAAGAAAAATCCAGATTTCCATCACACTTTAATCCGAATATCTGAGGCGATTATAGGCCTTCCACCGATACCATCCGCTGGGTTGACTTAGATGCAGTGCGACTCTCCGGATGAAATCCTGGAGTTTTCTTTATTGAAATGTCACTTCGAACTTTCGTTATATGGGAAAATTAATTCCCATTGTTTTCGGAGAAACTGATATAAATGTGGTTTTGGGTGCCAGCTACAATTTTTGGGAAGGCAATAGAAGCTCTCACGTTCAGCTAAAGAAACCGAACAGAGCAAACTGAGAGGGACATTGGGGTTTGCGGTATTGCGGTATTGGACAATTTTTCATGCGGTATTTCGGTAATTCTAATCTACAATTGCGGTATTGCGGTATTCTCAAAACCTGCGGGATTCGGTTTTTTAGCGTTTTGGTCGGTATTAAAAACTATCCTCCAGTGTTTTACGACCCTTTTTCATCCTTTTCCAGTTCCATGTCGTTTTGGAAACGCTTCGAAACAGCTCTAAGATCCTCTAATCCGTCACGCGAGTTTATATTAGTCATATTACATGAAACGTGATAATAATTTGATCATTTTAACAATCTAAGCTGATATTTGCGCGAAATTTAACGAACAGAGTAGCGGTCTCGGTATTCTATCGATTTTTGACAAGGTATTGGACGTATTGCGGTATTTGGCGATTTTTTTTGCGATATTGCGGTATTTGTCAATTTTTTTTGCGGTTTTGCGGTGTTCAGAACCCCCCAATGTCCCCCTCCAAACTGTGTTAGTTCACACAAATATACCTTTAAAATGCCTTAAACGATATGGGAAAATGGCATGCAGTCTTTTGCTTAAATCAGTTCCTCATTGGGTTGTCCCTGTCTTCCTAGACCCATAGTTCTTTATTAAAATATTTTACATTGTTTTTTTTTATCTGACAACACTGCTTCAATCATCCAGTTAATAACTGTGTGTATCAATAAAGTATACCGATGACAGCTCCACAAATTAAAAAATGCTGTTTGCACTTAAGTTGTAAACGCATGAAGCTGGTAAAGAAAAATAACTTTTTCAAATCCCTTTTCTGGACATAATGTGGCATTTTTTAAAAACCGCTAAATATAAGGCCTATTCATCCTCACATGCAGTTAAGCTTATGGATGGTTATCACATCATAAAGGCGGTTATAAAGCAGTCTATAAATCGCTTATAAGTCAGTTAAACAGTTCCCTCCAAATCACTTAACCCTTTCACTGCCAGAGTCAAACCGTGAGTCAACAAATGTGCATGGTTGTACTTTGACTATGTGGATGAAACCCAAGTGTGTGACCATTCAATGGAAGCTATTGAGCAGTACTTTAATGTGGTACTGTTTATTATGCTGTACAACGTGGTTATAACTTTTAAGTCTGTAGATAAAACCCTAGTGTGTGTGACCATTCAAATGAAAGCTATTGAGCAGTACTTTCATGTGGTACTGTTTATTATGCTATAGTGGTACTGTTTATTATGCTGTACAACGTGGTTATAACTTTTAAGTCTGTAGATAAAACCCTAGTGTGTGACCATTCAAATGAAAGCTATTGAGCAGTACTTTCATGTGGTACTGTTTATTATGCTGTACAAGGTGGTTCTAACTTTTGAGTCTGTGGATGAAACCCTAGTGTGTGACCATTCAAATGAAAGCTATTGAGCCAGGCTGTCCTTTCAGGTAGTGCTGTTTGTGTTTGACAATGTTGAAAAATTAATTCAATATTTCCCCCTCAGTTTTGAACTTAGCACTCTTTGGAGTGAAAGGGTTAGGTTTATGGATGGTTATCGCATAGGCGTATACAAAGCAGTTTATAAATCGTTTGCTGTTTCTGTTGAACAGAGCCCACGTCTCTCCCAAGTTTCTACCAACATTACAATATTGATACATTGTCGAGTACATTCATAATGACGAGAAACGAGAAACGAGAATCTTATACGTATCTTGTTATCTGTTATCTCATCATATTTTAGTTATCTCAGTATTAGACGAGAAGATGTATTAGACAACAAGAGGTACCCTATTTTCGGAGCATGAAGCAACTAGGCCTCTGGATGGGATGCTAGTCCATCGCAAGATACCTCCCAAAATTTAGTCAAGTTTCTCCAACAATTCGTCGGTGCCCATATACCTGGGTGGAGAGAGACACTGTGAGTGCAAAGTGTCTTGCCCAAGAACACAATCACACGGACCGTGGTCCGGACCCCTCAATCCAGTGACCAACACACTGACCATTATACCCCGGGGAACCTACATGGGTGTCTCGAGTCGTCTCGAGTCTCACAAGTGTATATACAGTGAAACCTCCATTAAAGGGACACCCTCGGGACAATGAGACGTGTCCCTTTAATAGAGGTAATAGTTCACAAAGATTATATGAGCGTTAATTTTTCCGGGACAAAAGTTTGTGTCCCCTTAAAGGAAGTGTCCAAAAGTAGAGGTTCCACTGTATATCTTTTAAAATGGATTACCCTGTTTTGTATGTCTTTGTATGTCTATTTAAATTATATCTACAATAGTCAGCCATGATAAGAGTAGAGTTTATCTTTGAGGTGACGCGGAGTTTACGGTGCCAGCTGCGCGAGTTTTCTTTTCTCTCGCTCTCCGGTTCTGGAACCAAATCTTGACTCGATGCTCGGTGACTCTCAGAGTGGACGATAAATCACGCACTTCTGAGCCCGACAGGTACTGGGTCTGAATAAATTTGGCTTCCAATGCAGCCAATTGCGAAGAAGAGAATGGAATTCTGGGATTCCTGTCTAATTTATGTCGGCGAGAGCCTTTCCGAGGTTTGGATCCTGTTGAAAAGACAAGGGATTGTTCAAAATCACTTTAAAAGCAACGGTACATTTGTATATGCATTGCATCAGACCACACATTTCTATGGTTAACAGTAAACCACGTGGGTAGCTGGAAGAACACTTAACCCTTTCACTCCCAGAGTCAAACTTTCTGTCAAGAAATGTGGTTCTAATGTTATACGTCTGTGGATGAAACCTTAGTGTGTGTGACTCTTTAAATGAAAGCTATTGAGCAGTACTTTCTTGAGGTACTATTGGTTTTTGAAAATTTTGCAATTTAAAAAAAAATCAATTTTCAGCTAAGCACTTTTGGGAGTGAAAGGGTTAAAGATCAAGAAAGAACCAATGGCGAATTATCTGCACGCGTTCGCCTAACTTTCCAATTGGTTTATTGTGCAGATAAACCAATTACATGGTCTACGACTGTAATTATGAATTGACTATTGACAGCCGTTGATCAATAATAACGTGCGCAGAATCTTGTCGATTTAATTCTATATTTTATCGATTTTTATAATTGTAAAATCGTGCTCATAGAACTATTACTAGAATGTGAAAAACAGTGTAACACACATTAAAGAGTGAAACAATAAACAAAAACACACCATTCAGTGGTATAGTTTTCAGTTGCTGTGACGAAAGAGATAAAAGTCAGTCTTCAGTCTTAATGCCCGTGTGTCGAAAGATAAGAAGAGCCTTCTTATCTTTGGACACAAGGGCATTATGCATGGGGATTGTAGCCTGCACGAAGCAGATCAAACTAGATGGATTGTATCGTAGCAACTACATTCTCAATTCAATGCACCCCAATACAAATAAAGGAAACACCACCCCGTTTGCTTTACAATCGATACAACAATCATATAAAATTTCTTGTCTTCCAAACGTGCACCAATAATCAAATCATCGCATGATGAACCACCTGAAACACGTGTTCTTACTCTTAACAGCCAAAAAAAAAAAAGAGAAATTAACAAAGAAAACGTTTTTTTTTTCATTGTTTTCACAAGTGTAAAGGTAAGGGAAGACAGATGGAACCAGTGTTGGTTACTGAGATGTCCTATGCAGCTCAAACGGCGGTGTGAAATAAACAATTTACACGAGATTGACACGTTATTTGTGAGACTGTTTGGGCTCATGGGTGCACCAACTGACATTTTCTTGGTCGGTCGACTCATTTGAATTAGAAGCAGCATTCAACACGTATTCAACGAAATTAGCTTAAATGAAAAGTGTTGCTTTGAAACAACTCGGCGATAATAAAAAGCAATAATAGAGATTAAGGACTTAAAGTCGTTTGAATAGGGTATTGTTTAGAGATAGGAAATCGTTAACTCGTACTAAGAGTGCACAGAAAGAAGAATTAACTTAAGACAATGAGCCACTTCACTTTAAAAAGCCTCAATAGTTATAACGCGAGCATGATTTCATATTTCTTGGAAGTTCTGTAAATGAAAACTAGTAGAAAAGCGATTATGATTTGTGCCAAATTTAAACTTAAACAATCCCTTTAAGATAAAATCGTACTAAGTATAATCGTGTATATAAACCGCTTTTAGGTTTTATTAAAAGGAATCTGGATTGTTCGAAATAATAAAGTGTAAGCTATTTATTTTTGTTGTTTAATTCGTTTTACAAGCACGATGGAGGGACAAGGCCCCTGATTTTTAAACTGAATTGGATTCTTTTCAGATTATTTGTTTCATAAAGCCTTTTGACCGGAAATAGAGAACTTTAAGAAAAAACACAACTAGATCACACGCCAAAGAAATACATCGTCATTGTTCTTTCAAGCATCAAGAATAACCAAAAAGACAAAAATCCTTTTCATTTGCACCAATGTCTCCTTTATTTTGAGAATATTTGAACTTGTATTAGAGAGTTTTTAGATCAAGATCTTGACTGGACCAAAGGGTGTTTTTACAAAAGGAAGCATTTTGACAGGAAGATATCGCGAAGAGTGATTAACTTGTTCTGATAAAATAACGAAAGCTGCTTCGTTAACACTTTAACAGACACTAAAATATGATTGCAAAAATCAAAGCCCTAACCTGCTCATGTATACCTACTATCACCGTACGGTTAAAAATATTTAAATTTTTATGAGTTTGCCGTTGTTTATCGTCGTAAAATTTAGCTCAGTGTTGATTTGCGGTTTTGGTGCAAACAAGAGGCTTACTGGGAGCGCGGACAAACGTTCATTAAAAACGTACTGAAAACAGCTTTACCGAACTACTACAATCATAGTAAAACTAACAGTTAAAGACACGCGAAAAAGAATGGATATAAGCCTTCTGTCATCTTTGAAAACCCCACGTAACAAAGATGTCGCTAAGAAAGGATGAAATCTCCCCCACACGTAATTTGCGAGTAGATTTGCTGAGGCACTTTGCAGTGTCCCGGTTCATTGTTTGGTAAGATTATCGGAACTGAAAGAAACGAAATCTGTTATTGTATCCACGTGTACTGATAACACGGTTCGCCATCTGAGAGGAAAGTCACACGCATATCATGAAGATCTATAGACATGTTAAGCGGGAAATAAGGCAGTTTTGGGGTCCATTTCTCCATTAACCCTTTCACTCCCAGAGTCAAACCCTTGAGTCAATAAATTTAGTTATAACTTTTGAGTTCGTGGATGAAGCCCTAGTGTGTGACCATTCAAATGAAAGCTATTGAGCAATACTTTCATGTGGTGCTGTTTGTTATTGACAATTTTGCAAAATGAAATTCAAGATTTTTTCCTCAAATTTGAACTTGGCACTCTTGGGAATGAAAGGGTTAAGTTGTTGCTAACACCAATCAACAAATCCTTTCATACACGTAGGTGTAAAACAAATGAAAACAATAAAAGATAATCCATGCACGAGTAGGAAAACTCTTTTACACTTACTTGGTATTTTTGGAGGGCAGTACCGCGTGTAGGCGAGCCAGGGTAGCCTCGTGAAGAGAGTCTCTACCGATGGCTTTCTTGCCTTCTCCTTTCTGGAACTTCCACAGCATTTCTGGGCGTGCTCTTTCCTTTGCTGGTCTCGTGGCCCAAATGTTCCTTCGCTTAAGATATTTTCTATCGAGAACGACAAATAAGGTTTTGACGAAGAGGGAGGTTGAAAAGCGTTGGCATCTGCAGAATCACGGATCCTATCCACCATGTTCTTGTTGTCTGTTTACAAGCAACCCCTTGCAGCTGGCTAAGTTGAGTCTCCGACTAGTCCAAGAGACGTACTGAGCACCTCTTTGGAGACAAAGCTGTATAGTGTTTCTGGCTGTTTACCGACGTATTCTTCAGAGGTAGTTTTAATTCAGATTCTATTATGAAGACGTTGATCGCATCAATGACGTGCCCTGTCAGGTTTATACGCGCTCGTGACAAACCCCTCATCTTAGCGAATAGTTCACTTGTCAACCTCTCGTGAATATATCACTTTAATCCGGGATTACGGTAATCAAACCTTTTATCTTCTATTTTAAAATTCATCGAAAACAATTTCGATCATATCCGCACAGTCCGTCTATAACCGAGTTATTTCCCTAGCTGCCGAAATCAAATTATACCGCGTCCAACCTTCTCGGAGTTCATGTGATTTAGTTGTAGTTTGTTTGCCCATGGCGCGCCGGTATCTCATCATTTGATTTATTAACCGCGATAAGAGTATTATGTATAGCACTTGAGCCTGTCAATACCTAATTATCATCCCAAGAATATGAACGCAACTCATAGAAAATGTCTACTTATTTTCACTTTCAAAATAAAAATCTCTTTGTTTAGGGATTTATCTGAGTGAATAGAAAAAAAAAGTTTCTTATTTTTAAATTAAGCAACTACATTGAAACCAAAAGGGAAATATTTTTTGAGCATGCTTTAATGAAAGGCGAACGATTTGTAGGTTCTAAACGGAAATTACAAATCTTTGAATACCCACTCAAAAATGAATTGCAGCATTGAACAATGTCTTTCACAAACTACCAATGCCCCTCCGACGCAATCGATTAAAGCTCAATTCTGAAGCTTTAATTGATAACAACAACTTCGAGATAATTAATTACTGTAATGACGGCGGGAAATGTTCTGTGAAGGCTTATTACTAAGGTAGGAAATTCGATTTTAGCGGTAAAAAGATAATAAATTCATTCGTGGGATATGTGGCCAAACAAATCAAAATACGAACAGTGGCCTGCTCGAGCTAAATAAACAATAAGCGAAGTTTGAGATTTGAGTGTGTGCCTTGTGAAGGGACGAACAATCGATTGGCTTAGAGTGACAAACACTGTCAACCCTTTCACTCCCAGAACCAAGCATCAAGTCCAATTATTGTGTTTCCAACTTTTAAGTCGGTGGGTGAAACCCTAGTGTGTGACTATTCAAATGAAAGCTATTGAGCAATACTTTCATGAGGTACTGTTTGTTTTTCCATATCTTGCAAAATGAAATTTGAGATTTTTTTGTCAATTTTGTGCTTTGACACTATTGGCAGTGAAAGGGTTAAAAAGACACGTTGCCTGTGTGTGAACATGTTCGCTCAGTCTCCTGACAACAGTTCGAGTTCATCTGGTATCCATACACAAGAAACTTTCAAACCTGTCGAATCTGTTTGGGCTTTCGCTATTTTAGCAAAACGAAAATAAAAAACCATGTGGTTGGATTGACATCGCCAAGATGTGTAGCAAGCGCTTAGTAACAAAACCTACGATTTAAGGGAATCAATAGCCACTTGTTGTAAACGTAAAACAAAGAAATCTGTCAGAAGCTCAGAAAGAAATCTTATTTTTCCCAAAGGTATAGCACTACTGAATCAATGAGCGAAGATTGCTGACTAAAAACTGCTTCCACTATAGTGTATCGACAGTTCTTGATTCAGCAAATACAGCTACTTGAAAATTTTGACGGCAATTGCTTTCTAAGTTTTATTGCAATTAATTTAATTAGTGGGGATTTTAATTTCCTTCAGTCAATATCATGTCTGAGGTCTCGAAATCAACACTCTGGAAAACCGAAATACGACTTGTACATAGCCGAATATATAATCACAAAACCTATTGAGCAGTACTTTCATGTGGTACTGTTTATCATGCCATTCAAGGTGGTTCTAACTTTTACGTGGATGAAACCCTAGTGTGCGACCATTCAAATGAAGACTTTAATGCCATGCTCGGTAATCCATACTTTGCAAATTAAATTTTTGTGGGGGGTTTTTTTCAGTCAATTTTCAATCTGACTTCTCTAAAGGGAGTGAATGGGTTACACACTGAAGTTACTATTCGTAACTTGCTCATGATGTTTTGACTTGTTTCCAGTAGTTTCTTAGTCATTTCAAGGCGGAATGTTTTGTTTGACACAATTGGCAGCACCTTGATTAGTGTAAAGCTGCAAGCTACACAATAAAAAGTAATACCGCCAAAATTGGTGTTGTACAAGTGTTGCTTTTGTATTGGGCACTTGATTGAATAAACAGGTTATTTCCGGTTTGTCTGTGAACATTTACGTGTCTACCTTATTGAACACCAAATTCCTTCATACTGAACACAACCAAGCAATAAATGGAAAATAAAAACATGCAAGAAGACTTAATCTGAGATAATCCTGAAGCGCGTCATTCGGACTTTTCAAAGAATACTGTCGAACTTCTGGTACAAAGTTCATCGTTCTCTTCTCAGCTCTACTGACGCATATTTCAAACAGAAAAAAACTTAATGGATTTAGCGTCGCAAAGTTGATTAGCTTTACAGATATTTCTTTATAAAATTTACTTGAAGACCGACCGCTTTAGAAATAAAAAAAAACTGTAAATTAAATGGTCAATAACACCAAGTTCATGAAGAGTAGTTTATTGTTCAGCAGTTAGCGATACGCGGCCGCTAAAAGGAAAACACATTAGGGTCACCTGAAAGTCAAACTTATGAAAATCTTGGAGCAAGATTGCTTGTTCACACATTGATCGGCACCTGAGCTATAAAGCGATTATTTAATGTTTTCCGGAATCAGTTATTAGGTAATTTATAGGTGATTACAGCCGCCCTTTTGTGTGCTTTTCAGATAAGCAAAATATTTATTACTACTGAGGGAGTCAGGTCACTCTGCTGCAACACGTTTCCCAATGGACTTTTCACGAATAGTTTACATAATACTGAAGCTTATCATATTTTGAAAGTTTGTCATTTTTTCCCGATGTAGAAAATTACCTTCAAATGTAACGAAACGTTACACCCTGGGGCAGAATTACCTGGCCGTTGTAGAGAGGTGGCCGTTGTAGGAAGCTTTCAATAAGAACAAAATGTATGGATCGTCACACGGTCGGGTCGAAAAATCCTGGCCATTGTAGAGAGGTGGCCGTTAGTGGAGGTTCGACTGTAGTTTACAAAGGGAAAAAAACATCAAAGAGGTAATAACAAATCGAAAAGGAACAAGGATGGCCAAGACTTGGGAAGACTGCATGAAGAGGATTACAAGCGACTAGGCTACAAGGTAACGTACATTTCAATTGCGGTTCAATTGGCAAAAACCGTTTTCGGTTTATGTGATTGAAAGGATTGTCGAATATTGATCAAACGTTTCAACCGAAAATGGTTAAAAAAAAGTGTTATATTGGGACACTTCAACTTCAAACGAGTTTGATGCCGGTTGAAAAAATTGATCAACCAATGCAGGCCTAATGCGTCGCATGGCGTGAAAAGGACCACTGATGAATTATGATAAATGCAAACCAACTGAAAACAGTTTTCGCAATAGAACACGGAAAACAAAACAACCATGGAACCCAGGCTAGAGGACTCGCAGGAGTGGGAAACTGAAACGCGGTGGCCTAATAGTTAGCGTATAGGACTCCGCCGGGATGGATCGATCGGTCCGGGTTCGAGCACTGGGCGGTTGTGTTCTTGGGCAAGACATATGATGTATTTATTTATTTAACTCTTAGTGTCTCTCTCCACTCAGGAGTATAAATGGGTACCGGCGACAAAATGCTGATGGGCTAGCATCCCATCCAGGGGGAGTAGCAATACTCCTAGCCGCCTTCATGCTACGAAAACCGGGATAAGCTCCTGCAGTGTGAGCCAGTTTGGCCCGAATGCGGCTTTACCTTTTACTCGCTGGAGTGTAACGGCATTGGTCATGATTGAGGATTTATCAACAAATATTTTATGAAATTCAAGAGAAGTTTATAATCATTCATTGCCGATAGTGCCGCTTACCAAGCAAAATTCTAGATTGTGTCCTATTAGAAGAATTCAACGCAATGATGGGAAACTGAGAACACTGATCAAACTCACAAAGTAGATAAACATGAACACAATGTGAAAGCACCGAGAATTGAACGACCTGAGGTTTTTCCAAGCGTCACTAAGACATATATAACCAGAAATAGTTTATAACTCGGTACCGCATGACATGTAATTTTAACCCTTTCACTCCCAGAATCAAGCATCAAGTGAAAGCTTTTGCAGTACATTCATGTGGTACGTACTGTTTATTATGCTGTACGAGGTGGTTTACCTTTGAAACCCTAGAGTGTGACCATTCAAATGAAAGCTATTGAGCAGTACTTTCATGTGGTACTGTTTATTATGCTGTACGAGGTGGTTAACCTTTCAAGTCTGTGGATGAAACCCTTGTGTGCGACCATTCAAATGAAAGCTAACGGGCAATGCTTTCATGTGGAACAGGTTAATTTACTGTTCAGTTGTTTTTCCATATCTTGAAAAGTGCAATTTTGGATTTTATTTAATTTTGAGCTTTGACACTCCTGTGCTTGATCAAGGTATTTCATAACAGTTAGTTCAAAACCCAAATCAAGGCTGTTGTGAAAGAACAAAAAAAAATCAAAGGAGGACCGCACAGCACTTGAACAAACAGTCTTATCTCTCCATTAAAACTGTAATCATTGCAATTAATCAAAAGTTTATCACGGTAATAATATATCATTACGAGTGGCTAACTGCCAAAATGAAATCCTTCGTTTAATATCGTGTTCTATGATAAATGAATCAACAAGCAATCAATTGCCCTCAAACGCCGACAGTATTACACTTCATGCCCGGGGGGGGGGGGGGGGGGGGTACTCCCTTGTATAAGCTATATAGGTATGTGCCGCCCCAAAGGGTATGGTTTTTGAGCCGTTTTGGTCTGAAATAGGGTATAGATTTTGACCATTTCGGTCTGAAATAGGGTATGTTTTGCGCACTCTGGTCTGGAATTTGGTTTGGCTTTTAGACGAAACTGTTTTTTTTCCCATTAACATCGGGGAATTTGAAGCCCTTTTCAAATGTTTGCGCAAATTAAACCCATTCCTGGGTAGCTGAAGTCATGTATTAGACACGTGTACTAATTTTATAGGTCTGAAATAGGGTATCGAAAATCACATATTTTGGTCTGAAATAGGGTAAGGGTTTCAAGAAGCGGGCCGCACACCCCCACCAAAAATTTTGGGGAGTACCCCCCCCCCCCCCCCCCCCGGACTTCATGTAACTGATTCCGTCGTCATTGTTGAATGTTTTGCTTTTCAGGTTCTTTAGGTAGAGACTAAAGCTACAATGAAAAAGCACTTAGGCTATTTTCTATTGTTTCCTCGTGAACTGAGCACCCTATCCACATCAAGATTATTACCATAACAAAAGGTATTTTTAACGTCTAATGCATCTTCTGTGCGGCAAGTACACTTTTTTGTACTAAACTGATTACTTTACTTTGTCTTGAGTACGAACCAAACATACGACTTCCGGAAACTTTACAACTATGTATGTACAGTCAAGAAGCTAGTGAGCGCCGGTAGAACAGAGCTGGCTTTCTGATAAAACTACATGTAGTTCAGGCAATTTAGTGCAAAGTGAGTGCAAAGGAGGATATAAGCACACAAATTTTTCTTCTTGGTTATCAACTCTTTTAAGACCGGGCCAAGAGTTGACGAGAGTTCAAACTCTCGTTTCCGTTTGGTCTGAAACTCTCATGCACTCGCGGCGACTCTCGTGCGCTCTCATCGAATTTGAACATGCTCAATTTTTTCTTGATGGTCATCGAGATATTTCTCTCGTTTGGCTCACGCTTGACGATAGTCGGTGAGAGTTGAAAACACTATCATGAGACACTCACTCTCGTTTGGCCCAGGCTTTACTCCCAGAGTTAAACCTTCAATGTGATGATTCTAACCTTTATGATTGAACATGGAACTCTAGTGTGACCATTCAAACGAAAGCTATCGAGCAGTCCTTTCATGCGGTACAGTTTATTATGCTGTACAAGGTGTGATATATGAGTGTACTGCAATTTATTGCAATCACCTGTACAAGGTGGTTCTAACTTTTACGATTTAGCATTAAACTATTATAGTATGTGACCATTCAAATAAATGCTATTGAGCAGTACTTTCATGTGCTGCTGTTTAATATGCTGTACAAGGTGGTTCTAGATTTTAAGTCTGTGGATGAAACCGTAGTAATGAAAACTAACGAAAGGTACCTTAATCTGCATGGAGCTGTTTATTTTGCAATATTTTGAAAAACTAAATTTGAGATTTTTTCAGTTTTGAACTTAGCCACACAAACTAAACACGTCAAATTCTTAAAAGGTATAGTGTGGTGGGAGGTTTTCGTTAGTGAATAGATTCTAAGCTGTAGTTGACCCCCCGCATTTACTAAATGAATGAGGCTTTAAGCTGTCAGCTACTTTTCACTCAAGACATACTCATGCGAACATATGGCATCAAAACAAATTTAACATACGGCGGACGTCAAACGAGCCTAAGCCCAGACCATTCACACATTCGATTGGAAGTTTACTTTGGGTTTATTCAGACAAAGCATGCTTTTTTCACGTCTTAATTTAACATGATTGTTTTGACAGTGCCGGTAGACAGACAGAAAGGCCTATTTTTCTTTTGGAATGGGACACACGGTGGGTGCTACCTCCTCGGAGTAAATGCAACGTGAATAACAAAAGAAAAAATACAATTTACAGACCACACACATGAAGCCGTCTGACAGTGTAGTTTTCTTAGTACATTGCTGACACATTACACTTGAATGTGCGCATTATCTAGCAACCAGAGATTTCTAAATGTGTTTTCCTGTTTCCCTTACCCTGGGTACCAGAGGGGTTTTTTTTTCCTGAGAGAGGAACGCTGATGCCACGAAAGCGAATGACGACGGAGCGGTTCGCTCGCCACGTTGTGGCTTGTTGTGGCTTCGTCGCTCACAGTTCGCGCAAAGGAAAACAAACCTCTTAGCGGCACCCAGGGTATGTTTCCCTTTTCCTAACAATCAGATTTGTTACAACAGCCACAAAAGTTAACGGTTTTAGCATACCACTAACCAGACTGAGAAATCCTGACAGACGTAAACAGAACTATTGTACATACAACTTATGGGCCATGTTTGGTTATCACTCCAATTCAAGAGTTCTCTAATACGTCTCGTTGAACCAGAATGTATATCGAGTTAAAAGAGAAAAATAAAACTGTCGCTTGGATTAACAATAGGTGTTTCAATGGTTGTCAAAATTCTGCTTTCGCAAAACACTTGGCCTCAAAGTTCAGGATTGTGTTGATGTCCCTCTAGCTTGAACAAAAAACTTTGCTTAATATTCCATTGTTCCACAACTGTAACCGTCAACATTAACAAATCTACTGAACATTTTGTAGTACGAGTAGTTGCCCAAACCAAAACAGTTCATGGACAAGTTTGCGCTCAACGAGAATGGCACACAGCAAGGCTTTGATACAACCTGTTGCTGCAGTGGTGCCGAGTACTCCCCGGTCACGTTGTTGTTCAAGGAACTTTCCTCCTGGCTTCGCTTCTCTCGCGCGCGTCGATTTTGAAACCATATCTTGATCCGGTGATGTGGTAAATTTAGATCAGCTGCAAGTTCGGTAACTTGTGAACCAGAAAGGTAGTGGTTTTCTGTGTATTTTTGCTCTAAGGTCATCAGCTGTGAAGTGGAAAACGGCACTCGAGGGCTTCCACTTGAGCGACGCTTGCAGTTCTTAAGCTTTCTCCTCGACCCTAAACAACAAAATGAGCTCTTAGTTGTTTTGTCACGGATTTTGTAAAAACATAAATAGTGTTTACTTTAAAACTTATACCAGATCATATATATTTCTAGTGGATAGGCAAAGACGAAGATAATTCAAAGCGAAGACTGTTTTTCACAGCTAATTATCTGTTAGATGTTTTTGTTTATCCATTATAAACAGCAGATTCTTAACTCAGGAAATAGAAACGGCTTCAATAAAAACTTAGGTTCATCACGAAATTTTATTTTACTGCAACTGGTTTTGTTTCAGCGAATTGAGCTTTGCTACTGTTCTCAGTAGGGCATGCATGGTCAATTTTTACTATTTTTTACCATGCATCAAAATAAAAGTTTATCACAATTCACTGTTTTATGTTTTAATCCCTTTTCTGCATTGTAGCAGTTAAATAAGTTAGCCACAAGGGCGAAAGTCAAACGACCATCGCACAAATCACAAACCACAAGGGCCATATTCTGTTTCATTTCCCCAACCATGCATCAGCTGCAGGTCTCGTTAGCGCAGTACAAAATAATAATACTGACTCACTTGGAAGTTTAGGCGGCGAGTAACGCGTATAGGCCAACCAAGGCAAATGGGCAGTCTTCCCTGAGTCCATGGAAGCCTCTGTGTGAGTCTTATGCCGCTCTTCGCTTTCTGCTATCGCATATGCCTCGTTTCCCCGGAGAACCCGCGATGGCTGATTAGGCGTTGTTTCTTCTTCTTCTTTTCTTCCCAAAATACTATCGATTGAAAACGCAAGGTAGGGCTTACAAGGAGGAAGGCGTCTTTGTTGCTTGACACTCGTGGCCCGGTCATTGTGTTGTTTAGCCATCGCTTGCTTTTACGGTATGGTTGTTATTACGGGCTGTGTTTATCATGTGGCATAGTTCTCGGTAAATTGATTTGAGATCAGAGAATTTTACTTAGTTCAAGTGTATTTACACATAATACATATTCTTGTCAGTTTTTATTAGCAACAGATGAGTACACGGATTACATAAGCTGATTCTAATTCGCTCTGATGGCCAGAAAACAAAGCCTCAAAGGCAATCCTTGGCACAGTAGAATTGGACGCAGCCATAACACAGTTATTGATTCCGTTGAACCATTTTTCTCTCGGAGTCGCAAGAGTTCTGTGACATAAAAGAGTTTTGGTTTCCCATCTGTGTTTGATTAGGCGGCTCTCTTTCAGATAAGGCTCAATTTTCCTTTTAAGCTTTGCTTACATTTACACACATCCATTAAAGCGTCTCGCAGGCTGTAAACTTGGCACACATATCGTGCGCAGTTTATTACTATGTACAGTACTTCAAAAGTGTGAACGTTTAAACCGCAAAACGTTACAGACCGAGTGATAAGATTCTTCGTTTCACGAAGAGTTCATTTGACAAAGTTTATGTTTCTAGCTGTCGTGCCCGGTACATAAACAGCATGCCTGAGAAAAGGTTTCTTTTGTTCTGTCAAATGCGGTCCGTGAGAGCATGAACGTGAGTTGTTTGCCAAGAGCTTGATTGATTTTGGACATTTCCATTAAGCTGTCAACGCGGGCAAGCATTGCACTACAAGATTTTATCTTATCAATAATTAATAACTCTTAATAACAAAGGGTATTTCGAGAGAAAATCCAATCACAGGTTTGATGAATTGCCTAAACACGAACAACACAAGTTTTAATACCAAACTTTGAAAATGCGACTAAAGACAGACACGCCGGCCATGGGGTGATGGCAGTACAATCCTCGCTACACGTGCAACATGATCAGTACAGTTCTCTCACAAAAGGTGCGATAATGCGCGCTGTATTGGAAGTGAGTTTAAGTAAACAACTTCACAGAGAATTTAATTTCCATTGAAAGAGTTTGAATAGCAATTGACTCAATAATGGTTATCTCTCAGATACGCGTCAAAGCAATCATTAGCCGACATTTGATAAAAGATGTTCCTTTTATTAAATTAATCAACGGGTGATATGGAAAAATCCGCACTCGTTTATAACGCAGTGCTGCGTCCCGGCGTTACAGTTTTGTCAGTGCGGGTGGTCCATTTCTTCTTTCAATAACCACTGAGATATTTAACACTTCATTAACCCTTTCACTCCCAAAAGTGCACAAGTTCAAACTTGAAAAAAGAAAATCCCAAATTGCATTGACAGAATAAACGAGCAACACTACATGAAATACTACTCGTTAGCTTTCATTTGAATGGTCACACACTAGGGTTTCATCCACAGACTTAAAAGTTGGAACCACCTTGTACAGCATAATAGACAGTACCACATGAACGCACTCCTCAGTAGCTTTCATTTGAATGGTTACACACTAGGGTTTCATCCACAGACTTAAAAGTTACGGAACCACCTTGTACAGTATAATAAACAGTACGACATGAAGTACTACACTTGTTAGCTTTCATTTGAATGGTCACACACTAGGATATCATCCAAGTACTTTAAAAAAAAAAAAAAAAAAAAAGGTAAGCCGGTAACTACTTTGTTCATGACTCGTGTAAAGCAAACTAAACAGTACAGCACGAAAGTATTGCTCAACAGCTTTCCTATAAATTGTGACATACTAGAGTTTCATGTTTGGAAATCGGATGAAACACTGTGTCTCGTGTTTGATATATTACTTGAAAACGTAACTGACACGTTTTCAATTGTTTGGTATATTTAAAAATTGTAATCCAATTCGAAAACTAATGGGTTCTTGTCATTTGTTGAGTACTGCATGTTCTATACACAATAAACCCATTGAAATTCTCAACATCGAAATCTTTCTTAAAATTTATGACATTGTCCTTTTATATTCGTTATTTTTTATCAGTTTAATAAATACTAATGAAAATGCGGCAATTTAATTGGCTGAGCTACTCGTATACTATCAATGCATTAGTATACGAGTGGCTGGAGGTCGTCTTCAAAATGGCGGTTTCTTCTCGTTTCTCCGATAAAATTGTTATTTTTTCTGACGCATGAGTCTCGTTTTATTATGATTTTTACAAAAATAATTAGATTGTTCGCTCTCAATTGCTATGAGTGATTTGATTCGGCCTGCGGCCTCATCGACTATCACAAAATCATCGAAATCTCGAGCTCATAATCTAATTGTTAAATAGAATGTGTGTGGGCGGAAAACAGAGAAGAAAGTCTGCCGATTACTGTCTCAGAGCCACGTCCAAAATAAAATAAAATACCACAATGAGTAAGAACTCAAGTCATGAGTTACAGGAGCTGTTCTATGTTGTGAGGTGAGTGACTGTTTTGTACAAAAAGCAGACATCACGCTACTTTTTTATATTCTTCCCTGTATTCTTTTTTACGAGCTATAAACTCAAACATGTCGATGAAATATTAATTCAAAGATGGAATCTCACTTACATAACAAACACATGACTTCTAAGCATTATTTACCACTTGTTTCACACGAATGTACTTAACTTGAAAAAAGACTGGCCGTCGTTTTTCAAGTTAACCTTTTCGCAATCCGTTTAAATCTTGTCCAATTATGACCATCCGCATTTCATTGCGGCTTCCTAGTATTTGTTTTATGTTTTTCTGTGGTTTGAAACCATTATTTTGTGGTTTCAATATATTTTAAGTTTAGTTTGCGTGTAACAGAATTGGTCACATACTACGGCAGGATCACAACAACGACTGCAACATAGCCATGACCTGGGCACCAGAGGGAAGACGAAGAAGAGGTAGCCCAAAGACCACCTAGAGACGCACAGTTGAGAAGGAGAGAAACGAGGCGGGCTGGCAATCCTGGAATGAGGTGCGGGCTGCGGCGGCTGACCGGGACAGGTGGAGACGCTCTGTGGTGGCCTTATGTGCCACTAGGCACGAAGGAGAAAGGCGAAGGTGAAGCATCACTTCGAAAAGTTAAAAGCCAAAAGACATATTTATAACAATGGAAACTAGTAAAAAAATTATGGCCCAGTTTTGTTGTGTTGCGTTGTCGCATCACAGGATAAGGTTCTATGACCACCCGCTCTGAGCACTTCCTTCAATGTGTTTTTGGAAATTACTCCAAGTACCCTCTGAGTGATGATACGTGTTGCTTTGCCTTTCGTTATTTGGTTCGCACCATGTCCGAACTTTATATCTGCAGACTCCATCCTACTGAGGGACCACCACGTAGTTCTGGGAGGCCGATTTTCCCTAACTGTCTCTCTCATTCTGTTTCTGACGTCACTAGGGTGTAATCGCATTGGACCAATGGGCTCTGCTCCTCCCGCCAGCTGGTCTGCGGTCTCGTTGTACCAGATTCCTGCATGGCCTGGGATGTATGTTGTATGGTAATCAGCCTTGATGTTGCCAGTTTTGTTAAAAATTACTATACTAGTATATTGAAGCTATAAAAGGAGTGCTATCAGGAGGGAGTTAACCATGCAGGAGCTTTTGGTCTCAACTTGAAAATGCCCGACTTTTTCAAGTTCTGCCCTTGTGTCTTGGAAAAATCGCTAAAACCCAATTAAGGTTTGCGACAGTTCACTTGATATCTTCCTCTTAATGTTCTAGGCGCATTTCGTGTATTAGCAAAGGTACTTAGTAATACCTTTAGCACCGTTTTGGCCAAGAAAAGCAGCAAAATCCCCGTGATAGTGCCCCTTTAAGATTGAATCAACGAGTGGCTGGTATATGGAAAATAATTTATTATTCATTTTTATTTATTTATTTATTTTATTGCAAGTAACCCTCATAGTGATGAGCCGAATGTTATAGAAGCCGCCACATTTTTAGATCCGAGGTTATTTTTAGAAAAAATGAGATGGTAATGAATTTACGAACAAACAGAGTGTCTATGAATGTGCAAGGGGGAAGGTAAACAAATCTGTAAATTTAATATTTTGAGTCTAAAAAAAGCAATCCAGCCCTTTGTTTGCACTATCGTGGCAAAGAACTTACGCTGTTTATAGGACTAATGCAGAAGTAGATTGGATGTTTGCCAAATAAATTACGCATTTGTTGTATGCAAATTCAAGGCTGGGCAATAAGTTAATCCTGAACTAAAGCAACTACAGTCAAACCTGTATTAAGTGGTCACCCCTGTATTGAGGGTGACCGCGTCCGCTTAAAGGGACACTGTCCTGATTTTAGCATAATTTCGGGAAGCTCAGAAACATATCTAGATCATAGGAAGTTGATCAATAATGGTTTGATTCTGTAGAATAGCACTCGAAAAATGACAGGAACCCATTAGAACGTGAGGATGACTAACGACAGCGAGGATGGAAATGGATTGCAATATGGATTTTTGAAAAAACGTCAGGATGTCAGTTTTTCAAAGTTTCAAGTTTGGCTCGGAAATCTTTGAAATTTTGCAAAATTGTGTTGCAGTATGGAATTTCTTGAAGAAATTGCTTTTTATCATTTAGTTATAGTTTATTAAGTCCTTATTTCATAGATTTAGGGACCATTTCGTGCATTTATAACAGTTTTGAGCAAATACGTCGGGACAGTGTCCCTTTAATAGAGGAGACCGCTTAACAGAGGAAAAGTGTACAGTAATAAACTTAAATTAAGTGAAACAATTTTTGGGACTACTGACCGCTAAATAGAGGGTGACCGCTTAAAACAGGGCCGCTTAATACAGGTTGCCTTGAGTTTGAAGCGTGATGTGACTCTAATGTGAAAGAAGTTTGTAAGGAAACGTTACTTAAAATGCTGTCACTGGTAAACCAAAATACGAGCCGATAAAGCCGGTGGATAACAATTATTAAATTATCTATGCATACTCGGTGTACAAAGTTTAAGTTTTCAGCAAATTTCTTAACTTTTGGCTTTAAAGTGGAGGACTTCGCAATTTGAAGACATTTGGCAGCGGTAATTTTGGCGGGAACTGCGCGCAGTGCGTTTGACCGCTGTGAAGGTTTGACGACCAGACCGCGCTATCACAGCAGCACTGTAGTCTGCGGTTTATTTAACATTTCATTTCTTGATTATTATTGTTATTATTATTATTATTATTACTGTCATCTTTTAAAGATCTCCTCCGAGGTCCCGCAAGATAACAGAGCCCATCTATTTCACTCTCCAAGTATATCTCAGGAACATCATCACGCACAACAGTTTCTTTTTGTTCCAATTCATTTTCTGATGCAGCTTGGCTCTGCTTGTTAACACGTGTTGGTTTACTCTCTTGAGAAGTTCTAGAATTTTGTGACGCGGCAAGTTTAGCTGCTGAAATTACCCGCTGAATCAATCTTTGCGCCGTCCTAGCCTCAGCACTTGACTTATTTCTTCTTTTTTCTTCATTAGGCGATCTACTTCGCAGTGCTACTTGTTGTTTTATGAGATGGAATTCCTCCCTTTGTTTTTCTACTTGTGCCCTCAAGTTTGAACACTGGAAAGTAAGCCAAAAGTTGCTGTAAGTCGGTGTTTGTTACTTTTCATTTTTAGAATTTTTTTTTTCTAAGAGTAGACTGAGTGAGTGAGTGCAGTGTACATAGTGCATTGCAGTGCAGTGTAGTGTGCAGTGTAGTGTATAGTGCAGTATATAGTGCAGTGTAGAGTAATGTAGGGCAGGTCGGTGCAGTATAGTGTAGTGCCGTGCCGTACCGTGCAGTTGCGTGTATTGCCGTGCCGTGCCGCGCCGCGCCGCCGTGCCGTGCCGTGAAAATGACATGCAGGTAAAGACACGTTGCTTTTATCATTTTTTGTCCAAATTACAACGGTTTAGTAACTTTTCAATTAACTGAGATAGAAATAGTAATGTTTCAACAACTGAGCTCGTTTTGTCCCCAAATTTGCAAAATGCGGTAGTGTATTTTTTTTATTATTACAGTAGCAACCTCATCTAACCTGAGTGCTAGGTTGATCCAATCTAAACAAAAGCTGATTTGTAACGGAGGTCAGTTTCAGCCGGACAGGAATCGATAGAAAGCTTGAGCACTTCATTTCACTCACCTCAGTTTTTTTATTTTTATTTTTTATTTTTTTATTTTTTATTTTTTTTATTATTATTTTATTTTTATTTTTATTTTTTTTACTCACCTCAGTTTTGCTCTCTTTCATTTCCTCCAAAAGCTGTTTGATTATCTCTATTTCTTTTGCTGTGGAAATAATAATAAAAAAACATTGCTACAGTGAGAGTGGGAGACGTGGTGGCCCAATGGTTAGCGTGTTCGACTCTGGGTTAAATTGTCATTATTCCTGTCCTTTCTGGATACAAATAAATGGTTGTTGTTGTTGTTGTTGTTGTTGTTGTTGTTGTTGGGTTCGAGCTGTACGGGTTCGAGCGCTGGCCGGGGTCATTGTGTTGTGTTCTTGGGAAAGACACTTACCTCTCAAGTACAGTTCCTCTCTCCACCCAGGAGTATAAATGGGTACCGGCGACATAATACTGAGGGGGGGGGGGGGGGGGGGGGGGCGGGAGCCAGAGATGGACTAGCATCCCATCCAGGGAAAGTAGCAATACTCTTAGTCAGCTTCATGTACAGAAACCGAAATAAGCTCCGGAAGTATGGGCCAGTTGTTGGCCCGAGTGCGGCTTTACCTTTTACCGCACGATGTGCATTTAGTTAGTATCTGTATACACCTATTTCAATTAACGTTGTCGGAAAAAAGAGTAAAGCCTACAAGACTAGACCGAATGGTAGTCTGGGTATTCATTAGAATTTGCATATCGGTGGAAAAGAAATCTACAAGTTTTTATTTCGCACGTGATGTATTTGGTTTGCCCCGAATTAGATAATTTGTTTTTTCCATGTTTTTTTTCACTAGCTGATTCTGCTAAAATTTAGTTTGGCTAAAATTAGCTTACTTCTACAGCTTCAAAACAAAAAAGAAACGTTAGAAATAATGTTTTTCTTGTTTTTCATGTTACTTCTCGTTAGTATTCGGTGCGTGCAGCAGTTTTCTACTTTTACCCATCCTACCTTTCGGTATTGTCTTGCGGACTTTTAAAAAACATTTCTATCCGACAACGTTAATTGAAATAGGTGTAATAAAATCGGCTTGGTATACTCACCAAAATTAAATTCTAAGTTATGAAATTTTTCTGCTTCTGTAGCGGGTCGAGGTAGTGAAAGATTACTATCCAGCTTTGTTCTCTGTAATCTAACAAAATATTAAATTCGATACCAATCAAAATAAATATTTCGATAGAAAGGAAAATATTTGTTAACTAGTAAGTGTACTTATTTCGCGTCCTTCGTCGCGACACGTTACTTTAAATAAATCGTACAGGTAAATCGTAGTCAACTTAAATTGAATAAAGATTACACACAAGTCATCACATCCGTAGAGCTTCAATGGAAAATTGTAAAATAATACATTCTAAACTTATTTTAGTCCTTTTAACGAGTTACACATTTGACCGCTAAAGTCCAATGTTCGTGTGCGGGAGATCTCCTCTCCCCGTGATCGCATCCTAGATATGTAATTGGCAGGATCCAGTCCACGTGACAATTTTAACGCCAAAAGACAAGAGACTCAATTTTATAACTAACATGAAGTAGAAAACAAAAAAAACGAAAAATAAAATAAAATGGAGCGCAGAACAGTAGGTGTAGTAAAAGTAACGCACTTATACTTCAAAGTATCGCCAAACTGGTCAGTCTAATTACCTATCTCGCCCTTGACTCTCTAGTACTTTCTTAGCGTCAGGATACTCCTCCATAGCCTGTAAATAAATTATCGTTTTGCGTTTGTCACTATGGACTAATTTCCTGTTACCGACCATAATCCAGTATACTGATAGATTGCGGAAAGAAATGATCGTATATATTAAGCTTGGTAGAAATATGAGAAAGATGTTAATCAGTTAGTGGCAGTATTTACACTAGAGACGCATAATCCGTCTGGACGAACTTGGGCAAGTTGTTTTAGTACGTCTGGTTATGTGTTGCAGTATATAAAGACGAGCACAAGTCAGACGGATACAACCTCGTTCCCAGGGTCTCTCTTCTTCCCGCAATCGCGTTTGGCGAGAAGAAGAGAGACCCTGGGAACGAGGTTGAGACGGATAATGCTTCAAGACGAACTATCTGTTTTTGTGTGTCTTGAACGACTATGGACTTTGTGCGTCTGATAGTTCGTCGCGTCTTTACACAAGACGCATAAAACAACCGACACATAATTCGTCTGAACGGACTTTGCGTCTCTAGTATAAAAAGGACCAGTGACACAAGCCACTTCAGTTGGAAAAACATCTAAGATAGGTTGTTCTAATATTTGAAAGAATTAAGGATAACATATAACCTTACCTCCATCAAGTCCTTTTGAGACAAACACAATAATTCTGAGTATCCCACTGACCGAACATCAGCAGAGCGTCTGAAAGGATTAAACGAAGAAGTTTACATTGGTTTAAGGTGATTCCTAAGTATTGCACTACGTATCCTTAAGCATGGTTTACACGTACGACGCAAACACAAGAAACGTTCGTGTAAACTGGGGCGACGCAAGCACAAGCGCAAGTACAAGAAAATAAAATATTTCCTTTTTCTTGTGTTTGCGCTTATGCTTGCGTCGTTGGGTCGCATCGTGTAAACCGGGATGACGCAAGCACAAAAGTCCGAAAAATAAATAATCATGCCCTGGAAACGTGTGTAAACACGTCTCTCGTAGTTGACATCTCCCCTGATTTTAAGGAATTATGATATACTTTAAGTCGATCATAATGGTGACCTATTCTTTGTATTTTATATTTTGAAACATTACGTCGCAATGATCAATGAGGGAAAGTTACAGAAAATTTCAGAGTCAACTTTTATTTTGATAAATTCAAAAGACAATGAATGCTGGCATGACATACCACGTGTGAGGCGAGAACAAGTGAAAGCGCGCGTTTCCTTCCTTGCGTGCGCCCCTCTAACTCGCGCTACTTCCTGAATACAAGTATAACAAGGATAATTTAAAATCAGATTTTTTCTAACCTGTTTTTGCCCGCATCAAGTCTTAGCAAGCTGATTTCTCCGAAATAGTTTCCCTCTGAAAGAGAAGCTACGACAACTTCCTCGCCAGTGGTTGAGTCTGGTATCACCACCTAAGATGCAAGTCAAACCCAAGATTGAAATTAGCACCGACAATTAAATTCAGTGGAGAGAGTGAATCATCGATAGACCACTTGAAAGCCTTGTATTGCAGCGAATTTGCACGAGTATCTCAAAGGTGAATTCGAATTCCGTTGAAATCTAAGATGTTTTTCTTTCTTCTGGGCTTTCTTTACAACTGCGCTTCCCAACTGAGAAAATTACTCTTCATTTGCGGCCTTGTATTGATAATGTATCGTACTGTACTGCACTGCACTGTACTGCATTGTGATGCGATGCACCGCACTGCACTTCACAGCAGTACGCTGGATTGCACTGCGCTGCAATTCACAGCACTGCGCTGCATTGCGCTGCACTGCGCCACATTGCATTGGGCTGCACTGCACTGCACTGCACTTCACTTCACAGCACTGCGCCACATTGCATTGGGCTGCACTGCACTGCACTTCACTTCACTTCCCAGCACTGCGCTGCATTGCGCTGCGAAGTGCAGCGCACTGCTCAACCCTGCACTGCATTGGGCTGCACTGCACTGCACTGCACTTCACAGCATTGCATTGTGCTGCATCATTGCATTGTGCTGCACCCTACACTGTATTGTATTAGTATTGCTATTTTCTCAAATACGCGCTAGAAGGCCAACAGACAGGCGGAAAGTGTTGTAAAGAACTGTTTATAACAAACCTCGACTTTTCCATTGTTGATGATGTACATCTCCCGTCCTGAGGAAAAGAAACACAAGATTATATGCAACATTAAATAAAACAAAACACATTAGAACAAGTATCACGCGAAAACGCTAAGGATGCTCCCGACCGCTCGAGATATGTTTTAATAGCAGTTATTACAGACGGTCAGCGGTTTGACATGCAAACGAGGCGAAAGGGTCAAACTGGCATTGTATTGGCTCATTAGCCTCATTTATAGGCTCGATTACTAGCCGCTGTTCGGGAAAATAAGCCAGAACGAAGACCGGACTCGAGAGAGCGGCGAGAATCGAGCCTAACTTGTTTGCATACTTTTTAAAAATAAAAGAATATTTGACCGCGGGCTCAACTGTAATAACAGCTATTGGACAATAGCGACCTGAAGTAACCAACGACGGGAACGCCATGGAAAACGTCACTTAAAAAGAGAATTCACGTTCCTATAAACTACTTCGCAATTTTTCCAACACGTTCAATTTGTCCGCTGTGGCTGAACTGTCCAGGAGTTGAATTTGTAGGGACGGAGTTCAAGTCCAGATAGAGAAAGGAAATTAACCGTTCACGTTCTCCATGATATCGTGAATTTGGTCATTTGATGTTTTTGTTTTGCAAAGGACGACAAAGAAATGTACCAAATGTAAAACGCACGCGCAGAGGAATTGTACTACTGATTGAACCTATTATTTTGTGACGTATTCGTTGCCGTCGTCGTCGTCGTCGTCGTCGTCGTGGTCGTGGTCGTGGTTGCTTAAAGGAGCTACGTCATGATTGGCGCATCTTGAAAAAATTGGCCAATTTTTTCAAGTTCGCCGTTCGCAATCCGTCTCAATCTTCTCCATCCTCAACCATCCTTGTTCCTGTTTGGTTATTATCACCTCTTTGGTGTTTTTTCTACCTTAGTAAACTAATATTTTGAGGCCTTCTTCAATTTGAAGGCGATTTTGCACTTCGCAAAAATTATCGTGACATAGCTCCTTCAAAGGAGCTATGTCACGATATTTTAAGCCATTTTTGCGCCATTCCTGACGCCATCCGTGACGTAGCTCCTTTAAGGTCCCTGATAATAATCGGAAACACTTCGAGTGTTTCTATGAAGTTTTGCCAAAACGGCATTTACTGCCCCGACTGTCTGCTTTCAAAACAGCATTGTTCCATGGTCTCTTTACCTATTTCACCGCAACGGCAGATATAGTCCCCTGGTGAGAATATCTGTGGTCGAAGCTTAAGAACCAGCTCACACAGCAGCCCTTGTTCACAGTCCTTGAAGATCTTCACCTGTAAAAATACCAAGAAAAAGATTTGCTGCAAGATTTTTTTAAAGGAATCCTCCACTGTCGGAACAAGTTAAAATTAAATTGATGTTAAAATAATCTACACCGAAAATGTGTTGAAAACAAAGTAAAATCATTTTAGCGGAAAAAAAACTGGCCAAAAATCTCTGCCATCTTGGGTTTCAAATTACCCACCCGCCGCCATCTTGGATTTTATGACGTTTCGTGGATTCACCCTTTTGTTATACAACAAAAGAGCTATTGTTTTCTAACAATTGTGGCAAACACAATACGTCATATAATATAAAATGGCGGCTAAAATGGTGATGATGAATATATGAAATAATTCATATATGTGAACTGCGGTGGAACGAACTAAAGAGAATGAGATCTTCGCAGTTATATATCACAAGGCCTGAAAAAAATTTGATATATAACTGCGAAGATCTCATTCTTCCGCTTTAGTTCTTTCCATCGCAGTTCACATATATGAATTATTTCATATACTCATCATCACCAAGGTGGTTCTAACTTTTAAGTCTGTGGATGAAACCCTAGTGTGTGACCATTCAAATGAAAGCTATTGAGCAGTACTATTTATTATGTTGAACAAGGTGGTTCTAACTTTTAAGTCTATGGATTAAACCCTAGTGTGTGACCATTCAAATAAAAGCTATCATGTGGTACTGTTTATTATGCTGTACAAGGTGGTTCCAACTTTTGAGTTCCCTGGGGCCATGGCCCCTCCCCTAGATCCGTCACTGCTACTCTTCTTGTAGACATACCTTTCGTAATGTATCCAGATGCACATGAATGGCGATTTCAGTTCTCAATCTCTCAGGTAGCATTTCCAAGGACGTTCCTTCCTCTAGGGCTTGTGTTCTGATAAATAATTAAAACCAACACTAAAGGATGCCACTCATGTCTCCAACAAAACGAGAAAAGGCTCTAGTAATCTATAAGGGTTACAAAATCGAGGTCCTCTCAAAGTCAAACCTCGTGACCATTTACGTATTCTTTTTCTAACTTTTAAGTTTGCACCCAAGTGTGTGGCCATTAAAGCTACTGAGCAGTACACGGCCGTATGCGCCTTCTGGCGCGGAGAGAAAAGGATAAGGAAAGCAGTTCTTTCATTATGCTGCACATGAAAGGTGGTTCTAAGTTTTAAGTCTGTGGATGAAACCCTAGTGAGTGACCATTTAAATGAAAGCTATTGAGTAATACTTTCATGTGGTACTGTTTATTTTGCCGCACAAAGTAGTTCTAAGTTTAAAGTCTGCGTATGAAACCCTAGTGTGTGACCATTCAAATGAAAGCTATTGAACAGTTCTTTCATGTGGTACTGTTTATTATGCTGTACAAAGTGTTTCTAACTTTAAGTTTGTGGATGAAACCCTAGTGTGTGACCATTCAAATGTAAGCTATCGAACAGTTGTTTTCATTTCACCGATATCGGCTTACAGGGCTAGCTAAGAATTCTAGTTGCAAACCACTTTTATCGATGCGATATGTTGCAATTGTACAGACCTGCTCCAGGCGTAGTGAGCCCATCGTTTGACTCGAGTCTGTAGCGTGTGTGGTACCTTGTGGTATTCCATGAATTGTTTGATTGAATCCATTCTAACATTAAAAAAAACGTTTATTTTCCATTCAATGCTATAGTTAAATTGAGATTTAACCAAATTACATCAAACAAGTAAGAGTACAGCGTTTAAAGTGCACCTAACCCCAAAATGTTTTATTAATACATTTACTTATAATTTGAAACTTTACTGCAAAGAAATTTTTGGATTTGGTTGAATCCTCGATTTTTTGTGCCCTGGCAAAGTCTCAAATTGCACCGAAAACACCGCCATTTTGTTGCATGGCCGCGTTTGAGTGGGACACGCTGGCGAAATAATCCACGAATCGTGGAGTATTATGTCACGTGATACACAATCGAAACTCGTCAGCGAAGACGAGTTTCGATCGTGTGTCACGTGACAATGCTGATGTATTTCGTGCTGATGTATTTCGCCAGCGTGTCCAGGGTCTTCTCTGCGCCCAGCCGCCATCTTGAAAGCGGAGTAGACCCTGGGAACGAGGTTGGGGAATGGGCCCAGCGGCTGTGTGACCGCTACCCGGGAACGTTGGATCCTTCGCGTCCAATCATTTACTTCAGAAAGATGCGATACACATTCTAAAAGTGTGTAGAAACGCCTTCCAGATGCGTTATTTGCCGTTGCAGCAACACCTCAGATTAAGAGAAAGTAAAGCGATGGTCGAGAAAATACGAAAATGACGATGGATTTTGTAAATTCAAATGAGCGAAGTGGGAATGTGAGGAGAGCCATAAATTTGAGAACTCTGGAATTTGTCCGCGCACCTCCAGTAGACCGACTTCCTAAGGCTATTTTCAAATTTACCCGGTCGAAGCCAGCTAGCAATTCGACGAAATGTTACCGAGAACCTATCTCTACCAATCCCTATTAAGATATAGCAGGCGAAATTCAGTAGCACGAGCGTGGAATCCAAGCGTTCATCCGTTGTATCGCGCATCTGTATGGCGTCAACATTTCTTCCTCGTGCGAAGCAATTCTGGAAATTTTGACGAAAGTAAAAGACGAATTTCTTTCGAATTACAAAATAGGAAAAATTACAAAAGATTTGGACTCAAAAAGTTTTTCTGAGGCCGGGAAATAAGCAGTGCGACAAGTCATGTACGCGCCGGACATCAATGCAGACCGCCGATAGTTAACATATCCACTTCGCTTATCGAGAAAAAAATAGGTCCGCACTGCGTACATGTGTGGGCTTACTGTATACGTGTCAGTGGTGTTTAGATTAGACTTGATAATATTATTGTTGAATGGCAAAATTGTTACTTTTCAAATTGTTTTAATTTCTTATTGCGGGTTCAACTAGTGCATTTGAGTATACAATCAATACAAAAATCAAGGTATAAAAAGGAATACTTGAGTAATACATAGAGGTTATTCAGCGGAATGTTGTGTAATACGGCTGAGTATTTTTACGAGTCAGTTTTTATTTTTTCGAGCCTTTAGGCGAGAAAAAATAAACACTTACGAGTAAAAATGCCCAGCCGTATTACACAACTTTCCGCTGAATAAATTGTTTATTATACGACATAATATCTTTCCTAAAATATAGGCTTTCAACAGTGTTTTCCGTAGCGCGCGGTCAGGGGGACTAAGACCCGTGTAATACGGTCTCATATTTGCTCTCGTCTTTGTGCGTATTCGCACTCTAAAATGCCATGTCGTATAATAATGAGATGCATGTATGTATACATTGCTGGTTATAAATTTTAATTTGGAAACAATTTGAATGACTCAAGAAGATTCTCATTGTTTATCTGCCGAAACTGCTTTATGATCAGTGAAATATGTTTCTAAAACACCTGCTGTCTAAAAACTGTGCATCAATATCAGTACTTGAATATGATTAATGGCAATGATGAATATATGAAACAAGAACCCCTAAAAGGTTTACAAGCGGCCGATTTCACCTTTAGGGGAGAAACAACAATCCACCCCACCTCCCCCTCGGTCAGTGGACTCTGAGGTGCCCCCGGAAAATCTAAGAGTCAACAACGAACCTGCGTGACGAAAACGTGACTGCGTGATGCAATATTTTTGGAGTCAAGCTTACTGTGTAGAAACTGTAACTGATCTAACCAAATGCCGTCAACTAAAGGTCGAGATTGGCTCCGGAAGAGGAATTCTCTAGTGGCTAATTTTAGCCAATGTCAATTACGTCATGTTCACACCGTAAAATTGAACAGACATTGTATCAGTGTATGGTAAAAGTATAGTCTCTCTTAGATTGCAGATACGTTTTAAAGTATTTTATTGCTAAACTCAAGATTTAAATTCCCCGTACTTGCTCATATCAGTTGGTCTGTTACTAAGTTAGGATAATCTCTTGTCTGTGAGCAGTTGATTGTAGCGTAATGCATCGCTATCAAGGAGTCACAGAAATGAACTAATCAATACCGGCAAGGTACAGTTATCAGATAGGGTTTTACACAAGTATCTGATGCTTGCGTGATTACAGTATATTAATAGCTAGCTGGAGAGATACGTAAAAGCAAAGGTCAATACACTTCTCTGTTCATCCATTGTTTGAAAGTGCGAAATGTCTGTTTAAAATTGATGCCTAGAAAGAGTATTCCACGGGTTTAAACTCACATACCTGTCTTTGTAATGGAAAATCTACTTCCTTGGTCCTTGGTCAGGGGATTTTTCCTTGTGCAAATATTATAAAGATACGATTTTAAAGCCGACGTTATTTCATTGCTAAACTCAAGATTTAAATTCTCCGCACTTGCTCATATAAGTTGGTCTGTTACTTTGTTAGGAGAATTACTTCATTTCCAGAAACGAATATACATCACAACAAGAAAAAGACGAGAAATAACATCGATTAACACACAAATTGATACGGTACAATGCATCACAACAAGGAAAAGACGAGAAATAACAACCAAATGGTTGAAAATGTGCCAGGCACATTGTACCCATTCCTAACGGGGACTTCAAAACGAGATTAGTTTCATTCCTCTCGCGGATCATGCGGTTGAAAATGTGCCAGGCTTCTCTAAACCCATAAACTCAGCCAGCCATAAACCCACAAACATGTGGGCAATGTGTGGACGAGCCCCCAGGCTGCCCGGTTAATTAGATTTTTGCCAAAAATACACACTTTACTGTTAAAAATAGTATATTATAATTATAGAGTTTTGGATTCAAGAATAATCATTTTAAATTTGTAGCTTTTCGTAAGATGAACAAGATTGGAAATTTCATTCAATTTATACCCGGGATTAGTGACTGTGTGTATATTATGTTTTCACAGCTTTGTTATGTACAGTTTTAATTTTCATTAACAACTGTAGTTCCCAAAGAATATGCGAAACAAACAAAATAGTTGTCGCTTATGGTAGTCATAAAACTGAAAACAACCGCAACCGGCTTACAACACAAATTATTATTAAAATAATTTTGCCATGTCTCGATCGTACTAACCAGCCACCATAGAAAACCGCCCGCTTTTAAAATTGAAATTAAATTCAAAATTGTTTTAATACGACTTCAGGCTTCGCTGGCTGTCAAGTTTCAGTACAAGAACGATTTCGCATAAGTTGATTTTTATATGCTAATGAGTACCATTAAATGCTAATGTAAGAAACAATAGAGAATTGCGTGCACTGAAAAAAGTATTGTTTAACATTCTAATTTGCGTACATACTAGCGTGTAATATACGTATTTCCCAAACATCAAATCGTTCTAGTGAAGCATGAAAGCCGATTTTAATGACACGCAATGATTTGCATACCGTGTTGTCTTTACATTTTATAGTGAAATAACCTCCCTCAAGATTTTTCAGTAGCTTGTTGTTTTCTTTTGGGGGGAGTGTATATTGAACATGATTGCACAAATTCCGTCCGCGTGCGGTAGTCACGCCTCGCACGTTCGGCGGGATTTGTGACAGACCAGGCGTGGAAAAAGCCATCCAAGGTATGCTGTTGACATTGTGCAGTCGAACTTGAGAATAAATTTTGCAGAAATGAGAAGATCACAAGAGGACACCTTTGATCTCGTTACGAGAAGATTCAGAGCCCGAAATGGAAGGACAAGATAGCATGCTCTTCAATAATCCTGCCTCACGTTTATCCAGGCAACGGAGAAATAGAAGGATCAAACTGGTCGTTGTTGTGGTTATGTTTGTTGCTATTCTAGTAAGCCTTCTTCACTATTATTTCTCCCGAAAAGTAAAGGAATACGAAGAAGTTATCAAGGACGAGACTCAACAGATTGAGGTGAAAATTCAAGGTGGTGTGATACTCGGTAAAGTTGAAGGCAACGTCGTTGTGTTCAAAGGTATTCCTTATGCAATATCGCCGGATGGTATTAATCGACGTTGGAAGCCTCCAGTTGCTTGTGACGAACATGAAAATAAATGTAGGAATGGAACTCTCAATGCGAGTGAATTTGGAAGTATGTGTGCCCAACAAGATGTGCTGCACAGCAGAAACCCAAGTAAAGTAATCGGCAGCGAAGATTGCTTGTTTATTAATGTATGGACATTAAAGAAAAGACCCAGTGAGAAACCACTGCCTGTTCTAGTTTATATCCATGGAGGATTTTTAATGTATTTCTCAGGAGATTGGAATGGACTTCATCCCACACCGGAAATGGTTTCCGAGATGAAGGTAGTCAGCGTTTCTTTCAATTACAGACTAAATGCATTTGGTTTTCTGGCCTTGCAGTCTTTAGCGGACGCTTCACCCTCCAAGACCTCAGGGAACTATGGGTTCATGGATCAGATATTAGCATTAAAGTGGGTGCAAGCAAACATTAGGAAATTTGGAGGTGACCCGAAATCTGTGACGTTGATTGGACAAAGCTCAGGTGGTTCATCTGAGCTGGCACTGCTCGCCTCACCTGGTGCGGCTGGACTTTTCCATCGAGCGATTCTTATGAGTGCCTCGGCCATTTACAACAAGTCATGGGAAGACGCGGCAAATGACAACAAGATCTTCATGAACAATTCAAAGTGCGCAAGAAACAGCTCAATGGCTGAGAGAGAATGCTTATACAAACTAAGTCCCTCGCAAATAGAGGCTGCCATCCCATGGGATGCGTATCCTTACTGGCGCATGGCAGATCTAACGGATCTACCGACCAAAAACCTGTTTGATGGAGCAGTTGCTGTAGTCGACAAACTTGTTGTGCCAAAGCCTCCTCTCCTTGCTATGACGACTGGAAAAGCAAATGATGTTCCATTAATTATTGGAACTACAGCTCAAGAGATCAATATACTGCCAGTAAAGAACTTTGCCAATTCCACGTGGGCAGATTATAGTGCCTATGTTAAGGAAAAACTGTCTCCTTTTATTGGTGGAAATTTCAATAAAGTGTTGAGCATGTACAACAGAACTCAGATACCTGGTGCGTCCTCGGTATCTCTTCAATTTGCATATTCATCCATGGCCTCCGATGTACGCATGACCTGTCCTAATGATGTTCTGGCTCTAAATGCATCTCGCGGCTTCAATAATCCTGTGTATAGATATGTAGTCACCAATTCTCCATCAATGCCAATAAATGTATTTGGATTTCCGGCCACGTTTGCCATCCATATGTGGGACCTTGTCGCACTGTTTGGTTTCCCGACTGCATTTGATTACACGCCATCATCAAAAGACCTGAGCTTTATGAGAGATCTCAGAAGAGAATTTGGTAAATTTATTCATGATGAATTAAATACTTCTTGGAAAGAATATCCTCAAAACACTGCTCTTTTCACAGACAATGGAGTAAAGGTTCTTAACAAGGATGGATACCACAACCAGGAGTGTGATTTTTGGCTTGATAATGGATTTTTCTCATATGGATGGCTAAATTTAAAAAAATGTTTTCATTTTTATTTTATTTGGATCAACTAAAAATAACTAATACAGTGACTCAGTCCATTCAGATGCTGAGATGCAGAGTGACGCAAAATCCAGGCTAATCACAGTGGCAGATTCTGTAAACCCTGTCAACCCTTGTATACCAAAACCTTCTATACCCTGTACACCATTGTATACCCTTGTATATATACCCTGTACACCCTGTATACTCTTGTATACCCTGTAAACCCTTGTACACCCTGTATACTCTTGTATACCCTGTAAACCCTTGTATACTCTGTACACCCTTCCATGATTACCTTTACCATGCATCTCTTGCAGCTTTGATCTTCAAAGTCAACCCCCCCCCCCCCTTTCTTTTTTATGCCAAAACCGCCCCTCCTGACAAATTTTAAGAACTATCAGAAAAAACTGGAAATAAGATGCAGCCATTTCTACGATTATAAGGTTATTAAGAAATATTTTCAGCATTAGCTTTATTAGACTCTCCCAAGGTTGGTATTGGTCTACATACAATAAAGGGTTGAATACCATAAAAGCTCTATTTCGCCCCCACCCATTAGAGGTCAGAGTTATATGTTAAATATCGCATCTGAATTGATTTCCATAAGGCTGATGTAAATGACGTTTCAGCAATATTTTCTCACGTTTCAGGCCCTCCCCCAGTCTCTATTACTTCCCCCTCTATTTAAGCAATAGACCGCACTTTCTATGGGTTTACGGTGTGGTAAACCCACGCGGGATGTTGGGAGAACACGAGAAAAGCTTGTAAATAACGAGCCGTTAGGCGAGTGATTTACAAGCTTTTACAAGCTTTTACGCGGTCGTGCAACATTTCAAGCATGACTTTAGCAGAGCATAGAAAATCGAGGATTCAACCGAATCCAAATTTTTTGGGGCAGAAATGCTTCGAATTACATAAATAACTTTGGGGCTAGGTGCACTAAATTACATGGAGCCAAGAGAGGATGAACTAAGACAAACATTCCCCCATACATGGGTCTTTTCCAATGATAATTTTGTGAAATCTAGTTTTAATGTTCAGTCCATAGCTGCGCTATTGAGCTACCTGGTAACGTGATGTAGGAGCCTCGATCAGAAGAAAATAAAAATAACTTTCACAGCATGGCGCGAGCGATTTCAAAAAGTTATCACGGGACACGGGGAATCCTTCTCTTAAATCACCCTCTCTTGCTGTAAGAGAAAAGCTGTTCTCCATTAAGCATAAAAATACAATATAGCGTGTTCCAAGCTCTCAGTTAGTGATGAACACGCGAAACAGACGCGAACGAGAAAAAAGACGATAGGGATTGGGAAAAGAGCGAACGAGCAAGCATTTTCGCCCCCTATCCTTAGTCCCCTCTCCTTTCTCCTTTCTTGTTCGCGTCTATTTTCGCCCGTTCCCCACAAATCAGGCCTGTAACAGGCTAAAATAGAAAAGAAAAAAGAAAATAAATGATTGCAGTTGAGAGTAAGAGGTTCACTTTTCTCAATTTGTTCAACGCAACATTGTCTCTCTCTCCTCAGCAACGGGCATTAGGCTATTTCCGAGTTCCTTTACCCTCTGTTTCTGTTTCGACTCTTGGTGCACAACCTTTCATATGAAAATGAGTTTTACTCGCAAGTTCATTTTCATGCAAATCAAACACATTTTCATTTCAATGGTTACTCACCAGGACTCGTTTTGAAACAGAGGCAAATAGCCTATATATTAAGCTTACTTCTGGTACCAAAACGAAAACACCATGCAGGAATGGAGACATGGGTAAGGTAACGAAACCGATCGACCGACAGTCGGCCGACACGTTGGCCGACACGTTGATGGGATCAGATTCGTTACCTTTGCCGGAGAAATTCAACCTCGTTCCCAGGGTCTCAGTTCTTCCCGCCCCTAGAGCGAGAGAGAGAAGAAGAAGAGAGACCCTGGGAACGAGGTTGGGAGAAGTTTTGAATACAACCTCGCCTGAAAATTAGTCCTCGCAGCATTCATGTTACTGATGACGTCACCAACGTTGCCGACAACGGTAGCAAAGACAAAAATTCCAAGGAGAAACATGCACCCGGTGAAGATGTATTCCTACAAGTGAGTGGTGACAAAGAAACAGGGCGATTATGATGGGCACGTTTGAAAGAGTTAAAGGGGCAGTATCACGAGAATTCTCCCAAGTTTTTGTGTAAACTACGCTTGAATTATGACGGTACACTCGCTGATGCACAAAATGGCTCCTGAACAACAAGAGAAAGACATCAATTCATTCTCCTGAGGTGGGAACAAACCAGAATCATTGATTTTGAGCTATTCTTTCCAAGAACATCGTAAAACTTGAAAACGTCGGCCCGACTTTTTCAAGTTTCATTCCACTTCCTTCCAACCCGTCCTTAGTCGAATAAATTTGTTAACAGTTTCTCTGTACTAGTATAGTAACTTTTAGCAAGACCAGGCCACTATTAGTGGATTTCCATTTATACAAACACTTCTGCTAGGATGTTTTTAAAGTAGTACTAAATCTTGGTGACACTGCCCCTTTAAGATGGTTAGCGCGTTGGATTTGAGATTGGGTGGTCGTGGGTTTGAATAGGCCTTTTCGCGGTAAAATCATCCATATTGAAAATGGGCAAACGTAGCGTGAAATACAGAGTTTGTATGGAAATTTCAGGGATTTCTATGTTTGAGCAAGAAGCTTAAAAGCTTACACCTGGGTATTAAATTCCACCGCTTTTCTTGCTCTAAAAAAAACGGCTGTCAGTTATTGATCTGTCACGCGAGTCACGTTAATATTTCTATGGTTTGCTTGATTCTTAGCAGTTAAAGCCGTGGTAATTCCCCCATGATTGAATGACGTAGTTGTTAAATTTAATTATGCGTGTGCGTTGTCAGCAAATATTTACTTTCCGTTCTGACTATAAAGTAAACAAAACAGTCGTTTCTCATTAGAATCATAGCTCCTATGAGCCAAGTCGTGAATGAAAAGGATATTATAAACCCTTTGCATGATTACAGAATAAATACAAAATTGGACAAAAACTGGATAAAATCGATGAAAATGTCTGAAGCCACGATGTTGCCAACCTCGTTCCCAGGGTCTCTCATCTTCCCGCCCCCTGAGACCCTGGGCACGAGGTTGCGATGTTGCGTTCATAGACAGGGCCGAATAACGTCTGCGCATGCCCCAAGCGCTTGCCAGGAAACCATAGCAACAACATAGGTAAAATGGCGGAATTTTCACAAATACGAAACACTGCAAAGGTTTTTGCCTAGGATAAGAGTTTGCCTGTAAAGTTAAGCTTTAAAATCTTGCAGTGGATCCGCCTGTTACTGAGTGAAAACATATCTTTTGAACACCAGGGTTTTTTTTCTGAACACTCGCTGAAAAATAGCCACGAAGCGCTCCACGATGTCAGAGTCCGCGAAAATGCAGAAACGAAGCAGTAATGATATACTCAAGTTTTCTCTTATTCCACGGCATTTCATGGCGGAAAATCTTCGATGTAAACTTTGAAGTGTTCAAATTATTATTTGCGAAAGTAGGAAAAGGAAATATTTCCGTTTTGGAGCGGAAATAAAAGACATTTATCTCTCCTTACCGTTTCAAAACCACACAACAACACGTTCGCGCCAAAAATTTGCTATTGCTGTCATGAAATCCCGCACATGCGCAGACATTATTCAGCCCTGTCGCGTTCATATCCTTTTGTTGTAGACGTGTGAATGAACTTCAAATAATTTTGTTTGATATTGTGTTAACTGAACTCTTCACAAAATAATTTAAACCTTAACTCATATTTGGAAAAACGTTATCGTCGACAATGTCAGCAACCTTCGACGTTTTCATAGCATTGTGTGATCAAGCCGCAAAGTTGAATCGATGTAATTTAATAGTCAACAGCAAGGGAATCATGAAAGACATTTGATTTATATTTGAACTCTTTCGCCAAATTGTTTATTTTCTTATTTGCATTTGTGAAAACAGAGTGCCTGGAAAGCTTAAAAGACAGTTTTTCAACAGAGGTTTTTAACCTGACCTGGCGAAGCAATATTCACTGTTTTCGTCGCATGAGGAATATGCCCGATAATTTGATCAAGATGTGCACCAAAGCATATCCACGACAAGAGAGTGAGAAAGAATGCATTTTCGAAAGGCTTTTCCCGTTTTACTTTCATTAATTATAATTAAAATATAAACTGAAAATTTCGCGCGCTCTGATTGGTTAAAAACCATGTTTTATCAGAGTATAAAACATAGAAAAGCGTGTTTTATCGTTTCGCGCGCGTAAATCTATATTTTAAAGCACATAAAGAAGCCAAAACCATGTATTATACTGTCATAAAACACTCCGGGAATTTGAGAACACTCGAGAAATTTAGAAAACACTCGCCTGCGGCTCGAGTTTTCTAAATTTCTCTCGTGTTCTCAAATTCCCGTCGTGTTTTATGACAGTATAATACATGGTTTTGGCTTCTTTATTTGTTAATTAAAACATAGACTGAAAAATGCGCGCGCTCTGATTGGTTAAAAACCATGTTTTATCAGAGTATAAATCATAGAAAAGCGTGTTTTATCGTTTTGCGCGCGTAAATCTATATTTTAAAGCACATAAAGAAGCCAAAACCATGTATTATACGGTCATAAAACACTCCGGGAATTTGAGAACACTTGAGAAATATAGAAAACACTCGCCGAAATTTCTCTCGTGTTCTCAAATTCCCGTCGTGTTTTATGACAGTATAATACATGGTTTTGGCTTCTTTATTTGTTAATAACGGAGAGTAATATCTGCAATTTTAGTCACAAGAAGGAACCCAGTAAAGTGAACGAATTTTGTTATTGGACACCAGCTGCTCGCGCCCCATTTGTTGAAAAATAGTGTGCTATAAAAAACACTTTCGGGCATATAACGGAAATATAACTATGAAGATCTCTGCTTAAAAAAGTTGAAATTGAACTGCGAAGATCTCATTCTCTTTCGTTCCGTTCCACCGCAGTTCAAAAACTCATTAATAATTCATCAACGAAATACAAAAGAAATGAATGTGAAATAAGTGTCTTTATATTTGACACCGCTGATCTCGTCTAAACCAAACTAAAATTTCAAGATTGTAATCAGATTGATAGATCTAGAGGGACGTTTTTGAAGCCGTTTAAAAAAACTCACAGCAATGTTTTTTTTTTTCAGGTATAAGCGAATTCATCGTGACGTCATTGTTTACATCTCGAATTTGAAAATTCAACCGATTTAAAAATAGATATCATAACTAGAAAGGGCATGCAAAATTGGGGGGGTGGGGGAGGGGTTGGGCAATTACCAAAAAAAAATTCCTGCACAGCAAAAGTAGAGAAAAAAACAAATCGTGCAAAGCGAGTTCACTCACTCACAAGCAAAAGGTGAAACAAAATTCGTGCACAAACTCAAGACGGAAAAAAAATTCGAGCACAAAAAAAAATTGCCCAACCCCTCCCCCCCCCCCCCCCCCTCAAAATAAAATGGTCCATCCCTTATAGTGCCGAGTTTGAAAGGAAACCATTCAAAATCTGCTTCTAACGACGCATTTAAAAGTTGTCAAATTTGTAAATTTGATGTTTTTCAACAAGAAATATCTCGATCAATATTTAACGTATTCCTCTCATATCTCCGACAGTTATTAAATAGCATGGTCGCTATCAATTTATCATGTCTTTAAATTTGCCAGACTAGATCTAACTTTCCTTTAATTTATGGTAATAAGGAGATAAAAAAAACGCCGACGTAAACAAATATCGCTTTACAGAGAGCCTTCTTTTCAACTCTTTGCTCAGTGGATATTTTATATGCTATGGCGACGTTGTACAGGTTTTTTGCCGATCAAGTTGTAGTTTAGCTTTTCGATAGGATTTTCGTGCTGAGGCAGCACATCATTGTTGTCATTGTTAGTGTCGTTCGCATCTGCTTCCTCCTCATTTTGTTGAACTCGTTCGTGTTGTTGTCCTGCTTCAAGGTTCACCACAGGTTCCACAGCGTTCCGCGATCCAAACACTCGCGTTTCAATTTCTTCCGCTTCAGTAATGTTTGCAGTTCTACACGTTAACTCAATAAACGCTACGCGAAACTGTCTCATCCTGACCGAGTAGACAAGTGGATTAAGTAACGAGTTTAATAATAGGATGGATGTGGCAAAAAGTGAACTCACATACTCGGTTTTTATAGACATCTTACTCCCATAGTATTGTAGCGCATGCGCCGTATTGAGTTTAGGAGAGCATGCGCAGTTGTTGTGGTTATGTTTTGGAGATTACAAGAATGATACTAAATTGAATTTCTCCGTGTCTTTGTGCTCATTCTTCGCTAAGCAGAACGCTACAACTGGTGGCAGCGGTGGGATTTTGCAGAACCGTTCGTAAGACGATAATTTTTCTTGTTTATGTTTATCGCTGAAGTCATATTTTGGCTATTTTCGCTCGGAGTGCTGGAGCACGTGGCAAATATGGATTCCTTCGACTCTGGCTTATTTTCAAGTTGTTCAACTCCTGCACCAAACAAATCACCTGCAAATCCCTTCAAACCGGAAAATCCGTTCCGTAACAATCAGGAGTTAACCACAGAAACAGATGCAAGCATTCTGACTTCCGTGACCGAGCTTTGGAACACTGCTCGTAGTGCCAATACCACAGGAACAACACAACAAACAAGTAATAACCGCCGGTTCGCGAAACCAATTAAGCTTCCCCATGACTACGATGGACGTACCTGCTTACGAGATTACTTGCGACATTTCGATAGATGTGCTGTCATAAATGGCTGGACCCCAGAAGAATCAGCCGCGTTTTTGTCTGCAGCCCTTCGTGGCGAAGCCCAAAAACTATTACATGGTATGTCTGACTCTGATTGTAGAGATTACTCCAAGTTAGTGGCAAGACTTGAATTACGCTTTGGTGTGGAAAAACAAGCTGAACTTTTCCAAGCCAGACTCCATAACCGCCGGCAGCAGGAAGGTGAGTCCCTCAAAGCTCTTGCTTCTGACATAAGAAATATGGCTGGTTTGGCATACCAAGATTTAGATCCACTAGCCCAAGAGCGGTTTTCCGTACAACATTTTATTGATGCCATACATGATGTTGACGATAGAATGCGACTTCGGCGAGACAAACCGCGTACATTAGATGAAGCTTTACTAACTGCATGTGAATTAGAAGCCTTTCGCATGGTTGATACTGGACTAATGACATCAAAACCAAAACTTAGGTCGGTCGAAAATTTCAACAATGAGACAAGTCAGCTAGCACACCAAGTTGAGGAACTGACACAGCAAATTAAAACTCAGCAGCAGCAACACCTCGCTCAACAGGAAGCGTTACATAATCTTGCAGATCAAGTACAAAAATGTATGAGTGTGGAAGGGCAGACCCCATACCCAAAGTACCCAAACCAAAACAGGTACCCTCCACGACGAAACTTAGTGTGCTGGAATTGTAACCAACAAGGACATTTCCAACGAGATTGTCAATTCCGTAGGAATACAGAGTCTGCGCAAAGCCCAATGTCGGGAAACGAGAGAAAGGCGTTCCCTGCAGCCCGGGGGAGCGTCTAGATGATTCAAAAGGGCAACTGCCTCATGGTGTCAAGATTGCTCCAGACATATCTCATGGCTTGTACATAAAAGGATTTGTTGCACAGCAGGGTGTTAACTGTTTGATTGACACTGGATCCGTAAAGACGATTTTGTCTAGTAAAGTATATGACAGGCTCCCACAAAGTCAAAGATTTTTCCTCAGGAATGAGAATACCGATATTTACCTGGCAGATGGTAGCAGTAGCAAGACTCGCGGTACAGGAGAGACAATGTTAAGACTAGGCAGTCAAGAATTGATGGTCAGTCTTGTGGTGGCTGACATTGCAGATGAGGCAATACTGGGCATGGACTTATTATCTCAAGCCGGGGCATCCCTAGACGTTGTTCAAGGAACAGTTACTGTCAATGGAGAGACAATTGACTGTCACGACTCAAGGAATCAATTGCTTAGTTATCGATGTATGGTTCGCCGATCTGTTATCATTGAGGCACATTCTGAAGTTGTCTTCCCAGTAACTATCAGGAAACGAAGGGTAGAACCCACTCCCTTAACTCCGGACTTTGGCTTGCGTATTTTGGAACCCTGCAATAGCTCTCGATTACAAGACAAGGGATTGGTCATTGCTAGGACATTAGTAAATGTAGGAGGAACTTCAAGTGTGCCAGCCCGAATCCTTAACTTGTCTGATGAACCACAGGTCCTGCAACCTAACACGGTTATAGCATTAGCCAAGCCTGTGCACAGTGTGAGGGAAATATACTTTCCAGAGGATGTGACGGGAACGAACATGGAGCCTCAACAAGCGCAGGGTCAGGGCCTGGAAGATGAACTGCCTGAACCACTGAGAGAACTTGTCGAAAGGGGCTCAGCGGATCTTAACGAGGAGGAAAAACAACAAGTGGTTAACCTTCTGATAAGGTACAAGCATGTGTTTTCAATGAACGATTGGGATCTTGGAACGAGTAATGACGCACAACATCACATCAACACTGGAAGTGCCGCACCAATAAGACAACGCCCTCGGAGGGCTGCACCATGGAAACAGGCAGAGATTGACCGTCAAGTCAACAATCTATTGACAGAAGGAAAGGTGCAAGAATCAAACAGTCCATGGGCCTCCCCAGTAGTCTTGGTCACAAAAAAGGATGGTAGTCAAAGACTGTGCGTAGATTATCGCCAATTAAATTCAGTCACTGTAAAAGATGCATTTCCCCTTCCACGCATAGATGACTCTTTGGATTGTCTGTCTGGTGCCAAGTGGTTTTCCACTCTCGACATGGCCTCCGGATACTGGCAGGTCGGGATGGACCCCACCACCAAACATAAAGCCGCATTCGCTACTAGCAACGGATTATTTGAGTGGAACTGTATGCCATTCGGTCTCACGAACTCACCAGGAACATTTGAAAGATTGATTACACTTGTATTGAAGGGGCTTCAGTTCAAAATTTGTTTGTGCTACTTGGACGACGTCATAGTCTTTGCTCAAACCTTTCGGGAACACCTCCAGCGGCTGGAAATGGTACTTGTACGATTCGCTTCGGCAGGCCTCAAACTCAAGCCCAGAAAGTGCAATCTTTTCCAGCACAAGATCTCGTACCTAGGGCACGTTGTGACTGAGCAAGGTGTAACAACTGATCCTGCAAAGGTCGAACGAGTTTTAAACTGGCCAGTTCCCGAGAGTGCAACTGAAGTCAAGAGTTTCCTTGGTTTAGCAACATACTACAGGCGTTTTGTCCCAGGATTTGCAAGCATAGCTAGGCCTCTGTACCAACTCACAGAACCAACCAAAGAATTTGAATGGACTAACGAATGCCAACACGCATTTGATAAACTGAAGGAACTACTCACTTCCTCTCCTGTCTTGGCTTATCCAAAACAAGATGGACTATTCATTCTGGACACGGATGCTAGCAATCACGGGATCGGCGCCGTTCTTTCCCAGGTACAAGATGGAGTCGAGAGGCCAATAGCATACTCTAGCAGGACACTCTCAAAATCTGAGAGGAATTATTGTACCACAAGACGGGAGCTACTGGCAATCGTCGAATTCACTAAACTGCACCGACATTATCTCCAGGGATCCCAGTTCTTAGTTCGGACAGACCACGCCCCACTACGGTCTATCCTTGCGACAAAAGACCCAGAGGGACAGTTAGCACGCTGGATTTCCTTCTTGAGCACGCTTAAGTTTAACATTGAGTATCGAGAAGGCAAACGTCACAACAATGCTGATGCCTTGTCTCGGAGACCCTGTGATGACCGTTGCAAATGGTGCCAAGTGTGGAAAAAGAAGGAACCCCTACCCAGGTGTGAAGTGGGAACACAGACCGAAGTGGAAGAAGAACTAATAGGGGCACCTACAACCAGTCGCCCCCTGCAGAACAAATGTGAAGTGGTGAAATTAGAACCCATGTGGACAACGGAGTACCTAAAGCAACAACAGTCAGTAGATCCCATTTTGAAGACCTTCATTGAGCTGAAGAAGTCTGCTAAGGAACGCTCACAATGGCCGGACGTCTCAGATAAAAGTCCTACATTGAAAGCACTTTGGTCACAATGGGATCGCATTTCCCTCCAAGACGGAGTATTATGTCGTAGATGGGAGAGTGAGAGTGGTGACAGGGTAACATACCAAATTGTACTTCCAGAGAGTTTGAGAGAGACTGCCCTCAAAGCCCACCACAACCATACGACAGCAAGCCATAGAGGAGTTAACAAAACTCTCAGTTCTCTTAGACAGCGCTATTATTGGCCTGGTCTGACTTCGCAGACATACAGATGGGTCACCAGATGTCATGATTGTGGTGCAAAGAAGACTTCCGGACGAAAACGGCGCGCTCCTTTGAAACAGTATGTCGTGGGTGCTCCCCTCGAGAGAATTGCAATGGATATACTCAGTCCCCTGCCATTAACGACCAGCGGAAACCGATACGTGCTTGTTGTAACTGATTACTTTACTAAATGGACAGAAGGTTATGCCATTCCTGACCAGACTGCCCCAACTGTTGCAGAAAAGTTGGTGTCTGAGTTCATTTGTCGGTTTGGCGTGCCACGACAACTCCATAGTGATCAGGGCACGAACTTTGAATCAAAGGTCATGGCGGAAGTTTGTAAACTGCTAGACATTGAAAAGACTAGGACAACACCCTTACACCCCCAATCGGATGGGCAAGTTGAAAGATACAATCGCACGTTGATAGAGATGCTTAGAGGAAAGTTAAATGACAAGCAAGAAGATTGGGATCTTCAGCTACCCACATGTATGATGGCTTACCGGTCTTCCGTTCACGAATCCACTGGGTCAACACCCAACGAACTGATGTTAGGAAGAGAAATCGAAGTGCCGTTGGATGCTATTACGGAGTTCTACCCAGATACTCCGAGTCCGGTCACCGATTATGCACAAGCCTTGCACCAGAGGTTGGCTACTGCGCACGAGTGTGCACGTCAAAAACTGAAGAAAGCTGCTGTGCGCCAGAAACGAAATTACGACAAGAAGATGGCTGGAAAACCCTTCCAAGCGGGTGACAGCGTGTGGCTGCATCAAGTACGACGTAAGAAGGGGAGAAACCCAAAGCTTGACTGTCCATGGGAGGGTCCGTACCTCGTGACTGCTGCCTTATCAGATGTGGTTTACCGTATCCAAAAGTCACAGAGAGCCAAGCCCAAGGTAGTGCATTCGGACAGGCTGAAGCCTTATCTGGGACCACCTCTTAAGAGTTGGATATCTGCTTGTGTCCCCCCTCCGCTAAATGAATCCGAAGTCGTGCAGAGTGTTGCTGCTCCAGAGCAGGTGGTTGTTGATGATGGAGTAATCCAGTCTTCACCTGATGGCGAACCAAGCATGCACCATTCCGATGTGGAGTCGGAAGCTTCAGTGGAGGAGTTAGAAGACGGAGAGGATGATGTCCGGCCCGAGCAAGAGGATGGGTTGCAGAATGCTGAGGTTCCTGCGGACTGTGGGGCTACAGAATCAAGTAATGATGGTGGAGCCGACATGGCCATGGAACAAGACCCACTTGCGGAGACAGTGGTAGAAGGAGTACAAAGAGGCCAAGGAAGAAGAAGGGTGAAGGCCCCTGAACGTTTTGGAGAATGGGTTAACACGTTAAAACATTAATTGAGTTGATTTACGGAGACGAGTATAACTGAGTGGCACTAGATTGAACGAGACTTGAACTGAACCCTTCTTTAACTAAGTTACTAGTTCGTCTCTAATTGCGGCCCTTAGGAGTGTTAGTTTTGTTAGTTCCAGTTTGTTAGTAGTCCCGATGCACTGTGGACAGTGCTACTTTAAGAGGGGGAGCTGTGTAGCGCATGCGCCGTATTGAGTTTAGGAGAGCATGCGCAGTTGTTGTGGTTATGTTTTGGAGATTACAAGAATGATACTAAATTGAATTTCTCCGTGTCTTTGTGCTCATTCTTCGCTAAGCAGAACGCTACAGTATAATATAAAAGTTTTTACAACGATTATAGGAATAAAACAAAGGAATAACGCTGAAACGATGATAACTGTCAGGTTAAACGCTTTTTTGTCTTTCAGAAATTTCTGCCTTGCCACTTCTGTAACTTGCAGAGCTGCAAGTGCCTTTTCGTGTCGCCGAACTTCACGGTAGACCGTGATATGGAAGAAAACGATCATGGCAAGAGATAGGTAACTATATGTTCTATTGATGGACAAAAATACAGTTTGCTCGTTAAGGAAAAAAGGGATGAACAGAATAAGGGATAAGAACCATGCCAGAGCAGAAGCAGCCAGCAGACGAGCTTCGGTGACGAGTCCGGCACTGTACGCGTAAGCATGCTTCATGGCTAGATATCGTTCCACGCTTATTAAAGCGAGATGGATAAGGGAATTAACACATACAACATTCGTCATAAGTCGTACGGCGACTTGCAATGCACACGCTCCACTCGTTGTCTCGTCCTGAACGATTGTTATCAATAACGCTATGAACAGAGGTTGAACAATCACACCCACCATGAAATCGGCCGTGGCCAAACACGCGAGTAGTATGTTAGGCTTGTTGGCTCTAATCCGGGATGTCGTTTTCACGGCCATTATCACCAGCGCGTTCAAGGCCGCGGTGAAAGGAAATGTGACGATATTGATAATTATGAGAAAGATAAGAACGGCTTTAGCTTCAGTGGCAGAAGGTGGCAGTCTTCCTCCTATTATGATGGAGATCTCGCATCCAGGCGGTATCATCTCGTGGCTTGCTTGACTTACGTTCATCGCTTCTCCTTTTTAGTGTAGAGTGCACTTTTTGGTTCTTCTTTTTGGTTCTTGGATAAGTCAACTGTTGCATTCAGTGAACACTCAGTTTTCTTCCCAGTCTCAAGTTGTTGAAAATGACGTATTATAATGTGCTTGCCTTGTTGATAAACTCTATTTTTCACTTGGTAGTTCACGTTTCTATGTATATCGCTTTCTGCATTTGCATTTTCGCTGTATTTCATTATTGTCGTTTTCTACAGTAAAATTCATTCAGTTTAATACATTGTTCAGTAGTATTAGGGCCGGCGAGTAAACACAATCGACGTATCCGCCGCATCACTTTAGTGGTACAAATGTAATGGTATTACAAATACATTTTTGGCCAATTAACGCAATGTTAATACTTATGCGTGTGTGTGGGTTTCGTTTCACGGCAGTGAGTTTAAGACTGCTTTCTTTCTGACCGATACTAATAAACTGAATCGATCGACACAGAAAATCCCTCAAGTTTAATGTTTGAATGGTTCTTTTGTGCTACGCATTAGTTGTCACTGGTTGTGATGAAGAGCTTCGTGAACTTCGTGAGCTTCATATTTCCCAACATCACGCATCGATAATTTGCCTACCCCAAAAATACCAAACTTTCGAAAACATCATAGTTTTATTAATTGGTCAAGAAAAAAACAAAACAATTATTCCACGAGCGTACGTTGGATATGAGATGTTATTATTCAACAAATTGTAACACTGTCCAAGTATGGTCATGATGCTCTCAATATCTGTCGGCCGTACTCAACAGATATCCTGCTATATATGTAACAAATGGCGCGCGGAAAAATATTCAAGTCAGTTCTTGCAATAAAAGTTGAAGAGTGTTTTTTTTAACTTGTGTTATCAATTTGTTGAATAATAAAACAATTATCCTGCTCAATCTTATCACCTGATTTTAGCCAACTCGGCCTACGGTCTCGTCGGCTTAGTATCAGGCGATATTCCGTGCGATTTTGCAGGATTATTGTTAAATAACATAATCAAATGAGGTGCCGAATTGGTTATAATCATCTCATATCCAACAAGCGCGAATGGAATAATTGTTTTATCAAATATTTCACTAACTCCCGATGATCATATTCATTTCACTTCACTAACTTATAAATCGAGTGAGTGATTTTTTAGTTCGATCTAAATGATATGAAACATGATTTGTGTGTAAACGGAGGCAAAACGTCTGGCGCGGTGTTGAATGAAGGTGTATAAAAGAGAGCAAGACAGTTTTCTCCGGATTAATCTTCACCCAATCTCCTCTAAGGTTTCGTTTATTCTGGAAAATTGTGCAAATGATTTAGCTTAAAATGGCAAGATCCGAAATCATTGTGGAGCTGAACGTTTTATTTATTTTACAAGTTGAACGGACAAATCGGGCAAATCGTGCGCGACTAAATAAATTCACGAATTAAAGAACAAAGGAAACCGTCAATATCCGGGATGGAGAGAAAGGGAGGATTTTCAAAGAGAATTGGGTTCACTGTGAAGTGGTCTTTGATTGTACCATCACCAATACTTGACGAACTACCGTCACCAACAAATGACGAACTACCTTATTCAGTTAATGCTTCGTCTTCGATATTAATTTTTATTGTGCTGATTTTAAAACCTTATGCTCCAGCTGGAATTGACAAGCCTCTTCGAAATACAAGGTAACAATACTGAATAGGCTAAGCTTTAAATCATTGTGGTATAAACAGGTTTTCATTTTTTGGACGAATTTGTGTCGGTTTAATTTCGTATCTTGCCGTAAATTGTACCATTTTATACAGGCATTTTCCATTAAATCGTTCCAAACTTTTCGCATTATTTAGTAGACGTAACTTTTGTTTGATTTTGAAGGGCCAAGGTTTTTTATGTAATGATTTTAGCCTTATCTTTTAAAAATTTCACGTCTCGACGAACAAACCGCGCTGAACAAAATTAGTTCCGCTGCGAAGCAATTTTTCTCGGCCATTTTTTTTTTCGCAAATTCATTCGCGATCCAAAAGAAAAAAATCAGCTTTGTTCCGTCGATGACGCGTCCATTTACCGAATAAGGTCACGACACGAATCACTGGGAGAAAATAGCCGCAACTTATAACTGGAAATTACTGCCAGAGTGAGATTTGCTGAAAAAAGGATACATTTTACGACGCCTGATAATGCAAAAATCGCCAAGGCTATTTAGACAACGATTACTATTTTATGTCTATTGTCATTTATCTTTCACAACGGAGCGCATACTCGGGAGTGCTCGCGCAATTTTTTATTGGAGAATTATAATTGGAAAATCTTCGAGTTCCACAAATACTTGACGAATTTAAAAAGCAACACAAAAGTTCGTGCGAATGTTTCTGGCAGTTGGTTGAAGGATACGCTATCAGTTGAATTGAAACTAGTCTGCTTAATACCGGGTTAATCATAACTAAAAAGGAAAGAACGAAAGAGAATGAGATTTTCACAGTTATACTTTTAAAGGAATCCAATTTGTAGACTTCCACGAACAGGATTTTTATGAGTTGACAATAATATTGAGTTGTATACCAAATCAGTTAGACAATATGAACTGCATAAATGTAATCGATAACGCTATTTATTTTTTTAAATGTTTATGTAATGATTCGAAGCAAAACTGCGAAATCCTCTGCATGCGTATTTCTCGGTTCCTTCTCGCGTAAATATTGTTATTGTTATTTTGTCAGTAAGTAACAACACCTTTTCTATCGAAAAACGTACCTAATAATATCGCACATTTCTGTGAGATTGTAGAGCGTAAGCTTTTAAAATCAGCACAATAAATATCGGAGACGAAGCATCAACTGAATACGGTAGTTCGTCAAGTGTTGGTGACGGTAGTTCGTCAAGTATTGGTGATGGTACAATCAAAGACCACTTCACAGTGAACCCAATTCTCTTTGAAAATCCTCCCTTTCTCTCCATCACGGATTGACAGTTGAGCCCGCAGTCAAATATTCTTTTGTTTTTAAAAAGTATGCAAACGAGTTAGGCTCGATTTCCACCGCTCTCCTTAGTCCGGTCTTCGTTCTGGCTCATTTTCCTGAACAGTGGCTGGCAATCGAGCCTACAAATGAGGCTAATGGGCCAATACAATGCCAGATTGACCCTTTCGCCTCGTTTGCATGTCAAATCGCTGACATCTGCAATAACTGCTTATTCATGAATTTAGTCGCGCACGATTTGCCCGATTTCTCCGTTCCACTTGTAAAATAAATAAAATGTTCCGCTCCACAATTATTTCGGATCTTCCCATTTTAAGCTAAATCATTTGCACAATTTTCCAGAATAAACGAAACCTTAGAGGAGATTGGGTGAAGATTAATCCGGAGAAAACTCTATCTTGCTCTCTTTTATACACCTTCATTCAACACCGCGCCAGACGTTTTGCCGCCGTTTACACACAAATCATGTTTCATATCATTTAGATCGAACTAAAAAAATCACTCAGTCGATTTATAAGTTAGTGAAGTATTTGATAAAACAATTATTCCATTCGCGCTTCTTGGATATGAGATGATTATAACCAATTCGGCACCTCATTTGATTCTGTTTGTATTTAACATTAAAACATAGACTGGAAAATGAGCGCGCTCTGATTGGTTAAAAACCATGTTTTATCAGAGTATAAATCATAGAAAAGCCGTGTTTTATCGTTTCGCGCGCGTTAAATCTATATTTTAAAGCACATAAAGAAGCCAAAACCATGTATTATACTGTCATAAAACACTCCGGGAATTTGAGAACACTTGAGAAATTTAGAAAACACTCGCCTGCGGCTCGTGTTTTCTAAATTTCTCTCGTGTTCTCAAATTCCCGTCGTGTTTTATGACAGTATAATACATGGTTTTGGCTTCTTTATTTGTTAAATAATCCTACAAAATCGCACGGAATATCGCCTGATACTAAGCCGACGAGACAGTAGGCCGAGTTGGCTAAAATCAGGTGATAAGATTGAGGAGGATAATTGTTTTATTATTCAACAAATTGATAACACAAGTTTTAAAAAAAAACACTCTTCCACTTTTATTTCAAGAACTGACTTGAATATTTTACCGCGCGCCATTTGTTACATATATATAAACAATAGCCGCCATTTGGCGCGAAAATATGAGCTTCGAGGAACAGAGCATATTTTTGAAGCCAAATGCAGGCTATTGTAGTTATTATCCTTCAAATATTTTTTCACAAGGCCGCTCTGTTTGCCGTGGAAGATCTCGGTCGGCCAAGCTGTTCAAAAATATTTCTAGTCTGTTCAAAACAATCCGGATATTCCCCAGTTTTGGCTGCGTCACGTGACATGTTTAGACCAATCGCGCGCGAGAAAAATATTTGATATCTGTTGAGTACGGCCGACAGATATTGAGAGCATCATTTCCATATTTGGACAGTGTTACAATTTGTTGAATAACAGCATCTCATATCCAACGTACGCTCGTGGAATAATTGGGTGTTTTTTCTTAACCAATTGATAAAACTATGATGTTTTCGAAAGTTTGGTATTTTGGGGGGTAGGCAAATTATCGATGCGTGATGTTGGGAAATATCAAGCTCACGAAGCTCACAAAGCTCACGAAGCTCGTCATCACAACCAGTGACAACTAACGCGTAGCACAAAAGAACCATTCAAACATTAAACTTGAGGGATTTTCTGTGTCGATCGATTCAGTTTATTAGTATCGGTCAGAAAGAAAGCAGTCTTAAACTCACTGCCGTGAAACGAAACCCCCACACACGCATTAAGTATTAACATTGCGTTAATTGGCCAAAAATGTATTTGTAATACCATTACATTTGTAGCACTAAAGTGATGCGGCGGATACGTCGATTGTGTTTACTCTCCGGCCCTAATACTACTGGACAATGTATTACTGAATGAATTTTACTGTAGAAAACGACAATAATGAAATACAGCGAAAATGCAAATGCAGAAAGCGATATACATAGAAACGTGAACTACCAGGTGAAAAATAGAGTTTATCAACAAGGCAAGCACATTATAATAAGTCATTTTCAACAACTTGAGACAGGGAAGAAAAAAACTGAGTGTTCACTGAATGCAACAGTTCACTTGTCCAAGAACCAAAAAAAAAAAAAAAGAACCAAAAAGTGCGCTCTGCACTAAAAAGAAGAAGCAATGAACGCAAGTCAAGCAAGCCACGAGATGATACCGCCTGGATGCGAGATCTCCATCATAATAGGAGGAAGACTGCCACCTTCTGCCACTGAAGCTAAAGCGGTTCTTATCTTCCTCATAATTATCAACATCGTCACATTTCCTTTCACCGCGGCCTTGAACGCGCTGGTGATAATGGCCGTGAAAACGAAATCCCGGATTAGAGCCAACACGCCTAACATACTACTCGCGTGTTTGGCCACGACCGATTTCATGGTTGGAGTGATTGTTCAACCTCTGTTTATAGCGTTATTGATAACAATCGTTCAGGACGAGACAACGAGTGGAGCGTGTGCATTGCAAGTCGCCGTACGACTTATGACGAATGTTGTATGTGTTAATTCCCTTATCCACCTCGCTTTAATAAGCGTGGAACGATATCTAGCCATGAAGCATGCTTACGCGTACAGTACCGGACTCGTCACCGAAGCTCGTCTGCTGGCTGCTTCTGCTCTGGCATGGTTCTTATCCCTTATTCTGTTCATCACTTTTTTCCTTAACGAGCAAACTGTATTTTTGTCCATAAATAGGACATATGGTTACCCATCTCTTGCCATGATCGTTTTCTTCCATATCACGGTCTATCATGAAGTTCGGCGACACGAAAAGGCACTTGCAGCTCTGCAAGTTACAGAAGAGGCAAGGCAGAAATTTCTGAAAGAAAAAAAGGCGTTTAACCTGACAGTTATCATCGTTTCAGCGCTATTCCTTTGTTTTGTTCCTATAAGCGTTGTAAGAACTTTAATAGTAAACTATGGGAGTAAGATGTCTATAAAAACCGAGTATGTGAGTTCACTTTTTGCCACGTCCATCCTATTATTGAACTCTTTACTTAATCCACTTGTCTACTCGGTCAGGATGAGACAGTTTCGCGTAGCGTTTATTGAGTTAACGTGTAGAACTGCAAACATTACTGAAGCGGAAGAAATTGAAACGCGAGTGTTTGGATCGCGGAACGCTGTGGAACCCGTGGTGAACCTTGAAGCAGGACAACAACACGAAGGAGTTCAACAAAATGAGGAGGAAGCAGATGCGAACGACACTAACAATGACAACAATGATGTGCTGCCTCAGCACGAAAATCCTATCGAAAAACTGAACTACAACTTGATCAAAAAACCTGTACAACGTCGCCATAGTATATAAAATATCCACTGAGCAAAGAATCCAATTTGTAGACTTCCATATGTGCCGGACTACACGAACAGGATTTTTATGAGTTGACAATAAAAAAATTAATATTGAGTTGTATATCGAATCTAGACAATATGAACTGAATAAATGTAATCGATAACGCTATTTATTTTTAAAAATGTTTATGTAATGGTTCGAAGCAAAACTGCGAAATCCTCTGTATGCCTATTTCTCGGTTCCTTCTCGCCGAAATATTTGTATTGTTATTTTGTCAGTAAGCTAAGAACACCTTTTATATCGAAAAACGTACCTAATATTATTATACGACATGGCATTTTAGAGTGCGAATACGCACAAAGACGAAAGCAGATATGAGACCGTATTACTCGGTCCGGAGTCCAGCGCGCTAACCATTAGGACACCGCGTCTCACTAATTTAAAAGGTCGTGTAACAGTGAAATCGGTGGTAAGGTAAATTTCATAATTTTCGTAAAATTCGCAGTTTTCGTCAGACCAAAATGATCTCACGAGGTCTTGACGAAAACTGCGAATTTTACGAAATTTGCGAATTTTCGCAATTTTCATAATTTTCGCAGATTTCGGAAGACGACAGCAAAATTGTGTAAATTTTCGTAGCTGCGTTCAATCCTGGACATAAGTGCACTAGCTTTGAAGATCGACATTAACCCTTTCACTCCCAGAATGATACCTTCAGAACAACGCAAATCTAACTTTAAGTCTGCGGATGAAATCATAGCATGTGGCCATTCAAATGAAAGCTATTGAGCAGTACGTTCATGTAGTACTGTTTGTTTTATAGTATATAGAAAACTAAAACTACTCCTTTTTTCAATTGTAAAGTTTGGCACTCTTGGGAGTGAAAGGGTTAATAACGTGTACCTATCATTCACTTACTAGGTTTGTCTGGGGACTTGGAGTTTCACCAATCGTCATGAGGGTAAGAACAGACCAGTAAAAGGACTTTACATACTTCCTGTAAGATACCAAAGGTGCTACAGATCAATAAACAGTATGTTATGCTTTCCAGCGTTAAACATTTTGTCACCGGGATAATTATCTAAAGCTAGCAGTTGTCAAGTCAGCTTTTATAACAAGAAATTAGAGTTTAAAAGCATCCAGGATACAGACACGCAAAGGACAACGTATTTTTAAAATGGATTTTGGTGAGCGTCTCTCTATTACAGTCAAACCTCTATTAAGCGGTCATCCTCGGGAAATAGCCAACTGACCGCTTAATAGAGATGACCGCTTAATAGAGGTGTTCTAAAATTTTCAATTTAAAATTTAAAGTTAAAATTTACAATAAAATTAGCCAATTGGGAAGTCTAACACGGTGACCACGTCCGCTTAATAGAGGTGACCGCTTAGTAGAGGTCAAGTGTACAGTAAGTGTGGGGAGAGATTTTTGGGAATTTGATAAGTGACCGCATAATAGAGGGTGACGGCTTAACAGAGGGCTGCTTAATAGGGGTTTGACTGTATCTAAATCCATTCAGTTTGTCTCACGGTGCCAGAACTATCCTATTCTTGGTTTGCATCTGACGTCATCAAAATTCTAAAATCTAAACTGTTAATTCTACAAAGCTATTCTCTTCACATATTCTACACATACAAAACATTAATCTCTATGCAAAGTTTGGTATCGATTCAGTGCTTCGTTTCGAAAATAAAGCATTTTGAAATTTGCGATGTCCCGGATGAACGTGTTTTTGAACTGTCACAAAAACGGGTATTTTATGTCATTTTTAAATTTTTATACGTGTTAATAATTTAGAAGTGATATCTAAAGAGTTTTGAAGTGAAAGCTAATGATATTGATGGTAGAATCTACTCTACTTCGTGTACAGTTTTATGGCCGCCATATTGGTGTCCCAACCATCGTTGGCCACTATCTCCACAAAACGAGAAACGTGGTGATTTCATGTTGTTGCTTTTGGAGAGAACGTCTACAGAAAACAGTTTACCAGGATGTATATAATAAACACGTAGCCACTGGCCTGGCCATTGCAACCTTCTCGTTGCCACCGCCATCGTAGTTTGCTTATAGCTTATTACGCCTATAAACCATAGAAATGCGTACTATCAATCAATCAATCAATCAATCAATAACTTTATTAGTGTGTCTTATCTTCTAGCTGTCCACAAGTGGACTACTAATTGGGGACACTTAGTTTACAAGTAAAATTACAATAAAATATCTGATACTACTAATTAAGATTACAATATAATTTTAAAAATGACTAGTATATTGGGTTTTTTTAGGCGCCTCCAGTCACGGGCCTTGTTTGTAGTAGCTTTTAGTGCAGTGGCCAGTAGTGCTATATAATGACTGAGCGGCATCTGAATACCCGAAATGCAATGGCTATAGCAGGCGACGCCTCATGGATGGTACACCAGTCCGACAAAATCGCCCAGGAACTGATCGAACCTGGCACCCCAAACACCAACCTGGCCCGACAGTGGGGGTGCAATTAATATTATACGCACCAAAAAAGAGAACATTCGACTTCCGGTTGCCGTCCGTGGCTCAAAAACGTATGTGCTTAGGCTCTCCTCCACCCAGAAAACCTTTTTTGCTGCAGTCCGTTTATTTATTTATTTATTTATTTATTTATTTTTTCATGGTCACCCATATTGTGATTTAGTTTAATTTCTGCGTCGCGTCAAAATACGTCATCATTAGACAACGTTCACGCGTCATATCCGCGTCATACCTTATTGAAAAATTTAATTGAAATAATAATAATAAAGATTTGGAGACCACTAACACTGATTTCCATGGTCTGTTAAACTAATGGCCGATAATTGTTGCAGTATTGTTGGAATCTGTTTTATTTTATTCCAGTCCCTTTTCAAGTTTAACAAGTTTAATACAGGTTTTAGTCAATTTGCAATTTGCCAACCCCAATCGCAAAATGATTCCATCCTCCTTCGGTGGGGAACAGAGCCACCTTATTTTTTCATAAATTTAAGGTGGCTCTTAACCTCTTGTAAAAATGCCTGTTTTGTCGACTCAGAGACAAAAATATTTCATATGAAAGGAGAAATTTTCCATCCCTACTGGGCCGGCTGGAAACGGCCAAAATTTTAACTAGCATGCAATGATGCAAATGACCCATATCTCCCTCCCAGTCCCTCAGCCAAAGCTCGCTTAGTAATTTCAGTATCTAGAACGAATCCAACCTCCTTAAAGTCTCATTCTGTTGAAATTTCAATTGTTTTTTTTTTTTTAACTTAAAACACTAGTATTTCGCATTTTTTCTCAAAAGGGGAGGAAGCCAAGGCAATCCGTCCTTGTCTATTCAATGTGATTCCTGATATACAACCATGTAGGACATCTGCATTGATTGGGACGGGGCATACTAACTCGCCATCTTTTGTGTACATCACCACAACAATTTTATGCGGAAAGATTTCTGAAACAACAATGACGTGTTCATTTGCCATGGTTTCTGCTACTCCCAGTGAAAGTGTAATTATATCCTGGTCCACACGGAACTGGTGTAGACAGTCTCCCTCTGTGCTGAATACGTGAACACAACGCATGTACAGCACCATAACACGGCCATCATTACAAGCAGTGATAGCAATACGGCCGGCAGGTTGTATCATAACTAGCCTGCGTATCATGCGTTGCATGCGTAGCCTCAGACTTTCTGTTTCCCCCAGGCTACATAAAACGTTGCGCAGAAACGTTCCATCATTATTGTAAACATTCACCACAAATTTCATATCAGAAGATTCCGGTGATTCCGCACCCACCACAAAAACCTGTCTCGATTTCCCTTTCACTACAGTGAGTCGAGAATCTGTAAGCGCATCAACAGCGAAACAGCGATGCTCATTACTGTCCTTGTCCAAGATACACACTTCAAATTCATCCATCTCAACGGAACCAACAAGTGCATACACATTATCCGCTTGGTCAGTAGCTACATCAACAATAACACCTCGTTTTATCTTGCCGTCCTGGAAGGGAAAAGTGAGCGAGTAAAGGAACTTGCCATCACGATCGAATACTTTTATGTTACAGTCCTTATCGTCTCCGACAATGAACTGATCTTTTGTGTTTGTGCAGATGCAGCTCGCTGACTTTAGCACGTCCTCTCCAAATGACCATTGCACAGGGTGGTAGCCAATGTATTGTGTGTACTGTCGATTAATTTCAGCTACTCTTGGGTCCCGCAAAGGATGAACTTTCTCCGCTTCAACATCGATGAGGGGCCAGATCAGGCAATATGAACCAACAATGTGCGTGACATCAAAAATGGCGTGATTTATGTCACAAACAGCGGCAATAATCTCATTTCGCTCATCCTTCCCGAACCAAGACTTGAATCCTTTCGCTAGTGCGACATTAAAGCTCTTTTTGACAGCTGGCAGGGCGTGTAGCTCTTCAAGGCAGACTCTACACGGCGTTAATGCGTTCGCAGGATTGTCTGCTTTCTCTAGTATTGTTGACATGACGCGCACCATCGCAGCCAGGATGCGATCAGCCGTGCTCAGCGCTTCGTTGCTGAAGGCGTCTCTTGCTTTGCTACGGGCTTCTTTGAATCTTTCTTTTGCGTCAGACAACAATTCTTTGCTTGACTCATCCAAGTCGATTAGTTGTAACTCGCCGAGTTTCTTGGCGAGGGATACGGTTTTTACATGAGCTGATCCTAGTAAGCTGACCTCGGAGATGTCTTCCATTTCAGCGGCTGCGGCTGCTCGTTCGGCTGCTGCTTGTCCCGTTGCCTTACAGTCCTTCAATTCTCTGTTTGCTTTATTAAAGACATCGAACAATATAGCGATTCCCTCCTTGAAGGCGCTCATACTCGAGAGAAGATCTTTGCGAGCCAATCCATCCAACTTGATTTGGTCGATCTCACGCACAATCAAGCTGTGGAATTTGTGATCTGTCACATCGCCTTCTTTTAGCTTCTCGGCTGCCATGTCTCTGGCTTTATTGATTAGCAAGCCAATAGTTGCCTTAAACACATCCGCTGCGATAGAAGACATACTAAACTTGTCTTCAAATGCCTTCACTCTGCTTTGAAAACAGCGGAAAGGTCTATTTGTTATTGCTCTTTCCCGGAAATTGAGGAAGTAAGTTGATCTATTCCGACCCCAAGCCTCGTTTACATGAATTTATTCTCGAACTTTTCATGTTTGCTACTTTGGGAATTCGTTCATGACAACATTTACAAGCCGGTTGACACTTCGGGGTGAAATTAGCTAGTCTGACGTATAAATATGCATAAGGGATATTATTGTAAGGGGAAGAGAACACATTTACATTAGGGTAAGAAAAGGTCAAATTGATTTTCAGACTTATAGCCTGCGAACAGGCTTTCCGGGCGCACTCAGTGCACTGAGTGCACCCGGAAAGCCTGTTCGCAGGCTATCAGGCTTACAGAATTGAAATGACGAGTTAAAAAGAACCAAAAGTCAAAAAATAATTTGTTTTCTAAAAAACTGCGTCACCGAAATTAATCGCACTCAAACGTGAGGGTGGTAAAGCGTTGGCGAGTCGTAAATTGCCTCTTTTCAGGTGAAATGTGAAGTGTCTTTTCTCGTGAAAACGTGATTGTCGTAGGTCGTGAATTTCCATAATAAATGTTCCGTGAAACGAGAATTGAGAACTTAAATGTCAGTTTTATGGGAATTGTGATTTTGTTTTGTGTTTTTTTTTTTTAATTTTGCATGACTTCCACCCTGAACACTCGAAAGTGGTAATATAATAGTATGCGTTTACTCTCGCAGTCAATAGTAACGCTTCAAATAAATTCCATGTGGTTTGTCAGTGTAATAGACCAATCATATCACAGCACGCGAAGCAAGCATATGCAATTATTACAAATAATTTAAAATACACCGCTGACCTTGTAAAGTGATCTCCTCCTTTCCCGGTTTCGGTGTACACCCAGTCATTGGTTCCCAGTCCTTCGTACTTGGAGATGGTGTAGTACAGGCAGGCGACCCAGTGCATGGCCACACTCAGATATAAAATGAGTTTGAAAGCGCGCAGGCGATTGGGTTTACTGGTTCGGTAGTCACTCATAAGGAAAAACGTTTCCACCGAATGCCATTTTAGAAGTCTGGGCAAACGCAACAATAAGACATGATAGGGAACTGGGGAGAAAGTAAAAGATGAAGCCATTTTGTTATATCACCGCAGTTAGGTTAGACTCGATCACCAGCTATACCACCCACCAGATGGAGTGTGGGGCTGGACTGACTCTGCCGGAGAAAATTAGTCCACGCCCCCTCCCCCCTCTCTACCCCCTTCTCATCTCCCCAGAAAGCACAGCACTAATAAACCTGCCAATAAACCTACCCTTCTGCCGTTATGCCAGCCTTGTAATCAGTTTGGGTTATTTTTAGTATCATAAGTGAATAAATGAGCTTAGTATATACCAAACCAGTGAATAGTGCTTTTCGCGCGTTCTGATTGGCTAGCTCGGAGGTGAATAGTCTTTGCTATTCACCTCCGAGCAAAACAAAATGGCCGTGCGTTTTGCTTCTTTGATCAAAGCAGACATTACTTCCATAAACGAGGCCGCTACATGTCACAGTGTTATCAAAAATACCTGAAGATATTTAGAGGTGATCATTTGTAGCAAGTTTAGTCGTGTCACTAAATAAAATCGCCAAAAATGTCGTACAAAATGTTTTGTTTACTATCGAGCCGCTAGAGTATTTAAGCTATAAGAACGTGACAACGCTCAGTTGCAAATAATTTCGAACAGTTTTAAAAGTCTTTGAAGTGGTTCCAAACGCTGTCCAGTCCAACTAACTTTAAAATGCAATTCCTACCTGAAATCCTGAATACCGCAGTGTCTTTCAAAAAGCAAGAAGTCCCTGCTGCCAACGATTTAGTTTTGTATTCGAATCGACTAATCTCGGTCTCACTACGCTAGAAAATATTCCTGTTGCCGTATCATGATCAAGAACTGCCCAAATTATGTGGCTTCTCCAAACTTTACTGCTTCACCCCTCCGGTAAATTAAAAGCAGTAACATCAGACGGTGGATGCAGTCACATCAATGTGAGAAATAATAGCCCTTTTCACGGTTAACCTGAAATATTTGCATAACAATACAGTTAAACATAGAAGCGAGGCAATTTCGGGCACAAGCTGTAAAACATCGTGATTTTCTTGAGCTCCTTAAACTATGTTAGCATAAAAATAGTTTTAAGGTGGCTGGTAACGGTTTACAGCCCTTGCGCTTTGATTGATCGATACTACCATCTTATTAGTTATATCAGTTGATGTTAACATAAAGGTGTCAAACGATTGCCTAATCATCGGTGAACAAGTTATGATAATATTTGTGACATAATAGGTTACCATAGCAACAGTATTACCTGTCAAAAACACCCTTATTTTTAGCTTTAAGTGCTTATAACTCAACAACGAGCCCGGTGACCCCCATTTTTTATAATTGAATAATGATCAGCATGTTAAGATACAACTTTTTGCAAAGTTTAAAAAAATTCTGCGGAAGGAATTCAGAGCCACCTTAAATTTTCGAAAATGTAAGGTGGCTCTGAATTCCTTCCACAGAATTTTTTTAAACTTTGCAAAAAGTTGTATCTTAACATGCTGATCATTATTCAATTATAAAAAATGGGGGTCACCGGGCTCGTTTTTGAGTTATAAGCACTTAAAGCTAAAAATAAGGGTGTTTTTGACAGGTAATACTGTTGCTATGGTAACCTATTATGTCACAAATATTATCATAACTTGTTCACCGATGATTAGGCAATCGTTTGACACCTTTATTTTAACATCAACTGATATAAGATGGTAGTATCGATCAATCAAAGTGCAAGGGCTGTAAACCGTTACCAGCCACCTTAAAACGGAGAAGAACTAAATATACAACTATTTTGGTTAAAGTTTGCCGTAAAGATCGTAATCCGATCTCCCTGTTGCTTATGCGAGTCTACTCTTTATTAATAGAGAAAAGTCGTTTTACATTTTTTTCTAAAAAACAACGTGAACTAAACGAATTGTAGTTCTTCTACATTTTAAAACTGTTTTTATACTAAAAGAGTTAAAGGAGTTCAAGAAAAACACGATGTTTTGCAGCTTGCGCCCGAAAATGCCTCGCTTCTATGTTCAAGTGTATTGTTATGCAAATATCGCAAGTTAACCGTGAAAAGGGCTATTGAACTGCAATTACGAAAACGTCTTCGGTTAGGCAGCATCTTGACCATCTTGTTCAGTTTATAACGGCACTTGCAGCTTCAACATCAGTTTCTCGGGCAATAGAAACTGACAGAACTTGTAAAATACGAGAAAACAGAACTCGTCGCTTTTGGTCCATCAGTAAAAACGGAAAAAATAATAATTTTCCCCTTGAAATCGTCAAAGTCCAACATACGAGACATGTTGATCGCCTGATGTTGTCATGTGACTTTTCCCGCGCTGTCCTTGGTCGCGCGTAGGGTTCCACTTTTAAAGGATTTTTCCGATTTTTCGCGGTAAAATAAATCTATAATTTTGGAGCTAGCTATTTCACTGGTTTGGCATATACTAAAACAATTATTCACTTCAGTGTCGGTGAAAGTGGAAGCGGCTCGGTAAATATCCACCACTATCCACCTCCACTTCGGCGAATAATTGTTAAATACTCAAGCATAGTCACCTCACAAATCACGAGGCACGAAAATTAAAAACATAAAACAAATGCTAGGAAGCCGCAATGAAGTGTGGACGGTCAAAATTGCGAAAAGATGAACTTGAAAACCGACGGCCCGACGTTTTCATTTGTATGAAACAAGTGGTAAATAATGCTTTGAAGTTATCTGTGTTTGTCATGTAAGTGAGATTCCATATTTGAATTAATATTTCATTCACATGTTTGAGTTTACAGAGCTCGCCAAAAATAATACAGAGAAGAATAGCAAAAAATAGCGTGACATAGCCCCTTTAGCTAAGGAAAACTGGTATTTCAAGTAAAAAACCCGTTTTGATTTAGTTATATAACGCAGCCTTTAATTGATGATAAAGCATGTAATACTTACAAAATATTAAACTGGAGAGTGTTTCCAACGGAAGTACACAGATAATATCAACTTTAAATCGTCTCTTTTTTGTGTACATCTCCGTTAATTGAACAGGATCTTTAACCTTAAAATGAAACAATAACATAATGGGAAAAACATAACAAAATAGACTAAGCCAATGCCCAATGCCCTTTATTTTCGCGGGGTTTTGCGAAAATCGTGCAAAACTAGCCGGTGAAATTTACGCGGGTAAAATTTTACTCTCACTAATTTTCGCGCGTACTTAATTTCGCGAAAATGACAATGCCATATTTCGCGAGAATTAATTTTCGTGATTTCACTTAAAAAATGGACTCAAAGGGTATTAAATTTCGCGAAATTGTCCCCAAATTGTAATCACCATTTAATAAAATCCGTCATTAATGCCAATAAAGTCTGTCAACGCGCTTCCCACAGGTTAAAGTCTGTCTACAAGCCTAGTGGCTTATCATGCTGGCGCTTAACTCCAGTTTCCATAGCATGAAGCGACTAGGAGCTCGAGTATCGCTACTCCCCTGGATGGGATACTAGCCAATCGCAGGTAACCCCCCAGCATTTTTGTCAGGTTGCCCTGACAACTCGCCGCTGCCCATTTACTTCTGGGTGGAGAGAGGCACTGTGAGAGTAAAGTGTCTTGCCCAAGAACACAACACAATTAGACACATTAAGATCGAAGTTTTTTCTCAACCGTTAACTTCAAGATGTCACGTGACCTTGCGCTTGCCGTCACGCCAGCCGTCTGCGGCCCACGTTTCAACGGCAAGATCCGCCTCTAGACGTAAGCCATTTCCCGCAGAGATTTTCTGCTGCTTAATCATTGAAATGTCACGTTCAAAGCCTAAAAGATGTTTTCTTTATCATCTCCAAAACTAGAATTTCTGGTCTTTGGGGCTCCGTAGTAATTTTCGTAACGGATTTTGCCATGTGATTCAGGTGACACGAGTGGAATGAAAAACAAACATGGCGCCGTTCTTAGCCTAAAAGAACAGCTTAATTGACCATAAAGGCATACCGCAAACGGCAAACGGCTAACTTCAACCTGCGGTTTGCGGTCTGAAGTAAACTTCGATCTTGATGTGTCTATTGCCAGGGCTCGATCCCGAACCGCTTGATGTGGAGCCCAACACGCTAACCATTTGGGCAACAAGCCTCACACAGAACGTAAGTGTAGACATAGTTAATAGAGGGAAATGGTTATGAAGCCCGGCAAAGTTCTTTCTTATATGTTTTTGTTCGCTATTTTGGGGGTTGACCGTGCACAAAACCTGACAAAATACAATAGGTGATTACGTGTGTTCAAGCAACTAACCAATAGAAACATTGCGATTACGTAATTCATGCATAGTGTATGAGCGCAAAACAAAAGATGTGCACGGTCATGGACCTTCCAACATTAATCTTGGCCTCTTTGTTTGCTCCTTTGATGTTTGCCGGGCTTCATAACCATTTCCCTCTATTAACTATGGTGTAGATGAGTATAATTTCAAGTACCATAATTCCATGATCATCTCGGTAAGCAGTTCTCAATTGCAAGCATATATCACAAGCATACAAGCCATCCGCAAAAACATCTCCCCACCAGAACAGAAACCTAGAAAAAGACTTCACACAGAAACAAAATTATATGATTTTCGTGCCAGCTGAACTTGCGAAAGAGGCATGAGGTTCTCACACACTGAAAGAAGGGCTGGGTACGAGACAGGATATCAGGTATTACGCTTGGACACGTGTCCAGTTTTTGTTTTCTCGCCATACGGAAGCAACAGCTTTCCCACACTCCCAGCCCTCTGCCAGTCTGCACGTTTTCCCGTTCGACATAGGTATATTATACATGTAGGGACAGTGAGTTTTGTTTTTCGATATGAGCTAAGTCTCTGATCTGATATAAGTCTCTGATATGATCCAATAATTTTGTTTGTTTAGTTTTGTTTTGTTTTGTTAGTTTGTTAGTTAGTTTTCCTTTCTCTTCTCTACTTTATACAGAAACAAAATTACTACTTTTATAACATAGAGGGCAAAATTACTGAATGCTGATTGGCTGAGACAGAGGGCATTTTTCATTAATTTTGGTTTGCCGGGGCAAAATTACTTGATCCTGATTGGTCGAGCGGCAAAATTCCTCGCTCCTAATTGGCTGAGCGCGCTGCACTCAGTTGGCTTCTTGACGGCGGGATTTTGAGCAGAATTTTCAAACACAGCGCTCGCTTGTACGTCGCTTCGGAGTTTGACTTCAGTTTCCCGAGTTATTTGATGAAAAAGGAACGGAAACCGTGTGATAGCTTGAAACGAAATAATTCCGAAAGCTGAATCTCAGTGTTTCACTCGAAGCAACAGAAGATTATTTCAGTTGAAAACTAGAAAACGTGCATCAGCTAGACACTTGGCGAGTTTGCGACGAAATTCATTCATGGCTGCCAACTGACTTCTTCGCTTCACCTCTGTTAAATACGGGCTTCATCACGTGCAACCCAGAGTATAAACAATCACAGAGTTTGTTCAAAGAAAGAAGAAGGTCAAATTAAACCGGATAAATTACCTCTACAAGTTTGTTTGGACTCGTCGTTTGCTCACGGTTTTATCGATGTAGGATTGACATGTCAAGCAGCTCGCAGTGGAAAGCCGGCTTCAAAACATGCAAACAGGTGAATAAAATTACGTTTTACTTGGCTTGATTGCAAGCTTGTTATTTTTTTTATTTTCACGACTTACAATTTTCTCTTAAGATTTACATAACAGTCAACGTTACCCTGTTCTGAACGTAAGGGTTTGCTTGATCTTCCTGTGATTCTGTGTGATTTTTGGAAGGAATATCAGTCCGTTCCGCCGCGGCTGAATTTAGCTTTGCGGCGCTTTGAAGCTTTTCCGAAAATTTTGCCCTCTATGTCATAAACAAGTAATCGCATGTTTCCTCGTAAAATTAAGGATTAATATCACTTGTGTTTTCAGAAGTTGCAGAAATTGCCCTTGTCGCTGCGCGACTCGGGCAATTTCTGCAACTTCTGAAAACACGCGTGATATTAATCCTTAATTTTACTCGGCCCCATGCGATTACCTATACTAATCTCTTTGTTCTACGCCATTTATATACTGAAATTTTCTTATTGTTATTTACTTACTACAGTAACTGTTAGCTACCCTTATTATAATTTGTTTTTCTTCACCTCCCGCCTCGAATAGCCCTGCTTATTTGCAGGAGGTGAAAATCTATGTATTTTAACCCAAGACTTAATAAAGCTTGTTGTTGTGTTGTTGTATCTGTCTGTAAGCTTTGTTGATAGTTGTCAAAAAAGTGCTGTTGCATTCTTGTGTGGCAAACTAATGGCATTCAGTGGGTGACAAGTTTACTATTGAATAAAAAGACCCCAAAAATTGCCCTGCGCTTTCTTGCAACGGTGTTACTTTAGAAAGCGCACAACGAACAATATATTATTCAGTCAGTGACACAAGCTACTAGGAAAAAATAATTCCGGTTTTTTTTCCCGAGTAGCTTGTGTTACTATCTTTCTCATGGAGCGATTTTCAATTGGAAACCAAAAACAAAGCAATTACAATGGCCAATCACAACAAACGTAAACAACAGAACGAACCAATGGGAACTCGAATAAAATGCACGTAGCCGGCGCCAAGCGCGGGAAAACGTGTGCGACCAAGTCACGATTGGTTTTTGTTTTGCATCTGATTGGTTGAATAGGTGGCGCGAGCTTCTTAAGCCAATCACAGAGTGTAGTAAAGCAAACTGACCAAAGCTATTTCGGATTACTTTCGACACTCAATTGAAGACCGTTCTAGTGTTACTTTACTTTCAGCTTCTATAACAGAGGTCTATTTAATTAGAAAGGGTTGAGGAAGATGTTTGACAATAAATATTGTGTTATAGCTTGCAAATAATGCCTCAGGAAATTTGAACGTTACTATTCACAAAACATCATTCCTACCTCCTCCGATGTTTCTGTGAAAGCGATTCTGAGAATAACAGTCCAAAAGTTATAGAAAACTATAGCTGCAACCACACCCTTGAAGAAAAATACAAATAAGTTTGATAAACGCGCGCTTTGGCTGACCAAGCTCTATTGAAAGTCAAACACAGAAGAGTTTTCTCAGAGTTAATTTCTCTAAGAAATAGAAAACACTTTATCCGTGTTCAAAAAGACTTTTAGCAAAACCAGAAGCTTAACACGTACGTGGTAAGCTTCTGGCATAACCCATTGTCTGACTATTGGCAAACGGTCGCAATCTGTACAGGTACCTACTATCGAGTATTAATAAAAATCTACCAGTATACTAATGCAAATGCGGCAATCTAATTGGCTGAGCTACTCGTATGCTATCAATGTACTATACTATCTATCAAATCAATGTACTATACTATCTATCAATCTAATATACTATCGATGTACTATCAATATACGAGTGGCTGGAGGTCGTCTACAAAATGGCGGTTTTTTCTCGGTTATCCGAAGTTTCGGAGGAGGATTTAGAGTTATTACTATTATGAATTTACTAAAACAATTTACTAAAATAATTTCCACATCATAGAAATCTCGAGCTCACAATCTAATTGTTAAAGAAGGCTCTCAGAGCGAGCGCCCAATTTTTCGTTCATTACGGCCGAAAAGTATGAAACAAAACCATCAATAAATCGGTTTTATCGTATTCTATGTTTAATAGATCAGCCACTGGGTTATACCAAAACAGTTAAAATTAGACTGCTCGCTCTCGATTTCTATCAACTTTAAAATAGTTGACTCGGGGCTTCGCCCCTCGCTAACTCAACCTCGTTCCCAGGGTGGGAACGAGGGTGCTCGCCAACTATCTGCCGATAAAAAAAATAAATAAATAAATAAAAATAAAATTTAAAAATATATATATCTGCCGATAGAAACTTCAAGCTCGCAATTTCGACCAATGGCGGGGCAGAAAAATTCTTGGCGGTATCTTACGAAAAGAAACAGTGTGTCCTAGACAGTGTCACAGGCTACAGTTTCCTTGAATATTTGATGACAAAAATGAAGTAATTAATTAAATGTACCATCCATAAGTAGTAGATGTCATCCTCCGGATCTAGCACAAGTCTTTCTGATCGTAGAGCCTGAAATAATATAAAAGGGTTTAAACAAGGTAGTCTGAATCCAAGGTTTCCAAGTAACTTGAATCCTGCTAAATGACAGACTCGACAGTTTATTTCAAGCAAACTTAATTTTCTTTACATTTGCTAGGCTTTAACATATTCAGACTTTCAATAATCAGAAAGTGAAAACGATCTTAGCAGTTCTGAGTCAACTAAAGCAGTTGTAAAAAAAGCACAGAACAATATCTGCAGCTTCAACATGGAGTCAAATCTATGACCCTTGCGATACCGGTGCAAATTATCTACCAACTGAGCAATGAAACCACTGGGAACAGGGATCAGTACCGTTTTTTGTAAGAACAATGTGCTCCCAGCCGCGGTACAGTATTTGTTTTAAAACACTTTTGAATTTCTGTCCAATAAAACGAAAGAGCCACGTCACGGATAGCCAAATTTTTCAAGTTCGCCGATCGCAATCCGTCTCAATCTTCTCCATGCTCAACCATCCTTGTTCCTGTTTGGTTTATTATCACCTCTTTGTTATTTTTCTACCTTAGTAAACTATTATTTTGAGGCTTTCAATTTGAAGGTGATTTTGCACTTCGCAAAAATGACTTAAAATATCTCCTTCAAAGGTTTTTTTTTTTGCCTTATATATAGTTTTTTGGAAACCATAAGGAACAAATGAACATCAAACCTTTTTGATGGGTTCTCCTATTGAAGCGATGTATTTTACGATGGACCTTCGACTTGAATGTGGTGAAAACTCCTTGTCTTCTTCTCGGACGTTTTGAAGCGAGCTGGATTTAGCGCAACCATTCCTAAATAAAATAAATAAATAAAAAATAAAAATAAAATAATAAAAAAATAATAAATTAAAAAAAATAAAAATTCCTAAATTCAAAATGAATTGGTGGTTTGCTTAAACTCCCTACTGCTACGACTATTTGTGGTCCCCCGGCCACTACTCACAAACACTACATGTGTACGTAACAAGGTATTGAATCCAATCAAAAGTTTTAAAAGCAACCAAATTTTGGTAGAGTAAAAAAAACTGTTTTGGATCTGTTTTGTTTTTGGGCGTGGCTGAATTTCATTTTAACCCGGTCCTAAGAGGTACCAGGGCGGTTGCATCAAACAGCTTCTAATCGTACCGGTTCACTTTTTAAATACAATCTGAAACTGGACACCCTAAAAAAAACACCCAAGGGGTATTAAACTGAATATTTTAAACCTAATATGTACGACAAACATGCCTCACACAGGTAACCGGACCTCTCGGCCTCCGAGTACCCAGGCACCGCGCCTCGCCTCGCACATAAGGAACACATTTTCGCGGTCCCTTGGCACTTCGTTATATCGGGGTTCCACCGTAGCGGGTTATATTTATTTGAACGACAAAATGTAGCTTAAACCACGCGCACAGTTCCTACTTCCGAGCGAGAAGTGAAGAAAGCGAGCATGAAATATGGCCGCGCAAAAACTGGGTCCCATTTCGAAGGTCTAAAATTAGACTCGCCCTCAATTTCCGCGCGGCCATTTTTTCCTGGCTTTATTTCGCTACTCGCTCGACGGACTAAGGGAAAGTAGGGTCTGCTTGGTATCTATTACACTGCTAGCAGAGTCTCTCTCCTCCGCAGAGGCTCATGTATGGGAGAATCCGCTGAATGAAGTGAGTGCAGGCGCAAGAAAACCCGGAGAGATTCGTTGATATCCGCCAGTTACATGCGCCTGCACACACCACGTTCAGCGGATTTCTCCTAAAACCCCATTCAGCCTCTACGGAGGAGAGAGTAACAGAGTCGCTTAGATCTTTCTTAGAAAAGTCGGGAAAGCGAAACGACTCTGCTAGCAGGGTAGTTTATATCTATCTTAATGTAGCTCAACTTACGTGGCTTTTTCATCCTTGTATTTCACCGAAAAAAAAAAAAAAGAAAGAAAAAGTATCAATAATTAATTAAGTGTCAAAGTGAATATAGCGATGTCGTTATTAATTTATTGCGGGTGGCTTTGTCATCACCACGTGAAAGAAACACCGAACATTCACGCCTAACACGTTATGAAGCTGGCCCAAATTGGAGCCTCAAAATTGAGTTTCTTGAAAAAGCCTTGAAGCTGGCTTTTGTGGCTGGGTTTACGAGGCAACTGAAGAATTCAAGTCCAAGGTACTTGAGATTCGATGTGCTATTGTCTCGTAACGGTCTGTCGTTATTTTGCTGTCAGTTTTGTCATTGATAACTATATAGTGGCAGTACAGCCGTATCGATAAGCTTTTTAAGTGTTTAAAATGCGGCAAAGCTACTGCAAAGTCTGCGTGAGCAAGCAGTTGGGACATGTTTGTTCTGTCACATTCACTCATAAATACACCTAGAAAGGACGCTTAAGTGCTAATGTTCTTATTAAAACACTGACGACCAATTCGCGGAGTTTTCATTAACACATTCTTACCACGGGGCCCAATTCTGGCACAAAATCCAATTTTGCGCGCGTTTTTGAGCAAACACCACATATTAACAAATTGCCGCTAATTTAAAACCTGTCAATAGGGAATTTATTTTTCTGTTTGAGGAATTTTAATCATGCTACGGGATATTACAAACGCACACAAGGAAAGCTAAGGGAGGAATAGGATCCTTGGGAATATAATTACTGTACACGCGCTGTTAAGCTGCGCTTATAAGAAAATTTTGTCATCTGCTTCCAATGACCTTTTTAAAGAAATGATTGCGTTGAACTAAACAAACAATTGTTGAAAAGGGATGATTCAACAAAACGTTTGACATTTATGAAATTACTATTCGTGAACGCAAGACTTTATATTCTTTCGTCTGACAAAACTGAAGCAAAGCGGAAATCTTTCATACAAAAATAATATCATTTCAAGACTACTTTTCGTCTTAAGCTTTAATCCGGTAAATTAAAAAGCCTTAGAAAAGAAGCGAATTCATAGATATTGGTGTAATTATTAAAGCCTGCGACCATTGACTTTGTAATTCTCGAGCGGTGATTACTTCGATTATTTTTTAAGGTGGAAAACTTTTTAAAGAAGCAGGCGATTAAAATATTAATCTCTGGGTTTGGTGGTCGCGCGAAAGGAAACCTATAAAACATTTCGTGAATTTAGGTCGCTCTAAATATTTGTTCTTTGCGGCTGAAGACTGACACGGGGAAAATAAATATGTTGTTACAGTACAGGTAGTCGTATATACATATAAAGCGTACTAGTGGATGACAAAAAGCCGTCATGAAGTTACCATTTCTAGATATGTCGATGACCCTGTGCCAAATTCGATTTAGTTTATACAGGAGTTTAGGGATTCATCAATGAGCCACCACTGACTACACAAGATTACAGTAACATCTTAAAGGTAAACTCACTGCTCAGATGTTCTTGTAAAAGATAAATCCGGCTTTTAAAACCGCGAGGTAAATCTTAAGCGTCGAAGATTAATTTAATTACAAAACTGACCTCGACGCATTTTCAACAGGAACAAACAATAAGAAAGTTATGCAAGGAAACGTCAACCAACTAACCTTGGAGGCCGAAATTCGTTTTAAAGCATCATAAAAGACGTGATCCTTAGCTTCTTCTGTAGCTTCTTGAGTCTGTAGAATTTCCAAGACTGTGCTGATCTTACGCGGGGCAATATCAAGATTTAGACGAGGATTCTGCTTTTGGATCCATTCTCTTGCCCTGGTCCACAGTTTTGCCATCCAGCTATCAGGTTTAGAACAACTTCACCGCGACTGTCGGAAGACAGAGGATAAGAAACTGAATAGTTTGCTTTAGCAGAAGTAAACAAACTAGTATGCAAAGTCACGCTACTGGATTGTGACAGCAAACACTGGAAACACTTTGGGGTTTTATGGACGCGATGTCATCGACGTACTTGAATGCAAACTTAGCACACTTTTATGACATGGTGCGGTTTTCGTCAACGCAGGCGACAAATCCACCAGAAGTCAACCAGTCTAGCTGCTTTATAAACCTACTTTGCATGTTTAATATTTCTACAATTACAATTAAAATTGGTCCATTGGTTCTCCCAAAAGACTTATACTACACTGGGTCATTTGATATAAATGTAAATTACTGGCTGGTAGAAACAACAGCTCAGGCACCTATGGTATTGTTTGGTTCATTTTCGTTGCGCAAAACAGCTGAGGAGTAAAAAGTTCGCAAGCGCAAATCAAAAAGTGTGAAAAACTTGTTGTCTAATCCAATTTAATTTACGAGCTGTTACCGAGGTGTCAGGAGACAGGCAGCATATTGGCAGTGAATTCAAGGCATATTTTTCTACGGTGGCGCGCACGTTATTCAAACTTTTAAGTCAGTTAATCCACGCATGCATGCTTTATAAACAACCAAGATACCTGGGGGGGGGGCTGGCTACCTGGCGAATACATCACTCAAGCAAGTAGCTCCGGCGCGCGAGCCTCTGTTTTCATTGTCCCATTGTGTATCTGTATTGTGGTTAGCGACAGGTGCATTGTTACGACGGCCTGTTTATTTAGTATTTAGTGAATCAATCAGGGTCCCATAGGGATTTAGGCTCCAGGGATCCGGCCTAAAATATACAGGGCATCAGGGCTCCAGGATAGAAAAAATAGGGCTGTACATGTAGGTCTCCAAGCTAAAATATAAAGGGCTTCAGAGATACAGGGCCGGGCTGCCGGGCTACAAGGTTATGGCCGGGGCTGCCACGCTATAGGACTACAAGGCTACAGGGTTACAAAGCTATAGGGCTGCTGCAGGGCTTCAGGACTACAGGGTACGGAGCTACAGGGCGTCAGGGCTTCGGGCTACAGTGCAACAGTGCTTCAGGGCCAAGTGCTACAGTGCTACGGTGCTACGGAGCTAAAGGGCCTCAGGGCCTCAGTGCTACAGAGCTACAGGACCTCAGGGAGTAGGACTACAGGACTACAAAGCTACAGGGCGTCAGGGCTACATGGCGACAGAGTTACAGGCCTACAAAGCTACATAGATTCAGGGCTGCAGGGATACAGGGCAGCAGGGCTACAGGCTTCAGGGCTGTAAAGCTTCGGGCTTCAGGGCTGCAGGGCTACAGGGCTGTAAGGCTTAAGGGCAGCAGGGCAGCAGGGCAGCAGGGCAGCAGGGCAGCAGGGCAGCAGGGCAGCAGGGCTGCAGGGCAGCAGGGCTGCAGGGCAGCAGGGCTGCAGGGCAGCAGGGCTGCAGGGCAGCAGGGCTGCAGGGTTACAGGGCTGTAAGGCTTAAGGGCTGCAGGGATACAGGGCAGCAGGGCTGCAGGGCTGCAGGGCAGCAGGGCAGCAGGGCAGCAGGGCAGCAGGGCAGCAGGGCAGCAGGGCAGCAGGGCAGCAGGGCAGCAGGGCAGCAGGGCAGCAGGGCAGCAGGGCAGCAGGGCAGCAGGGCAGCAGGGCAGCAGGGCAGCAGGGCAGCAGGGCAGCAGGGCTGCAGGGATACAGGGCAGCATGACAGCAGGGCTGTAAGGAAATCTTTTTCCAATTGCTCAGAGGAGTTTTGATTTAAAAGTGAAATTGGTGATTAGGTTGTCAATGTCCATAGTGGAGAGAAACAGATAAAGTTAAATTATACATACCTAGAGCAGCGTACTGCTGCTCTGTATAGGGCGACCACCATAACTATCCATAAAAGGATCCGCAACACGATCAGCAACTCTGTTAATTTATGACCATTAAAGAAATATAAGGTTATGGTTCGCATCACAGGGCTTCAGAGCGATACTCCCTCAACGGTTACGGATCACGTTCTTCTAAGATAAACATTGAACTCCCAAAATACAGAACTATTTTAGAAGATAACATAATAACTTTATTAAAGTGTCAATGTATTTAGCCTTAATAGACTAATTGGGGACACATAAAAGAGTAACTATCAATAAAACTAAATAATTTTATTGATTTAAATAAAAATAGTTTTAAATAGAAATAGGTTTGCATTTACGGGAGCGCTGAAGTTTGGAATGCTTTTCATATTGCTATGTATAATGTTATCATTTGACAAAATGCCGTGTTTAAATAAAATATTAATTTACTTTACTTCACTTCACTTTACTTTACAGGGCTGCAAGGCTATAGGACCCAGTACCCAGGCGCTCCCTTCTCACTCACTTGATTTGACGTGACATTTTATGACGTCACCGATCTCCATACGACGGAGGAACAGAACTCCTAGAGACCAAAGGCCTCGTCCACTAATCTACTAATGCGCTTTCAAAAGACTCCCTTTTCTTTTGTCCGAAAAGGTAGCGAAATATTTTTGTCCACAAAATTTGCAAATTATGATTGACGGCAGTGAAGAACGCAATCGTAAGTTGGGTTTTTGAACTTCAGAGTTCGCGTGTTTATTGAAAGCCGCAGTAGGTAAGGTAGAAAAACATCAACGAGGTAATAATAAACCAAAAGGAACAAGGATAAGGAAGATTGGGGTAGATTGTGAATGAACTTGAAAAATTTGGCTAAATTTTTCAAGATGCGCCATTCGTGACTGGGACGTAGCTCCTTTATGTTAACAGCTTTATTCCTTTGACACTTTTGGCGACGATTAAATGCATGAATTAAGGTAGGATGCATAAAATCAACTGATACTAATCGCTTCGAGCAGATATACACACGCACTATACAACCTGATATGATATTTTATGAAACTAAAAATGAACAACACTGTACAATATTGTACATGTATGTGAACAAGGCCATACAATACTGAAATAAGGAAACGTGCGAGGAAAAACTGAAATCGTGACAGGAAGTTGTAAGACGCAGCTGGAAGTTGAATTTTTAGCCTACACAAATTTTGACTTTCTAATTCATCCTCAATTGATTGGTATCAATTTACCCGTCGCTTACCGTAAAAGCTCTATTAAGGGGCTACGTCAAGGCTTATGCATCTTGAAAAATTTAGCTTAAATGTCTGAAGTTCGTCGTTTGCAATCTGTCTTATATTATACTGCGTTCACACTAAAGCCTGGTTTCCATATGATCGCAATGATCGCCGTCGCAACGATCGCAGCGATCGTTGCGATCATGTGGAAACCACTCTTGCGATCGTTGCGATCATATGGAAACCACTCTTGCGATCGTTGGAAACCAGGCTTAAGGACGAAACATGTTTAGAGTAAACATGTTTCACGTTTGTAATTGCATTTTCCCAGTACTGATGACCGTTTCAAACACTGGTTCTAAAATAATTTATATAACCAGGCAAGAAAAGTGTTTGAAACGGACATCAGTACAGAGAAATATGCAATTACAAACATGAAACATGTTTACTCTAAACATGTTTCGGCCTTAGTGTGAACGCAGTATAAATTAATCTTCTACATTTTAAACCATCCTTGTTCGAAGCTGCGATCAGACCCACACCTGTCCTTCGGTGTTTTTCTACCTTAATAACTATTATTTTTTAGGTTTCCTTCAATTTGAAGGTAATTTTGTAAATCACAAAAATCACTTAAAATATCATAGCTCCAAAAAGTTGACATGGAAATGTTCTGTAGCTTTGCCTGATTGATCGTTACGATGTAATGTTTCAAAATATAAAAATAAAAAGAATAGGTCACCAGCCCCGCGAAACAGATAATGATCGACTAAAAGTACCTCATAATTCCTTACAATGTCAACTACGAAAGACGTGTTTTTTTCTGGGTATAACCGTACTTTCACGTTTCTAGTGATTATTTATTTTTCTGGGCATGGAAATTGATCTAAGCTCATTGATCTATTGATCTAAGAGGAGGATTTCTAGACTTAAATATGCGAAAATAAAAGATGGGTCACCGTGCTCGTCAGTTACGAGGAAACTATCATTGAGCTCCTTGGCGCGAACATAGCCACAAAGAAAAAGACGCCATGTTTTTTTAGTTTCACCCTTTCACTCCCAGAGTCAAACCTTGAGTCAATAAATGTGGTTGTACCTTTTGAGTCTGTGTGACCATTCAAATGAAAGCTATCGAGCAGTACTTTCATGTGGTACTGTTTATTATGCTGTACAAGTGGTACTAACTTTTAAGTCTGTGGATGAAAGCCTAGTGTGTGACCATTCAAATGAAAGCTATTGAGCAGTACTTTCAAGTGGTGATGTCTATTTTTGACAATTTTGCAACTGAAACGAAATTCAAGATTTTAGTCTTAACTTAGCACTCTTGGGAGTGAACCTAGCGCACATGAAAAAATAGATATAGGAGGCTGTTTAATGTTTATTTCCGTTTATAACGTCATCTCCACACAAAATAAGAACAATAAAAAAGTTTAATTTGGTGGGCGCCATCTCCAATGATTACCTAAAAATAATTGTTTTCTGGTCTATAAATATTCGTGGTTTACCATCTTGGAAAGGAGGGGGGCTTAAAGAGGCGGGGGCTTATTAAAAAAAATTAAAGTTCCATAGGGGGGCTTATTGAGATTTACCTTTTAAAATTACCCAAAATTAAAACACTACAGAAGAGTACAGATGCTGTAGATCAAGGATAAACAATCTGTTCTATACCAAAATCTAAACAAATCCCATATTTCAATGCAAAAATACTCAATTTAAAAAAGACCTTGTATACCTTTATTAAAACCTCGGCCGACCTTGAATTCAAAAGTCTACAACTCTAATGTTTTTTTTTTTTTTTTTTAATGAAATACAGCTTATTTTAATCATGAGTGAAATAAAAATAGGACTATACGACGCTATTCATAATACTGGAAACACGATCTCAGAAACGTTAGGATCGATGTACAATCGAAGCTCTCTGAGCGGACACTCTCGCAAGTGGACAGCTCTACTTACGGCCGCCTTGACAAAACCCCGTTTGAACACTAGCTCATACCGGAAAACTCTGTATTTACACATCCCGCCACTGAGTTGCGGACACTTTTTTCTGCTTCCCGAGGGTGTCCGCTTACGGGAGCTTCGACTGTACTTAGTCCAACTCCACTCAGTAGAGTACAAATAACGCGCGAAACAGGAGACCGGTTTAAGGCGGGGGTACACATGAATGCCATTTTTCCGCCACTAAACATGGGTTTAATAGAAATATCTCGTTCACGTTTCAAGCAATCCAAAAACTCTACGCTCATCTCATGAATCTATGTTATGGCGTGTTTTGTAAATTTTTGAGTGATTTTCGGGTATGTTTGGGAGGAAATAGTTTTTTCTCAAAGGAGTTGTAAAATTTAGGGAAATAAGAAATATTGAAGATTTTAAATGTAGTTTTAAAATTAGAATTTGAAGTTAAAAATTAGTAGATTGACACCAACAGACAGTTGATACCCACGCAAGAGCACCCGCGTGGGTATCAACTGTTCCAAAAATCATTTTCTTTCTTCTATCCCTTCTATAAACCTCTTAAAATTTCATTGAAATTCACGTGTACCCCCGCCTTAACAGGTTATCTGTAATTCCTTCTGACCACGCGCGCGAAAGCGACAAAACCGGTTCAAAGTCAGAAAGAACACGTTGGATAATAAATCTATTCTTAGACATTTTAAGCCCAATTTATACGTCGCATTTAAGTCGCGTCGAATGTAATCCAAGCCGCAGAAATCTTGCTGGTATTACTTGATTCGACTACGTTGCAATACACCATGGAAAACTATGTTGTACTTTAATTGGTGTTTCTGTGGCATTGGGCTGATTTAAAGCGATTTCATCGAGTTTTCTGGGACTTGAAAACGCGAGCGAACGCGGTTGAAATGTGATGTATAAATATCGCTGGCCATTTTTACTCGTCATTTGCATTTTGACTCGCCCTTTGAACTCCCCAAAATACTGCAAAACTCGCTGAAAAATAGAATTATCTTATTAGGCCATCCCCATAAAATGCTTTGTTTTCCATCGCCCGACTGACCCAATTTTTTCAAAAAGTAAAAAAAAAGTTTCTGATTCGTTGCCTGCGCCCTTTTCTCGGGTGTTTCCAAGTTTAATATGCTTGTTTACATCTTAAAGTCACTCTGACATCTAAATCAGCCCAGTAATGACGTCTTCGAACACTTTTCAGAGTGATATCGGTTCGTTGCAAAATGGTGGTCACGGGGAAGATATAATCAAGGCTCGCTTGAAATTATTTATGTATAATTTGTCAATATTTCGTTTCTCGGCTTTTCTTTTCTTTCTTTTTTTACCGACCGACCGACCCACTTTCACGAGAGAGAGGGCGATGGGAAACAAAACATTTTATGGGGATGGCCTTAGACATTTTGGTGCGTACTATCGCTGTACATATTTCATTTGCGAAATTTTGATTCGCCCTACGGACTCCCAAAAATACTGCAAACCTCGCAAAAAACTAATACTTATCATATTAGACATTTTAGTGTGTAGTGTCGCTTTTGACTCATCCAACGGACTCCCCAAAATACTGCAAAACTCTCAACAACAAAAAACTTATCGTATTAGGACATTTTAGTGTGCAGTAATCACTGTACATATTGAGTCATTTGCGGCATGTTGACTCGCCCTATGGATTCCCATAAATACTGCAAAAACTCTCAAAAAATATATACTTATCTTATTAGAAATTTTAGTGTGTAGTTAATCACTGTACATATTGAGTCATTTGCGGCATGTTGACTCGCCCTATGGACTCCCAAAAATACTGCAAACCTCGCAAAAAACTAATAATTATCATATTAGACATTTTAGTGTGTAGTGTCGCTATAAATTTTTACTTATCTTATTAGAAATTTTAGTGTGTAGTTAATTACTGTGCATATTGAGTCATTTGCGGCATGTTGACTCGCCCTACGAACATACAAAAACACTGCAAAACACGCCAAAAAAATACACTTATCGTATTAGACATTTTAGTGTGTAGTTAATCACTGTACATATTCAGTCATTTGCGGCATGTTGACTCGCCCATATACTTATGGTATTAGACATTTTAGTGTGTAGTTAATCATTTTACATATTGAGTCATTTGCGGCAAAACACGCAAAAAATATATGCTTATCTTATTAGAAATTTTAGTATATATTTCATTTGTAATACTGCAAGAGTCGCAAAAGATATATTTATCTTTTGGAAAAGAAATGATGGTAATTTTTTCTCATATATTTCTCTTATTACACATTTTTAGTGTGTAGTATCACTGTAACGGCATTTTTACTGTCATTTGTAGTTTGACTCGCCTTTACGGGCTCGCAAAAAAAAACAGCAAGACTCGTAAAAATTTAATATATAGATGTTATTGAACTAGCGTGAGGTCCGTATGGGAAAATATTGGTCGAGTTCTTTTTTGCAAGTTTATGGACCGAGCCGAAGGCGAGGTCCATGAACTTGCAAAAAAAAGAACGAGACCAATATTTCCCTGTACGGACCGAACAAGCTAGTTCAATAAAGTTTTTATTATAATGGCTTTTTAAAATTTGCTGATAAATTAATGCAATCATTCTCGGCTAACGCGCGCGCGCCAAAGCTAAGCATATTCTTGCATTTTTCACGCCGCTTTGCGAAAAGTTTAACCAAAATTGTCCGCCAGACATGAGTAAAAATGTTTCTACTTAATAGAAAACAGTTTTCTTTTGTTCAATGTTTCATAAAAGGAATTCGGTGAAATGAGTTCGTGAGCGGTCCATCTTAGCGGTCCGTATTGCAAAATTCGGACCGCTCAGGGAACCAATCAGAATGCTCCTTTTCATCGTGGGCCAGTTTGCCATATAATAAACTGCGATACTACGCACCAACATGGCTAATGAGATGTACATATGATATTGACATTAAAAAACAAGTATCGGCTGTTAACCCTAAAGTTCACTCCCAGAGTCAAACCTTGAGTCAATAAATATGGTTGTAACTTTTGAATATGTTGATAAAACTCTAGTGTGTGACCATTCAAATGAAAGCTATCGAGCAGTACTTTCACTGGTACTATTTGTTTTTGACAATTTTGCAAACTAAAATTCAAGATTTTTTAGCACTCTTGGGAGTGAAAGGATTAAAACCGTGTACATTCCCAGTCAAACCACTGAAGAAGCAGCTAATAAACGCCGCGTATTGATTTTCCAGCACAGTTTTTTTTTTCGTATCCCCTTGCGTTCCACCGCGGCTCTAAAATTCGCTCGCGCTCTGGACAATAGAAAGTCTCTGAACAGACTATACCAGCGCCTTCTCCCTTTATACATCACTAGACTTTTTCACAGGTTGTTTTGTCTGTTGATTATGACGTCGCGAATCACTTTTCTCCTAACTACCTTAATTTTACCAAACAGTGACAAATATTGAGCTCGGTAACCATGGCGACTAGAAAGGGTGAATCGTCTTCATTTAATTATCCGTGTAATTAACAACTTTCCAAAACGCTGTGTTTCTTTTTCCTGTGTGTTTCTTTTCGTTAAAAAGCGTCAAAAACATACGTTGATCTTCCATTTTTCGTTTGCACTTCAGTCAAAGGAAAGTGTCGTGTTATTTTCCACCCACGGCCGACAAGGCAGCAGCTGTTTTCGGTAATAACACATAATCTTGATGACGTCGTGAGCAGTTTTTGCATGTACTTCGCGGACTATCGCACTTAAAATTCAAATCTCCTGAAAGCCTGTAATTTACTGCTTTTAAACACGACAACGCCAGAGGGAAAAGCAGGTGGGGATCATGACAAAATGGCTTTTTTTTATCAGTTAAACAGTTCCTGCCGCATAAAGTTAACCTTGATAATCAAACAATATATCCACAAGTTCCGACATCCTAAATTTATTTTTTTACTATTTTTTTTTATTCTATCTTTTTTTACTTATCAAGAACTTCGACGACGAGTAAACCGCAGCTAAATATTGCGTAAATTGCAAAAATAAATACATAAATAAATAATAATGGCATTATAGTTGGCAATGTTGGGAGCTAATCGAGCAAGCGTGAAGACTTGACTTCAGAATAATACTGTCGTTCGCTGGTGTTAAAGACGCTGAGAAGCATGTTTTTTTTTAGCAGTGCAAATAATTCCATGTTCGATCGAATACTTAGTCTAAAGATGTGACTTTCAAGGTACACTGAGCCAAGCAGGTGATCATGGCGTTTTGAATTAAACAAAGCGCTGACAAGGTGTGACGTCACTGACGTGCGAATGGAAACAAAGAAAAGCATCAAGTAATTTTCGCTATTGGGAAAACCAAGCTGTGACAAGGAGGAGATTCTGGCTCGAAAACAATCCTTCTGTTACAAACGCCGCATGCGAAAGCTATACAGTCGAAGCACCCGTAAGCGGGAACCCTCGGGAAGTAGAAAAAGTGTCCGAAACTGGAGCTGGCCGCTTACGAAAATGTGTAAATGCAGAGCTAGAGTTCAAACGGAATTTTGTCAAGGCGGCCGTAAGTAGAGAGCTGTCCGCTTACGAGAGAATGTCCGCTCAGAAAGCTTCGACTGTATATAGTAACCGGGCGTGGGCGGACGGCACTGAACCCCTGGGGGACTCTAACTCTCAAATAAAAGTGACGGGGATACTTGTCGGAAATTTTTAAAAATAAAGCTCATTTTTACCCCCCAAGAGGTAACATTCATTGTAGAGTGTTTTACAGTGGAATCTCGATTTCACGAATCCTCTATTTCTCAACTGAACATCCCGCCGATAACTCGAACCAAAAGTCGTTTCCCTTGGATTTGTTTCACTGTCATTTTACCCTGGATATTTGGAACTCCCGATTTCTAGAACCAATTTTCGTTTCCCTTGAAAATCGGGATTGCACTGTATTGATAAGTCGGATAAGTAACACTGGTGTGGCCAAGACTCACGTTCCATACAAAAGAGGTTTCAGTTCAGTGACAACTAGTTACTGTTTGTTATTTACAGTTTACTTTGAAAACGTTCCCTAGGAGGTTCCATAATATGTAGCAACTGTGAACATTTGAATAAAGAACACCCTAAGTGGTACCAAAACACGATTTTTAACCCCTAAGTGGTATAGCCTCCTGCGAATACAGCGCGGGACGCTGCAAGCGGAGCGCGATGGAAGGCGGCCGTATATTCGCCGGCTATAAGTGGTACGACAAGCATCTCGCCAGTGCCCCGAGAACTGAACTCGAATCCATGTCTGAAAAACCTGAAGAAATTTCATTCTTAAAGCTTTGAAGATATTTTTTCGGAGTTTGGTAACTACTCACATATAGGCGAGTTGCAATATGAATTTATTATACAGTCGACGCTCTCCGAGCGGACAGGACACTCACGTAAGCGGACAACTCTACTTACGTCAGCCTTGACAAAACACCGTTTGAGCCCTAGCTCATACTAACTCTGTATTTTTACACATTTTCTTAAGCGGCCAGCTCCAGTTGCGGACACTTTTTCTACTTCCCGAGGGTGTCCGCTTACGGGGTATTATAATTTTAATTCAGTTTCCTTACTTGATTTCTTCTATCATTCAATGCGATTTCCTATTTATTTAATTCTTGTCAAGCAACACCGGCACAAACTTTCAATGTTTTGTTTTTGACGTACATTTTATGATTAAAACTACCTGGAGGTCGACAAGCGCCCACACACACACGAAAACTACAGAGTGCTTGTGTTGATTATTTGTCAGTCTGCTTGTTAGTTTGTTTGTTTTGCTTTTATGATCTCCGAAAACTGAAAGAGTCTGCGCTTTTCGGTATATAAAAAGATGAATGTTGCTAGGTTACATGAGATATCACCATGGTGACAAGTGGACTCAGTGTCAACTTTCGAGTGTTTGTATTATTTCTGAGTGGACAGAGCAGATCGCTAAACTCTCGGCGTAAGTAAAAAGCCTTTGCAAAGCTTATTGGCTCAGTTTAACAGGTTAGCGCTAAACTACAGTTTCATGGGATATTAGCCCGCCGCAGGTGACCCACTACTGAGCATTTTGTCAGGTTGCCCTAACATTTCGCCGGAACACGATTATACTGCTGGGTGGAGAGAAGCACTGTGAGAGTAAAGTGTCTTGCCAAAGAATACAACACAATGACCCCGACCAGTACTCGAACCTGGACCGCTCGAAGCGGAATCCAACACGGGAACAATTTAAAAGCCACCTCATCTCCACATAAAACTCTTTAAGACATTTGCCAAAAATAACTCATTACCAAAATAAAAAAATAACTCAAAATAACTCATTACCCTGTCTCCTACCAAAGACTTAATATACATATTCCTGCTAACTAACCCGGACCTCTCGATGCGGGACCTCTCGATGCGAAGTCCAACACGCTAACCATTAAGCCACTTCATCTCCCACAAAACATTTGCCAAAAATAACTCATTCCCCTGTCTCCTACGAAAGAGTTAATAAACATATTTTTTTTCTAGCCAAATGTTCTAATAATTGATAATAGTTCAACTGAGTCGTCTATTCCGTCTATTTGCTAATACGCTTTCCAGTTGTGCATATCATTCATGTTGGGATTCATTTAGAACAGCCAAGACTATTTAAATTGACTGATCTTCACAAGACTTCAATAAATTCACTTTCAAATGTCGCAGCTTTCCCAGTGGGTGGCTGGGTGATTGCATTAGAGCCGTTTACATTCAGTAGATAATATCTTGTGGGGCTCGCAATATGTTTAATCGCCGCCATATATGTTCAAATTGAAATTATTTTTGCTCCAAGTCAAAACAGAAACGAAAGAGGAAAGGCAAAAAAAACAGAATTTTTTTTTTTTAATTTGTTTTAAAAATTGTTTTTAATTTTATGCCGGCCCTTTATATTCATAAGCTGTTTTAGAAAGGTGTCTGACATTTGTCCATAATATTCAAGTCTTCTCTTGTAGTTTCCACCAAACGGATTTTACTAGCTGTGCTACGACAAAAGTAATATTATTATGCTGGAACACAAAAAAAATACGTCCTATTAGACACCTCGACAGGAAAATTCTAATTTGAAGGTCGGCCGCGGCCAATGACAGGCAAGCGTTTACTATAGCAACTCTACTAATTAAACCTACATTGTGTTTCAAGCTCATTACAAATTCCTGTAACTCCAGGAAACATCGAGAAAGACGACAGTGTAGCACTGTTTGCCTAGTTTTCAATGCATGTTCCGCAATCGATCGTACTGCAGGTCTCCGAGCTAAGGTTGGAGGCCCGGGAATCGCGTCTCTTGGGATTTGGCACGCGCGCTTGAATCGTTCACGGTAGTTTTCCCCGCACTTGTACCCTTTGGATGGTCTCAAGGACGGAGTGTTTTCCGATCGGAGACCCAATAGACATAGCATAATGGCTACCAAGTATGAATTAATCTCTACCGTGTTTCATCAACATTGAACAACGCGAATAATAATCGCTCCGCTTCGATACAATAATGGGAAGTGGAATCTCAAAAAAACAAAGTCAAACGCCGGCGGCCGCTCCGAAGAAGAAAGGTAAGAAGGCGGATGCATTTCAACTGAAATGTCTTACTGAACATACAGAAGGAATAAACGCGCTGTGCATGAGCCACGATGGCAACACGGTCGTTTACAGTGTCAGAAGACAAGACCGGTCGACTGTGGGATACCAAAACAGAAGAGTGTGTAGGGTTACTACAGGGCCATAAGATGTATATCACGACTGTTTGTGTGTCGGAAAGATACATCTTCACTGGCTCGGCGGACAAGACAGTTCGAAAATGGAACTTGGAAAGCGGTGCGTGTATTAAGGTGTTTCTTGGCCACGTCTCGACTGTAAACCGAGTCATCTGCTCGGGGGATTTAGCGTTCTCGAGCTCGTACGACAAAACAGTAAAGTGCTGGCACGCCGACACAGGCGAGTGCCTTCGAACTTTTCGCGGCCATCGACTCTCCGTGACTCCGCTTCTGCTTGTGTCCGATTCGAATCGCGGAGCGGCGTTCGCGGTAGACATGGAAAACAACGATGACATTCTCATATCAGGTTCGGCTGATTCCACAGCGAAAAGCTGGGGAATGAACGCAAATGAATGCCTTGTATCTTACAAAGGACATACCGGGGCTGTAGTATGCTTGGCAGTCGACGGTAAGGGAAAGAGTTTATTCACGGGCTCGACGGACGCGACAATTCGTTCATGGGATCTGCTAACAGGAGCTCCAATAAAGACCTTTAAAGGTCACCAAGCCGCGATTATACAAATTCAGGTACGGTACGTTAATTTAATAAATACCCAGTTATTTCCCCATATAATTCTTGTCCTTTTAAGAATAAATTGCAAAATAGTTTACACTTACGAATCAACGGAAAACTTCCTGAACTTGTTTATGAATGCAATCTCAAATTATATAAATTAGAATGCATCTCAAGAAGGCATTAGTAGCTGACAAAGCCGTTTTAAGCCTATAATTTCGCAAAACATTCATATCGTTTAAATAACACATGTCCTTGCCGCATTTGGGGTTTAAGGTTTTCTTTAAGCGGATCAGTTCTTGTCTCTGTTTTTCAATGGAGCGCGCGCGAGCGGACACAATTTGTCTATTTATAGCTACAGCAATAATATAAATTTTACACAATTGTTTTCGGCCTGGCTGTGTAGATTTTCCGCCTCAGTTCTCCTGTTGTATTCGGACTCTCGATCTCATTTAATTACTTCTCCATCGAGAATCCGTCCGTGTTGGTTCAAAATTTTCCACTGCAACAAAATTGAGGATATTGGCGCTATGACGTGCGAAGACTCAGTCTACATTTGATCACGCATTGTGTGGTCGAAAATGCATCGACGACGAAGTCTTGTGTCAAAAACAGACGGACATTTTCATGATTGCAGTTCGTTTTCTTTTTATTTATTTGAACTTTGGGATCTTTTGAAAGAAAAGAAAAACGCCGTTAGACGTTTGTGTCGAAATTCTAAGGAATCGTGTCAGTTTTGAGTATTTTTATTTTGTCAGTAAATTATAACAGACTGGGGTCTTAGCGCAAAATTTGTTGTTATTGGCTTGCAATCGAGCTATTTTGAGGCTTGAGACTTTCGATGGTGTTTATTTGACTTCTATAGATACCGAATACCCTATTGATTTGGGTTTGCGGTATCTTTTTACTTTGTTATAGAGAAATAATATACGATCGCTTCTTTATTTTGCCTGATTAATTTTACCTAAACCCGGCTGGTTGTCCTGGAAACGAAACGTGAGCTAAACGCAGGCAGTCAACCTTATTGTGAGTTGCGGTTTACCAAGTCGGATACCTGCCTAACTGTTACCTGCGGTCAGCGAAATAAAATTCTTTAAAAGCCGAAGGTGGTGAGACTAGAAACCTCTTTGACAAAGAAAGCGGTTATTTTGAAGGAATAATAACCCGCCATTGTTGCTTCAAGATGTTTGGTTTTCCTAATTAGTAAGTTTGCCTTGAGAACTGCTGTGTATGGATGTCTGTCAAGACTGATGTTGCTTTCAATAATTTCTCCGTAACACTGACCTGAGTAAAGCAGAAGAAGGAGAAAGCCCTCACACTGTCATAATGTAAACATGTGTGCATGCATGCAGCTTTGTAGGAGGCCATCTTTACATATTTTTAATTTTATTTTTCCTGTATTGTAGATTGACCAAAAAATAATATCAAGCAACCGACAACACATTTAAGGAAAAACCACATTCTCTTCTCTTCCATACATTTTATTGTTGTTGCTTGTCAGATTCTGATTAAAATGGGCCATTTGGAGTTCTTAAATTTGCATTCAGATCACATCCACTTGCAGAAACAATGCCATGTTTTAAATTTTAATGAGCTAAGTTGGGAAAGTGTGAGAGCGTATGTACCTAAGTAACAGCTTGCTGGTTGAACGCTCGCACTTTGTCTGTAAGAAAAACCAGTTGTTACTTGTGATATTGTTATTTGACAGTGTTGTTATGGAAATGAGAACATTGGTGTTCAAGAATGGTGTGGTAAAGAACCCACTATTAGTAAACAGTTAACCCATTCAGATCAAAATAATAAATTATCCTTACCAATTGCCATCATTTCTTTTAAGCCCCTTCCACACGAGCAAGTTTTCCTTGACAAGTTTTCGCTTGACAATTTTTCCTTGCTCGTGTGGAAAGGGAACAAGGACACTTGTCAAGGAAAAAATTGCCAAATTTCCCTTTCCACACGAGCAAGGAAAAATTGTCAAGTGAAAACTTGTCAAGGAAAACTTTCTCGTGTGGAAGGGGCTTTAAAGTTAGTAATGAGAATTTGGTTTTACATCAAGACAAGATCAAAATAATTACTTCCTCTTTATGATTCCCATACATTTATTTTAAAATTGGTACTGAGAATTTAGTGGTTCATCAAGACAATGAAGTTGATGATTCTCTTTATTCTTGTCACTTGTGTGTTGGAGATGCGGTGGCCTAATCGTTAGTGCGTTGGACTCCGGACCGAGCGGTCCGGGTTCAAGCCCTGGCCCGGGTCATTGTGTTGTGTTGTTGGGCAAGACATCAGCCTAGCGACTATAATATCTTGGTTAATTGCATTATTCTGGAAAGCAAATATTATTTTTATCTATCGTACTAAATTAAATAAGAACTCTCTTTCTCATATGCTATTGCTTCAGAAATTTAAGAAAACATATCAAATTGAACGTTTCATTGCGAGAAAGAAAAATAAATTACAATTACATAATAAGAAATGGGAACCTCTACTCCATTTAATAGATCAGTAGCTGTCGTCTCCGGTCCTCAAGTATCAAATATTTTGTTTTTCCTGCAGGTTTTGGTGTCCGTACAGTGTAGCTTAGTGTGTGTTGTCTGGGCTAATGTATTGTGTAGTGTAGTTTTTTTTTTTAGCATAGAGTTGCATAGCGCCGTTGTGTCATTTAGTGTAACTCAGTGTTGTAACCTTTTTGTAATTAAGTAATATTTATTAAAAAAATAAAATACAAAAAAAAAAAAGAAAAAAAGACATTTAACTCTCACAGTGCCTCTCTCCACCCAGGAGAATAAATGGGTATCGGTGACCTAATGCTGGGGGGTAACCTGTGATGGGCTAGCATCCCATCCAGGTGGAGTAGCATTACTCCTAGTCGGCTTCTTGCTACAGAAATCTGGATACGCTGCGGCAGTGTGGGCCAGTTGTTGGCCCGAGTGCGACTTTTCTGTGTCACCTGTACAGTGTGCTTGGCATTGTGTTGATAATACATGTGTGTAAGGAGAAATTACAATTAGATATTAAAACATCTCACACTCTGGCATTGATGAATACTGTATATGAAATAATTCATATGCGAATTGCAGTGGAGAGAACAAAAGAGAATGAGATATTCGCAGTTGAAAAGAAGGCCTGAAAAAAATTCAGGCTCCAACAGGATTCAAACCCATGACCTTTGCGATTCTGGTGCAAATGCTCTGTCAATTGCAAGTTCTATTTATACCTGTCAAGTGATGAAATGACGTTGATGAACTGCAGTGGAAAGAAGAAAGAGAATGAGATCTTTGCAGTTATATTTCAACTGTCACACACTGCAGTGAGGCATGAGGTACAAAGATAGGATAAAGATTTTGAGCAGAGTTTTGACAGAATTCACTTCAGTACATGTACATATAAAGTGAAATCAGTTTTAATGCATACTTCTAAAATTGAACATTTTAAAGACATGATTGCAAAATTTTAGACATGTTCGGTTGGGAAAAAATTGGCCATTTTAGAAGGCCTGAAGGTTGCGCTATTTATGCTCTCAAAAATGGTCTTCAAATTACACGGTCAAAATACCATGTGATGTCAACTGATGACATAAGTGTTGTGGACAAGACAACTTCAACGCCTTCGTCTTCCTTCTGTTATATCACATCTATTTTTGTGGCTTTTGAAGAAGACTCAGAGGAAGCATTCATTTCAGAATCGATTGACATGTTGTCTCTCCCACAAAACTTCTTAGTGACAAGAGTGTAACAAATACTGTCGATCCCTAACATGACGTCATATCATGGGATTTTTCTTTTTACATCATGGGATTTTTTTTTACATCATGGGATACTGACTACTAACCATTTTTTTTTATGAAAATTTAGCAGTTTTCAATACCAAACGAACTTTCAAGTTTGCAGTTGTTTTATTGACATATTGAAGGGTAAAATTATAAAGAAAATATTTGCTTCATATACACTTAAACACGAAACAAATATTATTGTAATTTTTCTTTGCTACATTTAATTATGCTATTAAACCAAAACAAAATAATTTATAAAGAACCTCTTCTTCATTAGTTCCTAACCTTTGAAATACATGTATCTGATCTTGGTAAATTGCAAGAAAAGTACACTGTTGTTTGAATTAAGCCAGACATTAAATCCAATCAGCATTTAAGTTTTGAATCAAGTTGCAGAACTTTTGAATATTTTAAATTTGCAAATATTAATTTCAAGAATGGAATAACAACAACATTCGTCTTCGACAGCGTGTTTGAAGTGAGTGGACTCTGCAAATTGATCTTTGAAATCCTCAACGAGGTTTCAATTCACCTTTTTTATAGTTTTAATTATGGTTGAGGTCTCAATTTGTGTAAAAGATCGCGACAAAGAACGAACAACTTATGAACTTTTGAATCTTCGTCCTCCATTTTGTTTTTCTGCTTGGACACGTGACCCAATGTTTTGATCTGACTCTGAGAACAATGGTTTTGTTACGTCATGCGTATACCCTTCTCTGTGTATATTCTGAACTGATAAATTCATTACTTCATTATTCAGGGAGGAATACTTGACCAGTTTTGACTGTAAAAGAAGGGGAAAGTGAAATTATGATTATTTTGGAATGTGTAATTTTTTTGTACTTGTCTCTAAAAAGATTTCTTCTTCTTAGGTTGTTAACAAGCTGATGTACTCATGCAGTGCTGATCATTTAGCAAAATGCTGGGTGGTTGAATTCGGTGACTGCACACGAACATATAAGGGACACAAGCACACGATAATTAATCTATTGTTTCAGGATGGACTTTGTAAGTTGATTTGAAAGTTGTTTTCATCAAGTTGTTTGTTTTATGTAAATTACAATGTATGAACTAAGTACCCTGCATATTGGCTGGAGATCTAATGTGCTCTTTCTCTTAAAGGAAACCTCCACTGTTGGAACAAATTGCCGTTAAATTGTTGGAAATATTGTCTAAACTGAAAATGTCTTGAAATAAATAAATTGGAAAAACGTCCAATGTAATAGTGGACGGAAAAATTGGATACAAATATCAGCCATTTTGGGGATTACAATTCCCGCCCACCGCTATTTTGTATTATACATGTATGACGTATTGTGGTTGCCACTATTGTCAGAAAACAATAACTCTTTTGTTGTATAACAAAAGAGGCAACCCTGAAACGTCATAAAATCCAAGATGGCGGTGCGCGGGTAATTTGAAACCCAAAATGGCAGAGATTTGTAGCCAGTTTTTTCATTAACGCTCAAATAATTTTGCTTGGTTTACAACAAATTTTCTGTTTAGATTATTTTCCTATCAATTTAATGGTAACTTGTTCCAACAGTGTAGGATTCCTTTAACTTGATATATAATGTACATGTAATAATAGGAATACAGTTGAACCTCTCTACAACGGCCACCTTGGGGCCGAAATAACTGGCCGTTGTAGAGAGGTGTCCGTTGCAGGGAGGTTTCAATAAGAGTAAAGTGTATGTATCGGTGTACGGTTGGGACGAAAAATCCTGGCCGTTGTAGAGAGGTGGCCGTTATAGAGAGGTGGCCGTTAGTGGAGGTTCGACTGTGGTTCTTGTCACAATCTGATGAGCTGACTGTTTTCCGCATATTGAATGAATTAATCTGTAATTTTTTAATCATTTTCTAGTGTTTACTGGTAGTGGCGACGGCACTGTTAAAGTATATGAGTCAAAATCTGGTACATGTAAGAGAACATTCACTGGCCATTTGGGTGCAGTTAACTGTTTTGTGGTAAGTTTGAATTGAAACAAATTATCAAAACTAATAACTACAGTGTAAGTATTAACAATGTATAATCCAACTTCTGTCAGTAGTGTACAAATACCCTGTGATATTGTATGGTTTGTTTCCCTTCTCCCGCCTCCTGTAGACTTCCCGCCCCCTCTCTTCTCCCGCCTCCTGTAGACTTCCCCCTCCTTCTCTTCTCCCACCCCCTGTAGACATCCCCCTCCTTCTCTTCTCCCGCCTCCTGTAGACATCCCCCTCCTTCTCTTCTCCCGCCTCCTGTAGACATCCCCCTCGTTCTCTTCTCCCGCCTCCTGTAGACATCCCCCTCCTTCTCTTCTCCCGCCTCCTGTAGACTTCCCACCCCCTCTCTTCTCCCGCCTCCTGTAGACTTCCCGCCCCCTCTCTTCTCCCGCCTCCCGCAGACTTTCCACCCCCTCTCTTCTCCCGCCTCCTGTAGACTTCCCGCCCCCTCTCTTCTCCCGCCTCCTGTAGACTTCCCTCTCCCTCTCTTCTCCCGCCTCCTGTAGACTTCCCGCCCCCTCTCTTCTCCCGCCTCCCGCAGACTTCCCCCTCCCCCTCTCTTCTCCCGCCTACCGCAGACTTCCCCCTCCCCCTCTCTTCTCCCGCCTCCTGTAGACTTCCCCCTCCCTCTCTTCTCCCGCCTCCTGTAGACTTCCCACCCCCTCTCTTCTCCCGCCTCCTGTAGACTTCCCGCCCCCTCTCTTCTCCCGCCTCCTGTAGACTTCCCGCCCCCACTCTTCTCTCGCCTCCTGTAGACTTCCCACCCCCTCTCTTCTCCCGCCTCCTGTAGACTTCCCGCCCCCTCTCTTCTCCCGCCTCCCGCAGACTTCCCCCTCCCCCTCTCTTCTCCCGCCTACCGCAGACTTCCCCCTCCCCCTCTCTTCTCCCGCCTCCTGTAGACTTCCCCCTCCCTCTCTTCTCCCGCCTCCTGTAGACTTCCCACCCCCTCTCTTCTCCCGCCTCCTGTAGACTTCCCGCCCCCTCTCTTCTCCCGCCTCCTGTAGACTTCCCGCCCCCTCTCTTCTCCCACCTCCCGCAGACTTCCCCCTCCCCCTCTCTTCTCCCGCCTCCTGTAGACTTCCCCCTCCCTCTCTTCTCCCGCCTCCTGTAGACTTCCCACCCCCTCTCTTCTCCCGCCTCCTGTAGACTTCCCGCCCCCTCTCTTCTCCCGCCTCCTGTAGACTTCCCGCCCCAACTCTTCTCCCGCCTCCTGTAGACTTCCCACCCCCTCTCTTCTCCCGCCTCCTGTAGACTTCCCGCCCCCTCTCTTCTCCCGCCTCCTGTAGACTTCCCGCCCCCTCTCTTCTCCCGCCTCCTGTAGACTTCCCGCCCCCTCTCTTCTCCCACCTCCCGCAGACTTCCCCCTCCCCCTCTCTTCTCCCGCCTCCTGTAGACTTCCCCCTCCCTCTCTTCTCCCGCCTCCTGTAGACTTCCCACCCCCTCTCTTCTCCCGCCTCCTGTAGACTTCCCGCCCCCTCTCTTCTCCCGCCTCCTGTAGACTTCCCGCCCCAACTCTTCTCCCGCCTCCTGTAGACTTCCCACCCCCTCTCTTCTCCCGCCTCCTGTAGACTTCCCGCCCCCTCTCTTCTCCCGCCTCCTGTAGACTTCCCCCTCCCCCTCTCTTCTCCCGCCTCCCGCAGACTTCCCACCCCCTTTATTCCTGGGTTCCTGCCCCCTGTCCCTCCATTTCATGTTCACCTGTTCTTTTGTTTTTGCAAGTTTTAAACCAAACCTGAATATATCAGCAACATGTATGCATACTACAGTCTCTAGCTAGCTATTAATTTTAAAAATTACACACCTGGCTGCACTATTTTGTTGGCTGTTATCCATCTCTTGGTATATTGCTCACATACTCCATGGATACCATCCTGAAAAATAAACTGGAATTGACTAACTTCCTCTTAACTTTTCACACCTAATGCGGCACACACCCATGTAGCTTATATACATGTGCGGGAGTACTCCCCATGGCCACCTGGCTCCTCTGGTAATGTCGATCCCTTGGATCGGAAAAGAGTTTATCCTTTGATGCTGCTGTTTTAATGTACATAGAAATTAATTTTGTTTTTCAGGTCACTTCAGGGAGAGTTTACACTGGCTCTCATGATGGAAGGCTGAGAATTTGGGATGCAACAAAACTTCGAGATGACGAAGACGACATATACAACAATGTTCAAGAGAATGGTGTGAAAAAGTAAACAAAGCTGGAATAACATGAATCCATAACATCATCCCATGTCATTTACACATGCCTTTTTAATGGTAGAGGTAGAGGGAGGTTCTGGTACACCATTTGCTTTAAGTTGGTCAAGTGGAGGCTTGACCATTTTTTTAAGTTTTAATAAAAATTCACCTGCATGCTGCTATGGTGTAAGATGGCTCTCGATAATTTAGAGACCTAGAGGTGCTATCACAGCTGGCCTTGTAACGCTGACAAAAAAAACATGTTTAAAGCAAAAACTTGTAGGTGAGGACTTGTGCCTCGCATGGCGCAAAGGACCAAGGATGGTGATGAATGAGTGTACATGTAGGTTCAAGTTGGCTTACAAGCCTACCTGCATAGCCCAGTTGTTCACAAAATGGATAATGCATAGAATCGCTATCCAGTGGATAGGGAAGTGGATAGCGATTTATCTGGCATTATCCACCCTTGGAACTACCAGGGCCTGATGCATGGTAGAAACTAACAGGCTCGCAATTAGGAACGTGCATGTGGCAATATAGCCGCGAGGGGAACACGCTCCTGCCCGCAGCGATAGCCGCAAGGGGAAAGTGCTCCTGTCCAGTCTCTTCGCCGGCTTGTTCTCGCCGCTAGCGCGTTCCCCAAATTGTGAGCCTGTGGGAACACCATATGCTTGAGTACTAGTTATAACAACTCGAGAGTTTTGTACATATTTTTGTATGTAGAGTTTGGTTCTTTATGAAAATTATTCTTTGGCACATTGCTATAAATAGAGATGCATAAATTATTATGATTCAGTTCTTTTAGAGCTTGGGCAACAAATAGACCTTATAGCAGTTTAAAGCAAAGCGCAAAAGGGCATCTGGGGAGTCCCACTCCCACAGCTCTGTGGCCATACGTTTCAGTACGAGGCAGTGGCCTACATGTATTGCTGTTTCTTTGATTGCGTAGTTCTAAAACTTGATGAGAATAGTGCTCATTGGAAAGGTTCATTATTTTGGGACCCGCTTTTAATATTTAAGGCACGTTATTGTGTGTAAATGCTTTAATTTAAATGCAATGTACTCATGCTTATACATTTAGGTTATCAAGGTCCAAAAGTTCATGACATTTCCCTTGCGATTGTTTCTCGTGTAGTATGAAATAATTAGCAACATTAGCAGAGTTCAATAGTGATGACTAATACTATAATAATTATTATTGTAATGGAGAGCTACCGATTGCATCTTTTCAACTGCTATTGATATCCAAGAAATTAAATACAATAATATAATAATATATAGTTCGGTTATCATGTTAATAGATTAAGTCCACTTACCCTGGATAATTAGATAATTTTAAAATAATATAATTTTATTATAATTAGATTTATGATTAGCATATTAAGTACATAATTGCTGACCAATAGGCAAGAGACAAATTGCGGGACAATTTGCTTCAAGTACCACTGATGAACACCGATAGATTTTCACATTTCTTGGCTGCATCAAATGGCAGATGAACATCTGTCTGTGTTCGTGGGCCAAGTTCTGATGTCTGGATTCTTGTTAATCAAGTTTAGAGCAACTAGAGCTAGAGTAAATATGTGTAATATTTAATATATTTCCCACATTGGGGTATTGACCTACAAGTGTGACACAAATTCTTGTTTCCCCTTGTTTCCATTTTTAATACACTACATTACGCATAGGTTTGTGAATAGGACTATAGTTATAAAAGGGATCAGGGTGGGTTGTAGGTCACTCTTTGGTTTTTAACAGTAGACTAGTACAAGTCAGTTGGAGGAATGAGTATCTAATTTTTTAGTCAGAAACTCATCTGTGTGAACTGGCCTGGTGGCTTTCAGCAAGAATGTTGCTAAGCAACATGATGTATCTTAACGACGTGACAACTTTTGGAGGGCTCATGATTGAGTAAGTCTCTACAGCTGTTATTTGGGTCGTTACGCAATAACTCTGGAAGTGTTGTATGACGACCCAACTAAAATCTATAAATCAAGACTAAAATCTATAAATTTATGATTGGACAATGTGTGGTTCCAGAAAATATCATCAGTACCCGTCCCCCCATGGAAGATATTTTGGTTTGAACCCACCACCACCCCCTGGAATTTTCAGTTTAGCTCCATAATTTCCTTTAAAATTTTGGCTTTTGAGACCCCTCTCTCCCTCAGAATTTCCAGTCACCCTCCTTGGAGTGGGTATGGATATTTTCTGCAACCACAAATTTAAAGGGGCTATGTCACGCTATTTTTTGCTATTCTTCCCTGCATTATTATTTTTTTACATGCTCTAAACTCAAACATATGGATGAAATATTAATTCAAAGATGAAATGTCACTTACATTAACAAACACAGATGATTTCTAAGCATTATTTACCACTTGTTTCATGCAAATGGACTTACACTTGAAAAACATAGGGCTGTCGTTTTTCAAGTTAGCCTTTTCACAATCCGTTTCAATCTTGTCATATTTTGACCATCCACACTTCATTGCGGCTTCCTAGTATTTGTTTGTTTTTCTATGGGTTGAAACCATTATTTAGTGGTTTTTAAATCTACAGTTTGTGTGTAACAGAATTGCTGAAAATAGCGTGTCGGTGACATAGCCCCTTTGATTATTAGCTTAAACTCAAGGTAGTTCTGTGAGGATAATTTTCAGAAGAAGAAAAAACAAGATTTGATTCCCAATTGTACAAATTTAGAAACTCATGAACATATAATGGGTAGTAAAATGATTGATTATTATTTAACAGGTTCAGATATATATTTCATATAACAGCCAGATCCAGGATCGACACAGATCTTTTATTAAATTATAATTTATATATTAAAAAATAAGTTTCCCGAGCCCACGTCTTAAAGAAGGCAGTTCAGTTTTTTATCTCTAATGCTACAGTACATCATTATTTTATCCGAGCTCCTCCAAGGCTGTTAGAAGTGCATGTGCGTGCTTTTTCATCTTAGAGGCTAGTTAAAGAAAAGTTATGAAGAAAGTTTAAGAAGTTACTATTAATTTTATTAAAATAACAATAAAGCACAACATGCAATGGAAGACGTAGAAGTCAAGAGGGGTGTGAAAATTAGTATGCAAATATTTTAACTCAGAATAGTTCTCCTTGGCTTATAGATACACATTCAAGACCATGTATGAGACAGGGGTCTTACCGACATGTTTGAATATCAATAGTCAGAGTGGTTTTCAACTGAGTGTTAAAAGTAATCCAGGATTGCTTTGGTTTTTGATTGGTTTAAAAAAACTCATGCCACCTACTCAACCAATCAGATGCAAAACCAAAGCAAATCGCAACTAACTTCAAGGTCACACATGTTTTCCTTTTACCATGTTTGGCACCGGTTACGTGTATTTGCTTTGAGTTCTCGTTGGTTCATTGTGCTGTTTATGTTTGCAGTGATTGGCCATTGCAACTGCTTTGGTTTTGGTTTTGGTTTTACTAGGGTTCCAGATAAATTTTTAAGGCAAGGTGATTAGCCTGCGAATGCAGACATACATGTATTTCCGGCTCAAGTTTCCCCGCCGAGTTTTTTTCGGCGGGTGAAACAAGAACCCGAGAAAACCAGCTGCTCTCACAGGCTAGGTGTCAATGAGAAATTGCAACGGGTCAATAGATATGGACCTCACTAAATCATCTGAAGTTATCTATTAATTAGTCGGGTCAGGTAGCTGACCATGTCAGGTTTTTAGCCTAAGACCTCTCTCTTATCTGGAACACTGTTTTACGACACTCGGTTGAAAACCTCTCTAACATCAGGTAGACATCCTGGAGTCACGAAAAGTTATAACTTTTGTACATATGTACAAGTAGTCTGAGGAAACAGATGATGTCTCTCTTTACACACCCAATAACATTCTTCTTCTGCTCGTGGGAATTTGAAATTCAACCAGAAAATTTCCACAATGATGACGTAGCTCTACAAATATCCGTGTAGTATCTCAGATTAGTTGTTACTTGCGCACGGAAATTAAAAACCAAGTAACAACCAATCAGAGACACTACATGGATCTCTGTAGTGCTACGTCATCTGTATGGAATTTTTAGAGTAGACATCTCTTTCACGAAGAAGCATGCAAAGGGAGGCATCTGTTTAGTCAGGCTAAACTTTTGTGTGTATCGACTACTGTACATGTAAGTAACTCATTGCATAATCAGATCTGTGAATCTATGAGTTGAGATGTCTGTAGGTCTTAGAAGTGGTGAATCGTGATTTTTTTTTCTTAAACACTGATGAGGCAGCCTATGTTTCAATGTTAACATGGCATTGATGAATAATAGTATTACTAGGTTAACCTATAAAAGATCAAAAGAATTTAGTGTGGATATACGTGTAGTAATAGTATACTGGTAAATTGATGTTCCATGGTATTAAGTGCTATAAAATGTTTGCTTCAATTTTCACTGAAGTGAAACAAAATAAACTTTGCACTAAGCATTGAAAACTAACATTGTGTGGTGGTGTGTGTATAATATCAGTACATGAGAGAAGGTTGAAAGATACAATGTAAGCAAAGCTCATGACATGACAAATAACTAGAATTTTCTATTCAATTTTTGAAACCTTGTCATCTAACTGGTTTATACCAACCAAATTGTGTACAGGATTCATACAGGTCCTTGAAATCCTGAAATTTTGTGATTTTTTAGCAGGTCCTGGAAAGTCCTGGAAATCTTTGAATTCTCTAAAATTAATGGTCACAAACTTAACTAACTTGTGTGGAGAAGAGTATTTAAGAACAATAGTATTTGCTTGTGCATTTGAAGTCTGAAAAATCTGCAGGAGCCCTGGAAAAGTCATGTAAGTGACAGTTCAAACCGTGGGTGTATCAGTTAGGCTAATTCAGACTTGGCACTGGTGCAGAAAAAGGCGGGAGTAAAGATATGACTTCTTTCTTAAAAAAGTGTGGCCAAACATTTTCTGATTTGAGGCCTTACATTCTTTTATCAATTTGGAGGTAGATGTGCTAAAAAATGAGGGAATGAAAATGTGACTTTTTTTATGGGGACCGAATATCTTCTGAGCTTCAGACCTTGCACTCTTTGATAAAGAAAGGGGGACCAGGCACAGGTCCACACACCTACATTTCTGTAGATATGGCACTGCTTGGTGCTCTGGCAATGTGCTCAGACAGTGGCACGGCATAGAGGGTCATTCAGCCCCCACAATGCCATACAGTATTTCCACCTGTGTAGCATACATGTTCCAGGCTCTCAGTTTGTGGGAAGCAGGTGAAAACAGACGCCAACGAGAAAAAAGATAAGGAGGACTGGGGAGAGAGAGTGAGAGAATACATTTTGCCCCACTATCCGAAGTCCCCTATACTTTTTTCCTTTCTTGTTTGAGTCTATTTCTGCCTGTTGACTACAAACCTATGTGGCTGGAATAGGCTAAATTGTGTGCACAGTCACTTGCGCAAAAACAGGGTTCACACTGGTGCCCATCACCTGAAAAAGCATCGAAAGAGCATCTGTGGTGTTTTTTTTTTTTTTTTGCTCTTGTTTCACCCGCCAAGAAAGACCATTTTCCCAGCAGGTGAAACTTGAGCCAAAAAAATGGATGCTCGCTCGGGCTATGGTGCCCATGGCTGGACAGAGTGCCAGGCACTAGTGTGAATATGGCCTTAGAAATGCATTTTAATTTAAACGAACATTATTATTGACATGAAATTATTTTGTAATGCCTCTTTTTATACCAGAGATTGAAGCATAATCCGTCCAGACAAATTATGCTTCTGTTGTTTTATGTGTCTAGTATTTTAAAACCAACGGTGTGAAGACGGGACCAAACGCGGATGAGAGTTGCTGGAGTTCAAACTCTCACCCTCGTTTGGTCATAGATGGATCTCAAATTTCATTCAATAATATTGTGTGTACCGTTTTCGTTCCTGCTCGATGTTTCCGGCCAAACTCGACCATTCCCACCCAAAGCTTGAATTCAACGTATATGTCTGCGAATAGATCGCTCATTTGGACCGAATAACAAAAGAATAATTCGATGAAATAAGAGGTTAATTCATCTTTTGATCATGCTGTATCATCACGTTCCCGGGTCACGTTTCATAGCAATCTGCCGGGCAATCTAGCAAGTTTTACCTGGTCATGATAATGCTTTTAACCCTCGCCTCTCTTAGCTGAGTCGAAGATGACAATAACGAGCTTCTTCTGCTTCTTTTCGTGATGTTTGTTTGTAAATAAACCATTCATTTTTGCAGCAACTTCCATAAAAGATAGAACTTGTTTACTCCACGTGAGAAGAAGCGCACGATGTGTCACGATGGGCGGCGGCGGTGCGGATTTTCGCGCGCTTGGATGTACGTCATAAATTTACACTTTGTGATTGGCTAGCTGGCCAGCTGAGACAAATATTAACAGAGACTCTTTCCAGTCCCCAGTCTCCTATCAAGCCCACGTATCGTGATCTAATAAACGCCCCTATAATAGGGGGCACTAGCGCGGCCAGGCTTATACAAAAATCAGAGGGGATTATAACCGCTATGAAATTCGGAGTTAGCTGATGAGAAAACGAGTTTACACTGGTTGATCCGGAAATCCATATTAGGAACCGTCACTCACTGACTCTGTTGTACACTTGATTGAGCAGATTTTTAAAACATTATGCGGCGACCATCATCTAATTCCCTCCTAGTAGAGTCTCCTTTTACGTTACCTTTTAATTTACGTTACCTTTTACTTTTACCTTTTACTTTCAGAGTAAAGTAAAAGGTAACGTACAGTAAAGGAGACTCTGCTAGCAGGGAAATCATCTAATGACAAGAGAAGACAAGATCATGGGTTAAAGTCAGTTGAAGCCCTACATTTTCAATTATTTCAGGCTTTTTTCCTCTTCCAAGAAACTCAGAAAGTGCAAGGCACCCAACAATTTTTAGTAACAGGTAAATTCCGCTCCTGGTAAATTTAGTTGTAATTGTTGCTAAATGCGCAATTGATAACAACAGGAAAATCTAAGAAAAGTTATATGGTCAATGCAATTTAGACAAACACCTTAGAAAGTGAAAAAACTAGGACGTGGCAAACAAATGGGACAACGGAACTATTTTCATTCATTTTCATTCACTTTCCATTTTTTTCGTTTTTCTGCCAACGCAAGTTCGACAGCGAGAGGATTGGAAACGAAGATGACTGGTCCCCACGTGCAAATGGAGCCATGAAATGGAAGGTGCTCGGTGTGCTTTTGATAATAATGGTCGTATTTTAGCACTTTTAACCCCAGATGGACGCCTTAAAATATGGGATTGCAGTGTCGGATCATTAAAACATGAATACACTTCACCATCGCACCTTTCCACATCTTGTACGTGCCTGCGATGGAGCCAAACTTCTCGATCAAACGGTGAGTATGTGAAATCCCACGAGTGCGATACGTGTTTTGTTCAAAAGAATCGTCGCGTTTGCTCAGTTTACCACGCAACAAGCGATGAAGTAGCATGCAGTGATCGGTTTTATTAGTACTGGAACTCATGGTAGAGGTTACTTTTGAGAATTACGGTTCAAATGAGCCATTTATTGTGGAGAATTCGAATACCCGCAGACATTTTTTTAAGCTCAGCTGAAATTTGTTTGTGTTTTACAAGGTTTCTTTTCAATTTACTGCGTGACTCGTTATTCCGTGGTTATTTGCCTTTTCGATCGACTTACCTGTGTGTAATGTCGTATTGGACAGGAATTTAAACACGAATAAAACGCGATTTCTTATCGAATTATTAAAGGAAATAAGCTAACATGTGGTTGGTGACGTATCTGAAGTTGTAAAATTTTTGTCACGCTGTACAATTCCATCTTTTGGCTGTTTTTGTATGTTTCACGATTATGATAAACGCATTAGATACAGTGCTTGAAACATGTAGATAGCGGTTGTGTTCATTCAAAGGCCATGTTTTCAGTGACTGATTACTGGTATGCACTTCATAGTACCTCACTACCAGGTACATGTAAGGGCTAATGATCGATCATCAAGTGTAGCACATTATAGAGTTGCACGATTCTAAGGCACATGGTGATGAGGCGGTAATAATTACCGGCCCTTAGATGTTGAATATATTCTAAGCTGATATTAGACAGCTTAGAATAATCTTCAACATCTAAGGGCCGGGTCGCACTAGAGCAAATTCAAATCTTGTCTAATTTTTGGCAAGGACAAATTCGCAACTTCCAAATTTTGGTGGTACTCGCTTCAGTGTGTCACTTTGCAAAAATGTGGTCGCATCAAACCAAAAAATTGTTTGCTTTGCCAAAAATTTGGTCACCTCGGCTTCTTTGAAGATTGGCGAAAATTTGGCAAATTTTTTAAACTGGGGGTTGCACTTATATTTTTATGTTACATGTTGACTTACTTAGATACTGTAAATCCTCTGTTAAGCCCCCCCCCCCCCCCCCTCTCAAATAAGCCCCCCCTTTTTGGAGCAAGAAATTTATTAAGCCCCCCCCCCCCACCCCCCTCTCAGTTTAAGCATGTGTGCCTACCACGTTTTCCATAATCAGTGAGTTTTTTAAACCCAATTATATTTAGCAGGCAACTCAAAGAAGAAAGAAACAAAAGACTTCAAGACATTCCACAACTGCTGATGTTGATTCAATAGCTCTCGGTACATCATCGGGTGATGTTCTTGTATATAACGTGTCTGCTGGAGAGGTCAACCAGAGATTGGTAAGTTTGATATACATGTACAGCTGTACAGTCTGCTCAACAGTAAGTTGCCACATTCTTGCAAGTACAGGTCGTGTTTCTTGCACTCAATGTTTCTCAAGAAATCTGTTTTGACGAAACATGTTCTTTCTTGAGAGAGGTAAAAAAGGTAAAGCCACACTCAGGCCAAACAAGCCTTATCCATGAGGAAGGCTTATCCATGAAGCGAGCTACAGCTGTATAGGAGTATTACTACTGACCTCCTGAGTAGGATGCTAGTCCAATGCCAGGTTACCCCCAGCATTTTGTCAGGTTGCCCTAAGGCTACCAGATTCAGACACGGATCGCGGGATCATTTAACATTGTCTGTTACGGTGCCCCAATGGCTGTGTATGGCTATGTACAGCTATGTGAAAAGAGGCACTGAGAGAGTTAAACTGTCTTGCCCAAGAACTCAGCACAATGATGACCCTGACCAATGCTTGAACCTGGACCACTCGATCCGAAGTCAATGCACTAACCATTAGGCCACCGCATCTCCCATTTTTAACTCGTGAATTTTGCGCGCATGCACAAAAGAATGAGTTGTAGGATTTGGTGGACAGATTTCACTCCTTCCATTGATGGGCTGTAAACATTAATTTATTCATTTAAAAGGCATCAGAGTGCAAAGAAAATCAATTTTCCAGCTTGCCCTTCGGGCAAGCTGTAACTAGGATGTACTAGCCCGGAAGTCATTCTCACTAGCCTCAAAAAATTCTCACTCGCATGATTATTCAATTAATTAATTAATTAATAATTCATTGAATTAATTAATTATTTATAATTAGTTCATTAATCCCATAATTTGGTAAGATACTATTCAAACACACAAAACGTCAATAAGGAAAGTTGTCAGCAACAGCGCTTGATTGTGCTATTTACCACCAAAATAATTATTTGCCGCCAGAAGGCCTTCAGTTTGGCTCTCTGTAATGTGTTTTTGGTTTAATTTACCTCCAAAGTTACAAACTGGTTTTGCAGGTTTGTCCCTAAGAAAAATATTTGGCGGTTGATGTAGAAATTCAGCAGGCTGACTTGTGCCTATCACCAGAGACACAATCTATTGGCATACATGACGTATTTTATGGTTTTACAAAATGGCTGTCTGCTGAATCAAAAGAAACTTTGTTGACGCGTTTGGCCGATATTTATCGTCAGTGATGAAAGCAAAACAAGACCAGAGAAATTGTTTGTTTAACTTAAATTTATTGTGTGACTGATTTAATGGAAAATTTAGAACTGAAAAAGCAGGTTTTCCTGCCGGGCGACCGCCGACTGGTAAATTTATCACAAAAGCTGTGATAAAAATGCTCGGACAAAAAAAAAAGATCTCTTACATTTTGTAAGCTTACATTACTTCTGTAATTTAAATTTCCTTACTTTTTCCACAAACTAAATGCCCTCTAAAAACTTTACTTGCCCGTCAGGCAAGCGAAAGATAGAATCCACTAGCCCGACAGAAAAAATCCACTAGCCCCGGGCTATCGGACACGACTTTCTTTGCACGCTGGGCATATTAATTTATACATCAAATTATTCTTGAGACTGAGCCCGTGATACGTAATGGTCACCTGCCTTACCCATGGCGACGGCGTTGGAGGGAGGGGAGGGTTTCGGTGAAGAAATACGCCTAGGGAGAGGGGAGGGTGCAAAGGTTCGGGTGGTCTCCAGGGTGGATTCAAACAAAATGGCTTCTCGAAGAAAACGGTATATTTCACTCCCGCCCGGGATTTCACTCCTTCGAAATGGAAAGATATATCCCTAAAGAATACTCGAACGCCATAAAAGACATTGGGAATCTTAGCGATGAACATGTATTTAAATGTACATATGTTCGGGTTTCAATAAATTAATGTCAAATATTTTGTTTCTATAGTATGCTGTTTTAGAACCAAAAAATCCCATGCTACAAACTTTGTTAATAATTATTTCACATTTTGTAGTGTTGTTGACATCATTATCAATATATTGATCATAATTATGTCAATTTGTTCTTTTGAAGGAGGGAGGACATGACAGCAGAGTTAATGATCTGTGTTGGAGTCAAGATGATAACACATTGTATTCTTGTTCAAATGATAAACATATAACAGAGTGGAATACAGAGAATGGGCAAAGAAAGTGGTGAGACAAGTTTCTTAGTTGTCAACGCTTTCTTCCTTGATAGTTAGCCTGAGCGAGCAGCTGACGTCTTTCTTCACACATGAAAGAGACATCTGACATACATTGTAGCTCTATGAGCTAGTGTCTCTTAGGGCCTGATTACATGAACCGGGCCCCCTGTTTGCCAGGCTGGCCAGGATTTGCCAAGATCACTGCATGTCTGTTAAACACAACAAAAATCAACTTTGCGATTACACGACAACCGGGCCAGCCCGGTTAGCTGAGATCCCAGTATCGCGATCCTGGCTAACCGGGCTAAAAATATTTCCATGTAATCTGCATGTTCACCGGTCCAGCTGGGCTAAACGGACCAGCATTAAAACTCTCTTCCGAGCACACTACCCAACCAAAAAATCAATATTCCTCTTTCTAAATAGGATGTAGAGGTAAAGCAGCCCATGCAGCTGCATAAGCGAAGAAATAAAGCACCAAATTGCTGGAGAAAGGCGATCAAGATCATCCAACACATTATTTGTGCTAGAATCATTTGTGCTAAATTTAACCTGTCATTCCCACCAAATCTTGTCCGTCCTGGGCTAGTTCGGCTCATATAATACCAGGCTGAAAGCCAGCCCGGCTCATCTAATCAGGGCCTTACTGGTTGTCACTTGTGCCAAAAATTCAAAACTGAGCACCAACCAATAAGAGACGCTACATGTACGTGAATCTCTGTAGGACTACATGTACAATCATGTACAAGTACGTCATCCTCTGAGACCTAGGGGCAGTTATACTGTACATGTAGTTGGCGTGAGACAAAGTGAATCGGGTAAAATTGGCAGGAAAGTTTACAAGAACGAGCAAAGGAGTATTTTTCCCGTTCTTGTAAACATTTGTCACATTGATTTTGCCCAATTTACATGTACTTACATGTAGTCTTGCGCCAATTAACTGCCATTGGGTGCATGATGCATGTACATGTACAGTACATGTACATCATCAGAATGAAATATTTTGGGTTGGACATCTCTCTTGGGGGGAAGAATGAAGATACTGTAGATGTCTGTTTTGTCAGGCTATTTACATGTACACTAGTTCATCTTTCATTTGAATTTGCAGCGAATCGAATCCTCAATTTTCAGCTGAACAATTCATTGCTACATGTACATAATATTGATCACAGGGTTCCAGAGTCACGTAGGTTTTAAATGCAAGGTATCAATGCGGAATTTCAACAGGTCAATACACTGTAGTGGGCCTCACCAAAATCATCTGAAGTTTTCCATTAATTTGTCAGGTCAACTAGCCAATCTTGTCAGGTTTTTGACCTGAGACCCCTCTCTTATCTGGAACACTGTATCATTTGATTAAAAGTAATGAAAATTTAAACAAGAGTATACAATAGGGATGCCAGGGAGCTAACTAGTGTGTCATTCCGGGTTAGTACAGTTGTAGATTTCAACATTCATGTTGACTCTTATAAACTTGTTGAAAGGAGCAAGTTCTAAATTAAAGGGTTTTTTGCACCTGGATGAACAGATTGTTTTGCTTACAGATTGGCTCAGACTAAATACTGTGATAAGTACAGTCAAAGCTCTCCGAGTGGACACTCTCGTAAGCTCTACTTACGGCCCCCTTACCAAAACCCTATTTGAACTGTAACTCCTACAAACTCTGTATTTACATGCTCCCGTAAGCAGCCAGCTCCAGTGGTGGACACTTTTTCTGCTTCCCAGGGGTGCCCGCTACTTTATTTACATAATTTTATTTACAGTAACTTTCAACTTTCTTATTTTTCAACAGTAAGTGGAAAGCTGATAGCCATAGTGTGAGGTGCATCCGACTTGGTCCAAAGGGAAAAACACTTCTCTCAGCTGGAAGAAGTATTAAACTATGGGACTTGGAAACCAAACAAACTCTTAGGGTAAGAAATCTGTCTGCCTTTATTAGGTAAGCCGATGTTGGACTTGAAATACATGTACAATGTACATTATGTATGTCCAGAAATGTATGCAGATACAAATTTTACGATTTTTCGTTACAGCCTTGCAAAAATGACAAATTTTACGATTTTCCGTTATTTCGCAAATTTTGTAGTTTCATGGAGGGCCTTCCTCGAACCTCATTTGCATTTCTCCGTCAATTTTAGTCGACCACCTTTCAAATTTTTGCAAATTTATTAGTTTCATCGAGGGCCTTCCTCGAACCTCATTTGCTTTTCTCCGTCTATTTTCGTCGACAGCCTTTCAAATTTTTGGGTTTTTTGTCATTTTCGCCAATTTTTAGCAAAGTTTCGGAAATTTTATAGCTACAGTGTACAAATTGTACGTGCATTTCTGGACATATCTCAGAATCAGCTATTTTTTTATAAAAATAACAAAATACACATTATGGCACATGCATGTTCTAATCAGTGTGGTGTTCTGTTTTGTTTCTCTCTAGAAATTCACTGGTCATGCATCGCCGGTAACTCAACTCTTGTTCATTCCAAGCCCCTTGTCGCATGACTCAAATGCGAATCACATTCCAAGTAATGGTATTAATGGCCAGTATAATGGCCAGTACTTCATTTCTGGAGCAGAGCAGGACAGATTAATGAATGTCTGGTGAGTTTATTGATGGACATAGGAAATAAACTTAAATTTGTGCCCATCAGTCCACATCAAAGTTACTCAAATATGTCAAATATAATAAAAATTACAGTCGAAGCCCTCTGAGCAGACACTCATAAGTGGACAGTTCTACTTACAGCCACCTTGACAAAAACCATATTTAAACTATGGACACTTTTTCTGCGTACTGAGGGTGTCTGCTTACGTGAGTTTTGACTGTATACATGTATTTATCTTATTAATCTGATAAAATAAAAGGATGCCTGCTACTTACAGTATGCTACATGTATTTCTCCTATCAAAGGTACATGAACTTAGACACGCATGACAAGAATGCGTTAGTCTCACTTTCGCTCACAGATGAACCAATTGCAGTTGATGTTGTACGGCACAGTAATCGAGACAAGGTAATTGTATGCAATGTTTTGTAACTCTACAGTGGTTTACACCTGTAGCACTATCATTTGTGTATCGTTGCCGTAACCCTTTCACTCCCAGAGTCAAACCTTGAGTCAATAAATGTGGTTCTAACTTTTGAGTCTGGATGAAACCCAAGTATGTGACCATTCAAATGAAAGCTATTGAGCAGTACTTTCATGTGGTACTGTTTGTTTTGACAATTTTGCAAAATGAAATTCTGGATATTTTCCTCAGTTTTGAACTTAGCACTCTTGGGAGTGAAAGGGTTAAAGAAGATTAATGTTGTAATTATGAGCTTGTAGCTTAATAACATTCAGGAAGAAATACATGTACATGTACTGTATGGTTAATTAGCATCATAATTTATATATTTTATCCCCAGCCGATTCACATCGCCGTTGCCTCAAAGGATGGTCAATTGCATATTTTTGAATATTCACTCAATGGGTAAGTTACTGTTTACTATTCTCCTTAGATTTTTTTTTATCTTCAGAATATCACAGCAGTGAGGATTTAAAAACTGGGTATCCTGTAGCATCTCTTCCCAGAGCTTGAGTTAACAGACATTTCTCTTAGCACTCAAATCATGATACCTCCCTGTGAGAGAGACAGGAAAAATCCCATACTGATGAGGTAGCTCTATACCAGGGGGACTCCCATGTGAAAGGGGCGGGGATGCTCATTGGAAAATTTGAACTAAACCCCTAAAGGAGACCAATCTGGGCGTGGCTTAAGCTTTATTTGACCCCCAAAAGATACCATTCTAAAACAGACAGACGGTGTAGACCACAGACTGCAGGGTTTTTTTTATTTCTTCACATGCAACCCTAAACGATGCCTTGATGGCCAAAAATATTGGTGTTCTGTCCTTAACAACCCAAGTGATACCAAAATCCATAATTGACACCCCTAACAGAATTGTTGCATACAGTCAAGTATAACTACCAATCAGAGACACTACACTGATCTCTGTAGAGCAATGTCATCAGTATGGAATTTTTTGGGTTGAATCTCAGATGTCTCTTTCTTTCATGATTTTCTTCAAAGAGCGAGTGTCCATATGTAACCCAGGCACCTTTGGACTACATGTATAGCTACATGTTCTCTTGTTTGGGTTTCGCACAAGCAGCGAAGGTGCGAGTTACGATCCAATGAAAAGAAAAGAGACTTTTTCTTGCACAATTTTTGCCCTCACGCTTTGCAGCGTCGCGCTTCACATGAATCCCGAACAAGAGAGTCTGCTCGCAGGCTAGTATAGGCTATAGCTTGGTGGAATGTTCATTTGATCATGTGCTATTTATATCTGACAAACAAGACATGCATCTTCACAGCTTACATGTAATACAGTATGCTTTACAATAATACTGTGTGGATTTTTCTGTTTCTCCAATAACCCATTTTGGCATACATTGAATGTACAGTTGATTCATTGTATAATGATCATGTTGGTTTGTTAGACTTGATATTTGTCACTTTAATCTTCATTAACTGCTGATATTTTTTTTAAAAACTTATTCTTTCAGTGGTCGTAAGAAGCCATTAAGACCCACAAAAACAGTCCAACTTGTCTGTTCAGAGAAAAAGGTAAATTATCTCTTGGTTGAGGTTTATCTCCTTATAAGCATGTCTACATTTAGTGCCTTTTAGAATGGGGGAATATGGGGCGGGAACTTGGGAGTAAAGGGGGAGGGAAGTCTACGGGACGCGGGAGAAGAGAAAGCAGGAAACGGGATTCTCAAGGTGACAGGAACTGGGAGAAATAGGGAAAACATTTCCAATGTTGCATAATATTTTTCAATAGAAAAAAGCACAGAGAGGTGGGAACCACAACGGAAGGGCTGGCGGTAACTGGTTGTACAAGGTACGGGAAGCTCAGACCCCCCCACTTTAGATTCCTCAGAAATTGTGCACCAGTAAAGCTACATGTACCGTCAGGCTAGTTTTCTATTATTCTTACTTGAAGAAAGTGAATTTTATATATAATTACTTGTCATATTTGTGTAATATCTTTTAGGATGGAACCCCATCGCCCATACCAGTGCTGTGCATTCGTTTGTTATCTGAAGCAGAACCTGAAGTTTTGATCGCCTATGGTTCAACAGTCAAACCTCAGTTTGAAACCTTGGTGAGAGATTAAAGCTTAAGAAACACAATTATTATCATGGTAAATCAATAATTTACAGTACTTAGAACCCTGCCCTATGATTAACTCTCAAATATGGCTACATCTTTGTTACATGGCAACATTTAACCATTTCACTCCCAAGAGTGCTAAGTTCAAAACTGAAGAAAACAATCTTGAATTTCATTTTGCCAAATTGCCAAACACAAACAGTACCACTTGAAAGTACTGCTCAATAGCTTTCATTTGAATGGTCACACACTAGGGTTTCATCCAGACTCAAAAGATACATGTACAACCACATTTATTGACTCAAGGTTTGACTCTGGGAGTGAAAGGGTTCTTATAATGGTCACCCTGTAATTTCATGTTTCACACCAAAAGATCACATGTACATGTATGTCAAAAATCAGGGTTCACAAAGATACACTTTTCCACTATCTACAAAGTTTCAACATGCTCTCCCTGACAATGTTTTCTTGTTGTTGTTTCTTTCATAAAACAAGGCCTATTCAACAATGGAAGAACACACATGCCTCATAAGACAGAACACATCAAACCTTCTCCTCAGTGATGGTTCTCATGAACCCTTTCAAGTCGACAAAGGTGCCCAGGTATCGTTTGCAGAGGTAACGACTCTTGGCCCAGGAAACATGGCACTAGCAACACCTACTGCGGTGTCAGAAGTGGAGCAGACGAAGACAAAGAATAAAACAAGAACAGGACGCCCAGAGGAACAGGTGTGGTAACCCTTGACATTCCCAAAATTGACCTGAAAATTGCTACTCCCCAAGATGAGTTGCATGCGAGACCATCACTACAGCCCTAGGTTACCCCGGCATTTTGTCAGGTTGCCTTTAACAATTCGTGGCCCCTGTATAAATGTCTCTCGATCTGGAGTCCAGTGCACTTTGGGTAGCAGGGGGGGCTTCCATTTTTGGAGGTCAACAAGAGGTACAAGGCAAAATTGGAGATCTTCTGGATTTGAATTTTCTCTGGTTGGCATCTATGACTCTGCAATGCAGCCCTTGATAATCGATGAAAGGAAATTAAAATGTTATTAAAGTGACAGAGGTGATTGCGTAGTTTTATTATTGAACAATGAATCCAATTCAAGAAAGAAACACAAGAATTAATATATTGTTAACAAGATTTATTAATTAAAATAAATTTCTTTTACAGAGTATTGAGGACCGGCTTAAGGCAATAAATACTGCATCTTCTGAAACACAAACTTTAAGGTAATGGGTTTTATTAATAAATAAATAATTAATTAATTAAAAGATAGAGACTGAAGTGAATTAAAATTATTAATATAATTATATGTACTAGTTGTTCTAAGTGTGCTGATTTATTCCTCAGAAGTAAAGAAAGTGGGCCGCCGACGGCTGGTTCCTTGGCCCAGATGTTAATACAGGCTCTTCATAGTCAAGATAGCACTCTTCTGGAGGTATGTCTATGGCGTTCTGGTTGTTTTCAAGTCTTAATACTCTCAAGTACAGTACAAGTGTATAATTTATCATGAAACAAATCATGGTCATTTGTACATGTAAGTACAGCTGTAGTCGATTATGTCGGTGAATGATTATACAGTGTTATTGAGATCAGTGTACGCACAATGTTTATGTTGACTATTTTTTATTGATTTGCAGGATGTGTTACGGCATGGTGGCAAGAAAGAGTTTGTTATGAAAAACACAATTAAAAGACTTCCAGTGAATCTAGCCATTCCTTTTTTGACAGAGGTTTGTTTAATCTTGCGTCATTCAGTTACATTTTGGAGTCTCTTTTGTTTATTGTAGTCAATTATGTGTGTGCTGACTTTGTTAATGGATCTCAAATCTACCAAGGATTTGTTCCCTGGTTTTATATCCTCCCTAGCTTCAAAATGCATGATTGCTAATTTCCAAATAGACCTTTCTCCAAAATGGCCACCGCAAATTCATATTAAGCTGAGTGGAAAATCAATACCAGCACCTGAAAGACCGCCTCTTGTTTGGTAATTGTACAAAGTTTTGTTAGGTTAGGTTCTACCTGAGTCGAGGAAAACGGAAAAATTTAGAGACGTTTGCATGACTGGGGGTATGGCGTATACCCCCAGTCATACAAACGTCTCTAAATTTTCCAGTTTTCAACTTCCGTTTTCTCGACTCAGGTAGAACCTAACCTAACGAAACTTCGTACGATTACCAAACAAGAGGTGGTCTTTCAGGTGCTGGTATTGATTTTCTGCTCAGTTTAATTTTAATCATTTTGAATTTGCGGCGGCCATTTGGTAGAAAGGTCTATTGATAATCTGGATTGAGGACTACCGGAATGTTTGAAAAAAAGTTTATTCAAATAACCTTTTTAGTGTTTGTCCTCATTGAATTGTGCATAAGAAAGTTTATGAGTAAGAATTTAAAGGATTTGTTGGTTGGCAATAATTATTATTAGCATATCAATAAAGTTATCAATGAAATATCATTTTATTTTTAATTCAGCTGGTGCACAAAATTCAAGCCACCCCTTGGAGGTGAGTAGTGTATTGACTTCAGTTCCTATATAAGACTAACGTTTGAGTACAACAAGCAATAGACCTTTCTCCAAAATGGCCGCCGGTTTGGTAATCGTACAAAGTTTCATTAGGTTAGGTTCTACCTGAGTCGAGAAAACGGAAGTTGAAAACTAGAAAATTTAGAGATGTTTGTATGACACTGTGGGTATACGCCATACCCCCAGTGTCATACAAACGTCTCTAAATTTTCCAGTTTTCTCGACTCAGGTAGAACCTTAACCTTGGTCCTTCAGATGCTGGTATTGATTTTCCGCTCAGTTTAATTTTAATCATTTTGAATTTGCGGCAGCCATTTTGGAGAAAGGTCTATTCGACAAGATGTAAATACAAGTGGCATTACACTAGATGGATAATAAACACAACCTGCAAACCTTATGTACGTACTCATGAAACTGATCACACTTGAGTTTGTAATTGATTGTTTTTGTTTGTCTTGTTCCAAATTCCAGAGCTGAACAACTGGTGTTATGGATCAAACATATTTTAAGTGCACATATGGCTTATTTAATGACGGTATGTTTCTACATTATTAATTTTGTGAAATGCAATATTTGTGACTGATGAACTGTGGAGGTTATAATTAAGAAGTATAATACTAAATAAATAATTATAGTATAATTATATTTAACCTAAGGAAGTTTCACCTTGTATCTTTATACCTGATAAAACACTTCTGCAAGTTTTTTAAACAGCTTCAAAAACTTCCTCTAAATTTATTCAATCTAATCCTAATCTTTTAGAAATTTTAATTTGTTTTAGACAAGAAAATTGAGCTAAAAGTTCAGCCGTATCTTTATCAAAATTTAATATAAAGACACTTATTAAACATTCATTTCTTTTATATTTTGTTTATGAATTATTAATGTATTTTGAATTGGACATCAAGTGCTTTCTTAGTTTACTAGCCTGCAGCTAGGACACAGGCAGTTTAAGGGGGTCAAAATAAGTTTAAAATAAGATAAGATTTAGGAGTCTCCTGCTTTGCACAAGTTTGTATCATGCTTCGCACTCTACTGCAAAAATACCCACTAAACCATGTATCCTACATGCTATATTTTACACGAAACCAGGAGCATATCACCCTGGAGCCTCCATCTCCTTTATTGGGCCTATGATACGGCGTAGTTACACCTTGAGCTATTTTTAGAATTACTTTTGCCGCGAAAATCACCCATTGCGAGCACAAGGTTGTCATTCATGTTTCAGATTAAAAATAAAACCAGGAATGGACGAGAGGAACGTAGAATAAAACTAGAACGTCGGAATGTCGTTGCTACGAATTATCACTATTGTCAGCGGACATACACGGAAATCTTTTCGTGGGAGAACGATTCTAAAAATAGGTGTAACTACGCTGTTGTCATTAATCAGCACAGATATAGGCTCCAGGGTGATATGCTCCTGACGAAACACAACAAACTGTAGCAACATTTATTCCCTGTTTGCCCTACTCAATTGCAAATTTTAATCTCGTACAGGTACCGGATCTTGTAGACTCACTCAGTGGATTATACACTATGGCTGAGTCACGTGTGGATGTTTTTAGTAAACTGTGCAAGCTTCAAGGTCGCCTGGATCTGATGCTCTCGCAGGTATTATGAAATAACTTAGATGCTGTGTGTATTATTGCCTAGCATCTTCACACACATTGCAGACCTACATGTATGACACTAGAGAATTATTGGTCATACATGTAAGCCCCCTGCATGTAGCTATTGATAACTGTTACAGTAACCTTGTTAACTTTACAAAGGCTCGGAAGAACTTAAAAGGAAACTAAGACTCTGACTGATACAAGCAGAGAAATCCGGCTTTTAAAACGGCTCAAAAATGGCAACAGAAAAAGCTCTCTGACAAAGCCACTCAAAAGGCTTACATGTACATCATGCAAAAAGTTGCACCAGTTCCACTAACATTGCAAAGTTGCAATAGCATTGCAAAGCTACCTACTGTACATGTAAATTCAATGTTCAAAGGAGAATTTCTTGCTTGAACTCAACAACTTAATTATTATTAGCTTTAAAGTTCGTAATGGCAACTTGTTTCCTAGAGACATGAATGATGAGTCAGATCTTTGATAGGAATTGCCGTCAGATCAGTTATTAGCTGAAGACATCTTAACCTCTGACTGTCTCTGGAACAAGAGATCTATGCCCAGTGCTTTTGTAAATGAATGCTGTTTTCGTCTTTCTTCATTACTGATTTCTTTTTTCTTGTTCTTACCGTTTACAGGTGGACTCTCAGAGTTATGGCGGCACTGCAGATGAGGACGAGCCTGTTGAGCCTACAGTTGTTTATCAAGAGGAAGGTGTGAACTTTTATTCAAAGAATGTTTTGCATGCCAAGTGAAATCCAATTGTTTCTACACACGGCCCCACAAGCTTCTAGCTTTAACACAAACTGTGTATAAATAAGAAGTTGCTTTACTCTACTTTTTTTTAACTTCCACCCCCATACCAACGCCCTATGCCACTACCCTTACATCACATTTTGATTAACATGTTGCATGCATAGCAGGCGCTGGAATAATAGAGTTGGAGAGGCGCATGTGAGGGATGACATACGCAAGACAAGAAAAAGGGAAAGAGCTCTTTCTCTTTTCTCGCCTTGCACGTTTCCTCTCTTGCATATGCCCCTCCAACCTGCGCTAGAGCTATATTACATCAGCGTCTTATACGTACAGGCTTGTTCACATGCTGCATGTTGGTCAGATTAGCCTGTGTACGTTCAGCATGGATGTAAACAGGGCCGGCTAGGTTGAGTCACAGAAATTATTTTGCTCTTATTCTGTTTGCATCTATTACCAGCCATCCCATGGAGTCAATAAAAGCACCTTATTCCCCTCAACACAGCTTGTCACTTTCCCTCATGGTAGTCCATTCTTAATTAAATGTATGTGGGTTCACCACTCCATGTATCCATTTATCTAAAAATTTGTTTCATTGTAAATCTAATGCTTAAACACAACTTTGTTCATTTTTTGTTAGACTCAGATGAGGAACCACTTGTGCCGATTGAGGCTGAACACTCGGAATGTGATGTATGTTACATGAAGTTTATACCATACCTATCTTGTACAAACGAGTATGTTGCCTAAAACGGGTGTCCAACTTAAAATATACCACTCTTTGAAAATAGTAAACGGCATTTTTCTTCCCGTACAGACTACTTGTTAATGTTTTAAAACGGCTTAGATAGGACAGATGCGAATTTCATCATAGTAGCACTTTAACAGCTTTCATTTGAATGATCACACACTAGGGTTTCGTCCACAGACTTAAAAGTAAGAACGACCTTGTACACCATAATAATAATTAACAGTACCACATGAAAGTACTGCTCAATAGCTTTCATTTGAATGGTCACACACACCACATTTCACCCAGATACTTTCTATCTGCCGACGAACTACCTCCCTCTACGAATATGTTCTAACAAAGTCCTGGGCAACCAGGCCCAGACTTGGTAACCCCACCCCTAGATTATAGACCTATACTGTCAGTGGCCACCAAATCATAGCACATACCAGGGCTGCAAATAACAGTCGGTCATTGGACAATGGCCGACCAAAATTTGCCAATGTCCGATGAAATCCCACCTGTGGTCGAACATTATGTCCGGACAATTTTTTTTTGGCCTTTCCAATGCAAACGCTAACACGTTATAATGCATTTTAATGTTCTAAAATGCAAACTAGTTTACTCTGCATTGACAACACGTTAGATTAACAGGTTCGCTTATCAAGCTGTAGCGATGTCCGACCTCATTTTTGTTTTGTCCGACAAAGTGGTGACTTAGTCGGACACCTGTCCTTTCATGGAAAAAAAATTATTTGCAGCCCTGTACACTGTAGTAGAATAATTATTATTTGCAACATTGGCAAAAGTGGCTCGGTTAAGATGAATGATGTGTTATTTTTTTAGGACAATTGGGATGAGGATGCAGAAGAGAAAGCAACTTCAGGATCAGAAGAAGAAAGTGAGAATGAGATTGAAGGAGAAAATTACGATGAATCTGACGATGAGGAAAGTTGAATGTACAAAATTCACACAAACAAACAGATCACACTGTAATTATAGGTTTTACAGAATAAATAATTGTTCATATTTAAAGCGTTTGTTTTAGTTCTGATTGCTATTTAACGTAGATTTGACTATGGAAATGGTAAATTTTTTGCCTGCATGGAACTTTCCGGAAAGCTTTCAATGTGTTTAGTCAATTGCATAATATCTACAACGTTTTACAGTCCTGATCTTTGAGGTTGAGAAATCATATCAAAGTATGTTAAATGTAGCGTTGTACAATGTATTCACGTGAATAAGAATGAATGTTCAGTAAAATGATGGACCCGATGTCAAAACACTTGAATGGCTGATTATTATCAACTTGAATTTGATATGGGTGAATTAACCGCTGTATCACATTTGGAAAGCTGATGTTTCAAGCATTAGCTCTGTTGGATGTTGAAAGAACAGAGTATGTAAACCTGGTGGGAAGACGTTCGCATTTCCATGAGTCTCACTTGACAAGAAGACTGCCTTACTAGACATCGATGGATGATGCAGTCTGGGGAACAAGTACCAGTTGATGGCGAAATCCCGCCTGCAAGACAGGACTGAGCCTGCGTTGTTCGTCCCTGAAGTTGCCAAGCAACATGACGTATTTTCTGGCGCTATTGCTTTCGGAGTACTCGTGATACTCGCGCAAATTTCTGATGGGAAATGGGAAAAAAATTTGGAAACTCTGAGTGCAATCCACGGATTTGCCAAAACTCCAACTGGATTGTCAAAGCCATTATTTTATATACATCAGCCTGTATGTGACCTGTCATGGGATACCATCATCAAACAGATTGCAGACCAACAGAAGCGGCACTCTCTTCAGTTGCAGAAGCCTGGTGACTGAGTCACGTGGAACCAAGAGGATGTTGAAGTAAGATTTATTTTCAACCTTTTATATGTTCTTTCAACTTCTTTGCGAGAGTATTCTCTGTTCTTTGTTTTTATCTAGGGGTAAACATGGCAATAAGAGGGACAACGATGTTAAAACTGGTCCCAGTTGCTGCTGGAGTTACTCGTCTATATGGCAGGTAAGTTTGGGTGGTTTTCTATACAGGGGTATAAACCTTCAAGACAATAATTTATCATAAATGTGTCACTTGTGTCTATGTCCAGTTCCTGTCCATAAATTGTCTTGGCTTACCATCTTGGGAATGGAAGGCTTAATTTTGAGGGGCAGGGGCTTAGATGGGGCCAAGAGACATTTTATGAGAATGTCTCCAGAGATATGAATGATGAGTCAGATCTTTGATAGGAATTGCCGTCAGATCAGTTATAAACTGAAGACATCTTAAACTCTGACTGTCTCTGAACAACAAACTTTTCATCTCAGACTTGCAAATATTAACAGTTTTGTGCAGTTGTGTTTCATTTGTTTGTGTTATAAACCTTCATTTCATAGTTGTTGATGTCTTCTGCAAATCAAACAGTTTTACTAATAGTAAATTTATTTTTTTTCATCTAGGGTTAAACATGGCAATAATTAAGAGGGACAACAACGTTAAAACTGGGCTCAGTTGCTGCTGGAGTTACTCATCTATCTGGCAGGTATGTTTGGATGGTTTTCTATACAAGGATATAAACAGGGGTTTCATTAGAAGCCGGCTACCGGCAGTCTACCGCCGCCTACGTTGCCTCTTGCCGTCGCTTACAAATCAAGCCTTCTGGCCTTCTGGGAGTTTACTTATAAGATTTATGAAAGAAAAAAAACGACTGTAACAGTGTAAGTCTTTAAACTCCAACCTTCATATAGAATAATCGCAAGATCGTTTAAAATACCAGAGATCTACTGTGATCGATAAAAATTGTCATATAGAGCACTAGATTTGGCTCCCAGAATGCTGGAAATTGCATTTCCGAGCTTCTACATTTCCAAAATTTTCTGGGGGGGGCATGCCCCCATTCCCCCCTAGCATAAAGGGGCCATACAGCCCCTTTATTAGTCACAGCCGCCTATTACACCATGGTAAGCCGCTGACTTCCAAAATTAATGAAACCCCTGGATATAAACCTTCAAGACAATATTTTATCATAAATCACTTGTGTCTTCCAGTTCCTGTTCATAAATTGTCTTGGCTTACTATCTTGGGAATGGGAGGCTTTAATATAGAGGGGCGGGGGCTTAAAAAGAGACACATTTTATGCCGGAGACAGTTTCCAGAGGCAGGTATGATGAGTCAGTTATTTGATAGGAAGAGTCTGATCAGTTATGAACTGAAGACATCTTAAACTCTGACTTGTCTCTGAACAACAAACCCTTCATCTCAGACAGTTTTTGTGCGGTTGTGTTTCATTTGTTTGCATTAAAAACCTTCATTTCATAGTTGTTGATGTCTTCTGCAAATCAAACAGTTTTTCTTAATTGTAAATTTATTTTTTTCATCTACATTTGTAGGGGTAAACATGGCAATAAGTGGGACAAAGGCGTTAAAACTGGGCCCAGTTGCTGCTGGAGTTACTCGACTTATATGGCAGGTATGTTTGGGTGGTTTTCTATACAAGGGTGTAAACCTTCAAGACAGTATTTTATCGTAAATGTGTCACTTGTATCTTCCATATTGGGAATGAGAGGCTTAATATAGAGGGGCAGGGGATTAAAAAGAGAGACATTTTATGAGAAAGTTTTCAGAGGCAGGTATGATGAGTCAAATCTTTGATAGGAATTGCCGTCAGATCAGTTATAAACTGAAGACATCTTGAACTCTGACTGTCTCTGAACAACAAACTCTTCTTCGTAAATCTTAACTATACTGTATTTTGTAAATCTTGGATGCTTTATGTAATTGTTTGCCATTCTGTTTTTAGACCCAACAACTTCCCCCCACTACAGCTCGAAATGAGACAAAGACAGTGGGAATAAACATGCAAGGTAAAGGAATTTAACTCAAAGAATGAGTCCGTTTTATCAACTATAGATAGTGAAATGAATATATGATATATCATTAAAAAATTCAGTCTTGAACAGGATTCGAACCCATGACCTCTTCAATACTGGTTCAGTGCTCTACCAACTGAGCTATCAAGCCCACTGGGAGCTGGTCACTTTGTGACTGATGATGTGCCTGAATTTTCGCAACTGCTTCATGCAGTTGTGAACATAACTCTGCGATGGTCTTTCATGTATTAAAAGAGCTATGTCACCATATTTTAAGTCATTTTTGCGAAGTGTAAAAATCAACTTCAAATTGAAGAAAGCCTCCAAATAATAGTTTACTAAGGTAGGAAAACACCAAAGAGGTAATAATAAACCAAACAGGAACAAGGATGGTTGAGGATGGAGAAGATTAAGACGGATTGCGATCGGCGAACTTGAAAAAAATGGCCAATTTTTTCAAGATGCGCCATCCGTGACGTAGCTCCTTTAAAACTATAGATAGTGTTTTTTTAAGTTTTGTCAACTAATAATAGTGATGCTTGCATGAATGACTCGGGGGTTCTACAAGAGTTGCTGCCAGATCAGTTACTGAAGACGAGGAACCACAACCACTGATAAATGGCTCTTGCTGAATACTTAGCAAGAAACCCTGTATTTTATTAGATGTTGTATTCTGTAAATCATTGAGAAGTTTCCAGAGATATGAATGATGAGTCAGATCTTTGATAGGAATTGCCGTCAGATCAGTTATAAACTGAAGACATCTTAAACTCTGACTGTCTCTCGGAACTACAATCAATCCCTTCAAATTAAAATCTTTTTAAAACTATGCTGTATTTTACAAATCTCTGACGCTTCATAAAATTGTTTCCTTTTCCATGTTTAGCCCCAAGTATCACTCCCACGACAGCTCAAAATGAAGCAACTACGGCTGGAATGGACATGCAAGGTAAAGGAATTATTCAACTGAAATTAATAAGTTTGAACATAGTTAATAGAGGGAAATGGTTATGAAGCCTGGCAAAGTTCTTTGTTATATGTTTTTGTTCGCTATTTTTGGGGGTTGACCGTGCACAAAACCTGATAAAATACAATAGGTGGTTACGTGTGTTCAAGCAAGTGAAGACATTTTATGCCGGAGAAAGTTTCCAGAGGCAGACATGATGAGTCAGATATTTGATAGGAAGAGTCTGATCAGTTATGAACTGAAGACATCTTAAGAGTGAATGTTACCAACGGTCAGACATTTGGTGGCCACAGCCGAAAAATCAATTCTGCTCATATTCTCATGTTAGGTAGACCTTAATATGAAACAAATCACTGCATACTTTGTTTGGCTGAATATCGATTTATTTTCGAGAAAATCGATAATAACCGAATTCTGTCAAAATGTCGCTTTTGGAGCTCAAAATTTAAGGCGAATCTCGAAGCTTCGCGTAGCAAAATGAAACATTCTAGGACAATAAAAACTACCAAATCTTAAAGAACGATATCGAAATATATGTTGAGAGCAATTTGAGCAATTCTTGTCTTTTTTATTTACAAAATATAATTAAATTTGTCCGACCTACTTTTAACTCGATTAAAAATAGGTCAAAATTAACCTATTATTTAAGTATGTGCTACACAAAATAATTTGCCAAAAATCTGTCATTTGGAAGGCGAAGGGTGCTTCTTTTCGATTCCCAAAGGAATTTTTGGGGAAATGATTCAGTGCGATGTAATAAAATTTTAAAGTTGGATAAAATGCGCTGATTCAACGGATACTGAAAAGTCTCCTTAATTAGTTCAATGTGCACATACACGCAAAACTTTAATTGTTTCGCAGTTTACGTTCAACCTACAACTAATTTAACATAAAACCTCTAACCTTTATGTTGCTGTATCAAAGAAGAGGGCTGTAGTCCTGTAGTTGTTGCTTCCTTCGCGATAATTGCAGCTCACTGAAAGATGACCAGCACGCCATGTTTGTTTAGTTAAGCATAATTCGGACGTGTTTGATGAGACTGAGATTCTCTGTTTCCATTTTCGTTCAAAAGAGCAGGCTTCAAGTACTCTCCACAAAAAAGCCTTTGTTTAACCATTAGTTTTGAACTGAACAGCAAACCAAATGCGTTAATTCTAAAACATTGTCTCTTGTCTTGTAGCTTCTTGTGGGAATTTTACCGCTAATTACGGTCAGAACGGGTTTCAACTGAAATTGACAACTACATGTAACGCATGAAAGGAACCGGAAGTTCATTTTTATGAGGGATGGCTGGAAGAGGGTGGGGTATACAATATAAAAGCCTTATTTCATTTATAGTTACTTGTTTTATTTTTAATCTATTAGGTGAACATTTATCGCACAAGCGCATATTTTCTGACATTTGGAATTAAAAACTGAAAATCCGCAGTACTGTAGAAGGGGGAAATGAGAATAATAAATTCAATACACTGAATTGCAGTGAAAACTGCAAGCGAGAAATGCTCTGCTTTATCTGAAAGTATCTCAACTAAGGCCATATGATCACTTTGAAAAGCTTTCACGACCAGGAATAATGCGTGATTGTTGGGATCGTTATCAATCTGATTAATCAACTTCCGTTGTTCTCCCGAAACCTGAAAAACCCCAAATAATCCCAGGCCAAAATGGGTTGTATTTCAAGTTGTATATTATCTGCCTTGTAAGCCAGCCATAACTTTCAATAAAGTTGTAATATCATTGTTATATTTTCCCAATAATCTAGCTTCAGTCCGGTTGCGCATAGTCAAAGACCAAGACCCCTTTATATACATTGAGCTACTGTATTTACTTTTCCCCACTAATGTAATAATAATAATAATAAAAATACATTTATATAGCGCCAAAATCCAAAAGTCCAATGGCGCTATATATACATGTAGCCCTGGTCCAGTCATGTGTGGACAGGGAGAATAAGGGGCCGCCAACGTTTTCACAAGTTACCCGCTTAACGTCCACGGGACGTTTAGGAGGTGGTTTCGGAGGCACCGGATTTGGACATTAAAGCGAGTGTTTCACGGTTGGGCGCCTGCGCCGGCTTATCAGCTTTATCCGTTTAAAAAAACCCATTCACATGCACTTCTTGATACTTCAGTAATCACATACTATAATTGGTCCAAGCATAACGACGAATGACCAAAATTCGCAAAAAAATTCAAAAATTCAACTGATAACACCGAGAATGTCGACATTTGAATACCAGAAAAAATAACAAGAATAATCCTTCGGGCCAACACTTTATTGTGGTGATTTATTCTGGTATTCAATGTCAGCAATTCTCGGTGTAATCCGTTAATTTTTTTTGTAAATTTTGGTCATTCTTCTTTTTGCTTGTACTAGTTAAAGGGTCCCTCTCAACCAGTGTGCTTTGCGGTCGCGTGTTATTGTTTTCATCCGGGAACTCGATCTCTCGTGGGCTAATGAATGCCATACTTTCCAATTTGTACTAACTTGGGTCGTCTAACTGCTTTTTGTGGCCAGAACATGGCCAGAATCCTGCAAAAAGTAGTTTTTAAGTTCAAGCTTCTATTTTCGCGGTACCCAAAAATGGCCGCCGAAAGAGTATTGGCGCGCAAAGCACACTGGTTGAGAGGGACCCTTTAATAGTATGTGATTACTGAAGTGTTGAGACGACATGTGAGTTGGGTTTTTAAACGGATAAAGTTGATAAGCCTGAACATGCGCCGAACCGTGAAACCCTCCCTTTAAGGTGAGAGAGTTTTGAGTAAAAAACAAAATGATGCATTTCTTTTTTGACTTGCACATGTGATTGCCGACTTGCATATAATTCGCCGCTCGCATATACAAGAATGGATTCTTGCTTGTTAATTATTGCGTTCGAGGAACGAGAACGCATCCTAATCTGATGTGTCGTCGACCTCTGTGTACATGTACACCCAGGAAATTTTGAGATTTCATGTGAAGATTGGCGTTCGAAAATCGTCCGCCCCTAGCATTTTTGCAGGGGTACTCGGCCGGGAACTGGTAACGAGCTCCTGCGTTGTCGTGCGTTTGCTGTTGTTCGTGTTGTTTAGTGGCGATACTCGTGGGTTTTTTCGCTCAAATCGGTAAGTTAGTACATTGAATATCCATTTTCAATAGGACGTAATGTTATTCAACAATTTATCGACGTCTGAGAGAAATTAATGTGTACGGCTCCTGGTTAGTTCTGCGGTTGCAGTTTCAGTGTTGTCCCGAAGCACAGAAAACACAAACCGAGTTATTCATATTGCAGCTTATTATTGAGCCATGTGACCGTGATTTGTGGTCATAAATCGAGTCGTTTTACTCGGCCATGGTAAATGAAAATATATATGTAGCTCGTTTCAAAACAAATTAACTTAATATATAAGCTACATGTAGCTTGTAGAATCAAGATTTAAGACCGAATCAGCCCAGTTCGATCGAGCGAAATTAACGCAAGCAAAAGCTTATAATAATTATATTATCTGGCAAATTCAATACTATGGGTGGTGCACACACTCCTGTTCAAGCTTTAAATGTGAGTTAAATCCATTGGTACCTTTTTTTTTCAGGCCCTATTAAAACAATGGAAAAAGTGGAAGGTGTATTTCTATATTATCAACAAATCATACTGTTATTTCTTGATGTGTCAAGTTGCTAAAAATTCCCAATTTGTTAGAATGTTATTTTTAAGAAAAGCATCAAATTTGGAATATGTATACACCATGCATTGTTTTACATGTAATACCGTTTTGAATTTATCTCAAGAAATTTCAATAAATGTCACTGTTGCAATTTGTGCCTCTATAATATAATGAATTTGTTAGTGTTATTTACTGGGATGGCCATCTCCCAGACCTTCACTATCAATAATTATTAGCTTTCAACCACAGGAATCAAAGTAAACAGAGTGGATGTGTGGGGGGGGGGGGGGGGGGGGGGGGGGGGGGGGGGGGGAGTGGATGGGGGGGGGGGGGGGCACACTGGGCTGCACTTGCATATTGACAAATGGTAGTTAACTGGAAGATCTTCTGTTGGTCAGCGGGTTATCTATTGATGCATGCGCAGTTTGAGTTGTTTCCGAGAAGAATTGAGAATTGCCATCGTGGCTTGCTTGTGCGATTTACCTCGGCTGGTATTTTGCCTTTTGTTTGCACCACCCACCCACCTCTTGGTCCTTAGTCAGTATTTTGGGATCTGGTAAGTCCTTTTCCTTTTATTCTCCACTGAGACATCAGTGTGACAGGTGCCAGGGGGGGTTGACCCGTGTGAGGTTGCCATGGTTACCTCCTCATTTGTGCATTTTGCTCATGTTCATTTGTCTTTTGCCCACGTTCCTCACAATCAGCACCTACCCTCCATTTAGGCATTGCTCTTCGACAAGTTAACCAAGACCAACACCTTTCATATTGATCAGCAGAAGCAAACGCTCTAAGTTCGTTCATGACCACTAATATACAGAACCATCCTTTAGCTGTTTGAGATTAACCCGTCGAACGCACTCTCTTAATCTGTGATTACTACTAGTTTATTTCGCACTCAGCCGTACGTGTGTCAGCAGTGAGTGAACTATGTTGTGTAATGACAACGGCTAAACTGATCAATTGTCTGTAATGCAAGCTACTAGATGTCTGGTCCAACCTGGTACTAATTCTTGTAGAATATCCATTTATTATATGGCAAACTGGTCCACGCCAAAAGGTGCCCCTTAGCGGTCCGACGTTCCAATACGGAAGGCTAAGAGGGACCGTTGACGAACTCATTTCATCGAATTCCTTTTTGAAACATTGAACAAAATAAAACTGTTTTGTATAAAGTAGAAACATTTTCCTTATGTCTGGCTGCAATTTTGGTTAATTCTTTTGCAAAGTGGCGTGAAAAATGTAAGAACATGCTTTACTTTGGCGTGCGCGCGTTAATCAACAAAGTTTTAAAAAGCCATTGTACTAAAAACTTTATTGAACTAGCTTGTTCGGTCCGTATTGGGGAATATTGGTAGAGTTCTTTTTTTGTTGTTGCCAGTTTGACTAATATTTCCCCAATATTCGGTTGATGGCTTTCTACTTCTTCATCGCCAGATTTGTATGTGCTGTAAGTTCTTTTCACGACTGAGCAAGAAAAAAATCGAGCTATTTACAAAGGTGTGACTGAGGAAGTCGCCCTTGTCAAAGATACTACTAGAGCCTTCGCTGTGCCTTGCTCTTCGCATTGCTTTCCATATACTCGTAGGATCAGCCCTTTGCCCGATGCGTTCTCCAGCTTGGAACCGTGCTTCAGTATCGTAGCCACAGTGAGGTTCTTTCTTGTTAGTGCTGCTGACTTTAGAACCCATCCCATCGGTAGCACTGGGTCACCATCCTACAACGATATCAGTCTGTATCTTCAACCCCACCCTCTTCCAGCACCTATCAAAAATAACCTCCGGTCCGGAAGTTAAGAACGCATCTGTCAGGCAACCGTCGAGCGTTTTTCATTTTCTAAAGCAGAACATTTCTCGCTTTCAGTTTTCAGTGCAATTCAGTCTATTGAATTTATTATTCTCATTTTTCCCCAGGGCTAGATTAGTGGGGAAAAGTAAATAGCTCAATATATAAAGGGTTCTTGGTCAGGGACCGCGCAAGGGGAGGGGCTAAAAAAATAAATAATAATAATACATTTCCAGAAGTCATTTCACTAGTTAACGCTTTTTACTGGAAGTTGGTGATAAATTTTCCTTTTGATCCGCAGAAGTTCGCTAGGGACAAAAGTTGCAATGACCATTAGCAAAGTAGACGCGGTCACAACTGAACAAATATCAAGAGTTAAAATAACTTTGAGTTGACTGACTTTAAACTATTGGGCAGTTGTATCTTGCATTTCATAAAGAAACGTTTTAATGACAACATTTTATCGCCATAGATACTTTAAACTGAGAATTATACACATCGAATACACAGCTCTGGACATCGCGGGACACGGGAGTCCTACGTGATAACCAACAGAGAAGCGCACATGGTAAAATGATCATAATTAACGAAGGCTTCTGGCTGTTGGAAAGAAAATATCTACCAACATCTCTGATTGTTTTGATTGTTTGCCGTTCTTGTATTAAAAACAGTCGCCATTTAAGCGCTGAAAGTTGGTAATTTGCACCACGCTTGTTAATTTTAGATGCATTCCCAGCCATTTCAGAGGACTCAAATTCACAATTTTCCCGGACCCCCCTAGACGGCTAACGCTGACACGTTCGCATTAGCACCCCCCCCCCCCCCCCCCCGCCCCACTCAAAAATAGTGCTGCGCGGGCCCTGTTGGTCTTTGACTATGCGTAACCGGACTGAAGCTAGATTATTGGAAAATATAACTGCAATGATATTACAACTTTATTGAAAGTTATGGCTGGCTTAAAAGGCAGATAATATACAACTTGAAATACACCCCATTTTGGTCTTGAATTATTTGGGGGTTTTCAGGTTTCGGGAGAACAACGGAAGTCAGATTGATAACGATCCCAACAATCACGCATTATTTCTGGTCGTGAAAGCTTTTCAAAGTGATCATATGGCCTTAGTTGAGATACTTTCAGATAAAACAGAGCATTTCTCGCTTGCAATTTTCACTGCAATTCAGTTTATTGAATTTATTATTCTCATTTCCCCCTTCTACAGTACTGCGGATTTTCAGTTTTTAATTCCAAATGTCAGAAAATATGCGCTTGTGCGATAAATGTTGACCTAATAGATTAAAAATAAAACAAGAAACTATAAATGAAATAAGGCTTTTATATTGTATACCCCACCCTCTTCCAGCCATCCCTCATAAAAATGAACTTCCGGTTCCTTTCTTGCGTTACATGTAGTTGTCAATTTCAGTTGAAACCCGTTCTGACCGTAATTAGCGGTAAATTCCACAAGAAACTACAAGACAAGAGACAATGTTTTAGAATTAACGCATTTGGTTTGCTGTTCAGTTCAAAACTAATGGTTAAACAAAGGCTTTTTTGTGGAGAGTACTTGAAGCCTGCTCTTTTGAACGAAAATGGAAACAGAGAATCTCAGTCTCATCAAACACGTCCGAATTATGCTTAACTAAACAAACATGGCGTGCTGGTCATCTTTCAGTGAGCTGCAATTATCGCGAAGGAAGCAACAACTACAGGACTACAGCCCTCTTCTTTGATACAGCAACATAAAGGTTAGAGGTTTTATGTTAAATTAGTTGTAGGTTGAACGTAAACTGCGAAACAATTAAAGTTTTGCGTGTATGTGCACATTGAACTAATTAAGGAGACTTTTCAGTATCCGTTGAATCAGCGCATTTTATCCAACTTTAAAATTTGATTACATCGCACTGAATCATTTCCCCAAAAATTCCTTTGGGGATCGAAAAGAAGCACCCTTCGCCTTCCAAATGACAGATTTTCGACAAATTATTTTGTGTAGCACATACTTAAATAATAGGTTAATTTTGACCTATTTTTAATCGAGTTAAAAGTAGGTCGGACAAATTTAATTATATTTTGTAAATAAAAAGATAAGAATTGCTCAAATTGCTCTCAACATATATTTCGATATCGTTCTTTAAGATTTGATAGTTTTTATTGTCCTAGAATGTTTCATTTTGCTACGCGAAGCTTCGAGATTCGCCTTAAATTTTGAGCTCCAAAAGCGGCATTTTGACAGAATTCGGTTATTATCGATTTTCTCGAAAATAAATCGATATTCAGCCAAACAAAGTATGCAGTGATTTGTTTCATATTAAGGTCTACCTAACATGAGAATATGAGCAGAATTGATTTTTCGGCTGTGGCCACAATATTTTGAAAATGTCTGACCGTTGGTAACATTCGCTCTTAAAACTCTGACTTGTCTCTGAACAACAAACTCTTCGTGTCATAGTTGTTGTCTTTTGCAAACAGTTTTGTGCAGTTGTGTTTTATGGTTTTGTTACAAACCTTCATTTCATAGTTGTGGATGTCTTCTGCTTTTGTTTCAGTACGTATAAGAACCTTGCTGGTATTCTACTTTGGATAACAACAGGCGAACACATAACTACCATCTGGAAATACAAAACATGAACTTTCGATTGCTGTCAACATGTTTCCAGTATCAAACAGTCAATTTGCAGAATATTTTCACGGATTTTAGCATCGGTAAACATCCAACCAGTCATGTCACGTGACGTTTTTAAGAGGTTCCGGACAATCTCATTACCAGGGCTTTTCTCGTGCAGAGGAAGAGAAAGGACCCTGGGAATGAGGATGAGTTTCCAGAAGGCTTTTGATCGTCTTGCGCCATGTAAATTACTTGGCGTCGTACATTGTATGTTTGTGTGTATATACTTTTCCTAATCGGCATGTTTGCTGATATTAAACGTTTTTAAAATATAGCATTTATAATAAACAGCTGATTGTGTTTCTGACGTGTTTGTACTTTGACCTCTTTTTGGTATGAAATTCTGGACTTGTTTGTTTTCGTTTTGTTTTAAATAGGTGATTTAAACTTTGTAGCCTGCGTAGCAGTAGTTTCCTTTTCAAAAGGCGCGTGAAACGGCTCAAGGCTCAAGCCATCCCCTTCCCTCTCTTTTATTTTCTATTTTGGCGCCATCTCGCGCCCTAAGCTTTCACGCGCCTCTTACTTTTTCGCTCCTTTCTTTTCATTTTTTTTTCTCTTCCATCCTATTCTGTCAGTTGCCGATTAATTATTTCTACCGGGAAAGTTCAAGGAGTCCGAGAATTCAGAACTTGAGTGAATGATAGGATATTTGACATATTTGGCCCACTGCATAATATATTGCAACAAAATGTAGAATTTTAACTTGTGAATTTATCATATTTTCAAGAAACTTGAAGCATTTTTGTAGAGATATCCTTTGCTGTATTCAAAATGCACCCTGTTCCCCTTGAATGGCCTTTCTCCCAGGTTCCGGTGGTTTCTCAATAATTTTACGCAACCTCGTTCCCAATAGTCTTTCGGGCTCTGGTTTTCACTAGCGACATAAGCATATAAAGACAAGCCGCAGACGCAGTAACGTGTTTATCATTCGCATTCGTTTATCATTCGCACTGAAAAGGCACTGTAATCATCAGCTCGTTACTGCGTCTGCGTATGTTGCTTGTGTTTATGCTGAAGACGAGCGATGTAGCTGCGTGCGGCATTACTTTTTCCCTGCTACTCCGAGCAGAGTATTACTTTGCTTTCACAATATTGGTCAATGGAATTTGACCTTTATTATCAGATCTCCATTAGTCAGCTATTTTTAAACCCGGGGGGGGAGGGACTCCAGTATAAAAGTGACGGGTTGATCGCAGCACCTTTTAGGGTTAAAATTCGTGGTTTGGTACCGCTTAGGGTGTTAAAATCTAAATGAATTCCGGTACCTTTTAGGGTATCAAGCTGGAAAAAATATATAACAGGGACTAGTTTTGTCTTAGAATTGGTACATCTTAGGGTGAAAATGAATTCAGGCCACACCCACAAAACGAGATTTTGGTACCTTTTAGGGGTTCTTTTCAAAATTTGCGGCGATCACCCCCGTCACTTTTATACGCGAGTCCCCCCCGGGGGTTTAAATACCCCTGTTTACCTTTAGTTACGAGATTGGTTGGACGCCGCTGCCGATGTCAATTTTTAGGTTATGGTTTTTTGGAAACAGGAAATTAAAACGTTTATGCAGGTTTGTCGTATAAAATTGAATATCCGGCCGTCTAAATATGGGGTTTACAATTGAGAAACACTGCAACAATAGCAGTTGAAGGACAACAAGATCCGTCAACAACGTAACACCATAAATAGCAATTATTATTTGTCGTGTTCAGAAAATGATTAAAAATAGAAATAAACTTACAGCTGAATCGTAAAAACGTTGTTTTATTTTTACCCGTTGTACTTTGTATTTATATCGCCCCAGAAGGCTTCCACTTCAAACTGTTATAAACAACAAGCTCATGGGAAACCATGGGATTTCCTCTAGTTCTACAAATGTGCAAAGTCCGTTAAAACTGTACACTGCATTTTGTAAATGAACAGAATCTGCAATCGTCTTCACGAGTACCAAAATGTGCTAACTGACAGGCATTTTATAGACATCACAAACTTTATTTTCCGGCCCTTTTCCCTGTCGTGACAAATAGTTTGTCAGGTTGCCAATGTGGCATTTATTTTGATGGGTGACATATGAAACCTTGACTGGCTTCCCGGCTTCGACGAATTCTATTGGCTGACGAGAATCAGGAGAGCGAAATAGCACCCCCCATGAGGTGAATAACTCCGCAAATAAAATACTGTAAGACACAAGATTGTCATGCGAGCATCACGTAGAAGGCAAGTTCGTTCAGTTCTAAGGGCATCTTGTTCCTCCTCCATCTATTTCGATGTGCATGGACATGCGAAAGAGTAAAGAGCGCGTGGTACCTATAAAATAACAGCCCGTATTTACCTCCACCAGTAGTACGTGTGTGTATGGAAACCCATTCACGAGTACGAGTCATGCTGTTTATACTTGTGGTTCTACTGTCCATGGCAGACGATGTCGCGGGTAAGGGTTCTGAAACGTTATTTGTTCTCTCCAGATATATATTTAGGACAGAACAGTGCTTAATTCTGTAACTAGGACTTGAAGACAGTTTGTGAATTAATGATAAGCTGAATTAGAACATTAATTTTGTGCATTTTCCACATCTGCAACAACTGCCTGTGTTGGCACTTTGTTAGCATCATAACTATCACATGTCTCGTTCCCCCAAATGCAAGCGTCGGGCAACTAGGGTTGATCAGAAGGACTTTACCATTGATAAATACAGTTTGATTGCAAGATGGTTTAGGATCAGGAAACCAACATGCTAGCACTGTTTAATGTAAAAATACATAACGTTTTAAATATGCGTAAATTGCTGATGAAATCGCTTGAAGAACACATGGGCTTAGTGTCAAGTTGCTGTCTGGAGTTTCAATTTTATTATTTTAAAATTATTAAAACTACACGAGATGCAGACTTCTATCTGCTGAAATAAAGTCAAATTTAATAAAAACATGAAAAACGTTTTAATTGGCTTGTGGCCGAATGTGCTGTTTCACAGACAAATTGTAATGAAGCCAAATGAAGCTGGACATTGACATTTGATCTTGTTGTTTTGTCTGAGTCGCTCGTCGTCCGTCGTGTGCACATTGGCGAGGAGAACTGGGAAGAGTCAAAGACTTGACAGCTCTTTTTTGGGACAGATCGGGGTCAACAACATTAACAGGCATGCATACATACAATGTTTTTATCCACTTACACTTAGTCGCGACAGTTATGGTGATAAAAAACACATCAGATGCCTTGAAAGTTAAGACGATTTCCGCTGGACGTTCGAGCAAAAAGTGCAAAAAATTAAGTTACCAAAAAAATACTCATAGCACGGTAACATTTTGAATACAGTTAAGAAGAAATTATCGATAAATTAGCTCCCAAGCTGACCCGCGAGAGAAGTCATAACATATTTTAATTAAAAAAGACGCTTCATGTCAGTTCAAAACAAAATGGCGTGCGTTTTTATCATTTTTTACGAGGTTCGACATTAATTTTCTCGAGAACGCTTGAGAATTTAATTGCGGGGTCACTTGGAGAAGTGAATTAAAGTGATGTGTTTCGAATAGTATTCAAAATGTTACCGTGCTATGAGTAGTTTTTTAGTAATTAATTTTTGCACTTATTGCTCGAACGTTGAGCGGAATCCGTCTTAACCTGTATAAAGTCAGCTTTTAATCACTATATAGTACAGTGGAACTTCGATTTCTCGAACCTCCACAGGAAACGAAAATTGGTTCGAGAAATCGGGAACTTCGAAATATCGGGGTAAAATTACAGTGAAAACAACTACAAGTCCAAGGGAAACAACGTTTGGTTCGAGAAATCGGGGTTTTTGTGAAATCTCGGGTTACACTGTACAGTAGTTACATCTCAAAGGGACTCACCCAGCCACCCAAACCCTGGGGGGTACTCCCTTATGTGGCCTATACGGGGACGTGCCGCTGGACAGGGTATGGTTTTTGGCCTCTCTGCCCTGAACAGGATATATAATTTCATGCGAATCTGTCCTAAACAGGGTCTGAACCTGTCCTAAATAGGGTATGGTTGCACGATTGTCGTTGTAAAAATATGGTTTATACAGTATTTAGAGATCGGAGACGTTTGCCGCGTATCAGTCAAACGGGATTCGCTAAATTGCAACCTAAACAGGGTCCTAAAATAGAGGATGTTGCCCTACACAGGGTAGGTATTTTAGGTATTTTTATTGTTTTTTTGCCCTAAACAGGGTCAGGTTTTCAAACCCTCAGCGGCACCCCTATACCCAAACATGGGTCAAGTACCCCCCCCCCCCGGACCCAAACCAACCAATTACAATGATAGGAATTGGTACAATAATTTTCAACATGACATATCAACCTTTTGCAATTGAAGGAGTGAGATCCCCAGAGAGGCCAGTTGTTCCAAATGTCACAGCTCTGAGCTCAACTGAGGTGCGCATCACATGGTGTCGGGTGAACTCCAACAAGGTAGAGATAGATCACTATGAGCTATTTATAGACACAGAGCTGGAGTACTCTGGGATAGATGTGATGTACATGGCCAAGCGGCTAAAGCCATGGACATGGTACGAGGTCAAGTTGAGGGCATGTGGCTTCTCTCCTGGTTCATGCTCTCCTTTCACAAGGCCTGCTCTGGTGAAGACATTGAGAGACAGTAAGTGTTGTAACAATGTCCTGTCTATCAGATCAGTCATAGCTTCAATTACTACACTGATGTTCTTAGATCCTTGTGCCATTGGATCCCCTTAGATCCCCATGCCATTAGGATCCCTTTAGATTCCTATGCCATTGGATCCCTTTAGATCCTTGTGCCATTGGACCCCTTAGATCCTTGTGCCATTGGGCCTCCCTAAATCCTTGTGCCATTGGACCACCTTAGATCTTTGTGCCATTGGACCCCTTAGATCCTTGTGCCATTGGATTCCTTAGATCCTCGTGCCATTGGATCCCCTTCGATCCTTGTGCCATTGGATCCCCTAGATTCCTGTGCCATTGGATCCCCTTAGATCCTTGTGCCATTGGACCCCTTAGATTCCTATGCCATTGGATCCCCTTAGATCCTTGTGCCATTGGATCCCCTTAGATCCTTGTGCCATTGGATCCCCTTAGTTTCCTGTGCCATTGGATCCCCGTAGATCCTCGTGCCATTGGCCTCCCTTAGATCCTCATACCATTGGACCTCCTTAGATCCTTGTGCCATTGGACCCCCTTAGATCCTTGTGCCATTGGATCCCCTTAGATTCCTGTGCCATTGGATCCCCTTAGATCCTTGTGCCATTGGACCCCTTAGATTCCTATGCCATTGGATCCCCTTAGATCCTTGTGCCATTGGATCCCCTTAGATCCTTGTGCCATTGGATCCCCTTAGTTTCCTGTGCCATTGGATCCCCGTAGATCCTCGTGCCATTGGCCTCCCTTAGATCCTCATACCATTGGACCTCCTTAGATCCTTGTGCCATTGGACCTCCTTAGATCCTCGTGCCATTGGATCCCCTTAGATCCTTGTGCCATTGGATCCCCTTCGATCCTTGTGCCATTGGATCCCCTTAGATTCCTGTTGCCATTGGATCCCCTTAGATCCTTGTGCCATTGGATCCCCTTAGATCCTTGTGCCATTGGATCCCCTTAGTTTCCTGTGCCATTGGATCCCCGTAGATCCTCGTGCCATTGGCCTCCCTTAGATCCTCATACCATTGGACCTCCTTAGATCCTTGTGCCATTGGACCTCCTTAGATCCTCGTGCCATTGGATCCCTTAGATCCTTGTGCCATTGGGCCTCCCTAAATCCTTGTGCCATTGGACCTCCTTAGATCCTCGTGCCATTGGATCCCCTTAGATCCTTGTGCCATTGGGCCTCCCTAAATCCTTGTGCCATTGGACCACCTTAGATCTTTGTGCCATTGGACCCCTTAGATCCTTGTGCCATTGGATTCCTTAGATCCTCGTGCCGTTGGATCCCTTAGATTCCTGTGCCATTGGATCCCCTTAGATCCTTGTGCCATTGGACCTCCTTAGATCCTCGTGCCATTGGATCCCCTTAGATCCTTGTGCCATTGGATCCCCTTCGATCCTTGTGCCATTGGATCCCCTTAGATTCCTGTGCCATTGGATCCCCTTAGATCCTTGTGCCATTGGACCCCTTAGATTTCTATGCCATTGGATCCCCTTAGATCCTTGTGCCATTGGATCCCCTTAGATCCTTGTGCCATTGGATCCCCTTAGTTTCCTGTGCCATTGGATCCCCGTAGATCCTCGTGCCATTGGCCTCCCTTAGATCCTCATACCATTGGACCTCCTTAGATCCTTGTGCCATTGGACCCCCTTAGATCCTCGTGCCATTGGATCCCCTTACATCCTTGTGTCATTAGACCCCTTTAGCTCCTTGTGCCATTGGACCCCTTTAGATCCTCGTGCCATTGGACCTCCTTAGATCCTTGTGCCATTGGACCCCCTTAGATCCTTGTGCCATTGGACCCCTTAGATCCTCATGCCATTAGGGCCCCTTAGATCCTCATACCATTGAACCCCCTAAGATTCTTGTGACATTTGGACCACCCAAAATTGCAAAACGGTCCCAATATCCCCTGCTTCATCTGAGTTTTCTTATAATTTTAGGAGACAACAGCACAGTGATACAGTCTGGTGTGACCATATTCAAAGTCATTGTCGTACCTACTTACATGTTTATCTTGGGAATGATAGCTGGAGTATTGGCCATTTCATTTGTCCTTATATGGAGGTACATGTATATAAAGTAATTTTATTGTGTGAACTATAACTTTCCAAATTGTGATAATAATTTATACTGCATTTCTTTCATTATACAATCAGCCAAAATGTCACAAGAAAAAATAAAGCCATCTGACTTGAAAGAAATGTATGGCAATCAGTAAAGAGAATAACATTTTGAGCTTCTCCACCTTCCATAGCATGAAGTAACTCTAACTCAGTAGGAGTATTACTACTCGGACCCCTGGATGGAATGCCAGTCCATCACAGGCTACCAGAGGGAGACTCGCACTGAGAGTAAAGTGTCTTGGCCCAAGAACACCACATAACAACCCTGGCTAGGCTTGAACCTTGATCCACTTTATCCTACTGAAAGGATTTTTAAAGAAAGTGGTTCCAAATAAAAATCACACAAACATATTGGTATTTTGGTTTCTTTACAGTACCTTCAGTGTGCAGACCTATCTGGAGGATCAGCATTTGAACTGCCACAGTACCAAACAGCACCAAACAAGGATGTCTACAGTGACTTGGTTACACATTACCTACATCACTCAAACAATGATCCTTTGACCACCTTGGGGAACTTATATTTGACAAAAGCCTGTCAGGTTGATGATGCCGAGTCACACTATCTTGAGATACCCAATGCAGAAAAAGCCAATCCACACAACAAATTTGTCATTCCAGATTATCTGCCTTTTTCCCCAACCTCTGATGCCAAACTACCGAGTCTTTATTTAAAAGGTTCAACTCAGGAGGATCAGGTTAATAAAGAAGAACTTACACTTCACTGTAATGAAGTGAATGAACAGCTGGAACACCAAAAAGATACACCTTATCTTGATTCAACGCATGAAAAATACACTCAATTGAAAATCTCAAAGATGGGTCGTTTCTGAATGACAATGGTCGTAATGAAAACAAACATAGAACACAGAATGGCAAAGACAAGGACACAGTTCAACCTCATGAAAGAACGGCTTCCTTTCCAAACCATACAGATAATGTAATGATGCCATTGTTTCAAACATGTAAAGAGCAAGCTGTGGATGCATCCCACAAAGGGGACAGTGTTCCTTCTCCATCACTGATGTATTCGTCTCCATCTGATACACACTCACAGTTAACTAATCAAAGTGTAACAACAGAACATAAGAGTAACTCTTACTTGTTACCTCATCATGGAGTGGTGGTCGCCATAGACAACAGCAATATTTACATTGGTGCACAAGAATGCGCAAGCATGGTCAATGCAGGTGATCGCAAACGGCATGTGCGGCTCAAGTTGCAGAATCTAGTCAGGATTCTTGAAAGAGAAAGAACAAAAACCAGAGGATTTGCTTGTGGATCCAGTCCTCCTGCGACAGAACATGTCTGGGATGTTTACAGGTAAGACTAAGGAATACTGAGCTTAGCTTGGGTAATCATGCATCTCTATTTGGGTACTAGTTGACATCTGAGATTTGAGCCAAAAATTCCATGATGTGTACCCGTACCACAGAAATCCAAGTAGCATCGGACTGATTAAACGAGAATAACAACTAATCAGAGACACTACATGGACCTTGTGTAGTACTCATTATCAGTTTGGCTTGAATTTCAGACCTTTCTCTTGGGTATTCACAAACGGACACCCAAAGAGCGACTTGTTCAATATTCGTGCTATGCAGTACACCAAAATATTGTTTGAGGCAACCTCATTAACAACAAGTTTTCAAAGGTCTATCTCTGTGCTTTTTTAAACAGGCGCTTGGGATATATTGTTGATCTAGAGGATAGAAGAGGAAAGGATGAACAAAGAGTAGACGAGGGACTCCACTTGTGGATCTACAAGGTAAATACATGACATCATAAATTATCAAGAAATTGTTATGTAGCAGGCAGTACCACATTAGAAACTAGTGGGATCTCAAAGTTTGACTGTGTCCCTAAATTAATACACATCTGCTAGCTACATTGAATTATCACCAAAATTAGTACAAGCTGGTAAGGTAAATGGATTGATCAGCTGCCTCTGAGGTATTCAACATGTCTAATTTCCCCCTGCAGTATGAAGTCACAACATGTTCAGCTGTAGCAAGAATAAAGAAAATTGTCAACTAGGGCATGTACCACTAAATTCCCAGAATTAACAGTAGAAGAAATGTGTGGCAATCAGTATTATGGAGAATAGGCTATTTCCGAGTTGCCTTTTACCATTACAGTAAAAACCCGCAAGAAAGAACCTAGTTTTTAAGAACCTGTTAGGCTAAAATTTGCCAGTTAGACCCCCTCTATACAAGAACCTGTTTAGCCTAAAATTTGAAACAGGTTCTTATTTTCTAAAATCTATATAAAAAAATGTGTACACTGCGTCAATTATAGTCATTTTTACATAAATACTTGGTATGCAGATTTTATATAAGGAATAGGCTGAATACCACTAAATTCTATTAGCTACAATGTAATTTTTTTCTTCAGAAAATAACCTAAATAGCCTAAATTTGTGCTAATTACCATTTATGTAAGAACCTGTTTAGGCTAACTTGGGAAAATGCAGGTTCTTACTTGCGGGTTTTTACTGTATTTCAAAACGAGTCCAGGTGCAAAACCATTCAAATAAAATTAGTTTGATTTGCATGAAAATGAACATGAACATGCGAGTAAAACTCATTTCTGATATAAGATTGTTAATGAAAGCCATTTGTAAAATCTAGGCCTTGTGTGAGTTGTCTCCTGGGGTACTGGTACTAGCTACAGGAGATGGAATGAAGGGCAAGTCAGAGTGTGACACTAGTTTCCCCCGATGTGCCTTGACCGCACTAGAGAGAGGCTGGAGTGTCGAGGTCTACTCATGGAAACACAGCTTAAGTAGCGAGTGGATCAAACTGACTAAAAAGCATCCTGACACATTAACAATCAACTACCTGGACAAGTAAGTAATTTTAAACCGATTATTTAAACACAAGCACAAAATGATGAAACAGAAGAAAGTCTAGCATCAAAGGTCCGCAGTGCGTGCAGAGACACTACATTAATGTTAGAAGTATTGGATTCAATGATTCATACAAGTGATTATATTTTATATTTGTCGAGGTTAAACCAGTGATGTTTTGTGTTTTTTAAAGCATAAAATGCACACTGCATTTATCTCAAGTTGATCTGGATTATTTCTACTAATGTTTCTTACAAATATTTAATCATTTATGTGTAATATAAAATAAATGTAGAAAGCACGCCACATCAACCTTGGCTGGTTTTCATGTAGGTCCTTTAAATTAGGAAAAATTGGACTGAAAAATGTTGGTTTTGAAGTGGAGAAAAAAGTTCAATTTCTACCATTCTTGTGGCTGGTTATTAGCCTAAGAAAACCATTAATGATTAATTAATGATTATAGTTTTTCAACAAAAATAAAAATAAATTAACTTTTTCATTTGTATTTGTTTTTCTTGACAGATATGTCAATTACATCACATTTGTGGATGGAAAATATGGAAGAAAGTGCTCACCACTGCCACCAGAAGCAAGTGTCTTACAAAGATAACTTACATTGGCAACAACAGGAAAATAATTAATATACACTCTCAGAGCAGAACCACGGGCTAGTAGCGGTATCTACCTGTTAAAAATGCTGATTGAGTCCAATTGCCAATACAACACTTGTTTTGATTCTAACAACATTGTAAATAGGAGGTGCAGCATAGTCCAGCAAAAGCATGCAAGATAGAAAGTCTTAGGTCTGATTTAGATGGTACAATTTTTACTCCCAATCATAAGGGAGTCGATGAAACAATTTGTGTTGTAAACCTGTTGCATGCAACAGTCGTAAGCAAAATCTCACCACGATAAAGTGATAAAGTTACCAAAGGCTGTAAATGCGCATTAGGATTCCAAAAGTGGTGTTAACCTTTTCCTTTTTCTCCCAGAGTCAAACCTTGAGTCAATAAATGTGGTTGTACCTTTTGAGTCGGTGGATCAAAACCTAGTGTGTGACCATTCAAATTAAAGCTATTCAGCAGTATTTTCAAGTGGTGCTGTTTGTTTTTGACCATTTTTCAAATTGAAATTCAAGATTTTTTTTTTTTGTAATCTTGGGAGTGAAAGGGTTAAGAACTACAGAAGTTTTCAACAGAATTTACAGATTATTTTAAAGAGCAGCTGTTACCTTGTGTTATTAAGGTTTGAGCATATAAGTTCTTAGAACACTACAGACCAGATAATGTCTGCAGGTTTTAACTTTAAGAAGAACTCTACAACTTTACTTGTTTTCAATTGTGATATCTTTACATTTATTTCAAAGGTAGGAAAGAATTCACTGTTATACTAAAATAGAATAAGACAATGTACCTAGAAGATAGTTACTGCAATATACATTTCATCTCATCATAACAGATATGTTTTGTCACATTAGGGTGTAACTTTACTTAAAGTATCTCACATATTAAGATGTTTATTTTAAATAGCTTTATAAAGCATTCTTATGTGAAACAGGCTGCATACAAGTACATAATAATAATAAAAATAAAGAAACTTGTCCAACAGTAGAATTTGATTTCTTTTGCCTTAACATTACTTATTGGTCAAAATACTACCATTGATACCTTCTAAAATAAACTACATGGAATGCAAAGTTTTCCAGTTTTCTAGGATAACAGATCAAACTCCATCCCAACTTGTCCTGTAAGCATGGTCCCACAATAATACAGTCTATTTATAGGAGTTTCCCCACCTTGACGAAAAAAAACTAGATGCCAAGCCTTTGTAGCCCCAGAGAAATAGAGACAAGTCCCAGTGATGCAATTCTACTAAAGAAAGTTATGTTTAAAAAAAAAAAAAAAAAAAAAAAAAAAGGCCACCAACTTTGCAACCTCGTCCCCAGGGCCATCTCCACTTTCAAGATGGCAGGTGGGCACAAAGAAGACCCTGGCAAAGAGCAGGTCACGTGTCTCCAAAAATATTGGAGCTTTTGATTGCACGTGACCTGCTCTTTGCCAGGGTCTTCTTCGTGCCCACCCGCCATCTTGAAAACGGAGATGGCCCTGGGGACGAAGTTGCCAACTTTGATCACAGACTGAAATGGAGACAACTTTCTAATTATTTATTTAATTATTGTAGTTACCTACAACTGAAGGAATTTAACCTGGTTAAATTGGCTTAGGGTTAGACCCAAATCAAAGAGAATTTACATATAATGAAACCCTAGAAGATCAAACTCTGTGCCTCATCACTTTTCACTATGTTTATAAACAGGATCTTTAATTATTCTGGAATAACTATTATTACCTAGCATTGTAGGCATGTAATGCGTGCAAAGGGCAACAACTACATAGCCTTCTGCATGCATTGCATGCCTATGCTGCTACAATGGATTTACTGCAAGGATGTCACATACATGTAGGCTTGATCTTCAGCTGAAAACTGGACACGAGAGTCTGGAACCAGACATCTGCTCAAGGTGTGCAGAAAGTAAGGCTTGTACTGACGTATATGTACTCAACTCAAGATGCAAATTATATTTAAAAATGCCCTTTTTCCCTAATTTTATTAATAGCACTAAATTTGATTAATTCATGTTACAATTTCTGAGGAACATGTTAACAATAGAGTATGCCAGACTTTTTTGTGGAATACTCATTCTATGATCACCAACTCTGTTATGTTCAATAAACAAAATAAAGCTACCACAAGTTGAATCTAGAAATGTCAAAATCAAAAGGACACGAGTATAATCTACATTTTGCATTCAATAATAAATTACATTTGTACTGCACCTTTGACTAACATGCGAACTCTAACTCCTCAATCAATGGTTGCTACCGTCAATATCTTAGTGAATGTCTCAGCTGAAACTGGTTCAAAAGGTCACATCCATGGGATTAGACTTGCCACAAGTCGACTTCTTTAAGCGACGAAGTCGCGAGACGAGCGGCGAACACCGCGAGAACGACTGACTGAATCACCAAAACGCGAAAAACGGACTTTGAGAAAGTCTACCATGGGATGTGATTGCTAGATTATTTTGTTTCTTTATTTTGGGGTGGGTAACGTGGGTTGGTTTTCGTCATATTAGTATGATTGACAACAGTAAAAAAAATGCCATCATTAGTTGGGTTTTGAACTTCAGAGTTTGCGTGTTATTGAAAGGTCTGGATATAAGCAGGCTGGTAAAAAGTTTAAGAAAAAAAACGGCAACTTTGATGTTCAAACAAGACATGTTTCGATCGTTCAACAATCATCTACCATAAATTCAATCTAGAATGTTATAATTTTTGTCACTTGCAACTGAAGATGATCGTTGAACAATCAAAACATGTCTTGTTCTAAAATCAAAGCTGTCGTCTTTTTTTCTTAAACTTATTGAAAGATGCAATAACAGTAATGACAACAAAGTGATGATAATAAGCTACAGCAGCAGAAGGAATCCTTGAAGAGCGAGAATTCATCCATAGGTGCAGTGTTATTATAATAAAAATAATTAGACTATTTAGCTATTTACTGGGTTGCCTTTGATTTTTTAGCTTTGCTCTTTTCCGTCCTTTTGTCTCTTTTCTTTAGATTGTCCATATTTGCTTTCAATACATTTGCATATGCCTGGAAAAAAAACAATGTTCATATAGCACATAAATTTTCATTTGATTTCTACTTCTAATATTACACACTGTACATTTCAACAGCTTGTTCTAACTGCATGTACAGTTGAACCTCGCTATCTCGAACTTGGATATCACAAACGCCACAAATTCAAACCCATTCTCCTTGCCCTTGGTTTTCGGTCATTTACTATTGGCTATCTCGACTCCCCACTATCTCTAACTGCTTTTCATTTCCCTTGAGAGTTCGAGATAGCAGGGTTCAACTGTATAATGGAGTGTTTTCACTTGACGTCAACGAGACTCGTCTCGCGAGTAACGAGACGCGTCTCGCGAGTAACGAGACGAGGGGTGGTAACTTACTTTTGAGCGGTACTGTATACTACAAAACAAAACTATGAATTAAACTAATTAAAAATGACTTACCAGTTGAAACCTATTTACATCTTTTGCATTTACCTGAATGAAAACACACAACTAAGCATCAGTCATAATATGGGGAGTGTCATTAGGTACATAAGGTAAAGGTAAAGCCCCACTCAGGACAAACTGGCCCACACTGCAAGAGCTTATCCCGGTTTCTGTAGCATGAAGCCAACTGGGAGTATTGCTACTCTCTCTGGAGGGGAAGCTAGTCCAATACCAGGTTAACCCCCAGCATTTTGTCAGGTTGCCCTAACAGTTCACCAGTATCCATTTACAGTATATACTCTGATCTTCCAGGGGCGGAGAGAGACACTGAGAGTCAAATATCTTGCACCCTGATCTCTTAATCCAGAGTCCAACTAGCCTGTGAGAGCTGCTGGTTTTTTCGGCTCTTGTTTCACCTGCCAAGAAAAACCATAGCTTGGTTTCGCAGACAGTTTTCTCAGCAGGTGAAACAAGAGCCAAAAGTCCAAGAGGCTAGAGTCCAACGTGCTAACATTCTCCCACAACTGTGTCATTAACAAGACTCAGACTAATGCAAAAAATTGGCATTAATTTCATGAGACATTAATTTCCTACATCATAGTAAGGTAACAAAAATATGTGAACAAGAACTATCAGTTCACTGAAGACCAATGTTCTGCTTACCACTGTGCTAAGCTTCTTTTTTCCATTTGTTGCTCTAAATAGACATCTACTCTCTCCTTCCTGTTCAACCATCGTCAATTTTTGTAGCTTTTTTGCACCTCGTGGTTTTGGCTTTGGCCTGGTTTGTCCATGGTCTTACATAAACACAAACAAACTCGCACTTAGTACAAGTGGATACAGGGATTCTCTAAAGAACCTGTTTTTTTGCTGCCCACATACACACACACACACCCCAACTTCTTTAACTTTTTATATGGACCATTGATTATATACTACATACAAAGTTAGTGTGAGGCCATTCAAATGAAAGCTACTGAGCAGTACGTTCATGTGGTGCTGTTTATTATGCTGTATGTACAAAGTGCTTCTAACTTATAAGTCTGGGGATGAAATCCTGGCGTGTGACCATTCAAATGAAAGGTATCGAGTCAGTGGTAATGTTTTAATATAATTCCGTACAAGGTTGGTTCTAACCTTTAAGTCTGTGAATGAAATCCTAGTGTGTGTGATCATTCAAATGAAAGCTACATGTACATTTACTGAGTAGTATTTTCATGTGGTTGTTTTCAATATTTTTGTAAAATTAAGGTCGAGATTTTTTTAAATTTTTTTGGGCCTTGACACTTTGGGGATTTTAAAGGGTTGGTATAAGTACAATCATGGTTCTCATTCAGCAGCGGGGAAAATATTCCGTGACTTTAACTGACCATAAAGTGATGAATCATTTTGTCCTTGTGAATTGAATGGCGCACTAAATCGTCATTCAATACTGTCTTAAAAGCATTTAAGTAAAACAAAGAAACCTTCTGATCCTTCTACGTGTCCAAAGCCTCTCTAAACGATAAAAGAGCAGAACAAAAACCCTTACAACTACAAAAAGAGAACTTACATCTTTTCATGGTGATATTCACTGAGCCAGATGTTCTCGTCTTTTGAAGAAGATGTGTAAGCTGGGTGAGGAACTAAAACACGCAGACAAGGCAAATAAGACAAATGGACTTGACCTACAGCAAAAAATGCCATAAACGGCAGTAAAAAGGACAAAATCCTAACCCCGTCGTTGTCCAAAAGAACCATATTATTTCTTTTTTCTCACATGTGTGAATCAGAGCTTAGTGGCCAGGTCTTCTGCTAAGTAACCAGGCCAAAATACTTCCATGTATTGCCGCAGTCTTATCGCGGGCGAATGCGTCTTCACTTTGAGCTTTTGAGTACGAGAGAACGGGAGTTTAGCTGTCAAAAATGAGCTCTTTCTTCTTCACAAAGGCCCCACCAGAGGAGCAAATGTACACAGATATCAAGTCACTCAACAAGTTCGAAGAAAAGGCGTTTTGTCAGCTCGTCGATGTTGTGTTTTCATTCCTTGTGTCTCCGAAGGAAGGGACGAGGTTTATGTCTCAGGTTGCAGAATTCGCTGGCGAGCATGGAGTGAGCACCAACGCACTGAAAAATGTTGTTAAAAGCTTGCTGAACTTCTTTAAGAGTGCGTTGAAAAGCAACTTGACTCCAGCGCAAGTGAAGGAGGATATGGAACATCTTGGTGAGGACATCAAAGAGCACACTCCCGGGGGGATACTCAACCCACTATCCGGGGAGATACTATTACGGGATACTCAACCCAATCTTGAGTAGGGGTGTGCCGGCCAGGGCCCGGTTGTTCAAAGGATGGACAACGCTATCCATTGGATAAATCACTATCCAACGGATAGCGTAGTTTGTTTTGTTAACACTTATGATTATCCACTGGATAGCAATTTATCTGGTGAATAGCATTATCCACCTCCCCCCCCCCCCCCCCCCCCCCCTTTGAACAACTGGGCCAGGATGTCAAACCTTGACCCTGTTTATGACACAAATTTTGCACATCCCCTACCCTGTTTATGACATGAATTTTGAAAAAGACAAAAAAGTGGGTGTTTATTTGAACATTTGATTCCTGACAGTGATCTGTTGTTGACATTGATATTGTTTTTGTCGGACCCAAGGTCGGACGGCAGCCAGGCCTGCAGAAAATGTCGGGAAATAATTCCTGGTAACTGAAGGGCACCCATGTACCTCCCTGTCTATGACAGCGTCGTCGAGTTAAAAACCCACACCCAGTTTATGGATCTAGGTCGAAAACCCATACCCTATTGGGCAGCACATCCCTTATATAAGCTGTGTATGGGAGTATATAAGCGGGGGGGGGGGGCGGGGGGGGAGAATATGGAATTGATATTGTTGGGATTAGGGTAACTGCAGAGAAGTTACTATCAGATCAACTAAGAATAGCCTGTGAACAGTCTCACTAGCTTCCATTGGGGATAGATTGATCAGAAAGGCAGGCAAGCAAGGAGAGGGGAAGGGGTGGGGGAGGAAAGGGAAGGGTATACGGGTCCTCTCCCCAGTCATCCCTTAGCTTCGCTTACTGCCTTTTCTTTTTGCCCTCTCTTCCACTGAGTCTAAACTAAGAACTGCAGTTAAGACAAATAAAACGATTCCAGATATTAGCACTGTCATATTTTAATCACAGGTCTGTCAGCTGAAAATTCACCCCATGTTTCTGATCGATGGAAAGCAAACCTTGTGGCTCTATCGCGCTCGGTGGTCGGTCAAACATTTATGGTTAACCAACTTGTGGACATGGAATGGAAATTTGGTGTGACAGCAGGAAGCAGTGACTTAAAAGTTGTAGGACAGACCTTTTTGCAGTTAAAGATGGTTGTAGATCGCGGCGGCACGCAGGAGGATGTGTTCATGGAATTAACTCTGCCTCAATTCTACTCATTCTTGCATGAGATGGAGAAGGCCAAGTCAACACTTGAGTATTTTAGTTGAGATTTGTTGCATCTTGCAAAATTTTAATGTTTTTTACCAAAAATGTAATTATTAATACCGGTAGTAATTCACATAGTGAGGTGTAATCTCCTATGCAGCCGTTATATGGGTCATCATGCAACACTCCTCCCTCATTAGCGTTGCGTGACAACTCAAATAACAGCTATGTAGGGGACTAAGTGATATGTAGAATGAAGAATATTCATGACATAATCAATCATAATCAATATTGTATTGCATTGTTGAACTATAATAATAATGATCTTTTTTTAATTAGAGAAACCCTAAGAGATATATGCATTTACAGAATCATAGTGGACTCCAGATCGAGCAGTCCAGGTTCAAGCGCTAGCTGGGGTCATGTTATGTTGTGTTCTTGGGCAAGACACTTAACTCTCACAGTGCCTCTCTCCACCCACCCAGGAGTATAAATGGGTACCGATGACAAAATGCTGGGGGGTAACCTGCGATGGACTAGCATCACATCCAGGGGGAGTGGCAATACCGTAGAATACCAAAAGTAACCCACCCCCCCCCCCCCCCCGCCGCCGCCCAAAAGTAATTGTACCCCCCAAAAGTAGTGGGCCCCTCAAAAATGTTACCACTCAAAAACAGTAAAATCTATTGTCTTTAATGTAATGTTCCAAGTAATGTGGTAGGTACATACAAATACAACTTTGTAGAGAATTGAATACCGTAATTGAAAAGAATAGTATTCTACTTAATTTATAGCGACTACCAAACAATCGTCTCCTATTTTCATGAACATGCAATGAAATAACTAGAACGTGAAAAACGTTTTACTCTAATACTACACCCAATTCATTCCAAATCAGTAATATGTTATTGTCTCTATTTGCATGACCTTACAATAAATATTGAAATAACTGGAATGCAAAAAATAATGTTACACATCTCTTTGTGTAAAACGGCTGCTAAATTACAAACGTTTTAACCATCCAAAAGTAACGACTACCCGAAAGTAGCAGCCCCTTGGGCATGCTAAATCAAACAGTAACGGGGACCATTACTTTCAGAATTCTACAGTACTCCTATCCTAGTTGGCTTCATGCTATGGAAACCAGGATAAGTTCTGGCAGTGTGGGACAGTTACCTGTGTACTGAATCATAGTGTGAAATTGTTATAATAAGCCAAGAGAAAACTTGTTTCCGTTCGCCCTTTTCCCTGTAGAGAGCCTGGATTTGAGCCGCCTCATCTGGTCGCTTAAAGCTAGGATCTGGTATCTTTTATTACTTATTCTAAACTTGCAGTGTTATCCAGAAACAGTTTTTTAGGCTTTTCTGGACAATTATCTTTTTGTTCCTTTAATTTAGCTTGTTGTCTCCCTACCTCGTTCCCAGGGTCTCTCTTCTTCCCTGGGAACGAGGCTGGTTGTCTCCTGTCATCAGAGAAACACAACTTCTTCTCCTTCCATTGCGCACTCAGTACCAGTCTCCGCTCTTTCTTGTGTCTGGTGGTCAGTTGTGTGTACTGCGTGCTCATGTTACTGTAGAATTCTGTCATCAGCTGGCTCATCTCTTGAATGAGCTTGTCTTTTCTGTCCAGCATTGTTCTGTTTTCCTCGTCTTCTACTGTACAATAAATTATTGGAATGTTGGTGTTTTCATAAGCCTTCCTTGTTATAAAATGCTTTAAATTGCAGTACAGTGAAACCCGGTTAATACGGTCACCAAAGCGACATGAAAAGTGTCCGTATTATCCGGGTGTCCGTATTAAGCGGGCTGATATAAGAGAAAATATGTGTCGTCGGGACAAACAAAACTGTCCGTAATAAGCGGGTGTCCGTATTAAAAGTAAAGCGGGCTTCCACTGTAATTTGCACATTTACCTACATGTAAAGATAAATAATCGAAAATGTTCGGAAGGTAAAATCTTCGGACTGTGGTTTTGTTCGGACGGAAAAGTTTTCGTCCGAAAGTTTATTCGTGTGAAATTTTTTGGAGATTTTAAAAGTAATAAATAGTTAATAATAATAATAATATTTAGTATTTATATGGCGCAAATTAACATGAATATGATCAAATGCGCCTTACAATAAAAGATATGCTATGATTATGAGTAATTTAAAACTAAAATATTTACAATTATGTATAGGACTATAAAGTTAAAAAGCTAAAAATCGGGCCTAGTAAAAATGTGTATAAAATATCAAGAGCTATTCATACGCCTTTCTAAATAAAAATGTCTTCAATTTGGACTTAAAACGGTTAAAATTGTCCTCCTCTCTTATTGTACTCGGAAATTTGTTCCAAAGTGATGGTGCAGCAGCAGTAAAAGCCCTGTCACCAAGTGTCTTCTTCGTTTTCGTGGACGGTGGTATTAACAGAAGTTCAGAATTGGAGCGAAGACCATACATGGAAGGATTCTTAACATGAATAAGGTTACTAATGTAGTTCGGTGCTTGGCCGTGTATGGCCTTAAAAGTAATTATTAAAATCTTAAAATCAATTCTGAATCTAACAGGTAACCAATTAAAGGGAAACTGTCCTGATTTTAGCATGATTTTGGGAAGCTCAGAAACATATCTAGATCATAGGAAGTTGAACAATAATGGTTTGATTTTGTAGAATAGCACTCGACAAATGACAGGAACCCATTAGGAAGTGAGGATGACAAACTACAGCGAGGATGGAAATGGATTGTAATATGGATTTTTGAAAAAACGTCAGGATGTCAGTTTTTCAAAGTTTCAAATTTGGCTCGGAAATCTTTGAAATTTTGCAAAAATTTTGTTGCAGTATGGAATTTCTTGAAGAAATTGCTTATCATTTAGTTAGAGTTTACTAAGTTCTTATTTGATAGATTTGGGGACTATTTCGTGCATTTATAACAGTTTTGAGCAAATACGCCGGGACAGTGTCCCTTTAATAAGTTCAACTGTACCTCGCGTCTTCCTCCTCGAGCATAGTTGATACATCAGCCCACATACAATGGCTGCAGCTAACGTGGCTGCCAAGGTGATCATAGCAACTTGATAGATAATATGTGAACTGTCAAACACGCCTGTGGCTGCCTCCTCAGCTCTAGAAGTTTCAGGACGCTGAAATAGAGAGGTGCTGTTAACCCTCACTCCCAAATTTAGGAAAAAATCTTGATTTTCATTTTGTAAAATTGCCAAAAGCAAACAGCACCACTTGAAAGTACTGCTCAATAGCTTAGCACCACCTTGTACAGGATAATAATAAAGTAGCACATGAAAGTACTGCTCAATAGCTTTCATTTGAATGGTCACACACTAGGGTTTCATCCACAGACTTAAAAGTTAGAACCACATTTATTGACTCAAGATTTGACACTGGGAGTGAAAGGGTATATCGAGAGTTGGTGTGGATCAGTGATCAACTACAGTACACTACCCTAAAAAACAGGCTCATGTACACTAATGCGTTTTCAAAAGTCTCCCTTTTTTATTTGGCCGAAAACGTACGTAGCAAAATATTTTTGAAGCGTTTCGTATCTTTTTCACCCGTCCACACTAAAAACGACGCGTTTTCAAGACGATGCACTTTTGAAAACGAAGTCTCCGTTTTTATCAGCGTTTTTCGATCATGTGTTGGTACAAATGTTTTGCGGGTTCTAATATTTCTGTTTTTGTTTTTTTGTGTGTGTTTTTTTTCACGATGCGCAAAAAATAACTGAGGTCCCGCAAAAAGTCAGATTGATTCCCAAGATTCTGCCGGCAGAATTTCGAGCATTGTTCACCACTTGCGGCAGTGAACACTATGCTGGCAGAATACCGCATTTTCGAGCAGAATTTGAGCAGAATACGGAAAAATCAGTAACACAAAAGATATACATAACAGTTGAAAGAAAAATTCAAAACCCTTGTGATTCGCATCTCGAGCACTAGGTAAAACGCGCCCACATGACATACTCTGAAGTTAGTGGCATTACATAAAAGCGCCCTATAAAATAACTTTTGGCAACATGGCGGACTCGGCAGATACGGCTCAGTTGCACCGAGCAGTGGCCAGTTGTTCAAAGTGTGGATAGCGCTATCCAACGGATAAATCGCTATCCAGTGGATATGCGTTAACAAAACAAACTACGCTATCCACTGGATAGTGATTTATCTAGACAAAATCACCAAAACGCAAAACGGACTTTGAGAAAGTCTATGATTTATCCGGTGGATAGCGTTATCCATCCTTTAAACAACCGGGCCCAGAATTTGAGCAGAAAACGCTATTTTTACGGCAGGCAGAATACGCCAATTTACGAGCAGAATTTAAGACCCTTCAAATGTTTGAGCTTTTTCAGTCTTGCACTAAAACGAACTTTATCAGTCATGACTATAGCGATAAGCTTTTATCGTACCTGTAATGTATCGGTGTAGTTCTCTACTAAGCTCGTCAACATTGACTTCTCGTGCTTGAGGTACTCCAAGAAACAGTGTTGAAGCCTGACAGAGTTTCCTCCCAGAACGATCCCGAACGATGATCGATAGTCTATCACCTGAGTATAAACGGACAATTTTTAATGTTTCAGTGTTTGGTACAGTCATGGTACAGTCGAACCTCTCCTTACGGACACCTCTCTATTACGGACAGTTCCCTTGGTCCCGGCAAAATGCCCATATATTCTCTGAAAAGAAAACCTCTATAATACGGACCCTCTCTAATACGGACAACGGACACTAAATCTCTGCCCCAGAGAGCAAATTCATATAAACTTAACCTCTTTATTACGGACACTCCAGTGATAACAGTTCGTATTCAATACAATTTCTTGTTGGTGATTACAGATCAAAGTTAATCAATTGCCCATTGTCCGTACAATAAAAGTAGCATTTGTTTTCAATCAGTTTATCGCCATTTATCATCGACATTTCTTATGGTCAGTGGAACCTTTAAAGTGACGTCATATTCATGACTTCTATAATACGGACACCTGTCTAATACGGACACTTTGCTCTGTCCCTTCGGTGTCCGTATTAGAGAGGTTCAACTGTACTGTTTATTTACTACATACATCTACCAGTTGGGGTGGGGTGGGGGGGGGGGGGGGGCACACGGGGGCGGGAACCCGAGAGTAAACGGGGCGGGAAGTCTACGAGAAGCGGGAGAAGAGATGGCGGGAAGTGAAGGGAAAAGCCCTGGGAACGAGGTTGGGCGGGAAGTGCGATTCCCAAGGTGGCGGGAACCAGGAGAAATAGGGAAAACGCAACATTGCGTAATATTTTGCAATAGAAAAAGCACAAAGAGGCTAGCCTGCGGACGAACAACCTCGTTCCCAGGGTCTCTCTTACTTCCCGCTCCAGGAGGCGGGAAGAAGAGAGACCCTGGGAACGAGGTTGGCGGAGGCATATAGCACAAAAGCGCGTTCTAGAGGGTAGTGAAGAGTTTCTCTTTCTCTCTTTCAGTTCCAAAAAACGCGGCATTTTCCAACATTTATGTGGGGGGAAGGGGTATACGAGGCCCAAACTCGCCGTGTCCCAACGACTGAAATTGCAACGATATACCGGCAAAAATGGGATATTTGCCGTTTGTGGGAAAGACAAGCGTGGTGCTTTTAAAATATCTCTAATGTGGTTTACTGTTACCTCGTGAATTCCCAACAACTCGTTATTAAACAAATCGTTTCTTGCTGCCGCCACGTATGTGTCAATTAAGGCTCCTTTCACCTCCCCAGTCAGTAGATCTTCACTTATCTCCTCAAGACGTGTGTAGTTTCGGGCTGTTGGAGAAAAGACAGTGAGCTGAAATATCATTGATCTTTTATTTCTTTTGCCGTTTACCGTAAAATGTAGACTTATTTCGAGGGTTAAGGTGAGGGCCGTTTAGGTCGTTTAGTATCGGAAGGAATTTTGCGTTTTAAAAATGGCTGTGCTTCCAGTATATTTGGAGGGGATTTTGCGTCTGACAACTTTTTATTAGGTGCATGTAAGAATACTGCTTGGTAACTTGTTATCAAACAAGAACGTGACCTCAAACAAGAAACAAGACATCAGAACGTGTTTTGTGTTCTAATGTTGACAACACTCTAAACATTAGAACACAAAACACAGTGGCGGATCCAGGGGGAGGGGGGGGGGGGACCTGAGGAGATTTTTGCTTTCTCCATTATCCATAGCAAAACCATCTCCAGGAACCACCAGAATGCACTTTTCAGAGCTGAAATCTCAACAATTTTCTAGGGGAGGCCTCCGAACACTCCCCTCCGAGCTAGCTTTTAGACTGTACTAACTCAGTACTGCCGTCTACTTCCAAACATTATTCCTCAACTTCACATTTTCGGGAAAAAGCCTGGGACCCTCCCTATCAAAAATTCCTGGAACCGCGCCTGAAACACGTTCTGAGGTCGTCAAATGCACAGAAGTCTCTGGACATTAACCAGCGATCAAGCTCTCTTTTCCTCTTTGCGACACATACATGTATGGAGTCCCGATTTAGCACCAAGTTTTTATGATAAAACAAGTTTTGGCAACTGAACAAGTTTTCTTAAAACAAGGTTTGGTAAAACACGGTTTAGTAAAACAAGATTTTGTAAAACAGGTTTTGGTAAAACAAGTAACTAACCGTTGTTGACTTGTGCATTTCTCCTTACTGCAAGATAGTACTCGGGAGAATCGTACAAAGCAGCTACCTGAAAAGCAAATATTATCTCATCTAAGGGCTGTATCACAATTTGGAATAATTCTGTAACATATAAGCGGTGTGGAGCTCGAAAAAAATTAAACCTTGCTGTATCGGTTTTTGCCGTGATGACTGTCATGAAACCAAACCAAAGTAATCACATCTGACCAATCACAACAAACGGAAATAACGCAATTAACCAATTAGAACTCGAAGCAAAAACATGCCAATCGCGGGAAAACATGCAACCGGTGCAAAACGCGGGAAAACGCATAACCAGTGCCAAGCTCGGGAAAACGCGCGCGAGTCAAGTTACGGTATTGGTTTTAGTTTTGGTTGTGTTCCTGTTTAGACGTAGTATTTGAACTATTTTCAGACTGAGTTCAACAGCGCAAAACTGAAGTAAACAATTTCTTTCTACAATCAATCGAAAACCACCATATATTCCAAGAGAATGGTTTGCTTCCCCGCCCTTGTGCCAACTCTGGCTGCTCTTATTGTTAGCATGTACGTACGTATATCATAATCTACTAAATGTCCATGTTTTATTTTCTCGCTGTTCTCTTACGTTTTATGAAATTGAAATTGGTACCGAAAATCTCTTTAAGGCCCGATTAAACGGTCTAAACATTTGTCTCAACATTCTCTCACCATTTGTTGAGAGCCGATGTTGAGACCGTTTGACACCAACTTTGTCTCAACATCTCCACATTTCTTTTGTTCCCAAAATGTTGAAGCCGTTTGACACGGCATGGTCTCAACATCTCTCAACACGACTCAACAAATGTTGAGACCGTTTGATCGGGGCTTTAGACGTTGATATTTATTAGTTACCTTCATTCCATACAATCTGTAGTTGCCGTCATCAATAGTCAGCACGGTTAGTACGGATATCAAAGTGCTGGACAAGAGAGGAAACACTATACACCCAGTAATCATCCACACCATGGCTAACCATTTGGCCAGAAAAGAGCGAGGGGTTATGTCTCCATATCTGTAAACCATGATACATAACTATTAATATACAGTCGAAGCTCTCCTTGCGACCACTCTCGTAAGCAACCACCTCTAGTTACGACCACCATTGTGAAACCCTAGACTACGAGCAGTCCCTGATTTTTCTCAGGGATAGTCGAGTGGGAGAGCACGTGAGCGCGCCTCGCAGCCGCGCCTCGCGTCTCCTCGAGGTGATTTTCGCGCACGCGCGCGTGCTCTCCGACTCGACTATCTCTGAGAAAAATGAGGGACTGCTCGTAGTCTAGTGAAACCCCGTTTGAATTGTTACTCAAAATCGACCGCGACCACTTTTGGGAACTACCAACGGGTCTCCATTTGTTTTTTGTTTTAAAGCTCTCGTAAGCGACCACTTGTTGTGCTATACATTTATGACACACGCATTGTAAATCATCTGAATAAGAGAAGTGTTTTATCTCTGTGGATGCGTGACCTGTACATTCGCGAACCTGTTCTGTGATAGGCAATAATAACCATTTACATATCCCAAGCTTTATGCTAAAAGCTCTCGTAAGTGACCAGCTTCTATTGTTTCAGCGCGTGGTCGCTTTTGAGAGCCCATTCTCGTAAGCCACCAGCTCTAGTTACGACAACATTTTCGATTTCCCGAGGTGGTCGCTTACGGGAGCTTTGACTGTATTAATACTCTAAAGAACGTCTGCTGACCGCAATCAGACCCAAAGCTCCCGTTCCATTTGAAGCGAGAGGCTCTGGAGACGATAATTAGCTGATACCTTACCCTACTGTAGAAGTAGTGATAAACGCCCACCATATTCCTTCCCATACTCCCCGTATGAACGTTCGTGGAACTTCGTCTGGATTTTCCGAGCAGTCCTGGAAATGAATTAACACGTGACATCAGTTTAAGCACAAAACTCGCACTTTGTTAACAATGAAGGAAGCGAGGCCGACCCAAGAACACCTGGCGTCGTGGCTTGCAGAGGGACCTTGACAAGGTAGACAAGTCTGGGGCAAGGCAACGAAGAGGGCGAAGAACAGACTAAGATGGCGATCTACAGTGGACGCTCTATGTCTCCCTTTGGACGAAGAGGACTAAGTCAAGTAAGTCACTGCTCAATAGCTTTCATTTGAATGGTCACACACTAGGGTTTCATCCACAAACTCGAACATTAGAACCACCTTGTACAACATAATAAAAGCGCAAGCGAAAACGCAAACGTTTATGTACTAAATCAAAATATTTTATATTCTTAGATTGATAATATTAATATTGAAATATATGTGTGAAATCAAAAACGCTTTTTAGAGCGGGTTGCCCGTCAAAAGCAATCCGGAATTGTTTTGGTTTTGCTGATTGGTTTAAAAATCTCGCGCCACCTACTCAACCAATCAGATGCAAAACCAAACGCGACTTGGTAGCACGCGTTTTCCCGCGTTTGGCGCTGGCTACGTGTATTTGCTTCGAGTTCTCATTGGTTCATTTTGTTTCTTACGTGTGCTGTGATTGGTCTATCGCTGTTTTACTCACCAACATCCAAAATAGAAGCCCAGACAACGAGACAAACACGACCATGATAACAGCAAGTGGCCAGCAGTTAATCCAAGCGTGTGTTATCGGTGCGTCCAAGCGGTCGTATCTGACAATAAACGCCGCCCCAGGGGACTCCACCAGGGGGACATACTTGTAAGTTCCTAAGTATGTCCGCTGATCAGAGTAACCGTGTTTTGGGAAATTCAAATCCATCTGATGATCAATGGCCTCTATCATGTCGTTTTCTGTACTCTTTTTGGCCAAGTTCTGTTTCCCGTCCAGGTGATAATCTACAATGGATTTTCCGTGTCCATGGTAACAATCTCCGCAGCAGTGGAGAACCATCTTGTCAAGGAAAGCCATGAAAATTCCGCTCATGTTATTGGCTGAGGAGCTGATGACGTAAGGAGCGTAGGACCAATAGTTTGTGGTCAATCGCTTGTCACAATGACACGTCTCTGAAAGGAATGAAAGAAAAGTACTTTTTATAAGTCGAAGCGTTTCCCTTGTTAGTCCATAACAAGGAAACATTGTCGCGGATTCATTGTTGCTCATAATGTTTCTTGGGTGAGTAAACAAGCGGGAAGCAAAACAAATGTGACTTCCTTGCTGCGAAAACCAAGAAACATTTCACGGGAAACAAGTGCTGCGAACTTGCGATATTATGCGCGCGCAATGCAAAACAAGCCAAGGAATCTAGTCAATATTGTTTCCTCGGCGAGCAAACCGGGAAACATTTGTTGCGGAAAACAATTGTTTCTGAAAACAATCAAAAACAGTTTTTTGCGTCTCGGACGCATGTTGCATGCGCGGGCAAACAGGGAAGCATTTAAAATTCACAAACGTTGTTGCCGCAACAATGTTTCTCGTTTCCCACGACCTTTACCATCAGCTTTTTTTTTTTAGGTTGCCCCAACAATTCACCATTCTGTACTAGTGTTCACTTCACTCGCGCCCTTTTCATTATGCCTGATCCCCCACCGAAGGAGCCTATTCATAAGCTACGACACAAACCCAATTTATTCCTGGATGGGGCACTGTGAGAGTAAAGTGTACAGTCGAACCTTCCGTAAGTGGACACCATTGGGGCCAGAAAACGTGTCCGTTTAAGAGAGGTGTCCGCTTATGGGAGGTTAAAAATGTAGTGTTTGTATGTAGCTGGGTACATGACTAACTGTCCACTTACGATAGGTTTCCGACGTATTTCCCAAAAAACACAGCACAAAGATCCCGGCCAGCGCTCGAATTCGGAGTCTAACGCGTCGGCTAACCACTAGGCCACCAGGCCTCGCGCACTAGAATATGATAATATAAACCCCGGGGGCGGTACTCAAAAAGTTTTATACGGGGAGGCTCCGCCCAGAGGTCCAACCCCTTACCCTTTCATATACCATTTTTCACAGAAAAGGTACCCCTTTCATATACCTTCCATAGAAAATGGTACCCCTTTCATATACCTTCCATAGAAATTATGAAAATGGTATCCCTTTCACATACCTACAGTAGAAGCACTGCATCCCTTTTCTATACCCTTGTAATGAACTTAATGAACAATATACATCACCAGAAATCATCAAGCATTACCAGTAGAGATGTTAACCAAACAATAATATAATTTACTCCTGAAATCCCTACCCTTTCATATACTTCAACTCGTGAAATCCCTACCCTTTCATATACTTCAACTCGTGAAATCCCTACCATTTCACATACCTCGGGCCTAAAAAAGGACCCCTTTCGGGCAGAGCCTCCCCGTATAGTCCATTATAAGGAGTACCCCCCCGGGATATAAACAGCACCACAAATGCGGTCAAACCAGTCGGTTGAGTTGGTTGATGATGTAGTTGATTATGCAAAATTTTACCTTCATACTTGGCTTCACTGAACGTTCCTTCTCCTCGCCGTGTAAGTCCTGCCACTCTCATCTCATAAGTTGTAAAACTCTGCAGATCATCCAACATCAACGAGTACGTGTCAGCTCCAACAATTGTTTTCTTTACCACCTCGTTAATGACTTTCTTCCCGCCAATTTTTATGGCCTTGTGCGACACAATATGGCCTGTTAGGACTCCATTGACGTCATCATCCGGGATTTTCATCCACTGGATGAATAACTGTTTTGTACTGGTTTTACTCAGGCTTGTTACATTTGTTGGAGGAGCACTGGGAACTAAATGACGACAAGAACTGTTTACCAAATGCTACTTTTAGTGCATGACTTAAAATGTGAAGTTTTGCTATGTTCAAAATTGCCTTCGAAAAAAACCTCGAAATAACAGTTTACTAACGCAGTAAAACACGTCAACGGTAACAATAAACCACAAAGGAACAAGGATGGTTAAGGCGGGGGTACACATGAATGCCCTTTTTCCGCCACTTAACATGGGTTTAATGGAAATATCTCGTTCGCGTTTCAAGCAATCCAAAAACACTATGCTCATCTCATTAATCTATGTTATGGGGTGTTTTGTAAATTTTTGGGTGATTTTTGGGTATATTTGGGAGGAAATATTTTTTCTCAAAGGAGTTGTAAAATTTAGGGAAATAAGAAATATTGAGATTTGATGTAGTCTTAAAATTAGAATTTGAATTTAAAAATTAGTAGATTGACAATTGACAGACAGTTGATAACCACGCAAGAGCACCCGCGTGGGTATCAACTGTCTGTTGGTGTTCCAAAATTTTTGTTTTCCTTCTATCCCTTCTTTAAACCTTTTAAAATTTCATTGAAATAGCCCTTTTCACGGTTAACCTGAAATATTTGCATAACAATACAGTTAAACATAGAAGCGAGGCAATTTCGGGCACAAGCTGGAAAACATCGTGATTTTCTTGAGCTCCGTGAACTTTGTTAGTATAAAAATAGTTTAAAAACGGAGAACAACTAAATATACAACTATTTTAGTTAAAATTTGCCGTAAATATCGTAACCCGATCTCCCTGTTGCTTATGCGAATCTACTCTTTATTAATAGAGAAAATTCGTTTTACAATTTTTTCTAAAAACAATGTAAACTAAAATAATTTCAGTTCTTCTACATTTTAAAACTGTTTTTATACTAAAAGAGTTGAAGGAGCTCAAGAAAAACACGATGTTTTGCAGCTTGTGCCCGAAATTGCCTCGCTCCTATGTTCAAGTGTATTGTTATGCAAATATCACAAGCTAACCGTGAAAAGGGCTATTCACGTGTACCCCTGCCTTTTAAAGATTGGAGAAGATTGAGACTCCCAGTCATCTTAATCAGTTAGTGCTTCGCGCACGTGGTGTACTAGCCTCGCGCATCGCACTCGCGTCAACTGGCGTTTGCTAAGAGGGGAAAGAAAACCCTCAGAGAGTATCAAGAATCCTTTGTGCTCGCTCAGAAAGAATCACAAACTATTTGTTATAAAAAGGACTTGGAGAAAGTCTACCCTCAACCTCGCCCCCAGGGTCTTTCAGGCCAGTAAATCCAAGATGGCGGACACGACACCAGCCGCCATCTTGTACAACAACGCCGTTAAGACCCTGGGGACGAGGTCGGTCGGTTGGTCTTCCCCAGTGTCCACGTACCACTGTCAAGTGTTGTGACGGTTACCGGAAGTGACGCAGGTCCATCGCCTTGGTCATTGAACGCCTTGACTTCCGCTTGATAGGAAATACCCGGTCTCACTCCAGACAGGAAACACGATCTCTTGTTCTTATCACGCACAGTAATGACTCTCTCTGTTCCTTCAGTAGGACGATATAGAACCTTAAAGCCGCGATAAAACACGTTGTCACGAGGTGTGTCTGTATATGACCATCTCAGCGAGATTGTGTCCGATAACACCAACACAGCATGAAGGTTACTTGGGGTTTCCAGTGAAACTGCAAGAACAACAATACAAAGGGTTTACGTGGGCATGTAATCTTGTCGTGGTGGTGAGGCTGGCGTGTCTGTTGGTAGGTTCAACCATGCCGAATTGGTCAAGGGGAGAGGCCCGACAAAGGACAGCCCCTGGCTCTCTAGCTTGGTGGTTGGGCGTGGGGCCAATCACCTCACCCGTTAAAAAAAATCACGTGATTACAGAAACCCCTAGGGCCCTTATGCGCTACAAGGCGTCATGAGGCCCATTAGGGCCTGGCTAAACTTGGAAACATTACTGCAGAAACATTGTTTTCTGGGTCGGTAAACTAGCGGGAAGCACGAGAAATGTTTCGCTGTTCTGGTGGCTAAACTAGTAATACTTTTTCCTCTGTGGCTAAACTGGGAAACATATGTTTCGGAAGCAAAATTTGCGTCCGTGAAGCAGAAATATTTTTGACTTGATTCAAAAACATTTCCTTGCTTCCGAGACGCAAAATTTGCTGCTGAAACAAGGTTTCTCGCGTGGCTAAACTGTGAAACATTTGCGTCCGCAGCAATGTTTCTGCAACAATGTTTCCTAGTTTAGCCAGGCCCTAAGTAAGAAGTTCCGTGTAAATCTCGAGGGTGCATATATCGACTACTGCTATGTTCTATTACTAGTTTGGTTGTCAGTGGTTATTTTTCAAAGTATTCAAATATCTGTAACCCACCTATCTCTTTCGTTGTCAGCTGCACAGAATTAGAAGGAAGACTGTCTTTGCCGTTATTAGTTAACACCATTACTTCAACTTGGTACGTGGTGAGTGGGGTCAGGTTTTCTAGCACTGCCGTAGTGGTGTTCACATCCGGGATCTCTAGCTGCAAGCGGTTCGTGTTAGTTGAATACGTCAGTCGGTATCCCGTCACGAAACCAGCTACTGCGCACACTCCATCATAAACCCATTCAAGAGATGCATTGGTGGTCGTGACGTCACGCACAGTGAGCTGCGATGGAGGCTGACATGGAGCTGTCAAGGGGAAAATGGATTTCTTGTTTCATGACAAATAGACCTTTCTCCAAAATGGCCGCCGCAAATTCAAAATGATTAAAATTAAACTGAATCGGAAAATCAATGCCAGCTGCGCAACTGAAAGACCACCTCTGGAAACGGAAGTTGAAAACTGGAAAATTTAGAGAGGTTTGTAAGACTGGGGGTATGGCGTATACCCCCATTCATACTATTCATACAAACGTCACTAAATTTTTCAGTTTTCAACTTCCGTTTTCTCGACTCAGGTAGAACCTAACCTAACGAAACTTTGTACGATTACCAAACAAGAGGTGGTCTTTCAGGTGCTGGCATGGGTATTGATTTTCCACTCAGTTTAATATGAATTTACGGCGGCCATTTTGGAGAAAGGTCTATTTGCGACTTCTCGTAGACGCGCAAAAAAACCGACAAATGTACACTGTTCAATTGAGCATTTCTGAAAAGTAGTTTATCAGTAAACGAGTAAACGTAAGCCCTTCTCGACATTTTCTGGTCTTTTTCTCTATTGGTTTATGCACGTTTTCCTAATTAGCTTTCAAATTTACCGCCACCATCTCACTAGCTAAAGTCCCGGATATGTCGCTCAGACATTCTGGGCGATGGTATATTCCTTTTGACTTGACCAATCAAAATCCAAGGAGTGTTGGAGGCGGAGTCGTGAAATTTGAATGGTTTTTAGTTTCTAGTCTAGTTCAAATGTGGCGCCACAAAACGGAACCCATCAAAGTTGTCAAAGATGTCAAAAATTAATCAAAAACTTTGTCGAGTGGCAACGGTAGCGTCATCTTCTCTGTAATTTGTGCGCAATTTACTTACTCTAACACTGTCATATATTACGAGTTGGGCTATTGGTAGTTTTAGGTTTGAGGACTAGGCGCATGTACTCATTGCGGACCTACATATCGTCCTTTGCGCTACTTTGCAGATATCCACTTACCTCCATCATCCGTGAAAATCTTTGCTTCGCCTGTGATTACTTGTCCAGTAATGTGAGCTGTCACATGCACTACATACACTGTAAATGGCTTTAAACTGTCAATCACAAGACTGTTCGTTGTCTTGGAGACATTCGTTTCGACTGCAGACCCATCACCTTCTTTCTCGGACCAGTACCTCACACTGTAGCCCTGAATTTCTGCTGAGACTGGGTTCCAGTAAACGTTTATTTCACTTAGACTTACGTTGTTGCCAGTGACGTTCAGACGTTGCTCTTAGAAAGAAAAACAGAAAAGAAATTGTAACCCCTCTTATGAGCCTCCATTGAATGTAACGTCACAACGCAAGCGGGTTGCCCTAACAATAGCAATTATTACAGACGGTCAGCGGTTTGACATGCAAACGATGCGAAAGGGTCAATCTGGTATTGTATTGGCCCATTAGCCTCATTTTTGGGCTCGATTACCAGCCGCTGTTCGGGAAAATGAGCCAGAACGAAGACCGGACTCGAGAGAGCGGCGGAAATCGAGCCTAACTCGTTTGCATACTTTTTAAAAACAAAAGAATATTTGACTGCGGGCTCAACTGTAATGACAGCTATTCGCCGGTACCCAGTCATACTCCAGGGTACACAGAGGCACTGTGAGAGTAAAGTATCTTGGCCATGAACACAACACAATGACCCAGGCCAGCGCTCAAACCCTAACCATTATACCAACGCTGCTGTGCGCACTCTGATTGGTTAAAAAAACCATGTTTCATCAGATAAACATAAACGAGATCGGAGTATAAAGTGGAATAATGAAAATTGAATACTGGTTCCTTAAAACTTGATTGTTGAGGAATATTGAATAAAATGACTTAAAATTGAAGAGGAATATTCAATATTTGAATGTTCTAACCCAGGGATAATGGTTACATGTCACAGAAAAATGAATATAAACCCTAAATGATCTGTTACTCACCTATGTCTTTCGTTGTCAGCTGCACAGAATTAGAAGGAAGACTGTCTTTGCCGTTATTAGTTAACACCATTACTTCAACTTGGTACGTGGTGAGTGGGGTCAGGTTTTCTAGTAATGCCGTAGTGGTGTTCATATCCGGGATCTCTAGCTGCAAGCGGCTCGCTTTAGTTGAATATGTCAGTCGGTATCCCGTCACGAAACCAGCTACTGCGCACACTCCATCATAAACCCATTCAAGAGATGCATTGGTGGCCGTGACGTCACGCACAGTGAGCTGCGATGGAGGCTGACAAGGAGCTATCAAGAGGAAAAATGGATACATCGTGTCAGCTTACACGAACCAAACTATTTTACTGAGTAACTGTACATTATTCGCATTTTTCTACCACGCCTTATGCTAATTTAGGACAAAGCCTTATTTGGCGGCCAACCGCTATTAAGCGGCCACTTGCCATTTCCCCGAGGGTGGCGGCTAAATAGGGGTTTGACTGCAAACGGGATCGGGCTTTATAAGCGGAATAATCAAAATTGAATACTGGCTCCTTAAAACGTGATTGTTATTAAACCATTGACACCTAAACCACTAAACCGGCCATAGTCGACCAAGAGAAGACCACGGACTTGTGCCGCTTGTGACGTCATCAATTTTCATGTCAGAGGATGTCTTTGATATTTAACTGACAGAGTAGGAAAATGTCTAACAAAGCATGCCTGAACGAGCATGAAACGTTGAATTGGGTCAGATATATACACAAAACAACTTGGAATTGTTCCTCCAAAATCACAAAAAAACGTGACCTTCCCTGCCATTGACACTCTTGTTAAAAAAGTTCACTTTCCCCAACGTTTAAGTGGAAACTTTTCTAACGTGAACAAATTAAAGGCGACTGAAAGGCCAACAAAACCAAAAAATAAACTGAGAGAAAAAGGAGAGCAAGGAGGGCAAAAAAGGAAAAGCCTGAAGTGTGGTGTGTTTTGGCACGTTCAAAAACTGTCAAAATTTTGATTTGTGCGCATGTCCAAGGAAAATATTGAACTAATTGCTTCGAAGTAGAAGGGGATGCATGTTAGTTGCCGTGTTGCACACTAATTTTTAGACAGTTGGGCATTAAACTGTTGAGATAGCGGCCAGAAATAGGCATCTGGCATGGTAGATTGTCGCTTTTTGGAAAAGCCCAGGTGTCAATGGGTTAAAGGAATATTGAATATGAATGGCATAAAATGGAAGAGGAATATTTCAATCTTCTAACACAGGAATAATGTAAAAAAAAAAACCCGCACACAGGCCAAACTGGCTCACACTGCCGGAGCTTATCCCGGTTTCCGTAGCATGAAGCCGACTAGGAGTATTGCTACTATAAACTCCCCCTGGATGGGATGCTAGTCCATCGCAGGTTAACCGCCAACATTTTGGTGTCGGTACCCATTTACACTCCTGGGTGCAGAGAGGTACTGTGAGAGTAAAGTGTCTTGCCTAAGAACACAACACAATGACCCAGACCAGGGCTCGAACCCAGACTGCTCGATCCGGAGTCCAACGCGCTAACCATTAGGCCACCGCGTCTCTTTTAGGGTATCAACCCTAAAATATCTGTTACTCACCTATGTCTTTCGTTGTCAGCTGCACAGAATTAGAAGGAAGACTGTCTTTGCCGTTATTAGTTAACACCATTACTTCAACTTGGTACGTGGTGAGTGGGGTCAGGTTTTCTAGTAATGCCGTAGTGGTGTTCATATCCGGGATCTCTAGCTGCAAGCGGCTCGCTTTAGTTGAATACGTCAGTCGGTATCCCGTGACGAAACCAGCTACTGCGCAAAATTCCATCAAAAACCCATTCAAGAGATGCAGTGGTGGCCGTGACGTCACGCACAGTGAGCTGCGATGGAGGCTGACAAGGAGCTATCAAGAGGAAAAATGGATACATCGTGTCAGCTTACACGAACCAAACTATTTTACTGTACTGTACATTGTTCGCATTCGCATTTTTCTACCACGCCTTATGCTAATTTAGGACAAAGCCCTATTTGGCGGCCAACCGCTATAAGCGGCCACTTGCCATTTCCCCGAGGGTGGCGGCTAAATAGGGGTTTGACTGTAAACGGGTTCGGGCTTTATAAGCGGAATAATCAAAATTGAATACTGGCTCCTTAAAACGGATTGTTATTAAACCATTGACACCTAAACCACTAAACCGGCCATAGTCGTCCAAGAGAAGAGCACGGACTTGTGCCGCTTGTGACGTCATCAATTTTCATGTCAGAGGATGTCTTTGATATTTAATTGATAGAGTAGGACAATGTCTAATAAAGCATGCCTAAACGAGCACGAAAACGTCGAATTGGGCCAGAGATACACACAAAAACAACTTGGAATTGTTCCTCCGAAATCACAAAAAAACGTGACCTTCCCTGCCATTGACACTCTTTGTTAAAAAAGTTCACTTTCCCCAACGTTTAAGTGGAAACTTTTCTAACGTGAACAAATTAAAGGCGACTGAAAGGCCAACAAAACCAAAAAATAAACTGAGAGAAAAAGGAGAGCAAGGAGGGCAAAAAAAGGAAAAGCCTGAAGTGTGGTGTGTTTTGGCACGTTCAAAAACTGTCAAAATTTTGATTTGTGCGCATGTCCAAGGAAAATATTGCACTAATTGCTTCGAAGTAGAAGGGGATGTTAGTTGCCGTGTTGCACACTAATTTTTAGACAGTTGGGCATTAAACTGTTGAGATAGCGGCCAGAAATAGGCATCTGGCATGGTAGATTGTCGCTTTTTGGAAAAAGCCCAGGTATCAATGGGTTAAAGGAATATTGAATATGAATGGCATAAAATGGAAGAGGAATATTTCAATCTTCTAACACAGGAATAATGTAAAAAAAAAGCCGCACTCAGGCCAAGCTGGCTCACACTGCCGGAGCTTATCCCGGTTTCCGTAGCATGAAGCCGACTAGGAGTATTGCTACCATGTATAAACTCCCCCTGGATGGGATGCTAGTCCATCGCAGGTTAACCCCCAACATTTTGGTGTCGGTACCCATTTATACTCCTGGGTGCAGAGAGGCACTGTGAGAGTAAAGTGTCTTGCCTAAGAACACAACACAATGACCCAGACCAGGGCTCGAACCCAAACTGCTCGATCCGGAGTCCAACGCGCTAACCATTAGGCCACCACGTATCTTTTAGGGTATCAACCCTAAAATATCTGTTACTCACCTATGTCTTTCGTTGTCAGCTGCACAGAATTAGAAGGAAGACTGTCTTTGCCGTTATTAGTTAACACCATTACTTCAACTTGGTACGTGGTGAGTGGGGTCAGGTTTTCTAGCACTGCCGTAGTGGTGTTCATATCCGGGATCTCTAGCTGCAAGCGGCTCGCTTTAGTTGAATACGTCAGTCGGTATCCCGTGACGAAACCAGCTACTGCGCACACTCCATCAAAAACCCATTCAAGAGATGCAGTGGTGGCCGTGACGTCACGCACAGTGAGCTGCGATGGAGGCTGACAAGGAGCTATCAAGAGGAAAAATGGATACATCGTGTCAGCTTACACGAACCAAACTATTTTACTGTACTGTACATTGTTCGCATTCGCATTTTTCTACCACGCCTTATGCTAATTTAGGACAAAGCCCTATTTGGCGTCCAATCCCTATTAAGCGGCCACTTGCCATTTCCCCGAGGGTGGCGGCTTAAAGGGTCCCTCTCAACCAGTGTGCTTTGCGCGCCAATACTCTTACAGCAGCCATTTTCGGGTGCCACGAAAATGGCGGCTTGAAGTTAAAAACTACTTTTTGCAGGATTCTGGCCTTGTTCTGGCCACAAAAAGCAGTTAGACGACCCAAGTTAGTACAATTTCAAAGTATGGCATACATTAGCCCCAGAAGAGATCGAGTTCCACGGATGAAAACAATAACACGCGACCGCAAAGCACACTGGTTGAGAGGGACCCTTTAATAGGGGTTTGACTGTAAACGGGATCGGGCTTTGTAAGCGGAATAATCAAAATTGAATACTGGCTCCTTAAACGTGATTGTTATTAAACCATTGATACCTAAACCACTAAACCGGCCATAGTCGTCCAAGAGAAGACCACGGACTTGTGCCGCTTGTGACGTCATCAATTTTCATATCAGAAGATGTCTTTGATATTCAACTGATAGAGTTGGAAAATGTCTAACAAAGCATGCCTATCCGAGCATGAAACGTTGAATTAGGTCAGATATGCAGACAAAACAACTTGGAATTTTTCCTCCAAAATCACAAAAAAACGTGACCTTCCCTGCCATTGACACTCTTTGTTAAAAAAGTTCACTTTCCCCAACGTTTAAGTGGAAACTTTTCTAACGTGAACAAATTAAAGGCGACTGAAAGGCCAACAAAACCAAAAAATAAACTGAGAGAAAAAGGAGAGCAAGGAGGGCAAAAAAAGGAAAAGCCTGAAGTGTGGTGTGTTTTGGCACGTTCAAAAACTGTCAAAATTTTGATTTGTGCGCATGTCCAAGGAAAATATTGCACTAATTGCTTCGAAATAGAAGGGGATGTTAGTTGCCGTGTTGCACACTAATTTTTAGACAGTTGGGCATTAAACTGTTGAGATAGCGGCCAGAAATAGGCATCTGGCATGGTAGATTGTCGCTTTTTGGAAAAAGCCCAGGTGTCAATGGGTTAAAGGAATATTGAATATGAATGTATTAAAATGGAAGAGGAATATTTCAATCTTCTAACACAGGAATAATGTAAAAAAAAAAGCCGCACTCAGGCCAAACTGGCTCACACTGCCGGAGCTTATCCTGGTTTCCGTAGCATGAAGCCGACTAGGAGTATTGCTACTATAAACTCCCCCTGGATGGGATGCTAGTCCATCGCAGGTTAACCCCCAACATTTTGGTGTCGGTACCCATTTATACTCCTGGGTGCAGAGAGGTACTGTGAGAGTAAAGTGTCTTGCCTAAGAACACAACACAATGACCCAGACCAGGGCTCGAACCCAGACTGCTCGATCCGGAGTCCAACGCGCTAACCATTAGGCCACCACGTATCTTTTAGGGTATCAACCCTAAAATATCTGTTACTCACCTATGTCTTTCGTTGTCAGCTGCACAGAATTAGAAGGAAGACTGTCTTTGCCGTTATTAGTTAACACCATTACTTCAACTTGGTACGTGGTGAGTGGGGTCAGGTTTTCTAGTAATGCCGTAGTGGTGTTCATATCCGGGATCTCTAGCTGCAAGCGGCTCGCTTTAGTTGAATACGTCAGTCGGTATCCCGTGACGAAACCAGCTACTGCGCACACTCCATCCAAAACCCATTCAAGAGATGCAGTGGTGGCCGTGACGTCACGCACAGTGAGCTGCGATGGAGGCTGACATAGAGCTGTCAAGAGGAAAAATGGATACATCGTGTCAACGTACATGAACCAAACTATTTTACTGTACTGTACATTGTTCGCATTCGCATTTTTCTACCACGCCTTATGCTAATTTAGGACAAGGCCCTATTTGGCGGCCAACCGCTATTAAGCGGCCACTTGCCATTTCCCCGAGGGTCGCGGCTAAATAGGGGTTTGACTGTAAACGGGATCGGGCTTTATAAGCGGAATAATCAAAATTGAATACTGGCTCCTTAAAGCGTGATTGTTATTAAACCATTGACACCTAAACCACTAAACCGGCCATAGTCGTCCAAGAGAAGACCACGGACTTGTGCCGCTTGTGACGTCATCAATTTTCATGTCAGAAGATGTCTTTGATATTCAACTGATAGAGTTGGAAAATGTCTAACAAAGCATGCCTATCCGAGCATGAAACGTTGAATTGGGTCAGATATGCACACAAAACAACTTGGAATTTTTCCTGCAAAATCACAAAAAAACGTGACCTTCCCTGCCATTGACACTCTTTGTTAAAAAAGTTCACTTTCTCCAAAGTTTAAGTGGAAACTTTTCTAACGTGAACAAATTAAAGGCGACTGAAAGGCCAACAAAACCAAAAAATAAACTGAGAGAAAAAGGAGAGCAAGGAGGGCAAAAAAAAGAAAAGCCTGAAGTGTGGTGTGTTTTGGCACGTTCAAAAACTGTCAAAATTTTGATTTGTGCGCATGTCCAAGGAAAATATTGAACTAATTGCTTCGAAGTAGAAGGGGATGCATGTTAGTTGCCGTGTTGCACACTAATTTTTAGACAGTTGGGCATTAAACTGTTGAGATAGCGGCCAGAAATAGGCATCTGGCATGGTAGATTGTCGCTTTTTTGAAAAAGCCCAGGTGTCAATGGGTTAAAGGAATATTGAATATGAATGGCATAAAATGGAAGAGGAATATTTCAATCTTCTAACACAGGAATAATGTAAAAAAAAAAAGCCGCACTCAGGCCAAGCTGGCTCACACTGCCGGAGCTTATCCCGGTTTCCGTAACATGAAGCCGACTAGGAGTATTGCTACTATAAACTCCCTCTGGATGGGATGCTAGTCCATCGCAGGTTAACCCCCAACATTTTGGTGTCGGTACCCATTTATACTCCTGGGTGCAGAGAAGCACTGTGAGAGTAAAGTGTCTTACCTAAGAACACAACACAATGACCCAGACCAGGGCTCGAACCCAGACTGCTCGATCCGGAGTCCAACGCGCTAACCATTAGGCCACCGCGTCTCTTTTAGGGTATCAACCCTAAAAGATCTGTTACTCACCTATGTCTTTCGTTGTCAGCTGCACAGAATTAGAAGGAAGACTGTCTTTGCCGTTATTAGTTAACACCATTACTTCAACTTGGTACGTGGTGAGTGGGGTCAGGTTTTCTAGCACTGCCGTAGTAGTGTTCACATCCGAGATCTCTAGCTGCAAGCGGCTCGCTTTAGTTGAATACGTCAGTCGGTATCCCGTGACGAAACCAGCTACTGCGCACACTCCATCATAAACCCATTCAAGAGATGCATTGGTGGCCGTGATGTTACGAACAGTGAGCTGCGATGGAGGCTGACAAGGAGCTGTCAAGAGGAAAAACGGATACGTCGTGTTAGCTTACACGAAGCAAACCAATTTACTGAATTACTGTACATAGTTCGAGTTCGCGATAAGCTCACGGTTGAACTGAAACTTGCTTGTAATCGAGGCTCGTATGATTTGCGGAGCCTCCATTGAGTGTAACGTCTCAACGCAAGTGGGTTGCCCTGACAGTTCACTGGTACCCATTTATACTCCTGGGTGAAAGGAGGAACTGTGAGAGTAAAGTGTCTTGACCAAGAACACAACACAATGACCCAGGCCAGTGCTCAAACCCTAACCATTAAGCCAACGCACCACCCACATATGTTGCCTTTTTCCTCTGTTTCAAAACGAGTCCTGGTGCACAACCTTTCATATGAAAATAATTTTCACTCACAAGTTCATTTTCATGCAAATCAAACACATTTTCATATGAATGGTTTCGCACCAGGACTTGTTTTGAAACAGAGGCAAAAGGCAACTCGGAAATGACCTATTTGATAGTGGATGGATTTCGTTGTATTAGTTATAAGTACCTCCGTCATCCACCATTTCACACTTCTTGTTTGATTGAGGTCCTGGCCCTTTCCTGCTAAATACAGCCACTGTCACGCAATACGTATGGTACAACGTCAGATTGGTCAGCGCGATGTTATAAGTAGAAGCACAGCTGTTGATCAGGGTTACGAATTCCTTGTCATCTTCGTCCAACACGTGCACACGATAACCCACTACAGTGCTGTGCACGTGATTGGAAGGAACACGTGACCAGGCTATTTCTAGATCTGATTGGTCCGTTGTTCGAACGGATACGTTAGTTGGTGGAGAACTGGGTACTGAGGATGGAAGATAGTTTTCAAATAAGTATATGTACCGCCGTTTTAGATTTTTAAATAAAAGCTGCTGATGTTTCGAGCGTTAGTCCTTTGTCAGAACAAAAGGGGCGATTGCGGTTTGGGTGTGTGTTTGTGCATCATCTTTAGATCGGAATACGAGTACAAGATTGACTACGAGTACGCTTTCGAATTTCAAATCAGTCACGTTCCCAGAGCCCTCGCCTCTCCCTTTTGCTGAACAGTAGAGAAGGAGGCTCTATATACTAGGAACAAGATTGGTTTTAGACTTGTTAATGTAAACCCAGCGCACTAGGTTTGAAAAGTCGTACTGGTACTACGATCTAAAGGTCGCCAATAATGATTCGTTACTTGCCTGCCGATGCAGCAGAACATTTTCTTTACGTAGAACTAAATCCCCCTGATTGGACCTTGTGATCTCGATGTAATCATAGTTATTAGTAAAACTCTACTGTACACTAATGCAAATGAGACAATCTGATTGGCTGAGCTACTCTACACTATCAGCCATTAGTGTGCAGTGGCTGGAGGTCGTGTACAAAATTGCGGTTTCTCCGAAGTAACGAAGTTTCGGAAGAAGATTTAGAGTTAATACTAGACAATTGTTATGATTTTTACTAAAACAATTAGATTATTCGCTCTCAATTTCTATGATGTGATAGTTGATTCGGCCTACGGCCTCATCAACTATCACATCATAGAAATCTCGAGCTCATAATCTAATTGTTAAATAGAGCGAAATGGTTATGAAGCCCGGCAAACGTCAAAGGAGCAAATAAAGAAGCCAAGATTTATGTTGGAAGGTCCATGACCGTGCACATCTTTTGTTTTGCGCTCATACACTATGCATGAATTACGTAACGGAAACGTTTCTATTGGTTAGTTGCTTGAACACACGTAACCACCTATTGTATTTTGTCAGGTTTTGTGCACGGTCAACCCCCAAAATAGCGAACAAAAACATATAACAAAGAACTTTCCCGGGCTTCATAACCATTTCCCTCTATTAACTATGATGTAATTAAGAATACTATTGGCTTTTCTCCCTCTACAGACCGTGGGTTCTCCTGTGGTGAAGTGGTTATCATGTCCACCTTGAAAGCGGGAGACCGAGGTTCAAGTCCTCGCTGGCGACCCACATTTTCACATAGTATGTTATATCCTTGCTTGCTATTATTATTTGTCCTTGCTTTATTCATTTGATATAACAGATCTGCCGTGATCCTATGTGACTGATGTGGCTGATTACACTCGGTAAGAATATTCTTGGCTACTAGTTTCTAATGCAAGCCCGGCTCACACTAGGAAACGCCTGAAATTGTAGGGTTTTGACTGTTATCCTTTGTAGTGTCTACTAGAACAATTTGACTACTCGTCCTCGTTATATATAAGCGATAGTCAACTCGGCTTATAGAAAACTCGGGCTCATAAATTAGAGTAGTAAAGTGTGATAGGCTTAGCTACAAAAATCCCGAAAATCGCCTAAAAATCTATCTGGATAATCTCAAAAAAAGTTCTAAAAATCTCAAAAATGTTCCTAAAAATCTCAAACTTTTTCCGAAAAATATCAACAACAAAAGAACCCGAAAATATAAAAATTTTGCCTAACTACAACAGAATTCTGGGATACATAATTGAATGGTGAAACAGGGGCCCATGAACGCTGAAGCCTCTTGCCTTATCACTCTTTATATAGCTTTATAAGTGCCTATTAAAAGCATTATTATTCTTATCCTTATCTCTAAATATTCTTTTTACGCATTTTACATATTTTTTTGGCTCTCAAAATTCTAAGAATCTTTGAACTTGCTAATTCGCCTAAAAATCTCCAGACTTTCTAAAAATCTTATCAACGTCTAAAAATCTAAAAAAATCCGGATTTTTGTAGCTAAGCCTAAAGTGCGACGTCACAAATTTTCAAGTCATTTTTATCAAGCCTCAAAATCGCATCATTAGATACAGATTGCTGCTATATGATCAGCCACAAAATTTCAACTTGTTACCATGAATAGAACAGAAGACATAGAGGTTCAAAGTTTGGTACCGTCCCATACAAACCTCTCTAATTTTGCGCCTGTTCAAACTGAAGGAACAGACACAAAATTAGAAGGGTTTGTATGGAGAAATTAAACGGAGAGCTAATTTTTGGCAAGTGGACGTTTTTTGGCATGCTTTCCATTGTATTAGTAGTAGTAAAACTTTATTTAGACACGGTATCAATTCACAAACATCGAGCCGTGTTGCAGGTTTACAGAGCGGTATTACTTTATTCGTAACAATATTCAACAACTTTTCATAACTACGAATATTTACGCCATTCACACTTAGTTAGATAAGGTAGATAATTTACTGATATGCATGTTTTAATATATTCAATCTGTGCATAAAGATTGCAGTGTACTAAAGTCGAACCCCTTTAATAGGGGTTCGACTGTATTTACAAGGCCTAGTTGTCCGTTTCCTCAATATGAACAATTTCGTCGGCTTTAAGATAACTGAATGACAGTAAAACCGGTTCTTGGTCTACTTTGGCCACGGAAAAAGCCTCGCAAGTGGTGGGCTGAATTTCTGGTCGATGGCGTCGTATTTCTATCATTTCAATATCTGGTGCGCGGTTTTCTGGCTGTCTTAAATGAAAAATCTCAAGAAAAGCGCGCCGAAGCTTTTTATTTCGCCAACAGTAAATAACAGGGTTGACAAAAGAACCCAATGAAACGAAAGTTGTGGCCCAACTCCAAAGAACTAACATAACACGCGAGTTTACTGCTGCCACCACAAGAAGTATTACTGAAGGTAAGTAAGTCATTATTAAGGCACCTAAAATTATTGCTAGGGTGTTGACTGCCTTGTTGTCCTTCTTCACTCTTTTGGCTTCATCGTGGGACAGCTGTTCGGTTTGGAGGCGTTTTTTCTGTCGCCGTGTTTCTACGAAAATATAGCCATAAATATAACTCATAACAGCGATGAAAAGTGAGCCGACAATTGCCATTAGTATATCGGTTACTTGAATAAAGACTGAGTAAATGTTTGTTTCGCTGTCTATTGATGCCAAGACAATTTGCTCAATTGTAGAAAACACTCCAATGGCCCAGGCCACAAGTACACTCTTTTTTATCCGCTGTTTAGTGACAATGTCCCGGTACCTCAAGGCATCCTTGATAGCAATGTAGCGATCGATGCTTATTAACGCGAGGTGACAGAGCGAAGCACCACCGAGTCCTATAAGGGTTATGGCGTGTACCGTTTCCAATGTACAAAATGGCCCGACGCTGAAGGCTTGCTTCACTTGTACCGCGATGGCAATGGGCTGAACAACCAGCCCTACCAGCAAATCTGTGCCCGCCAAACACGCCAAGAGTATGTTCGAGTTGGTTCGCAGTGGGCGTCTTGTTGCGACGACAAAAATAACGAGCGCGTTCAACAGGATGGTTAGAATGGTTGATAGAGAATTGACACAAATTAGAGCAACTAGACTGTTGTACGTGTCTTCTGTTAGGTATGTCTTTCGCCAAACATAATCTTGCAGATAATGGCATTCTTCTCTATCTGGGTCAGACGAATTCGTGAATGAAGGCGGAGAAACGGTCATCATTTGGCGATGAGAAAATACAACGCGAGAAGGGATTACACGAGAAGAGAATACATACATAAGAAGATGCGAGACAGCTTGCAAATTTGAACAACGTTTCGTGCGAGTTCTTTTTTAGACAAAAAAACTAAATTGAATACGGGATAAGTAGCTGTTTTCTCATTGGAAGCTTGAAACTGCGCTTCCCGTTAATGGAAGAGTAGTGTATACGCGAAGCACTTATTAAAGGATATAAAATCAATTTATTTCTTTATTACACAGTTGGTGTAAACAATTAATTGACGAACAGATTGGGCTCAATTAATAAATGATCATGAATTTCTTCTGCTTTGCATAAGTGATATAATATAATTTCCTGTTTGAAAAAAAAAACTGTATGTGTTTTTGTCTCATTTTTTTCGCATATATTAGACAGAGATACTTTGTTATTCCAAAATCGATTGTAACTTTACCAATTTTCTCAGCTTTATGTCTGCTTATATCTATTTTTTTACGCTAAGGAGGGTTTTTTCGATATTTTTTGCTTGGACGATCAGACGTGAAGATCACGGTTTTGAAATTGATCTAAGAGTTGAAACTAAAAAAAAGGATTAAAATTGGTGGTAAAAATATAAATAAACTGAATTATCGGCCACCTGCATGTGACCTTCTTTAGAGAATCTGATAATTTAAAATAAAGCTACAAACGGATCAATATTATTGGAAGGAATTTACTGCGTTTTCTATTAATAAAAATGTTTTTTCCTCGCTACTGTTGGCTTTCTGCCTTCAAAATTTCTGTCTCATATTCCCTTTCCATATGGTACCACGAAAGAAGTGTTTCATGTTGTACTGAGTTCACGTTTCCAGTGATAATATTTATTTTCCTGACATGGAAATTAACTGCTTTGTTTTTATAATTATTTATTTATTGCAAAGAATCACTTGGAATGCATTAATGGCCTGTATACAAGCATGGTCAGAATTTTCAAATCTAAAATCTAGGCATTAATTAACATACATCAATTTTGAAGGCCCGGCCAAATGCACGCAATATTTCAACGCAACATAGTGCAACATTGTTGGATCTTGTTGTGAAGGAACTGGCCAAACGCACGCAACATTTCAACGCAACATAGTGCAACATTGTTGGATGTTGTTGTGAAGGAAATGGCCAAACGCACGCAACATTTCAACGCAACATAGTGCAACATTGTTGGATGTTGTTGTGAAGGAAATGGCCAAACGCACGCAACATTTCAACGCAACATAGTGCAACATTGTTGGATGTTGTTGTGAAGGAAATGGCCAAACGCACGCAACATTTCAACGCAACATAGTGCAACATTGTTGGATCTTGTTGTGAAGGAACTGGCCAAACGCACGCAACATTTCAACGCAACATAGTGCAACATTTTTGGATCTTTTTGTGAAGGAACTGGCCAAATGCACGCAACATTTCAACGCAACATAGTGCAACATTGTTGGATCTTTTTGTGAAGGAACTGGCCAAACGCACGCAACATTTCAACGCAACATAGTGCAACATTGTTGGATCTTGTTGTGAAGGAACTGGCCAAACGCACGCAACATTTCAACGCAACATAGTGCAACATTGTTGGATCTTTTTGTGAAGGAACTGGCCAAACGCACGCAACATTTCAACGCAACATAGTGCAACATTGTTGGATCTTGTTGTGAAGGAACTGGCCAAACGCACGCAACATTTCAACGCAACATAGTGCAACATTTTTGGATCTTGTTGTGAAGGAACTGGCCAAACGCACGCAACATTTCAACGCAACATAGTGCAACATTTTTGGATCTTGTTGTGAAGGAAATGGCCAAACGCACGCAACATTTCAACGCAACATAGTGCAACATTGTTGTGCACAACATATTGCACACGTTTGGCCACCCTGTAAGAGTGGGCTGTGACGAATTTCAGCCCCTTCCACACGAGCAAGTTTTCCTTGACAAGTTTTCCTTGACAAGTTTTCCTTGACAAGTTTTCCTTGCTCGTGTGGAAAGGGAAATTTGGCAATTTTTTCCTTGACAAGTGTCCTTGTTCAAAAACAAGCGTGCCAGTTTTTGAACAAGGACACTTGTCAAGGAAAAATTGCCAAGTTGCGAAACTTGTTCGTGTGGACGTGCAACAAGGAAAACTTGACAAGGAATCCCTGGTGCCCAGCGGCCTTATCTTGTTGCTCGCGACCTGGATCCTATTAAAGACGATAATCCGCTGTACAATATTATTGTTGTTACAAAGAAAAATTGTCAAAGAAAAATTGTTTATCGTCCACACGAGCAAATAAAATTTGTCAAGGAAAAACTTGTCAAATGAAATGTATTGTTGTTTATCCACACGAGCAAGGAAAACTTGTCAAGGAAAACTTGTCAAGGAAAACTTGCTCGTGTGGAAGGGGCTGCATGCTCAAAGGCAAGCTGTTCCAGAGGACGGAACCGCGATATTGAAAACTTCGTTTGCCTGCTTCAGTACTAGTTCTAGGAACGAAGAGGTTGTATTTTGAATTTCTTAGATTGTGCGAGTGAACTTGTATTTTTTTTAAAAATTTTATTTATATTTCTGTTTTCATTTCAGTTCGTTTTCTATCTGTATTATTTTACGCTTTTGCAATGCTGTAACGATTTATGGTCATGCAAATAAAGCTTATTGTTGTTGTTGTTGTTTTTGTTGTTGTTGAATAGCTGATCAAATTTCATAATTATTATATTGCATTTATTTAATTATTTATTGTTATATTTTTATTATATTTTTACTTTATACAGGGCCTCCGTTGATAACAGTCATGCAACTGAAGGGGTTACCCTGTTTAAATATCGATCATTATTATTATTATTATTTAGTAAATTTTTGTGATGTCATAACTTTAGTACTCTATTGTAAAATAACAACTTGTTTACCGTCTTTCGTCGCTACCGGTGGAACACGTGACTGTATCGTTAACACCTAATCCTTTTCTCGTAAATCCCGCTACAGTAATCACGTATGTACTGAACTTCTCCAGTCCTTGGAATTCAACAGAAGTACAATCATTGCATGCTGTGAGAGTTTGATTTGCTCGTGTGCTCCCCAGTAGGTAGCAGTCCACTTTGTATCCCAAAAGAACTCCGTTGACGAAGGCTTCAGGGACTGGGCTCCAGTGTACTAATATGGATGTGGAGCTCGTGTTATACTCGGCCGTAATTATTCTTGGAGCTGCGGAGGGAACTACAGAGGAAAGTAGCTTGTAAAAAGTAGGTCCGCAATGCGCATTAAACGAAGTTGTTTGTCATGCGTTTCTTGCGTTAGGCTGCGTAGCAGTAGGCTATATTTTCCAGCCGTTTTGAGAATCTGGTTGGGGCGAGGAACGCGGGCTCACAAAATGGCTGGAAAATCGAACCTAGCGTAGCAGGCGCTGAGTGGAGAAGAGCGCGAGTTTTTAGGAGCGCGCGCGAGGAAGACGCGCGAGGAAGGAGAGAAAGAGCTTCGCCTCGCGCGTTTTCATCCTCTCGCGCGCGCCCCTCCAACTCAACTTGCTTCGTAGGCTATCTTTGTGTAATAGTAGGTTTATATTTGAGGATATGCCAACGGAAAGTGGTAGCAAGGAAATAATTTAAAGGAGTTACGGATGACGCATTATAAAACAATTAGCCTTTGTTCGTAATCCATCTCAATCTTCTCAAATTTCTTGTTCATTTCACAGTTACTTAGTCTTCTTCACAACCTTTATTTTCGGATGCAAAGAAGGCTAACAGTTACCGCGGGTATTTAAAGCGGTTTTCAATTGAGTGTCAAATGTAAACATGCGCTTGCTTCGGTTTTGCTTTACTACGCTCTCTGATTGGTTTGAAAAACTCGCGCCACTTTCTGAACCAATCGGATGCCAAACTAAAACCAATCGCAACTTGGTTACACGCGTTTTACCGCGCTTACGTTCGTCCTTTAATTAATTTGCAGAATACGGAGTACCTTTATCTAAAACAGCTTACCTCCATCATCCGTGGAAATCTTTGCTTGGTCTGTGATTACTTGTCCAGTAATGAGAGCTGTCACGTGCACTACATAAACTGTAAAGGGCTTTAAACTGTCAATCACAAGATCGCTTGTTTTCTTGGAGACATTCGTTTCAACTGCAGACCCATCGCCTTGTTTCTCGGCCCAGTACCTTACACTGTATCCCTGAATTTCTGCTGAGACTGGGTTCCAGTAAACTTTAAATGCTGTATCACTTATGTTGTGGCCATTGACGTTCAGGTCCTCTTTTTGGTAGAAAGAAAAACAGAAAACAAAATAAGATGAATGCGAGGATAATTTGGATAATTCAAGTTACGTTAATTGGCAAATTGTTTGATAGCTCCTAAAATACTGCTCCGACACTTAAATAAAGTCATGCATTCATTCACTCGTCCATCATCCATCCATCCATCCATCCATTCATCCATCCATCCATCCATCCATCTATTTCCATCCATCCGTCCATCCTTAGATTCATCGTCGTTCCCTAGTGTAACTTGAACATAGACGAACATAGACGAACATAAACGGACATATACGTACATAGACGTACATAGACGTACAAAGACGTATACAGACGTACATAGACGTAAATAGCCGAACATAGACGAACATAGACGTACACAGACGTACATAGTACCTACGACCTTCCGCACAACCGTCGGACCCTCTACCATTGAGCTACAGGAGACTCTGTAGTTTGACTCCTGTTGGGACAACTCGGAATTTGCAAGACTGCATAACATTGGCGCCCCCCCCCCCCCCCCCCCGGGCTTTTGGTCCGAATAAGAAAGATAATAAAATATTTATTATCCAACGTTTTCTTTCCAAAATCTCGACGTTGGACCATTTTTGGTCAGTAAGGACAAAATAGGAGTAGAGATAAGTAGAAAACTCTACTTACGTCCTTTTTCGGTCGTCACTATGACACTATCACTGTAATTGCCATCTTTAATGGTAAACGCCAACACTTGTACTTCATATTTCGTCTGATCCCTCAAGCCAGTAAGCTCAACCCGCTGTGCAGTATTGTTAACGGTTTTCACGATCCAATCAACAACATTCAACTGCGCATGCTCTTTGTAACGAACTTTGTAGCCGCGCAGTTTGCCATGGAGGAACTGTGGGTCAACTGGGGTCCAGTTCACTAGAATAACTCCCGTGCCATTCGCATGGGCGGTTACGTTTCTGGAGAGCGGCTTGGAGCTAAAAAACACCAAAATAATTATTTATGTGGAAAAATTCATAAACAACAAGCTGTAATAAGAAGAAATAAATTTTATTATATAGACACGAGCGTTTTACTGGAAAATAGACCACTCGTAAAATTCATACGAAACTACATCCGGGTCCCTAGTGGCGTATTTTCCATATCCTCACTAGTGAGGATATCGATGACGTCATTTCCCGCTCTTGCACAGTTGTTTGTGCAAAGCTGCCAAACGCCGGTTGAAAAATGGCAAGCGATAGATTCGTAAAATTAACTGAACCCGGCATGAAATCGTCCACTTAGGAGTAGGAAAATGCTAACACGAAGAAGAAAACTTCATATGACTTAAAGTTATTCAAGGCGTTCCTTGCAAGTGAAGACGATAGGAGAGAAATTCAAGAAAGTCCAGCCACCGAGCTGCAAGAGTTCGTGAATAAAGTTTGTGCTTTTGTTTTTTTGTCTATATAATAAAAAGAAAATTACACGGTGGCTTGAAGATATAAATTTTATTTTCTCGTGTTAAAAACAATATTTTAATCCTCTCTTGGCTGCGCTCATTCGTAAAATATTGTTTTTACCACTCGAAAATAAAATTCATATCTTCGCGCCGCAGTGTAATATCCTCTATGTAATTTATTATTGGGAAAATCAATATTGATCGATCGATCGATCATGAGCTGAACAATGGCTCCGCGCGTGCGTTATGCGTCTTGGTACATTTCTTAGTCGTCATCTACAAAATAGGAGTCACGACCGGTACCAGTACCCGGAGTGATCTTCTCCCATAGTAAGTCTGTGAGTCAACCTTTGTCCCTTATCTATTTAACAATTAGTACGGCCTCATCAACTATCACATCATAGAAATCTCGAGCTCATAATCTAATTGTTTTAGTAAAAATTATAACAATTGTCTTGTAATAACTCTAAATCCTCTTCCAAAACTAAAGAGAAACGAGAAGAAACCGCAATTTCGTAGACGACCTCCAGCCACTGCACACTAATGGCTGATAGTATACGAGTAGCTCAGCCAATCAGATTGTCTCATTTGCATTAGTAAAAATCTACTAGTATAACTAATGCAAATGAGACAATCTGATTGGCTGAGCTACTCATACACTATCAGCCATTAGTGTGGCAGTGGCTGGAGGTCGTCACTAAATTACGGTTTCTTTTCGTTTCTACGAAGTTTCGGTGGATGATTTAGAGTTAATACTAGACAATTGTTATGATTTTTACTAAAACAATTAGTATACTAGTAGATTTTTACTAATTATTTTTAGAATGATCAAAAACAGTTGTGGCATGTTTTTATTTTTTACCAAACGAAGAGTCGTTTACAAGTTTAAGAGCTGATGTCTGTAATTATCAACCGGAGGCATACAATAGGGAAAATACCAAAATTCTCAAAAAAATTCACAAGATAGCCCTTGGTGAACTATTACTAAAAATATATGTTTTACTTCAATCCGGCAATTATTTTCGAGATACGGAGGTAAACTTGGTTTGGCAGCTCTCAGACCGGTTTTTTGGCGTTTGACACCACACATTGTGGAGACCTTGTTTTGAAACTCAAAACAATTTTATTCCGAGAAACAAATTACTCATCAGATTAAAGTAGATAATAAGATATATTTTGAGCGGTTATTTTTATCAATTTGAATTAAAATTGAATATTTGAAAGATTTTTCATTATTTACATTATTTTAAGCAATTTCTTGCAATGCAAAATTGACGAAATTGAGAGGGCTAAAATCGTTGACTGGTACATAGCCTAGAGTATAGAGACTTATACCACATGAAAGAGCATTATTTCTTCTTTTAAAATCTGTTTTCAAAACCATGGGCAACTTAAAAGAAGAATTTTTGAGGCTACGAAATACAAGTAGTACTTTTGTGTTAATTTGAGCTTTTCCGTCACGGCATTCCGATGCTAAAACTCAGATAAACACAACATTAAGAGGCCCTGACTGGAAATATGGAGAATCGCTGGCCAGGCTGGGAAAATCAAAAATTCTGATAATTGGCCTGAATGACACTTATGGGGAACTATCTTCGAAAATAATACTTAAAGTTTCTGGAAATTTTATACTTTTCGAGAAAATCGAGAAAAACGAAAATACGGGTTTTGCCTCATTAATTATGCAAAAATCACACTGAAAATTGGCCAAGTTCAGTACACTTGTATTCAAACATTTCGCATTATCAGAAAATAAAATTGATTTTGCATAACAACATACCTCTTCTACTTTCTAGCAATTGGAAATGTTTTGTTTCTGGAGCGACTAGGAAGGTTGCAGGGTTCTTTAAAGTAACGACATTTCCAGCACTTTATGAGAAGGGAAAAATTGCTTAATTTCAAAGGTAAAAAACGAATCTTGGTATGTCCGATATGAAATCCAAATTACCATCGTGATACAGGTTTGGCCTTAGTACTTTCATAATATGAAATAAAAAATCTGGGCAATCAAGGCACACGCTGGCAAAATCGAAAGTTTGCGACGCTCTAAACCGTCAAATTAGCATAATGCAAATTTCTAAACTGAAGTATTCGGATTGATCTGGTGTGTGAAGGTTCCATTTTGACGCTGTGATGTGAAGGAAACACAAGCAATAATTTAAAAGATGATATTAATCAACTTTCGCTGTTTTGTAGGTTATACTTTAATGGTATGAAACTGAACCGCGGCCCAATTATGTAATCGGAATGTAAATAAATGTCAAATCGTCGATACGTTTGGCTGACAATTGCGTGACCGGAGTCACGTGAATATTGTCTGCAACTTACCTGACTAGGGTTTTCTCATTCCTTGTTTACAGATAATAAATTAGGGCTGCTAAATTGGATGAAATTGTCATAGAGAAAAATACCCAGCCGTATGGGTGCGCATATATGTAATCATCCGCCAGAGCTAGTGGCGTCCCGGGTTGGGTGTACCCAAGTATATTAGTGACGGGGTGGTGCGAAGGCCTATTGGGGGGTCGAAATTTTCCGCCGGATTTTTTTGGGTAGAACAATTTTGGCAGGGAATTTTTTAGTGTTGATAAAAGGTGTACCCTAGCGTTCTCAATATAATGTCAATCAACTGTAACAATTTCATTTACAACCTAAAACTACCGGCAAATGTTAAGGAGACGTTTATTCCGGATGAATTAAAGGTGGACGCAAGACTATCTCGAACTATCTTGATGGTTTTTTTTTACTTTATTTTTCTTATGCGGAGAAAAAAAGGACTTTTTTCGGTTAAATGCTGTGCCATTGGACTTTTTTGGGGTCAAACTGGACTTGGGGTCTAAAAATTTAGCCTCATTCTATCGGCTGATAGTGAGGGGCGAAGCCCCGAGCCAACTATCAAAGTCGACTAGAAACCGAGAGCAAGCCGTCTGATTGTTTTAGCGTAACTCAGTACCCCCTGGGTGTGTCGTTCAGTGAAATTAGCTGTTACAAGTTTTAAGTATGTCACAGTGTAGTGAAAGTAAAAAAGAAGTTTAGTCTGTGAACTCTGTGAATTTTATTGACTTTGAACTCTGTATGTCAGTGACTTAATTTTCAGGTTAGCTGCCCATATTTGTCCATTGCAATACATTTTGTTGACACACCATTTGAATTTTTTTCGACCACAAGAGAGTTTTACTGTGACGACAATTAGGCGGGTAAATAAAACACAGTTATTTTTCGCTTAAAAACTGAGAATCCAGTAATGTAGAGAAAATTTCCTTGTAAAGTAATGACTTGAGATTTAGCGCCCTCCTGTCAATATTAAGCACCATCTTTCTCATAAGCTCCCTCCCCTGTTGAATCCGTTTATTTATTTAACAAATAAAGAAGCCAAAACCATGTATTAGAACGATTTCGCATAAGCCGATTTTTTCTATTTTAATGAGTACCATTACATGCTAATGTAGAGGAACAATAGAGAATTCCGTGCGCTGAAATAAACTATTGTTTAAAATTCGAAGTTGTGCACGTACCACACGCACCAAACGTGTATTACACGTTGGTATCTTCACAAATTCGAATTTTACACAATAGTTTATTTCAGCGCACGGAATTCTCTATTGTTCCTCTACATTAGCATGTAATGGTACTCATTAGCATAGAAAAATCGGCTTATGCGAAATCGTTCTATTATGTTGTCATAAACACGCTTTTCTATGTTTTATTTACCTAATAGAAGATGGTTTTCTATGTTCTAAAGAAAATGATGCACGCTTGAGGTCTAGAAAAGCAGCTAGTGAATGCGCGAGCCGCTTCGGCGAGTGCTTTCAGCTGTGATGTTACATTCATTACTCGTAAAAAGGGATTTAAATACACCAGACTATACCAATTTTCGAAATTGCATTGTACGCAGTTAGACAGATCCAACTACTGCTTGAAACAGCCTTGATACTCTCCATTTGGACTGAAAATATTGTTTTTAATTGCTTTTATGGAGGTTCTCTTGGCAACATTTGTTGTTGTTGTTTAATACGTTATACTTGTTTACTTCGCTCAGATATCCGGGAGAAAAATGAAGCTATTTGTAGGGATTTCTTGAGCTTGACGCAATTCATTTTGTATAGCGTAAGAACTTGTTCAACCATGCTACTCTCCCGGCCAATATTATATCGAATAAGCACGGCGTAGCATCACGCGGCGCCACCAAGGAAGTGGTTACTAGTATTAATAGCAGTGATCATTCCGCCGCCTTCTACATTTGATTCTAGATAGAGATCAGTGCAGCATATTTACAGTGTGCCTCCAGAGGTGTGCCTATCAATTAGTGTCTCTCTTTCAATCGACCTTATATATATGTTGCAAATGCAAGATGTTTTTCACACTATTATTATATTGATAATCCTGGGTTGTGTGTTTGTTTCGCTTCGGTGTGGAACGGATAACTCACCAAGAGAGAGTGGAGCAAATGTCTGGCATCCAACTGTCTAGATAAAACAGCTCTTTTTGGAACAACTTGTCTGGACTTGAATTGGTAGTTATCTTAACTGGCTTCTTTTTTGAAGATTATATTCTAAACATGTAGCCTACATCACGCCCGGGCACCCGAGAAGTACAACTCCCCCACCTCGCCCAGCCAAGTTTTGAGCCATTCTGTGATATTGTTTTAAAATTGGAGTGGACCTGAGAGGTTGGTTGTTATTTCAGATTTCATGACACCATGCAAAATGGCGCAAACTCGAGGGAAGGCTCAGGGCGATTAATCAAGGAAATACGGTATTTATTTTGAAATGGCAAAAAAAGTTGCCATTCACGATTAGATGTCATGGCAAACAACTAAACATTTCAATAACATATATGCATTGCATTAAGCGGGCTATGTTGTCCCCATTTCTTGTTTTTCAAACATTTCAGTAACGCGGCATGTGTCAAAACTATATTGATAAAGTCAGCCAAAACAAGGGTTTGACAATCTGTTCCTTCAGTTTTATACGATCAAAGTGTAACCAAAAACCATCAGCGGAAGTAAAGGTTGATTAATATCATCTTTTAAATTATTGCTTGTGTTTCCTTCACATCACAGCGTCAAAATGGAACCTTCACACACCAGATCAATCCGAATACTTCAGTTTAGAAATTTGCATTATGCTAATTTGACGGTTTAGAGCGTCGCAAACTTTCGATTTTGCCAGCGTGTGCCTTGATTGCCCAGATTTTTTATTCATATTATGAAAGTACTAAGGCCAAACTGTATCACGATGGTAATTTGGATTTCATATCGGACATACCAAGATTCGTTTTTTACCTTTGAAATTAAGCAATTTTTCCCTTCTCATAAAGTGCTGGAAATGTCGTTACTTTAAAGAACCCTGCAACCTTCCTAGTCGCTCCAGAAACAAAACATTTCCAATTGCTAGAAAGTAGAAGAGGTATGTTGTTATGCAAAATCAATTTTATTTTCTGATAATGCGAAATGTTTGAATACAAGTGTACTGAACTTGGCCAATTTTCAGTGTGATTTTTGCATAATTAATGAGGCAAAACCCGTATTTTCGTTTTTTCTCGATTTTCTCGAAAAGTATAAATTTCCAGAAACTTTTAAGTATTATTTTCGAAGATAGTTCCCCATAAGTGTCATTCAGGCCAATTATCAGAATTTTTGATTTTCCCAGCCTGGCCAGCGATTCTCCATATTTCCAGTCAGGGCCTCTTAAAACATTTTGGAACAACAGAAGTTTAATAATATTTGTTATCAGGCACCAGCACATGTTACAAGACTATTTTCTGTGATTTGCTATCGCTTTTTGGCAATAATAAAATAATTTAGCTATTTTATTCGACCTTGAGTTCCAAAGCGTACACAAGTCACGTAACGTTTGTCAAGGTCAACTTGAAATCAAATCAAATCGGAACATTTTGCACTCTGAAATTACTGTTCAACACACAGAACAATAGCTATATCAGTGCTTTGTTATTCGTACCTTAGATTGGGCTTTCTGGATATTGAAGAAATCCATGAGATAAACCTGGAACGACATCTGATGGCTGTATAATTAAATACGGTACGCGGTTTCCAAATTCGTTCAGAGATTGCGTTACATACATTACAGTGGGAGACCGCTGTAATGTTATTTCGATTATGGGCCCCAAGCGAATTGTTTTTTTTATGGAAATTTCACAACTGAAGCCACAATGCATTAATTTGATTAACGTCACCGGATTTAGAAATTTTGAAATAAATTAATCCAGGAGCCTGTACTTACAGGACAAGTGCGACCTAACCATCACCTAACTTCATTATAGTAAAAACGTCCAGTGGAGGGGCACTTGGGAATATGTCGACGGCCCCTAACCATCATCAGTTCATTATAGTAAAAAAAACTGGATTGAACAAAATCAGTGGAACTAGTCATTGTCAGAGGATGTTCCAAAACTCGGCAACAGTGCAATATCTTAGACCTCAAGAACACGACCCAACAAGATCCGCGTTAGGGGAGGGCCGCGTTAGGAGGACCGAGTCTTCATAATGACGATAATAGCGTGAGATTTCTTTGTTTAATGAACAAAATAATCGTCGACATTTCTCATACGCATAAATTGTCGCATCCCCAACTGTGTAAAAGGTCACAAACAATCACAATACGAGAACTAATGTCGTGCTAGCAAATCTTTAAATAAAATTTATTTAAAGATTTGCTAGCAAGACATTAGTTCTCGTATTGTATTATTTGGGTTATTACTGACATATCATTTACAAATTAAAATGTCATAAAGAAAAAAAAGTTACTTACATTTAATGTAAGTAACTTTTTTTTCTTTATGACATTTTAATTTGTAAATGATATGTCAGTAATAACCCAAAGAAAAGAAAATCAATTTTATTGGAAACAAACCAGAAACAGCTACAAGCGCTAGAAAAGTTTCAGAAAAGTGCCGCACTAACCCTCTGTTAGGAAGAAGAGCTGGTTACCCGGAACAAGAAACTACTGGCTTATTTTTAGATTCCATTTTCCCGAAAAATGTTTTTTTCCGATTCTCATTTGTAACATGATATCAAATTAAATAAAAAAATTAGCTTCGTATAATGTATAAATTGCCCATTTCGGATCACGATTTTCTCTAAAAAAAATTGTGTTCATGTACAAGTACATGTGCAAGTGAATATGATTCAATTTGAAAGAAACAAGTCTCTAGAGTAACATCACATGGTCTGAAATGGGGCAACAAACAAACCAAGCGAAAGAGGATAAAAGAGGTTTGAATGTGAAATCGGGGATTTCCCCCTCTCGCTCTTCTCGCTCGACGGACTAAGGGAAAGAGGGACTGCTGGTAGTCTACGCTCCGGGTAAACCTATAAACTGGAGAGAAACTGACATTTCAGGCTGGCAGGAAAAATTGGAGGCGAGGTGCGCAATGACCGCGTGTAGTTAGTGATCCTCGCCACCACTGTAAGATCACTTGGGAATTGAGGATAAGTGCTATTGCGGGGGGGGGGGGGGGGGGAGTGGGGGGGGGGGAGTGGGGGTTCTGACCTTGACGTCCAGTGGACGTTAAGCGGGACACTTGGGAATATGTCGACGGCCCTTTCTTGCACTTGTCCTTTGATGCAGCGTCCTGGATTAATTTATTTCAAAATTTCTAAATCCGGTGACGTTAATCAAATTAATGCATTGTGGCCATTCGGTTGTGAAATTTCCATAAGTTTTTTTAAAAACAATTTGCTCGGGGCCCATAATCGAAATAACATTACAGCGGTCTCCACTGTAATGTATGTAACGCAATCTCTGAACGAATTTGGAAACCGCGTACCGTCAGTTAATTATACAGCCATCAGATGTCGTTCCAGGTTTATCTCATGGATTTCTTCAATATCCAGAAAGCCCAATCTAAGGTACGAATAACAAAGCACTGATATAGCTATTGTTCTGTGTGTTGAACAGTAATTTCAGAGTGCAAAATGTTCCGATTTGATTTGATTTCAAGTTGACCTTGACAAACGTTACGTGACTTGTGTACGCTTTGGAACTCAAGGTCGAATAAAATAGCTAAATTATTTTATTATTGCCAAAAGCGATAGCAAATCACAGAAAATAGTCTTGTAACATGTGCTGGTGCCTGATAACAAATATTATTAAACTTCTGTTGTTCCAAAATGTTTTAATGTTGTGTTTATCTGAGTTTTAGCATCGGAATGCCGTGACGGAAAAGCTCAAATTACACAAAAGTACTACTTGTATTTCGCAGCCTCAAAATTCTTCTTTTAAGTTGCCCATGGTTTTGAAAACAGATTTTAAAAGAAGAAATGATGCTCTTTCATGTGGTATAAGTCTCTATACTCTAGGCTATGTACCAGTCAACGATTTTAGCCTCTCAATTTCGTCAATTTTGCATTGCAAGAAATTGCTTAAAATAATGTAAATAATGAAAAATCTTTCAAATATTCAATTTTAATTCAAATTGATAAAATAACGGCTCAAAATATGTCTTATTATCTACTTAATCTGATGAGTAATTTGTTTCTCGGAATAAAATTGTTTTGAGTTTCAAAACAAGGTCTCCACAATGTGTGGTGTCAAACGCCAAAAAACCGGTCTGAGAGCTGCCAAACCAAGTTTACCCTCCGTATCTCGAAAATAATTGCCGGATTGAAGTAAAACATATATTTTTAGTAATAGTTCACCAAGGGCTATCTTGTGAATTTTTTTGAGAATTTTGGTATTTTCCCTATTGTATGCCTCCGGTTGATAATTACAGACATCAGCTCTTAAACGTGCTCAGAATGCATGAAGACGCTAGGAAGACGCGTGAAATCGCTTTAGAGATTTTCTTTCTTCTTTTTTGTAATATTGTGTTGATTGTAACTATTACAGTGAAGATGACGCTACCGTTGCCACTCGACAAAGTTTTTGATTAATTTTTGACATCAACTTTGATGGGTTCCGTTTGTGGCTCCACATTTGAACTAGACTAGAAACTAAAACCATTCAAATTTCACGACTCCGCCTCCAACACTCCTTGGATTTTGATTGGTCAAGTCAAACGGAACCCATCCGAAAGTCGTCAAAAAGTTGTCAAAAAGATGTCAAAAATTAATCAAAAACTTTGTCGAGTGGCAACGGTAGCGTCATCTTCACTGTAATCATAAATTGTACGAGAAGGTTGTGCGATTTTCTATAATTTTACAAAACAAATCGGTTACAAATAATACATTTTTGTATTTACCGTCTTCGCCTGTGGTACAAAACACAAAACTGGGTTTTCCTACTCCCGTTCTCGTATATCCTCTTACGACAATGAGGTATGCACTGAACTTCTCCAGGTCGTGTAACTCCACAGAAGTCGCATTACTGCTTGTGGTGATGCGGAGAGCTTCCCGTTGTGGATCCGTATAAAACGCCAATAAAATTTGGTATCCTAAAAGAATTCCATTGATAAAGCCTTCAGGTATTGGTTTCCAGTTCACTGATATGGATGTGGAACTCGTGTTATACGCTGTAACTGTTGGTGCTGCGGTGGGAACTACAGAGGAATAGCAGTTATTACAGATGTCAGTGGTTTGCCATGCAAACGAGGCGAAAGGGCACACAGCGGTCAAACGCAAAAATCCGGCACCACTTCCGGTTTTCGCTGCCTTGATTTTGCAAGAGATTGAAGCGTAATGGCGGCGTAATGGCCGCGAAGTTTGTAAGGAAACGTTAAAGTGCCTATAACCCTTCGCTAGCTATATATTTTTCTTAAACTAGGAAGGTTGAAGATATTATATTCAAAGAAAAAATTCAATTCGCTTTTTCCTTCATTATTTTAGAAGCATTTAAACCCGCGCCTCAGCGCTGAAAATCTGCGCGCGCGGTGAGCCTGGGCCGAGCTGTTTTTGTGACGAAGCCTACGGAAGACGATCACTTGTTGAAGAGATATTCCTTTTCTATGCTATTCATAGTTCATTTAGCATCCCTGGTGACGTCACTTAGTGTCAGTTGCTGCGAACGTTTGCTCAAGGATAGACGAAGCGCCCCACCCACCCCACCCCTGCTGCTCTTAGCTCTCATGGCATACCCTGTCGAGTTTTGGCTCGTCAGGGGTCACTACCCAATTTTAATGCTAATGAGTAAGCAGGGAAGATAATGTACTATTTGTGTTTGAACACCCGTATACCGTACATCGATCTGGTATTTTTTGATGATTTAGAGAGTAGAAAAGGCATTGAAGTTGTGAAGACCGTCAGAAGCGTGTTCCGGAGGCTACGTCATAAATGTATTTTATTATTATTATAACACTCGTCCCCAGACTCTTTTATCGCTCAATATATTATGACACAGGAAGCACAAATGATGATTTTTCGCTAACTTTGGATAGTGTATTATTCCGCCTTGGTTATTGTCATTAATGAGGTATGGAAGCGCAACTCCGACCGGAACTAATCCGGCACGAAGTGGCAGGAGTATGGGAAAAGGGTTCCGGGAACTAAGTAGCTCGAGGCAGGCAAGTTACTTGTATTCCCACTAAATAAACCGCAAGTTCCCGGAACCCCTTCCCATAACCGGGGATGCCATCAACCCCGGCTTGAACTGGGTGGGGTGGGTGGGCGCCAAGTTCCCTCTTCGTCGGTTTGAATTACTAACCACGAGTTGTGAGCGTCCTTTTGCCTTTATACTCCCGGCAACCAATGAGCAGCGGGTCCTATTGCAACACACTTCTTTGCACGTGCTGAGGGTCATTAATGAACTAATCTCGGCGGAATATACATATTCACATGACTGTGCATAGCTGTAAAAAAATGGCAATTCAAAACTTGGAAGTTTTTTTGGCAAAATAATGTTCCATAAGGCAATACTTTCGGGGAAAATATAGTCTGAGCAAGGGTTATAGGCACTTTAAAGAACATGCAATGGTAAACCAAAATACGAGCTGAGACATTTGGTGGATAAAAATTCTTAAATTCTCTATGCATACTCCGAGTACAAATCTTAAGTTTTCAGTAAATTTCTTTAAAGTGTTGAGAAGTGGAGGACTTCGTAAATTTAGGACATTTTGCAGTGGGGTTTTGGCGGGAACTGCGCAGGCGCGTCGCGTTTGACCGCTGTGGAGGCATTAGCCTCATTTGTAGGCTCGATTACCAGCCGCTGTTCGGGAAATAGAGCCAAAACGAAGACCAACTCGTTTGCATACTTTTTTAAAAACAAAAGAATATTTGACTGCGGGCTCAACTGTAATACAGCTATTAAAGCCCGGATTTATAATTAGTTGTAAAAAATATACGTCCGCAATGTGTACATTGCTGTTTGTTCATACGTTTCATCATTTGCCACCATGATTTCGTACGAGATTTTTAAAGCAATAAAAAATGTATTCTTATGTTGGTAGTGCAAGGTCACATAAACCTTTTATAATTTTTTAATGAGTTTTTGGAGCGTTTAAAAAAAAGGAGAAGGGAAGTAAACTCGAAGAAGTAGCCTAGTGGCTGACCATTGGCAAACTCGTAATCTGATTGGCTACACAGGCACCTTGATAGAAGACTCTCGGAGAGCGCGCACAGTTTTTTCTTCCACCAGGGTCTTACAACAAGGAGTCCAAGAGTGTGACCACTTTTAATTAATTCACATTTTTTTGTATGCGCATACTATCCAATCAGAAGCTGGGGATAGTTATCCTCGACTTCTGATTGGATAGTCTGCGCGTAAAGTATTTTACTGAACAAAACCATCAACAAATCAGCTGATATTCTATGTTTAATAGATCAATCAATGAATTATGCTAAAACAGTTAGACTGCTCACTTTCGATCTTAAACTTGATTAAACATGATTAAAATAAGCTCCAACTTGTTGTTTCATTTTGGGATTCAGTTTTCAAATCAATAAACTTAAAAAAAAGAAAATGCTTACCTCCATCATCCGTGGAAATCTTTACTTGGCCTGTGATTACTTGTCCAGTAATGAGAGCTGTCACGTGCACTACATACACTGTAAAGGGCTTTAAAGTGTAAATCGCAAGACTGTTCGTTGTCTTGGAAACAATCCTTTCAACTGCAGATCCATCGCCTTGTTTCTCGGCCCAGTACCTCACACTATAGCCCTGAATTTCGGCTGAGACTGGGTTCCAGTAAACTTTAATTGATGTATCACTTATGTTGTGACCAGTGACGTTCAGTAGTTGATCTGAAATGGAATATGATTTTGGCGCGCGACGGTATAATACGCGTGTGGCGCAGCCGCGAAAACGCTGGAGCGGCGTCACGCTCCAACGAACCGCCAGCTACGCAGTCCGCAATGCAAGAAAATCGACAGTCTCTGAACGAAGAGACATTTGTGGAACGCTCTTTCTTTTTAATTTTATATGCTTAAATAACAGAGCGTTCCATAAATGACAGATTGACTGAGCGAAAACGAGTTTAAATTTTTTCCATGCATGCGCCCAGGCGTCAGTTGGATCCAAAATGATATATCGTGTTTGATATACTTCCAAAGGTTGAACAAACATTTTGTCGAGTAGACACGGTTTCTGATGTTTCGTCGGTTGTTCAAGTAAATATCAAATACGAGCGACAGTTTCATCCAATTTCCAAACACCTAGAAGAGAGTTGAAGATACGGAGTGTTTTTGACGAAATTCGAGGCATTTGGAAATCGGATGAAACACTGTCTCGAGTGTTTGATATGTCTTCTCAATCGAAACAAAAACTGAGGAGTAAACGGAGAAATAAAATCGTAGAAATCTATGCTAATTAAGACCAGGTATCCAAACCTCCGACACGGTTATGATTTCCTTTGTTTTAACTTGATGAATTATCAATGTTTGAGAAAAAACTTACAAAAGTTGAACAAACATTTTATTGAGTGGACACAGTTTCTGATGTTTCGAAGTAAGGTAATCATCAAATACACCAAGGCTCGGTTGTTCAAAGGATGGATAACGCTCGCTAGCCACCGCATAAATCACTATCCAGTGGATAAACGTAGTTTTGCTTTGTTAACACTTATCCACTGGATATATCCACTGGATAGCAATTTATCCATTTTATAGCGCCGGTTATCCATCATTTGAACAACCAAGGCCCGGTTGTTCAAAAGATGGATAACGCTATCTACCGAATAAATCACTATCCAACGGATAGCGTAGTTTGTTTTGTTAATACTTATCCACTGGATAGTGATGTTTCCGGTGGATAGCTTTATCCACACAGGGGGTGGGGGACTCCCATATAAAAGTGACCGGAGTGATCGTCGGAAATTTTGAACCCCTAAAAGGTACCAAAATCTCGTTTGGTGGGTGTGGCTCAAATTCATTTTCACCCCTTCTAAGAAAATTCTAAGACATAAACTAGTTCCTGTCATATTTTTCCCCGCAAAATACCCTAAAAGGTACCGGAATAACTCTAACGGTATACATGTTAGATTTTAACACCCTAAGCGGTACCAAACCACGAATTTTAACCCCTAAAAGGTACAACGGTCACTCTCGTCACTTTTATATGGAAGTCCCCCCCCCCCCCCCCCGGGTTATCCACCCTTTGAACAACTGGAGCCAGGGCCATAAGAACTCACCTATAGTGTTATCTTCTGATGTGCCGTTGACTGGAGTACTAAGAGGCCCATCGCCGTACACATTGAAGGCCAGGATCCTGACTGTGTACCATGTACCTGGCTGGAGGTCCTTAATCACGATACTTGTGGCAGCACCATACTGCACGAGGACCTTATAGGGTATAGCGCCATTTGCCTCCTGGTAAATAATCTTATACCCTTGTGGTGCCCCTTGAAATTCCTTCTCCGACAGTCCAGTCCAGTTCAAAATTATAGACGAGTTATCAGGCGCATGCGCATTTATTATCTTGGGAGCTCTGTTTGGCACTACAACGTGAAAACACAAAGTATTTACGTGTGGGGAATGGGGCGAGTCTCCGTTAACTGGCAAATCCATACACTTACTCTTAAAAACCTCCTTTAAACGGCTACCTACGAGGATCAATGAATTATGTCCCTAAGGTGGACGTTTTAAACAGGAGTTTGTTTGGAGATTAAATTATATCAAAGGATGGAATATTTTCAGGTTCTTAGGAATCCAAATATATACAGTGGAACTCCGCTTTACGGACACTCGTTAATACGGACACCCGCTTATTACGGACAGTTTTGTTTGTCCTGGATAATTTCATTCTCATAGACATGTCACGTTATGTTATGTCATTTCATACTGATAAACACAGACCCTCCATATAACAGAGCTATGTCAAATCATAGTTAATAGAGGGAAATGGTTATTGAAGCCCGGCAAAGTTCTTTGTTATATGTTTTTGTTCGCTTTTTTGGCTTTGACCGTGCACAAAACCTGACAAAATACAATAGGTGTTTCCATGTGTTCAAGCAACTAACCAATAGCGATTACGTAATTCAACCATCGCAAAACAAAAGATTGTGCACGGTCATGGACCTTCCAACATAAATCTTGGCCTCTTTGTTTGCTCCTTTGAAGTTTGCCGGGCTTCATAACCATTTCCCTCTATTAACTATGGTCAAATGAAAGCTGTCTTGGAAATAATTAATGCCATAGAAGTGCTAAGAATAGCGTCACCCAGCCCCTCAAATACCGTTGACGTAGCTTTCTTCCACCCAGTCGATCTTCATATCCCCAAGAGACTTGTTGATGTACAAGACCTCCTCCAGTAGGAGCATGACGTCATACGATAGCTTGTTAAATGACAGCTGAGGTCCGCGATCACACTTCCGGCACTGAGGAAAGTAAGAACACGTGACAGGGCTGAGCTCCAAATATCAATTCTCCTAGGGTTCAGAGCCACCTTAAATTATTTTAATTAAATAATGTTTTTTAAACTTTACATAAATGTGTGTTGAGTCGAAAAGGAACATTTTCACCGAGTAGTTTTAAAGTTATTAGCCTGAAAACATCACAAATAGGACACGTTTTTACCTTTTTTGACGTTGCCATGGCAACATATTTTGTTTGTCATACGCGTTTGATTCAGTTTATTAACAAATACTTTACAGGTTTACACGTATCGTTCTCCATACGTATGATCGGTCTAGCTGTAATAGAATACCAAGGAAGGGGCAGTATCACGAGAATTCTCCCACGTTTTTGTGTAAACTACGCTTGAATTATGAAGGTACACTCGCTGATGCACAAAATGGCTCCTGAACAACAAGAAAAAGACATCAATTCATTCTCCTGAGGTGGGAACAAACCAGAATCATTGATTTTGAGCTACATGTATTTTTCCCAAGAACACCGTAAAGCTTGAAAAACGTCGGCCCGAAGTTTCATTCCACTTCCTTCCAACCCGTCCGTAGCAAATAAATTTTTTAAACAGTTTTTCTGTACTAGTATAGTAGCTTTTAGCAAGACCAGGCCACTATTAGTGGATTTCCATTGATACAAACACTTCTGCTAGGATGTTTAAGTAGTACTCAATCTTGGTGACACTGCCCCTTTAAGTTAAGTCCTGTCCTGTTTGGAAGAACTGCAATACTCAACCTGAAATTATGGGTTTTCATTCCAGTGAAGTAGCTGTTCCTTCCAAAAAGAGCCGAGAACTGAAAGAGGAAAAAATTGAATGGGTATATTGACTTAACAATTATTCGCCTCAGGCTCAGTGAATATTGGTGAATATTTACCGAGACGAAGCAGAGGTAAATATTCACTAATATTCACTGAGCCTGAGGCGAATAATTGTTTTAGTCTAATTTACTAAGGTGAATATAAAGAACTACAAATTACGAGCTGAAACATGAAAACAACACACGCCATATTACCGTAGTTACATCGTTTGCATTTCAAATTAAGCAGTAAAATACACAAAAGAACACTACGAAAAAGACATTCACCAGGTACCTTTATTTAATCTTTGCTGATTTCATGAGCAGCTGTAGTTATTTTCCTGAAATAAGTAGCTTTAGGTCTGAAGAGAAGCAAATTTCTGTCCCTCCATCCGACACAAACAACACGGCCGCTCTGGTCGACCACAGCAAAACCTTTGTTTTTTGACGAGTTTTATATGCGTTAAAATCATTTCTTGTAAAGGTATTCCGTCTAAACGTCTTGGTAGTCATTTACCTAAATTCCCAATGCTTTGAATATCCCGAACGTGGAGTGATGTCTTTAGAATAAACGAAAAATTTCATTCAAAAACGAGTCGCCATCTTTACTTGCCGGCACAAGAAATGTGGCTTAGCTTAGCAAGCACGCCTTGAAATCCTATATTCACCGCCTCGCGCGGTGAATATAGCGTCAGATCCCGAATTTTTTTTACCAATCAGCTAGTCGGATTCTTTATATTCACTTTAGTAAATTAGACTAATATAGACCGTTTTCACCAAAATAACAAGATCATTTTGCGTGCATCAAAAATATATAAAAAAAACCCTCAAAGATTGTAGGGTAGGTGGAAAGAAATATATGCCCCAAGTTTTGATTTGGCAGACGTTATTGGGAAAACAATATTTGGAAAATTACAGAACTTAGTATGGGTCCGCCATATTGGTGTACCACTTTGGTACACCAATATGGCGGCAAACATGTCTGCGAGAAGAAAAAAGATTTTGCTACCAAAGTAACGAGTTTTCACTTCTGAATGCTTTAGTTGTCATTTTTAACTTATTAGCATATCTGAAAAGTATTTAAAAAGTGCGAAAATATTGGTTTCTGTAACATTTCAGGTCACGTTGAGCTAGGCCGTCTCAAATTTCAAAATGCTTTATCTCCAAAATGAAGCAATCTGCTGTGTCGTTAGTTACTGGGGAAATTTTTGTGCCTGATGTATAGAATATACTGGAAAACAACAGCTTTATAGGATCAATAGTTTTGAATTTAGAATTTTGATGACGTCACGTGAAAACGATCTATAGCAAACATGAAAGCACGAACAAAGCAAAACTCGTGAAACGTGATTTGCTTAACTCCGTGATATAATCATCCGTGAAACGCGTTTTTTGCTTGCCGCGAAGTTGCGCGAAGTTGCGCGAACTAGGATTTTGCGACAGATCACGAAATACCGTTAATCCTCGAATAAGCGCCCGGGGCGCTTATTTTCAAATGTCAGGTTTCCCTTGCCAAGTCCATAATTGAACCAGTTGTATTTTTATAAAAAAATATTTTTGGCAAGAAATCTGGAGTAATTCTGCCTTCTCTTACTTGACTGCATTTAAGTTTAAGGAGAGGGGTGGGTTTATATTTTAAATTTTCATGATTCTATGGGGGCGCTTATTCGAGGGGGGCATATTCGAGGGGAAGCGCTTATTCGAGGATTTACGGTAGATAAAACTTGAAATGATCGTTTCATTTTCCGTGTAACGTGATCTCGACCAGTTCAAGCTTACCTTTTGTGTTAGTTTTCCCGTAAAACTTTGGTATATCTGACTCTCGGGATCTCGCAGTCTCTCTTTCCAGATTTCATTGGCGAACTTCACTTTTAAATTCACTTTAGGTATTGCTAAAAAAATAAATAAAAATTACTATGACTGAGTGTCAAATTTTGACTGAAGTCTAAGCCGAAACCTAAACCTAGCCCTAACCCCTCAGAAAACCTTATCCTGTCGATTTTATTTTTGCTCAAACATTCCCCTTGGGGCGTCTCTTGCCTTTTCTAAGGGAAAAGAGGGACTACTCGTAGTTTACTTGACCACCTATCTTTTACCATTCCCTATAGGTAACGCTAAACTTTATCCCAATCACAAGATGACGGTGTGTCCGCCATCTTGGATTTACCCGGGAACGAGCCTTGACACGAAAGACAGAGGCGGATCCAGGATTTTTTGATAGGGGGGGGGGGGGGGGGGGGGGGGGGGGAGTTCCCACGGTTTTCCCGAAAATGTGAAGTAAAGGGATAATGTTTGGGAGTAGACGGCAGTAGTAAGGCGTGAAGGGGGTGTTTGGGGCCTCCCACAGGAAAAATTGAGATTTTAGGCCCTGAAAAGTGCATTTTGGTGGATTCTGGAGATGGTTCTGCTATGGATAGTAGAGAAAGCAAAAACCCCTAAGGTCTGATAGGGGTCCGGACCTCCCCGACACTCCCCCTGTATCCGCCACTGAAAGACAACTGAAACACTCTGCAGAGTCGTACGAACAGACAACGGTAAAATTATTGTTACAGCTACTGAGGAGCCTATCCAATCAGAAGCCGAAGATAGTTATCCTTGGCTTCTGATTGGACATTCTGCGTGCATGAAAGAATGTGAATTAATTAACTGTGGTCACACTTTAGGGTTCCTTGCTGTAATTCTATACATAAAAGAACCAGAAAGCGCTTGATTCTGCCCCAAAGTGTTGGGTATGGTAGGTCGTTGTATCATGTTTATAGCAAGAATTACCGTAAAAGCTATATTTAGCCCCCCCCTCTCTATTAAGCCCCCCCCCCCCCTATCTAATAAGCCCCCCTTTGGAAGTCAGATTTTGTAATAAGCCCCCCCCCCCCCTCTCTATTAAGCCCCCCCTTCCTTCCGTCAGGCTGATGTAAATGGATTTTCAGCAATATTTTTTGGCGTTTCAGTCACTTTGTATTGAAACGTGGTCTTTAATTTCCAGAACTATCGTCGAGTTAGGGTATAAATGACGTTTCCTTTGTAAGACGGTCATACATAACCCATTTCTTGTTTTGTTTTAGTTAGTGGTGTAATAGTAAAGTTTGAAAAATTAATGTGAATTTTCTTGAAAATTTATGATTTTGAAGCCCCCCTTCTTGAGGCCTGAAATTAAATAAGCCCCCGGGGGCTTAATAGAGCTTTTACGGTACCTGTATTTGTCTGATAAAAAATATTCACAGCTTCGTCATCAGATAAAGCTTCGTTCCATATCGCGAACTCGTCTAACCAGATTGGTGTTAGTTCTTGGCCTATCCCGAGCCTTAAATGACTGGTGCTCTTGATCCGTAGAGAACCCACCACGCGAGTACAATTGGCATCAGCTGGTAACCTGAGGCCATTAAGAAAGACCTTGATGGTTGCGCTGTGCAACCACACCATAGTCACGTGGTACCACGCCTTAGTGGCAACAGAGAACTTATACTTGCACTTGTGGGTTTGTGAGAAGACGGATGCCTCAATCTCAACATGCGGCAACTCGTTGTTTGTGAGAGCACGAAATAAAACGCCTTCATATTTATCGAGGCTTAGTCCTACGTATTTCCTTGTGATTGGTCGGATCCAATATGTAGAACTCCTCAGTCCAAGCAATTTTATCCAAAAGGCCACTGACAGCCCCTGAAGACAGAGGGAAGGTTGAGCAAAGCACAAAGGTGGCTCCACGAGTTTTAGAACGCCATAACCCAACATGCGAATGGCGCTATTTATTGAGCCAACGGATATGGATATGTTACTGTTGGACATTGGATTTAATCGATGCCCAGTTTTCAAATCTAACAGTCCTGTGTCGTCGCCAGGAAGATAACTCACGCTCTTGTTATAAATGGTGTCTGCGAGACCTAGAGCGAAACAAGCAAAGGTAAGTAAGATTGCCATCAAGTATGATCAAATGAATGTCAAGGATCCAGAGTTTTCTTTAAAGATGATTTCCAGTCCGTACTGCGCATGCTCAGGGTTTGTTTACATCTTTGTTTTGAGTTTGTTCATACGTTACACTTTGGTGATAGCGTACATGAAGCTGTTATGAAGTTTTTGAGTCCGCCATTACGTGTCGTTGAGATCCTGAATGCTCGATGAGCTGAAACGTCGGTTTGGGATAACGCCGACGTTTTCTACTCGTTATTATTGTTTTGCAAGGATATCTGGCGTTAATAATGAAGAAAAATGTAAGTTTATACAACAATTTCTATTTTCGCTGGTATTTACATTTCTTTGTATGCGACTCATAAACATAGGGGGGGATGATGGGCGTCAGAGACGACTGAGAACGAGTCAGCTCCATGCACCAGAATGCACCAGTGGCTTCGTAGCTGAATTGACAGAACATTTGCACCGGAAGTCACGATTGCAGATATCACTTTTAGATGTATCGTTTGTTCCGTTTGTTCACATTTCACATAATTCATTTACTTCATTAAAACTTTATCAAAGACACATGTTTATTAAATATTTTAGGGCTTAAATATCTGTAACAATGCTTTCCTTCCGAATTCCTTTCATTAGTGCCTTCTGCCAGTTTCTTTCAGTGCAGAAAGCTATTACATCAATGCAAAATGTTTTACTATATCAATGGACGTCTCACCATTTTTACACGATTCTGTCACGTGTTTCAGGTCTCCACAGGAACATTTGCCCGTGTCGCGGTCACAGTAGCCTGGTGTCTGGCATGGCGGCTCACAAACAGGACCTGGTTTAAAACGAACAATTCTTTGTGATTGGGTATCTTCTGTGTTGGGGATAGACGTACACTGAGAGGTAGCTACGTTGTTAGCTGTGTTAGTACTAGGGACCTTACTGAAGCAATTATGATGGCGACGCCATGGAAAACGTCACTTAAAAAGTGAATTCACGTTCCTATAAACTATTTCGCGATTATTCCAACACGTTCAATTTGTCTAATGTGGCCGAACTGTATAGGAGCTAAATTCGTAGGGACGGAGTTCAAGTCCAGATAGAGAAAGGAAAATTCACCGTCGTGTGTTCACGTTCTCCATAATACCGTGAATTTGGTCATTTGACGTTTTTGTTTTGAAGGGGACGTCAAAGAAATGTACCAAAATGCAAAACGCACGTGCAGAGCAATTGTATTATTAATTAAACCTATTGTTTTGTGACGTTCTCGTTGCCGTCCTGGTTGCTTAAGGTCCCTAAAAGCCCCTTTTGTTTTAAAGACTTAATAAAGCTTGTTGTTGTTGTTGTTGTTGTTGTTGTTGTTGTTGTTGTTGTTTTCTGTTCGATCGTCGTGAAACGACACTTTAAATTTAAAAAAAATTTTCAGCAAGTGTCAGGTACAATTAAAGCAAGTTCGTCGGAAATTGTGAAAGGAATCCCTACAAGGTATCAAAATCTCGCTTGGTGGGTGTGGCTCGAATTCATATATTTCACTCCTAAAAAGTACAAATTCTAAGAAAAGTTCAGGTCAGATCAGGTTTCCTTAAAGGGAATCTCGGCTGAAAAACAGTTTTAGCTCCGTTTTAAGTCGATAATTCCGTAACTGGTTCGAATGCGAAGTGTTCGGTTTTCCGTTTAAATATCCCGCGCGCCGCCATGTTTCATTATGGTAATTTTATGACGTCCTTGCGTTATCGGAGACTTTAATTTGGAGTCTACGGAAGAGGATTTCGCGGTTATTGAGCCGGAATACGCATTAGATGCACGTACATATCTCTAATTTCACACAAAGCTGACTTAAGCTGACGTATTGAAAACTAAAAGTGAATTAAAGTGGCACGGCCTGTGAAACTGTGAAAAAAATATGTACGTGGGATCTGTGAAAGATTTAATCAGCCAAAAATAGAAATACAATAAAGTAGGCAAGGCTGATAATACGTAGAACACTTAACGCGACAACGACATGATAGAGTCCAAACTGAAAGCCAAATGCAACGCACGGCCACGCAATGACGTCATAATCTCCCATCAAACTCTGCGAAAACAAACATGGCGGCGCGCTGGAAATTTGAAAGTAGAAAAAGCAGAAACAAATCGCCTAGTATTCAAACCAGTTAAAGAATTATCGCCTTCAAACCCCTAAACCAGTTTTACACAAACACCAACTTATGATTTGGAGCAAAACTGTTTTTCAGCCGAGATTCCCTTTAAGAGATCCATGAACTAAACACAAAGATCCCATCCATGCGCGCACCCGGACCGCTCGATCCAGTCCTACGCGCTAATCATTATGCACTGTGCCTCTCACAAAGTAGAAAATAACTAAAACGGAATACAGTCAAGCCCTCCATTAAGCGGCCACCCTCGGGGAAATGACAAGTGACCTCTTAATAGAGGTTCGTTATCAATTAAGGCGTGGTAGATTAGTGACAACGGAATCACATCAAGACGAGTAAAAGTAATAGGAGAAACCTCATCGAGACGGGCCAAAAAGGTGACCGCGGTCGCTTTATAGGGGTTTTATTTACAGTATTATACTGACAATAGTTTCGGGACTTTGCTAACTGGCCGCTTAATAGGGGGAGGCCGCTTAAGGCGGGGGTACGCGTGAATTTCAATGAAATTTTAAGAGGTTTAAAGAAGGGATAGAAGGAAAAAAAAAATTTTGGAACACCAACGGACAGTTGATACCCACGCGGGTGCTCTTGCGTGGTATCAACTGTCTGTCAATTGTCAATCTACTAATTTTTAACTTCAAATTCTAATTTTAAAACTACATCAAATCTCAATATTTCTTATTTCCTAAATTTTACAACTCCTTTGAGAAAAACTATTTCCTCCCCAAAATACCCAAAAATTTACAAAACACCCCATAACATAGATTCATGAGATGAGCATAGAGTTTTTGGATTGCTTGAAACGTGAACGAGATATTTCCATTAAACCCATGTTAAGTGGCGGAAAATGGCATTCAGGTGGACCCCCGCCTTAATAGGTGGCCGCGGGGTTCGACTGTATATTAAAAATATAATGTATGACATGCATAGCACATAAACCTTTTATGGATTTCACTTCAGTGTCACTCAAAGCTTTTTCGAACAGCTTCACATCTCTAATATATCCTTTGTAGTATGCGGAGTTGTTAATTGCGTCTCCTCTTCCAATCTTGAAATATTGCTCTGTCATTGGTGGAAGATCGATCGCATCAACGCTAACTTTTAATGTTTCTTTGTTTTCATTCACCAACAGACTTGCGGCACGCCCTGTCTGTACCACGTGACTGCCACGTGTGTCCATTGGTTTTGCTACTATTGAACTGTAAAAATAAAAAAATAGAATAAAAATATCGATATAATCGGACGCGAGATATCAAGGCTGAAAATTAAGAAGTCGTAGCATGAATGGGAAATATGAGTAACATGATGCAAAACAGGCCTGTTTACAGACGTTTATTTTTTTTGTAAGATACTGGCGCGCGCGCGAGCGCGAAGCGCGACAACGAGCGCGGGGAGCGCGAGAAACGCCAGTATCTTACGAAAAAAAATAAACGTCTGTGAACAGGCTAGGTCTTAAATATTACGAATTATTATCCACCTTCAAAAGGTTAACCTAAAAGAAGAACTGAATTCGAATAGCCATTTTCAGGGGCACCCAACGAACATGTATTTGTAAAATGCATTATTTTACCCAGATAAATGAAAATAAATGATATAAAAGCATTTCCAGGTGTTCTTCTGCGTTGCTGGGGAAAACTATATCTGTTCCTCTTTGCCAGCATGACACACGGGAAATTCCCAGCCAGCTGGATAAAAATTGTCTGTTTCCCAGCCAACAATAATAATAATATTAAAATAATAATAAGTAACCAAAAGGGCATGGGAACTAATTAAACATCGATGGAAAACCTTTCGAATATTGTTTTGTATAATGTACTGCCGTCTCAAACAGTTTGAATATTCGGGAAATTTTATATTCCCTTTTCTCAGGAAATAATGGCCGTTGTAATCATTACTATTTCCCAGCCTAAAAAATAGACCGAAATATTTTGCCAGCCAGCAAGAATCGGCTGGGGAACAGATAAAGTGAGGAACAGATTCGTTGGGTGCCCCTGCATTTTCACGGTTAAATTGTGATATTTGCATAACAATACAGTTGAACATAGAAGCGAGGCAATTTCGGACACAAGCTGCAAAACATCGTGTTTTTCTTGAGCTCTTGAGCTTAGTACTAACAATTGATGATTTTAGTTAACGTTGTTTTTAAAAAAAAAAGTGTAAACAAGTTTTCTCTATATCAATAACTAGTAGATTCGCATAAGCAACAGAGAGATCGCCTTACGATCTTTACGGCAAACTTTAACTAAAAGAGGTGTATATGTAGTTCTTCTCTATTTTAAAATTGTTTTTATTATTACATAGCTCAAGGAACTCAAGAAAAATCACGTTGTTTTACAGCTTGTGCCCGAAATTGTCGCGCTTCTATGTTTAACTGTATTGTTATGCAAGTATGATAGGTTAACCATGAAAAGAGCTCTTTGCGCTATTTGTTGTAAAGTTGTGTTGAAAAAAAAGTGTATAAATAATAAAAATATTATTTTTTATTATTTATACTTAAAAGTATTCGGTTAGTTATGGCAAACGGTATTATATAGAGTTATACTTTCTTTCGTAAGAAAACATTGTTGCATTTTGTAAATGGTACCTTATCCCATTTGTAATCGATGTCGTGTGACTGTTGAATGGTTTTTGAAAGTAAATAAATAATAATAAAAATTCGTTATAAAATAACGCGAGAAATGTAACCATAGGTTCACGCAAAAAATACTTCCTATCCAATCAGAGTACGTGTTACATTAGCCAGAATTTATAACAGATATTACGATACGCTCGCTATGTTGAAAGTGTCCGGCTCCCTGTAAAATGTCTAACATTTTGTTTTCGTTATTCGACAGCATTAGTGAATTAAAACTTACCCGCCTGTTAAGTCAACCAAACAGCACGAACTTGTTTTCATCAGCTGTGCAATAACCTTCATATTGTTTAGCTTAATCTCCAACTGGTTGTGAGATGTAAAGAGAATCGATTCCTTGTCTGATTGGCTCGTTAATACCCACAATGCTACTGTAAAGCTAAACATTGCTCAGCTCAGACGCTGGAAGATTGATTGATGACGTCACTCCATCCAGATAAACAGCTTGCCAACCCTCGTGCACTATAAATGAGGTATTTCCTTCTAGGCTGTAATTTAAGAATAGATATCAACTATTACAAGACTGGAAACAGAATCTTTTCGAATCCGATAGATTGTACATGTAGAAGACTGATAGCTCATCAATGGCGGCATCAACATTTGGTTTTCTGTAACTACCGTAAAAGCTCTATTTAGCGCCCCCTCTTTATTAAGCCCCCTCTCTAATAAGCCCCCCTCTTTCCGTCAGACTGATGTAAATGACGTTTTCAGTAATATTTTCTGGCGTTTCAGTCACTTTACATTGAAAAGTGGTCTTTAATTTCCAGAAGTATCGTTGAGTTAGGGTGTAAACGACATTGCATTTGTGAGACGTTCATACATAAACCCATTTCTTGTTCTGTTTTAGTTAGTTGTGTAATAGTAAAGTATGAAAACAGTTAACTTAATGGGAATTTCTTTTCGAAAATGTATACATACATGATTTGAAATAAGCCCCCTCTCTCTATTAATCCTCCCTCTCTAATAAGCCCCCCCCCCCCCTTCTTGAGGCCTGAAATTAAATAAGCCCCCCCGGGGGCTTAATAGAGCGTTTACGGTATATAAAGAGACTGGAGAATGGATCTTTTTCACCACTGAAATAACAAGATAATTTTGCTTGCATCAAAAAACATCAACAAACTCAGAGATTGTAGAGTAGGTGAAAATAAATATATTCCCCAAAGTTTTAAATTGGCAGTGTACATTGCAACCAAGTTATTGGGAAAACACTATTTGGAAAATTACAAAACTTAGCCTGATGGTTCGCCATATTGGAAGACCACTTCGGTACACCAATATGGCGGCTAAAATGTCTGCGAAAAGAATAAAAAGATTTTACTACCAAAGACACGAGTTTTCACTTCGGATTTGAGTTTAATTGTCATTTTTAACTTATTAGCATATCTGAAAAGTAATTTTACATTTCAGATCAAGTTGAAGCCAGGCTGTGTCAAATGTCAAAACGTTTTATCTCCAAAACGAAGCACTCTGCTGGCGCAATTTTTTCCTCCAGCAATTAGCGACACGGTAATGTATAGCATTTATTTCGCGCGCTGTGTGCCTCGTTTGCACGGGATTTAGCATGGGATCTCGACCATTTTTAAATGCGATGCAGATATTAAAGCCGAGCGCTCAATACAGAGTTCTTTCAATGGAATTACAGTAATGGAAGAAGAACTTTTACAATCACAAAGAGAAACGAGGATTTTCTGCGGACTAGATTGGTCTGAACACAGCTGTATACGTACACAATGTCGGTATCTTTGCCGTCCAGTCTCCAATGGGATATCTGTCCTCAGAGGAAAACCTGAAACCGAACCAGCGAGAACATCAGGACAATGCACAAATCAATTGAGTAAAGAATTTTTGTTAATAACAGTCTTAATTGCAAAGATATTTTTGCAATAATTTTTTTACTTTTTGGCAATTATGTAGTTGCGAAAAGAAAGCCTGAAAAAATTCAGGCTTGAACGGGATTGGTATCGCAGAGGTCGAAGTCATGGGTTCGAGTGCAGTGCTCTACCCCCGGGGGGTACTCAAAAAAGTTTTATACGGGGAGCTCCGCCCAGAGGTCCAACCCCTTACCCTTTTATATACCATTTTTGACAGAAAAGGTACCCCTTTCATATACCTTCCATGGAAAATGGTATCCCTTTCATATACCTTCCATTGAAATTATGAAAATGGTACCCCTTTCGCATACCTACAGTAGAAACACTGCATCCCTTTTCTATACCCTTGGAATGAACTTAATGAACAATATATATCCCCAGAAGGAAGTGGAAAGGAAGCTGTCTTACGATGGCTAAGAACCTCAAACCTGCAGTCCACCTCATACCTAAATGACAGTTTTTCCCTGCTATACCCTTTTCTATACTCCAACTCGTGAAATCCCTACCCTTTTCTATACCTCCAGTCTGAAAAGGTACCCTTTCGGGCGGAGCCCCCCGTATGGTCCATTATAGGGAGTACTCCCCCCGGGGCTCTACCAAACTGAGCTATCAAGCCAACTGGGAGCTGGTCACTTTGTGAGTTGCTGCTTTTAGTTGCGTTCATAACTGCGATGGTCTTTCACGTATTAAAGGGGCACTATCACGGGAATATTTCAGCTTTTTTGGCCAAAATGGTGCAATAATTATGACTAAGTACCTTAGCTCATACACGAAATGCCCCTAGAACATCAAGAGGAAGATATCAAGTGAATTGTTGAAGGGAGAGCAAATTGTAATTAGTTTTTAGCGATTTTCCAGATAGAAGGTACTATTTTGAAAAGTCTGCCTGACTTTTTCAAAAAAAGATCAAAAGCTCTATGGGAAACTCATGATAGCATTCCTTTTATAACTTCAGTACACTAGTAGAGTAATTTCTAACAAAACTGGACCATTATTTTTAGGTTTCAATTGATATAAATAAGTCTTTTAGCGTTTGAATTTTAACTGATGCTCATGATAGTGCCCTTAAAATCTTCAAATATACGATATTTCATATATTCACTTCAAATAATTATTACCTTCACCAACATCAAGGCAGCGTCGCGAATTCAGTGTGATGTCATCGATTGCGATATCTCCATGGTAACCATGTCCAATCCCTCCCTCTATAATAATCTATAAAAGGTAATTATATACTACTTCAAAGAGTAAATGAGAGTGTATGCATAAATACTAAATGCTATAAATACCATATCCGTGATCCAATGTATGTCTAGATTTTATGAAATGGTCCGTTCACTGTTTTAGTAATTACGGAAATTGAGAATTGTAGTTTATGTTAATTCCCCCATGATCTATTTTAGTCAAACTGGGCATAGTTTATCTCACGGGTTTTTATATGTTATATGCTATACTGGTCATGGACTCCTGAAACCGTATCCAATGCTAAACACTCGCGATGCCTTGTCTGTCAATAACCAAAACAAGGGATAGTTCAAGACCGATTACACCACGCACCTGAGTTGGTAAGTTGCCACTGCTGTCCCTGAGGTTTATCTGCACTAGTTTCCATTCCTCTCCCTGATCTTCGTCCATACTCCACAACAAAGTTTCGGGACTTACATCTGTCAGGTGATAAACACTCAACCAGCCGATATCAGTCCCGGACATGTGATACCAAAATTTGAGGCACAAGGATGGAGTGCTATCAAACTGATAACTGAGTCGAGCCATTTCCCCTGGCAACCGAGGAAATGATGATTCGATGTAGAGGTACTTTTCTAGATAAAAGAAAATGGAAACAGCTTAAAATAATAACCTCACAATATCAGTCGGGGGAACTGAAGTACCAGTCGATGGTGAAATCCCGCCTCCGAGACGGGACTGAGCCCGCGGTGTTCGTTCCCAACGTTGCTAAGCCACATGACGTGTTTGCTGGCGCGATTTCTTTTTCGGAGTGCTCGCGCTAGTTTCTGATTGGATAAAAAGATTCGGAAACTCTTCGAGTACTTCCGAGATTTGAACCGGAATTTGTTCCCCTGTCTGGTATCCTGTCAAGGTGGAAAACCGTGGATGGGTAACATGCAAATACTCTTCTTCGCCTTCTTCTACTCTGAGTAACCTGAGAAATTAAAATGCTGGATAGTTGAGTAGCAATGCTCCTAGTATAGTCACTTCATGCTATGAAAACCGCAGATAAGTGCGCGCCGCGATATCAAGTGAAAGTCGCTGGATTTCTTCATCTTCTTTCTTACAAAGTAAGCAATCACTCAGAACTCTTTTTCGAACTTTTAAAGATCTTTAACCTTTTCACTCCCCTGAAGAACGTCGAAGTTCATAATTGTAAAAGAAAAAACGGAAGTCCGAAGATGGACGACGCCTGTAAGGGAATGCCCGAAGTGTTGTCAGTAATTGATATTAATTTAATGTAAATAGACTAGATAGTTTTTATAGATTTTATAGATATAGTTTTATATATATGACTTGTAAAGTAATGTAATTTTTATAGTATTTTGTATTGTAATGTAATGTAATTTTTATAGTATTTTGTGATATTTAAGTTTAGGTGTCCCCGATTAGTGGGCCTTTTGGCACGCTAGAAGACGTCGACACATTAATAAAGTTGTTATTATTATTATTATAAGTCCATTTTGCAACATATTGAAAAAATATCACTGATTTCACAAAAGTTCTGCTCAATAGCTTTCATTTGAATGGTCACGGGTTTCATCCACAGACTTAAAAAGTTAGAACCACCTTGTACAGCATAATAAAATTGTACAGCATAATAAACAGTACCACATGAAAGTACTGCTCAACAGCTAAAACCTTTATGCACATTAATTAACTGTGGTTCACTCTGGGAATGAAAGGGTTAACAGTAGCTTATAAAAGTAACGCTGAAACTCAGTAAGTTCAGCCTTGTATCCACTCACCCGTCCCGTCCCGCGAAGAGTCAGAAGAGTGGTCTACACAGGGGCCTGTATTGTTACTTGGTGTACATCCGTCATGAAGTGTCCAGTCAAAATCATCGCCGTCATCCACATTCTGCCAATCACACAGCCCAGAGGAAAAGCTACAATCGCTTGTTACTGAAGAAAAAATAGCAAATAAACAACACATTATTCCATAACCTACGCGTCTTTCTTTATTATTCAAGAGTTTTTTCCCAGAAGTTCCAGGTTGACTATTTTGACGTTCTCCCTTCCCATCGTCCCCGCTGCCTCCATCCGCTTTATATTTCCCTCAGCCCCAAAGAGTAAAGTGTGACGTCACAAATTGTCAAATTATTTTTATCAAGCCTCAAAATCCCATCATTAGATAAAGATTGCTGCTGTATGATCAGCCACAAAATTTCAACTTGTTAGCACGATAGCAGAAGATATAGACTTCAAAGTTTGGGTACCGTCCCATACAAAGCTCTCTAATTTTGCACCTATTCTAAAGTGAAGGAATAGACGCAAAATTGGAAAGGTTTGTATGAGAAATTAAACCTGAAGTGCCATATCTCGGCCGCAAATTGCAATGGAGCTAATTTTGGCAGTGGACGTTTTGGCATGCTTCCTCCGAAAAGCTGATCAAATTTAATTTCGCAAATTTAATTTTTGTGACGTTATACCTTTAGTAAATGAAAACTTTGTAAAATTCTGAAAGGGCCAATGGACAATACAAATGTACCGGATCCTGATTATATTCGATTGTCTCATGGTTTTTTAACATTAATCCCAACCATACAGTCAGCCTTTCTTTGTTGTGTACATTTTATAGTACTCTATCTCTTCACGCATTATCTTGTTAAATCTTCACAGAATTCGACATTCGAGAGGCCAAGTCGGATAAAAAATATTGCGCAACTAGCCTGCGCCCTGGAGCAACTAAAGAACTCTCGTGGTTACCCGAGATAGCCTCGAGATCCCTTTGAAAATCTTTTAACAGATCGCGTGCAGCAGCATTTACATTTAAAAGAAACTAATTTACAAAAACGTATTATCTACGGAGGAATCGTGGTTTGCCGCTTGTAATAACTTTTTCAATTCATTGAAGCCAACTCTTATGAAAAAATATATTTTAATTGTCTCATGTCAGAAGAAGTTTCTTTAATTACACTGAAAAAGGTTCCTTGAAACAATATCCTCGCACTCACTCACTGACCCTAAATGCCAAGTGGCACATGAGGCCTCAAAACAATATAAGAAAGCTTTTTTGCTGGAAATTAAGGAGTTACTTGTAACCATGCATCAAAAAGTGTAAGATGTCTTTTTGTTGCCAAAGTGATCATGCATTCAGCCAAAAATGCAGCAAACAAAACAGCATTTAACTTACAGTGGGGGATGGAACTTTGCCATGAGAAATCACACACGAAAAGGAGTAAAAATGGTAGTAACATTATTCTGCAAAACAAAAGTTACAAAATATATGTTAGAAGCTGAGCTTTGGCACGTTTCATAGAGTCTCTGTTAAAGAAATTTCCATATCTTAAAGTTTAATATTATTTTTCCTCTATGACTAGACTTGAGTTTAAAAAAACTTTCGTTAAATGATGTAGATGGTCAGTGTTGTTGAGGTATTTTATCGTTATGATGGCTAAGTAACTGCGAAACGTAGCTTTAAAAGAAACAGTGCGAATACTCAGAGTGATATTCTTGTAAAGTACTACTACAAATCGCATTTGAATAAAAATATCCTAAAATAATGAAAGATAAAAAATCAGTAAAACATAAGCATAAGCATAAGCTAGTGAGAATAGCAGCGACATAAGCATAAACATAGCATTAGAATCATAAGAAGAACGAACACACTTGTTCTTCTTATATGTTGTCTTCACTTGGAATCAGCTTAAGGTCCTTAAGCATAAGAAAAACAAAATGTCTAGCCTTTAATTGTGTGGCGAGTCTATTATATTTTTACTGTTAAATAAGTCTTTGTAGGCCGTCAATAATTGGTGTAAAATAAACCACGGGTGTATTTTTATAACTACTTATCCCTATGAAATACTCATGTTGTCCAACGGTAAATATTAACAACAGTTTAAATGAATTGTGCCTCTGGGCATTACAAATTACATTTTGGTGAGGTTGGTGTTTTAATCAACAGTTACAAGTGCAATATCTAGATCTAGAAAAATCTAGCAAACAGCTAAAGCCATGCGACATACCTTAGCTATGATAACGGTGGACATCAGCAGAGTTTTCTATATTTTAGAAAAAAAGCCGAATGTAATTGAAAATGCTATTGAACACTGGCCAAAAAATATAATGCACCACGGTTTGGTGTTAACGCTAAATTATTTAAAATATTATTTTTAAAGATTCTGTCAAATAAACTATAAAATATCAAATTAAGGACACTTCCGAATATATTTGTTTAAGACACCAGTCGTTTAAACGTTTAAAAAACGACAAAACAAATATACATTCTGTAGTTGTAGTTTTGCTGACACTTAGGAAATTGGTAAAGTTGACTAGTGTTAGCTTTTGGCGCATTTCGTATTCAGTTCTTATAGATTCGCTTATATTATCATATCAGGTGTTTTGTTAATCTCTAGTTGTCCAGAAATTTAAATTTATACCAGTAAGTACCAGAACATCTCTTTGTTTACGGCTGCTATACATTTAAATGACGAAATGCATGTTCAAGCAAGCAACGGCGTACAATCCTGCTGGTGTACGTTGGATCTACTGTAGAAGCAGAGACCGATACAACTTTAGATTTTTTAAGTTTTTTAACGGTACTATATTTCAAGTATCCAAACAGTCTTTTTCAGATACAATGAGGAAAATTTACATTGGTATATACGTGTTATATAATCACAATATATAACACTATATAACACTATATAACACGTATGCAATGTAAAGTTTCCTTATGTACCTGAAGAAGACTGGTTTTGCCAGTTGAATATAGTACTTAAAAAACTTAAAAAACGTCTGATTTTAGCATGTTATTTTAGCCGTTGTGCGGATATTTCAGAACCAAAATTTATTTGCTGAGCTTCTATTTTGCGAGAATTAAAATAACCTGCGGGTTTTTTTTTTTACATCTGACGTAAGTGAAGTTAACGCTGGCGTTCTCTCGCTCACATAAAGAACACTAAGACTCAATCCTCCTCCATGTTGTCAATCATTTTGACAGCTGTCAATTACTCTTTTCTGGCTTGGTGCTGGACCACTGTAGTCACCAGACCTCTTCATTGTGAACCGAAATGAAGACCGCTGATAAAAAAGAACGAAGGTGACTTCGCATAATTAGAAATGTAATAAATTATGCCAACAGCTGGTTATATTGTAGTTAATTGTTTCTGTTCAAAGAAAATCGTAATTACAAAGCTCAAGTCGGTTTATTTAAAATCATCGATGTAATCATGTTTTTAATTATCAATAAACTTTAAAAAACTCAAGATGTTCTTTTTGGGGGAAGGCTAGGTGCAACCCTTTCATAGATGAGCATCTGCTCTTAGAGCAAATGTTGAGAACAAATATTGTTTAAATAAAAAAATAAAAAAATAAAAAAAAAACCTTCTCATATTACGCTTTTAAAACACTATTTTCCACAATGCAAGACTCTACCTTTATCGACTAAATATCTACGGAAAGCTGTATATCTTTCATTTCAAGTGTAAACTACAATCTTTATGGCTAACAGATAATATATATAATCAGCTTCTTCATTACTGATGTCTTAATGTTCATTAAGGCTTATTCAAGACTAAATGAAAACAATTTCTTAACAGTTTCAGATAAAAGGGACCATTTAAAAACAGAGTACAAATTCATAATTTTTTTCTCGGAATGAGGCGGGTGTTCATACGTGAGGTTATTAAAACAGTTTTTAATTAAGCCGCTCAAGTTTCGATGTTAGAGGTGTAAAAATATCAAAATTAACGAAATCTGGCAGGAGGAACACGTACTTCAGTAAAATTACGTGAAGATATTGCTTTTACTGAAAACATGGAAGGACAAACAGATTGCAATTAAGGTAAATATGTGACTTTTGGTCCACTTTAACATTAGGTTTTTCGTCTTCAAAGTTAAAGCTAAAACAAGGGAATATGTTTAATATCTCAATGTTATTTCAACAAGTTTAAATTGAAATTGTAGGTGCGATTCAAATGAGAAGATTTGTTTCTCATATTTTACATGTGATCATCGCTTCCTTGAAATAGAATAGGACTTTTTCAGATTTTGCTGTTATTTTTTAAGCCGGATTTGTTCTCGATACTCCCGAGTTCAGTTCAGCAAATCTTCGGCTACGCTTTGTGAATAACCAACTGGTCTATGCTTGGAAAGAAATGATGGTATATTTTAACTGAGCATGGTAGAAAAATATGAGAAAGATATTATTCTGTCAGTGACACAAGCTACTCGGAAAAAAATTCCGAGTTCCCCCAACAGGAGTCGAACCTATGACCTTCCGCACCGCGCAATGATGAGTCTCCTGTAGCTCAGTGGTAGAGCGTCCGACCTTTGTACGGTAAATCATAGTTTCGACTCCTGTTGCCCAGGGGAACTCGGAATTTTTTCCGAGTAGCTTGTATCACTGCTGAATCATAATATATTTTGCATATGGTCTATGATTTGAAATATTTGTGTCGTCTGTTTGAGTGGCATGCTTGCAAACTAGCTTTGAGCTAAGTGCATTATCACTATAATCATACAGTTACATTTTTTACATTTTCAGGATTGTTGGGGTTCACCGTGAAAAAGACATGAGTCGTGGTTTTATTTTGAGCATTTGTTTGGCTATTGCAAAACTTGGAGAAACAGGTAAACTAACAAACAATATGAATTTAAATACAGTCGAAGCTTCCGTAAGCGGACACCCTCAGGAAGCAGAACTGGAGCTGGTCGCTTACAGGAATGTGTAAATACAGAGTTTGTATGAGCTAGAGTTCAAACGGGGTTTTGTCAGGCTGCCGTAAGCAGAGCTGTCCGCTTACGAGACAGTATACACTTTAACGAACCCTGGCTATATTTGTGTATGACATCAGTTGTATATATGTTTCCTTTTTAGTAAATTTAAGTAATTGCACTTTCACTGATGGCCTGTGTCAATGGGTGAATGAGGTTAATGACGAGTTTGACTGGATTCGTGGCAACAGTTGTACACCAACTCACTCCACGGGACCCTGTGCTGATCACACTTCCGATAATCAAGGTAGGGATCATTGCAATCAATTTCCCAATTTGCAGTTACCTTTTTCAATCAGCGTTTCTTTTTCAATTGATTATGTTTAGAAGCGCGTCCCAAACTTCCAAATACAGTGGAACCCCGATATAACGAAGTGCCAAGGGACCGGGAAAATGTGTTCGTGATAACGGGGGTTTCGTTGTATCGGGGTTCTGTTCCATATATTTTACTGTAACTATGGCCGGGCGGGCCAAAGAATATCGTTCGTTATAGCGGGGATTTCGTTATAAAGGGGTTCGTTATATCGGGGTTTCAGTGTTTCGAAGTGTTGCTCGGAGTTTAGGACCGGTCATTTTTTATCGACTGGGGAGTAGGACTGATTTCGTATGAAACCCCCCCCCCCCCCCCCCCAAATCTCTCTCACCACTCCAATCATTTCCTCCGCCAGGGTCGATGTTTCTCATTTCGTATAGTACGCCAAGCTAATACGCGCGCCAGTGGACGGACAAATGTCCCGGGAAACTTACACCAGAAAACCTATACATTACGTATGGAAGCTGAACTGACAACCCTCAAATTCTTTTAAAAGTTAATTTGTAATTCACCAATATTGCAGAAGTCATATTTAACAGAAATATTTTGACATCGATAACAACATGGTATTTCCCTAGAAATCCCAAATTCCGGAGAAAACCGAGAACGTACTGGAAAAAGCTGGATCGATTCCAGAAATGCCGGTATACTCATACTTCAAAACGCCTAAACGAATTCTCCTATTCTTAGTTGTTTTTTTTCTTCCTTTTCCAATAGGCACCTACCTTTACATAGAGACTTCATATCCCCGTCGCCATGGAGACAGAGCTCTGCTCAGCTTAAACGCGACCGGGGGGGAACTGCTTAAGTTTTTGGTATCATATGTGGGGGTGGGTTTAGGAGAGTTGAACGTTTACTACAAGGAATCCCAGATGACTGCTCCTCAGTTGGCTTGGCACATGCAGGGGAATCAAGGCAATCTGTGGAAATTCGCACAAGTGTCTTTCAACGGCTACAACGCAGAGGTAGAGAATGCCCGGGGGGGGGGGGGACGTCCGTACAAAAGTGACGGGGGTGGTGATCGTCGTACATTTTAGGGATAAATTTCGTGGTTTGTTACCACTTAGGGGTCTTAAAATCGAAAATGACCACAGTTAGAGTTATCCCGGTATCTTTTAGGGTATTTCAGTAAAAGCTGGTAAAAAAAGATGACAAGAACTAGTTTGTCTTAGAATTGTTACCTCTTAGGGATGAACATGAATTCGAGCCATAACCACAAAACGCGGCGATTTTGGTACCTTTTAGGGGTTCTTTTCGAAATTTTCGACGATCACCCTAGTCACTTTAATATGGGAGTCCTTCCCGGGAAAGAATGACTTCATCGATCCTTTATTCATATAGAACGTTCGGGCGATATGGTGTATTTATTATTCAACAAATTGTCAAGATGCCCATATATGGTCAAGAAGCCCTTGTTATCTGTCATCTGCACATGACAGATATCCTGCGGTATATGTAGTTTACCATATTTGGAAGAGCACTCAAGTAGACTCGTCCGACATATTGGAAAGCGCTGCTGAGTTTGAGAGGACTTTTAGGACATTTCGATTCTTTTATTTTACTCGTTGACAATTTGGTGCGGTACATAAAAGTAATTCTTACTTGTTGGTGATTTTATTAAATTATATTTTGTAAAAAAATTGCCATCTATATTGTTTAGACCGTCGCGATAGAAGGTATCAGAGGATCAGGTTACCATGGAGATATTGGCATCGATGACGTCGAACTTTCACAAGAAACATGGTGTCCAGGCACTGTTGAAGGTATTAAATCGTTTACAAGCTTTGTTTATAAATGTACAGCTTAAAGGAGCTACGTCACGAAAATTTAAGCCATTTTTGCGAAATACAAAATCACCTTCAAATTGAAGAAAGCCTCAAAATAATAGTTTACTAAGGTAGAAAAAACACCAAAGAGGTAACAATAAACCAAACAGGAACAAGGATGGTTGAGGACGGAGAGGATTAAGACGGATTGCGAACGGCGAACTTGAAAAAATTGGCCAACTTTTTCAAGATGTGCCATCCGTGACGTAGCTCCTTTAATCTGCAGGTACCGAGCCATGTCCAGGCACTGCCAAAGTACCGAATCGAGTCCTGACACTTTCCAAGGTACTGAATCGTATCCAGGCACTGTTGATGGTATTTAGTCATTCAAGCTGGCGCATCTTGAAAAATCGGCCAATTTTTCAAGTTCGCCATTCGTAATCCATCTTAATCTTCTCCATCCTCAACCATCCTTGTTCCTGTTTGGTTTATTATCACCTCTTTGGTGTTTTTCTACCTTAGTGAACTATTATTTTGAGGCTTTCTTCAATTTGAAGGTGACTTTGCACTTCGCAAAAATAACTTAAAATATCGTGACATAGCTCCTTTAATCGTGTCCAGTTAAATGTACCGAGTAGTGTCCAGGCACTACTGAGATACTGAATCATATCCTGACACTGTTGAAGGTATTTTATTCCAAGCTATGTTACATGTAAAGCTTAATCGTGTCCTGATCAAGGTACCACACGTATCCAAAAACGCAACCACGACGGCGAAGGCAATGAGAACGTCACAAAACGATAGATTTTAAAATTAGCAGTACAATAGCACTGCACGTGCGTTTTAAAACTTTGTACATTTCTTAGCCGTCCTCTGCAAAACAACAACGTAAAATGACCAAATTCACGGTATTATGGAGAACGTGAACCACAAGGCGGTGAATTTTCCTTTCTCCGTCTGGACTTGAACTCTAGATCCGTCTCTACGAATTCAGCTCCTGGACAGTTCGGCCACATTGGACAAATTGAACGTGTTGGTATAATCGCGGAGTAGTTTATAGGAACGTGAATTCACTTTTTAAGTGACGTTTTCCATGTCGTCGCCGTCATAGTTGCTTAAGGTTAAGGTACTAGGGCAGGCAGTGAATAACAGATAACGCAGAAATACTGTTAGTAACTATTTTTCTATTTTTTTCGTCGCGTAGGAATTCCTCTGAAAAAATTGCTCACTGGAGATTTGATGGAGGTGAAACAGATGTTAGGTAAGTGTCTGGGGGGTGGGCACTTCATTTATTTATTTTTATTTACTTAATTCGCCAATGGCGGGTAAACAGACAATAGGACACGGCGTCCCATGCTAGGCCTATCTACCCAGCCCAGTCCCAGTACTGACTCGACAATTACGTTACTGAATTGACTCGAAGTTTGACATTGGGAATGGAAGGATTGACTCCTCGGTCAATAATAGTCATTTATAATATACTAACCATAGGATAATGTATTTTCGAGCAATTTGATTGGTTCCCTGCTCATGGTCTCAGAGACAATATACCCTCTCTACCTTATTTGGAAATGCCGCGAAGTTCAATTTTGTTTGTCTCGGGAAAAAAATGGCTGAACGTTTTGGTATTTTTCTATTTTCCTCGGAGAAATTCAACATTTTCCGTTTGTTTTGTATATTATAAAACAATTATTCGCCTCAGGCTCGTGCATATTGGTGAATATTCTCCTCGACTTCGTCTCGGGGAATATTCACCAATATTCACTTCGCCTTCGGCGAATAATTGTTAAGTATCCAGTTCCGCTATAAAAGGGACCATACCTAACTAGTTGTCAATCAACCATCAAAGCGTAAACATGTACAGCTGACAAAAAGCCTGCGCTTTTTGTATGACCATTACTGATAAAAATGTTTTTTTTTTAAACATTAGCAAGTTATATCTTATTTTTGTGAATGATATATTTTGGCTTCATGAGATTTTGAAGCATGTTTAGTTATAATTACAGGACGCTCGGCTTGACTCAATAACGTGCCACAACTGCAAGAGTACAAATGTGGGAGGTGCCATCCCTTTTATAGCGGAATTTCTTGTTTAAAAGAACAAACCTGTAGCCTGTTCCAGTCGGATAGTGGGGGAGCGACGCGAAAAGACTCGCGAAGCGCGAAGAGTGGCGAGTGAATAATAGGCGTCTCTCCTCCACTATCCGAACGCCTGGAACAGGCTAACAAACCTGTAAAATATCTATTCATGAGCCAGTGATTTATTCCTAGAGATGCAATGTACGCTAACGATGGTGGTAGGACTGTTCTTTATTTGAATGGAACTACCCAAACTACTGTGCACGCAATGCACCTTGGGAATTCAGGATTTACTTTGGCATTATGGATAAAACCAATGCTTGGAACTCCACAGTATCTCCTAAGTGCGGAAAAACAGTTTTATCTCCATTTGAATCAACAAGGAAAGTTTATGGCAAAGTTTATACTTGACAACGGGGACGAATTTGGACCATATGGAGTATTGTGAGTCTGTTTTCTTGGTTTGTTTGTTTGTTTGTTGTTGTTGCCTCATTTCAGATCACGTGATATTCTCTGGAGAATTGTTTATATTTTAACTCATCTACAGTCGAAGCTCTCATTGCGACATTGCTGACATTGTAATCATCTGAATAAGAGAAGTTTTCAATCTCTGTGGATGCGTGACCTGTACATTCGCTTTCGTACATTTCGTAAGTGGCCAGCCTCTATTGTTTCAGCGCGTGGTCACTTACGACAGCCCATTCTAATAGGCCAATCTCGATATATTAAATTCTAACTTGGCCGAGGCTTAGGAATAAAACAAATAAATTATTTCCCTCAACTCGATGTGATTTCTTTACTATTTCTTTTGTCTTATTCCCCTAAGCCTCGGAGCCAAGTTAGAATATTATATATCGAAATGTCTATCCCGAGGTGGCCGCTTACGAGAGCTTCGACTGTATGTATATCATTCGTATACACGTGAATATGATTAAATTTAAAAGAAGCTATTCTGTTAAGATTAAGAGCACATGGTCTAAATTGAGCGCTGAGGTCACATGGTCTAAATTGAGCGCTGAGGTCATTGTGTTGTGTTCTTGGGCAAGACACTTAAAGGAGCTATGTCACGATATTTTACGTCATTTTGTGAAGTGTAAAATCACCTTCAAATTAAAGAAAGCTTCAAAATAACAATTTACTAAGGTAGAAAAACGCCAAAGAGGTAATAAGAAACTAAACAGGAACAAGGATGGTTGAGGATGGAGAAGATTAAGACGGATTGCAAATGGCGAACTTGAAAAAATTGGCCAATTTTTTTAAGATGTGCCATCCGTGACGTAGCTCCTTTAACTCTCACAGTGCCTCTCTCCACCCAAGAGTTAATAAATGAGTACCGGTGAACTGTTAGAGCAACTGGAGGTAAACCGGACTAGCATTCATCCAGGAGGAGTAGCAATACTCCTAGTCGCTTCATGCTATGGAAACCGGGATAAATTCCGGTGGTATGGGCCAGTTTGGCCCGAGCGCAGACGTTAGGTAACTTGCAAGTGGCCATAATTGCTAAATTTGTACGAAAAATTGCCTTTGATCTACACCTTTGACTTAGGGTCACAGGTGACAAAGGCCGTCCTTGCCATACCTTTGACTGAAGATCAAAGGTGGCAAAGACCGGCTTTGACTTTGGTCAAAGATAGTACGCCTTTGACCTTAGTCAAAGGTGGAACAAAGATGCCACCAATTTGACTTTGACTGGGTCAAAGGTACTTTTGACTGCGGTCAAAGCTGTTACTAGCTTTGAGCGCGTCAAATGCTTGGCAAAGGCGATATCAAAGGTGTTGTTTACCTTTGAACCCTATGTCAGAGTTAGTCGTCCCCCTTTGCCTCACCTTTGATAAAGCCAGCTTTTCTTGGTAGGTCTGTTCACAACAATACATGGACGCATGTAGCGGTGACATGGAACGAAACAAGTAAAACAATGTCAATGTTTATGGACGCTGCTCTAGTACTAAAAATGACAGTGGATTTGGGTCTGACTAAAGAGATAGCTAATGACTACTGGCTGGGGTGGAGAGAATATCGCCCGAATATGGTGTTCCGCGGACTTATGAGAGATTTACAAATTTTCACCAAGGCCCTAGACGAGGCTGAAGTTCGATCAATAAAAGGTACTCGCGTAGAACAGGGCTTGATTAACCCTTTCACTCCCAGAGTCAAACCTTGAGACAGTAAATCTGGTCAGTCTAACTTTTAAGTCTGTGGATGAAACCCTAGTGTGTGACCATTCAAATGAAAGCTATTGAGCAGTACTTTCAAGTGGTGCTGTTTGTTTTGCAAAATGATATTCAAGATATTTTCCCTCAGTTTTGAACTTAGCACTCTTGGGAGTGAAAGGGTTAACTTCTTTAGCTGACTTTGGAGTTCCGCCGGAACGTGGCAATTTACTCAATCACTTTAAACATACATGATTACCGTGGGAACTACCCAGTCAAGAGCTGTTTTGTTGATCTGATGACAATGCGATGTTCTTTTCTTATTCTTTATTACACTGAAAAACTAAATCAGTTTCAGAACTCTCGCCGTTTTATACAACTCTTTACCTAAACCCTTATACAGCTCCCTTTATGACTCTTACTAAGCCGGCTCTTTACAACTTGAGAACGTGCAGTAAAAGGTATACTGGCAACAACATGGTTGATATACCTATGTGGCATTAACGTCGCCAGTACAGGCTTATTATACGACATAGCATTTTAGAGTGCGAATACGCACCAAAACGAGTGCAAATATGAGACCACATTACACGGGTCTTAGTCCCTCTGACCGCGCGCTACGGAAAACACTGTTGAAAGCCGATGTTATGTCGTCAGAAGCTTTAGCTTCTGATGTCGTATAATAAACAATTTATTCAGCGGAAAGTTGTGTAATCCGGCTGGGCATTTTTACTCGTCAATGTTTATAAAAAGAAGAGGTTTTTTGACAATTGTAAATCTAGGCCATTTCCAGGAAAGCTCTTTATGACCTTTTCTCTGCATACTTAGTTCCAGTTTAGAACTTTTTATCTAGGCACATTTTACTACTCTTTACCTAGGCCCTTTTTGTGACCAGCTTTGTTTGAGCCCAGGAGTTTGTGATCACTGGACTGGAAAATGTTTATGCGGGAACTTAAAACACGTGAATAAATGGTGTAGAAATGGTGAGTACCAGTAGATACTACATATACAATAGACCTTGGCGTATACCCCCAGTCATACAAACGTATCTAAATTTTCCAGATTTCAACTTCCGTTTTCACGACTCAGGTACAACCTAACCTAACGAAACTTCGTACGATTACCAAACAAGAGGTGGTCTTTCTGGTGCTGGTATTGATTTTCCGCTCAGCTTAATTTGAATTTGCGGCGGCCATTTTGAAGAAAGGTCTGTAGGATCAGACAAAAAAAATAACCAGTAAGAAAGATTGTTACATTATCTAACAATAATCAATTATTGGAATAGGTTAAGCAAAACGTTGTGATTTGTCAGTGGAGTACAAGCAATTTTTTTTCTATTAAACCCATCCTCCTCACCCCACCCCACTGAACATGAATTTTCTCAAATTCATTAATAATTCACCAAGTTAAAACAAAGGAAATCATAACCGTGTCGGAGGTTTGGAACCCGGTCATAATTAGTATAGATTTTTACGATTTTATTTCTCCGTTTACTCCTTAGTTTTTGTTTCGATTGAGAAGATATATCAAACACTCGAGACAGTGTTTCGTCGAATATCCAAACACCTCGAATTTCGTCAAAAATACTCCGCTGCGCGTTGTATTTTCAACCTTCTTCTCGGTGTTTCGATATCCCAATGAAACACTGTCTTTCGTGTTTGATATATTTAATTCTTGAAGTACGGTGTAGCTGTGTAGTGCAAATCTTATGACTTTACTGAATAGACCTTTCTCCAAAATGGCCGCCACAAATTCATATTAAACTGAGCGGGAAATCAATACCAGCACCTGAAAGACCACCTCTTGTTTGGTAATCTTATGACGTTTCATTAGGTTAGGTTCTACCTGAGTCGAGAAAACGGAAGTTGAAAACTGGAAAATTTAGAGACGTTTGTATACGCCATACCCCCAGTCATACAAGCGTCTCTAAATTTTCCAGTTTTCAACTTCCGTTTTCTCGACTCAGGTAGAACCTAATCTAACAAAACTTTGTACGATTACCAAACAAGAGGTGGTCTTTCGGGCGCTGGTATTGATTTTCCACTCATTTTAATTTTAACCATTTTGAATTTACAGCGGCCATTTGGAGAAAGGTCTATTGGAGAGTGTATGACTTCTGCTTACACTCTTTCATTATTTTAATCGCATTTGCTATATTTTTGCAGCTCTTAACAGTACAATATACAACGAGGCAGTCGTTTATTACCCTATGGATACGTCATCAGGCCTGTTGAACTTGAAGAGCGATCAAGAAATCATCGGTGTTGACGAAAAACATGTCACTATTGGCCCTGTTAACCTCGCCTTGCGGCTTGACCGATTAGAACTGGAGATAGGCCCGTATGAGGTGCCTTGTCTTTCAAGGCCTGAGAGATGTAACGATGGCTTTTCACTTGCGTTTTGGATAAACGTTTTGGAGCTTTATAGAAATAACACATATTTACTCAGCCGTAGTATCTTTGGAGGAGAATCGTCCTGGGGGGCACACACGGGAGCGACAGGAGCCCGTGGTGTTAAATTTAAAGTTTTTACACGAGGAACGCGGAAAATATTTCAAATTTCTGTCACCACCAATCAAAGAATATGCGAGATTCAATTCAAGTTTAATGCTTCCACGTGGATGCACGTGACCGTCACGTGGTATGACGGAGTTGAAATGTATCTGTTTTTAAATGGTGTCAAGCAATATCCAGGAGACCTGGAGAGGAGTTTATGTCAGAGTAAAAAACATGGAGGACAGTCTTCTTTGCATTCCTTTATTCTTGGCAGTACAGAGGCAATTATACTCCTAGACGATGTTGCATTGTGGGATAGAACACTGTATGATGGTGAAGTGAATGATATTTACTATACAGTCATTGGAGGTTAGTGCGCATTGCTCTCTGGGTAAACTCATGACAGAGCGGTTTCCAGGCGCCCCCCGCGGAAAACGCGTGGTTTTGGTTTTGCATCTGATTGGTTGAGTAGGTGGCGCGAGTTTTTAAACCAATCACAGAGCGTAGTGAAGCAAAACCAAAGCAATTCCTTATTACAGTGGAACTTCGATTTCTCGAACCTCGATTTCTCAAAAACCCCGATTTCTCGAACCAAAAGTGTTTCCCTTGGACTTGTAGTTGTTTTCACTGTAATTTACCCGCCGATTTCGAAGTTCCGATTTCTCGAAGCAATTTTCGTTTCCCGTGGAGGTTCGAGAAATCGAAGTTCCACTGTACTTTCGACACTCAATTGAAAACTGCTCTATTCAATCGACAACTGATAGACGTTTTTGGACGGCAACGGGAAGGCGAATGTTCTCGTTTTTGGTGCGATTGCGAGTTGAAAAGTCTCGTTTGACCATTCACAACTTGACGTTACGGACAAAAATTCGATAATACGCGCCAAATAAGAGGACATTCTACTCCCGGTGGCTCAAAAACGTCTGTGCTGGCTCAGTAACTGGTTTGGTAAAATTTAGGACGATCTCGGCTGACGTCATTGTTTGCATTCTGCTTAATAAATATATTTCCAAATTCATATCATTCGTGCGATATCAGAGAAAAATGTATCAAACTAGTCGCATTTATTGATTAAAAGTTGCACAATATCAATAAATACAATGTTTTAATTTAGGATTGATACCTCTCAGGGGACACGGCTACAAACGACATTCTGGTCCTTCCAAAATTTCCGACGATCACCCCTCCCTCCTCCCCTCCCCCCCCTCCCCGGACTTTCCCCGGCTAATGAAGGTTCTGGGAGCAGGTTAATACTCATTATATGATTCATACGTGAACTGCGAATGGAAAATAGTGGTTTCATTTGGTTTTGATATATTTGCACCCTCACGAACAAAATGTTATGTCATGTTAACAGGTGTTATGAAAAATGTTACCGTAGAAGCGAAATTTATCCATGAAATCTGGTATGAAGAACTTCAAGACCCAGAGAGTAAAAGACATTTGGATTTCAAGTACAACTTGCTTTGGAATGTGAGTACCGTTAATGTGGCTTGAGATCTAGACATAGAGGGCCGAATATTTAAAGAAAGTGTAGACACGGATTTGACAAAACCGTAGCCTAAGTTGAGTTTAAACTGGCCAACCTCAGTGTGTTAACATCACATGTAACAGTAAACTTTGTTTAGAAGGTGTATAACACAGGCTAAAAAAAAAACAATTAGCTACTTAGACTGTCCTGCTTATAGGTAGATTTAGACCTCATTCAATTCTCTTAAAACACGACCTAACTTAGACTTCGTTTAAATATTCGGCCCAGACAGTTTGAGAGTTTGTACTTTTCAGTTGTGTTCTTGTCGAGACACTTAACTCTCACAGTGTCTCTCTCCACCCAGGAGTATAAATGTGTACTGGTGAATTATTGGGGACCCTGAAAAAATTGCTGGAAGGGGGGGAGGGGGGGGGGGGGGGGGAAACTTGCGATAGACTAGTAGGGGAGTAGCAATACTCCTAGTCGCTTCATGCTGCAGAAATTGCCGGAACTAAAACACCGCCAGGTTTGCCCATCCATTACGGATTGGAGCAGAAGTTTCCCTTACTATATAACAACTTTATAAAACAAGTAAGCAGATCTTCTCAAATTCTTGTTTTCTTGATTTCTCCTTAGCTTTGGCAGTTATTTGAAGACGAAGGCTTATATGACCTGGAAATAAACCAACTGAGGTGGTGAATCATTTTAGAATTTATAAGATCATTTGTCTTTAGCTAGTATTAAAAATCTCTGGGCGAGTGCAGTGATGTCTGTATTCAAAGGCTGAGAACCAACAACCTTCAGAATCTTATGTTCCGACCCCACCAAATTCCGTTGATAAATATATTTTATTGAATTCGATCGTGTTTTTGTGGACGATAGGTGAAAACGCATAAAAAAGTATGCGTTTTCAAACGAAAACGCATTAGTGTGGACGGGGCACTAATTGTTCTAGTATACACTATAAAGGATAGCCGTTAGAAACTACAGGTTTAGGTATTTTTAAGCGCAAAATCAAAAATAATCAACAGAAAATGGCGAGTGTACGGTCAACCGTCTCTCAAAGCGGACATCACTGTAAGGCGAACACATGACTGCCTGGTCCCGACCGAATCAAGTTTCTCTTATTTTTCTGTAACTAAACTCTCTATAAGGCGGACACCTCTCTAAGGCGCACAGCTAGAGCTGGTCCCGAGGGTGTCCGCTTTAGAGAGAGTTGACTGCATACTAATGTGCTATTTAATGAATTTTTTATAAATTTTTTTTATCTTAGAGCTGGCAGCGTTAACGCTAATTTCACCCTGATGTTCCGAACATTGACATCTCATCACATTCGTGCATTGGAGGAAGTATTGTTCATTAACAAGTATCTGGGAAATATGGCGATTACGAGCGTGAAGTGGCAGTTTGGAGACCAGAGTATGTAGCATTCACTTATTATAAAGACACGAATGATTACTGGAAAATAGACCTATCGTAAAATTAATATGAAAAATACATCCGGAACCCTAGTAGCGTATTTTCCATATATCCTCACTAGAGAGCAATACAACAAACATCATTGGATATGTCTCCTTCCAGAGAAACCGTAATAATCTTTAAAAAAATCCAGTTTTTAAAGATTTTTCCTCACTAGAGAGGATATCGAACCAGAGAGGATATCGATGACGTCACTTAATCCAGTCTGCACGGTTGTTTTTTGAATAATTGAATTAATTGAATTCGTGTTTTTTGTCTATAAAATAAAAAGGAAATTACACGGCGGCTTGAAGATATCAATTTTCTTTTCTCGTGTTGAGCTATAAGTCATATGACCATGAAAAGTGCACGACAAGCTGAGTCAATGAGCGTGCGAGGTATTGAAAGATACACGGTTTTTTGGCTTCTAATGATTGGTCAGAACTCACAGGAATGATTTCGAGGACTATCCAAATAGACAGTGAATCCATAACGGTAAACAAAAAGCTAAGATTTCTCTTCTTTTTTTGGGAGAGAAGTAGGTGGGGTGTAGTGGTTGTGCATTCAGTGCGAACAATAGCCTTTTTCACGGTTAACCTGAAATATTTGCATAACAATACAGTTAAACATAGAAGCGAGGCAATTTCGGGCACAAGCTGTAAAACATCGTGATTTTCTTGAGTTCCTTGAACTATGTTAGTACAAAAATAGTTTTAAAACGGAGAAGAACTAAATATACAACTCTTTTTGTTAAAGTTTGCCGTAAGATCGTAAAACGATCTCGCTGTTACTTATGCTTAATAGAGAAAAGTCGTTTTACTTTTTTTTCTAAAAACAGCGTAAACTAAAAGAATTGTAGTTCTTCTATATTTAAAACTGTTTTTATATTAAAAGAGTTTAAGAAGCTCAAGAAAAACGCGTTGTTTTGTAGCTTGTGCCCGAAATTGCCTCGCTTCTATGTTCAACTGTATTGTTATGCAAATATCACAAGTTAACCGTGAAAAGGGCTATTAACATATTATTCTAATTAGCTTTCATTTTACCCACAGTACCACAAAAAGCACCCAACATCACCCACGTGACCATACTAAACGAGACGTCAGTGGAGATCACGTGGGAAGGTATTCCGTTCGAAAGCTTTGCTGGGGCACCGCAAGGTTACATGGTCCTTTATTATGAAAATGCAACTGCGCATGTGTATAAGCCTGCGGCTGTTGTAGTTCCCGGATTAGTAAACTTCACACGGATAGAAGGCCTTCAGGCCAACACTAGCTACTTAATACAAGTGCTTGCTGTGAACGTGTTCGCTGCTGGACCCCTGAGTGACCCGGTGATTGTGAAGACGCCATCGCCAGCTACAGGTAACTTGCGTTACTTATATCACGTCTTTGTGTCAATTGGGACATGTAACGCAAGTTAATGTCCGTTTACTCCTCAAGTTGCGTCTTCCTAATTGATAACATGCAGTCCTGTTGTAAATACTTCTCGAATTTATTAATAATTCATGAAGTTAAAACAAAGGAAATCATAACCGTGACAGTGGTTTGGATACCTGGTCTAAATTAGCATAGATTTTTATGTTTTTATTTCACCGTTTATTTCTTAGTTTTGGTTTTGATCGAGATATATATCAAATACTCGAGACAGTGTTTCATCACATATCCAAACACCTCAAATTTCGGCAAAAATACTCCGCTACGCGTCGTATTTTCAACTCTCTTCTCGGTGTTTGGAAATCATGATGAAACATTGTCTCGTCTCACGTCGTCATCGTTCGTAATGATTCATTCTTCCTTTTTTAATGTTTTTTCTAGCTTAGCAAACATTTATTCTGAAGTTTTCTTTGATTGGAACATAATTTTGTACATCACAAAAATGGCTTACAATATCGTGACATGACTTCCTTAAAGCGAAGCCGGACAAATTCAGGCATGCTAACAAGCTACTCGGACCCTTCGTTCTCTTTGGCCAGCGGTCGAAAAGCGAGACTCGACCGGTGATTAAGGAGAAGAACGTGGGGTCTTACTTTGTTTACTGGTATCCACTAAATATGTCATTGTATTGGCGTGCCTGAGTTTTGTCTCTTTCTTAGTACCCAGCCTTCCTCCGCAAAATTTAACGGCTGTCTCAACTGGACCACACCTTATATCTGTCTCTTGGAGCCCAGTCTCCTTCACTCGCGAGGAAGCTCCCGTCCTTGGGTATGACATCTATTGGAAGAGGCTGAGTGGTAACTTTACAAGTCAGTTCAGAAGCAAAACGCTGGAGCCCGCAGTCAACATAACTAGTCTCCAGGTCTACACTTGGTATCAAGTGACCGTGGCAGCCTATAACAGCAGGGGATCTGGGCCGAATAGTTCTCACGTCAATGAGCGCACGCAGGATAACGGTAAATACGATTTTGTTAAATGTGATATACGCTGTCCTATTTTATTTCCTCTGTTTTCTAATGATCCTCTTTTAATTTTGTTCCCCGATACTAAAGCTCGCGTTCGTCTTGTGCCACAAAACATCACCGTGACAGCTAGAAACTCTACTTCCGTGACAGTTGAATGGCTGACAGTGTCACGCCAGTCGCAGCATCCATACAACTACACAGTTTTGTGGGTTGCTGTCAAAAGAGGTTTGCTAGGTGTTACCACAAACGTGACTGTAAGTGTGACGTCATACATCATTCTTGGACTGGATCCATACACGAAATACGTAATACGGGTAGCTGTGAGGGACTGGAACGAGACTGGAAGGTTCAGTAATCCATTGTGTATGCATACACTAGAGGGTGGTAAGTTTAATAAAGAGTCGTCTTGTCATTTCAGTTGGGCCTCCACAGCAGAAGTACAAACGCAACTGATGACGTACACATTAGGACGATTAAGCTAATCCAGGATTAGCGTGAATATTGATTTCAGTTTTGTAACTATTCAGTGAAATTTTCTGTTTATTGATTTAGTCCATCAGTTTTTGACTTTGAGTAATCTCAAACTCTACAAAACATTAGCAGCGAAAAATACTTTTATACAAGAGAAATTAAAACCTCGATCGCGATTGACTTTTAATCCTGGACCCTGTTGGTTAGCGAGTTGGACTCCGGATAGAGGGTCCGGGTTTGAGCTCTGGTCGGGGTCACTGTGTTGTATCCTTGAAGCAAGTCCCTCGTAGTACCTCTCTCCACCCAGGAATATAGTCGAAAACGTCTAGCCCTGACATTCATTCGTTAGCACTTTATGCACACGATTATATTTTCCATCTCAGTGCCCAGTCAACCGCCACAAAATGTCACCGTTCACAAGCTCACCTCCAATTCTCTTCAACTTACCTGGAGCCCAGTCCTTCGAGAGTTTGCCAATGGCAGGATCCAAGGCTACCGTGTGAAGGTCTGGAGCCTAAAACCCAATGGATTGAACGTAACAATGATTTACAACACAACCAGCGCTCTGATTGGTGGATTAAGGCCTAATACAAAATATATGGTGCAAGTATCGGCCTTCACGTCAGCAGGAGAAGGAAACAGCACGTCCTTATCGGTGATTACCCATAACGGAGGTGAATCATTTATCACACTCAATTGAAAACCGCTCTATGATATCTGCATGTAATAGAGCGCTTTTCAAGTAAATACAGAATTGCTTTGGTTTTGCTTTACTACGCTCTGTGATTGGTTTAAAAAAGCTTGCGCCACCTACTCAAACAATCAGATGCGAAACCAAAACCAATCGCGCTTGGTCACACGCGTTTTCCCGCGTTTGGCGCCGGTTACGCATATTTGCTTCGAGTTCTCATTGGTTCATAAACCAATCATAGAGCATAGTAAAGCAAAACCAAATAAATTCAGCGATTACATTCGACGCTCAATCGAAAACCGCTCTAAGATAATTTTATTATTGACAACTGAAGACAATTTCCTGTGCCGCCAGTTACTTTATTCTCATTACCTGACTTATATTGATATTGTAAAGAGAAATTAGATGGTGAACAGTGTTCAGGCTAAATTATGATTTATTCTCGTCTATTTTCTTTCATTTTTCTGTACAATAGCCAAAGTCCTTCTTCCGCCAGAAAACGTGACTGCCAGTGTCACAAGTTCCACTTCCGTGAACGTCCAGTGGAGTCCTGTGTCACGCACAAATAATTCACAACATGCATTCAACTACACAGTTGAATGGTTTTCTGTCAAAAATGGTAGAACAAATTTTACCGTGGCAGCAACATCTTACATCATTCAAGGACTTGCACCATTTACAACATATAAGGTGCGCGTAGCTACAATGGACTGGGACCAAATTGGAAACTTCAGCAATGCAGTGCAGGTGCAGACACTAGAGGGGGGTAAGCAATTGATTTTGTTACAGTAATTGTTGGATTGAGCATATCGCGGCCATCTTAGTGAGGTGTCCTGATTGATAAACAAGTATAGAGTATTTTGGCGCGCCAATTTCCCGCGCAAAATTTTAAAAGAAAACCATTGCAACAATCCGAAATCAAAACCTTGATAGTAATTTGCGAAAGGAAACAAAAGTAGGTAAATGAGAAGTTTAGACTTTTCAAACACAAAGTTCAGTATATTTCCAGCATTCTGTTGATTTATCTTTTTTTGGACGTTTACCAAAAAACGTTTAGACGTGTTTAAAACACGGTGTAGTGTTAAGGTTTGTCGGCGTAGTTTATTTTTTTTGTTTGCATGCTCAGACATTTGATCGCAGTGGACGTAGCAACCCACCTAGTGATGACCGTTTGTCTTTGTAGTTCCCAGTCAACCGCCACAAAATGTCACCGTGCATAACCTCAGCTCTAATTCTTTTCTACTCACCTGGGACCCAGTCCTTCAAGAGTTTGCAAATGGCAGGATCCAAGGTTATCGAGTGAGAGTCTGGGAACTAAGACTGTGGATAGCATCTGCGAAACAGAATGTAACAACAGTTGGTAACACAGTAACAAGCGCACTGATTGGTGGGCTGAAGGCTGATACGAGATATATAGTGCACGTATCGGCTTTCACGTCAGCAGGAGAAGGAAATAACAACCAAATAGATGTAACTACTGATGAAGGAGGTAAATAACTGAAAGCTAGCTGGGATCACGTGACCTACCCACTAAAGTATAGGCTATACGACTTTAAAGAATGTTTTTACAGGAATTTTCGCGACACGTAATTTCGTAAAATTTTAAAGATTTCGCACGATTTTAAATTTTCCGCAAATCACGAATTTAAAGTGTCGCAAAACGTGCCACTCCATCGATCCAAATTCGCGAAATAACGTGTCGCGAAAATTTCATGAATAAGGTACATGAAAATGAATAAGATTGCCAATTTGAATTAATTAAATAATCTTCAAGCCACATAATGACAGACTTACTAACTGCATTTTTGTACTTCATTTCACTTTTGTACATTTGGCCTGATGTTTCACGTCTCCCGAGAAACATCTCGGAGCTGGGGTGATTTGGAAATCGGATGAAACACTCTCTCATGTTTGATAATTTACATGAAATTAGCACTTTTGAACTTAAATTAACTCAGTGCTCATTGTACAGTCCCCACCAGGCCTCCGCAGCATGTCCAAGGCATCAACCAAAGCTCTACCAGCTTACTGATCACGTGGGGTGACATCCCTGCAGGCTATGCGCACGGAAACGTCATAGGTTACAACGTGTACGTAAACAACGTTAGTCGACAACTAATCACATCTGCGAGGACGATTGTGCTGACGGGGCTGAATAAATACACACCATACACAGTTCAAATATCGGCCAACACTTCCAAAGGTGAGGGTCCAAGAAGTCAACCAATCACAGTGTGGACCGACGAAGATGGTGAGTATCGTTGGACGCGTAAGTCACGCACAACGGAAAAGGCGCGAAAAGTATTTTTAGCTCCTCTCGCGTCGCGTCAGCCTCGCGCCCCACCCCAGTCTCCACCCCAGTTCGCCTGTTCAACATATTCAGTTATATGGTGTCTCTCGTACACGTTATCATCCCCTAAATATTCAGCCTGTTGCCATTCCGTTAAGTCCGGGCCAAACGAGGATTGATTGATTGTTTGATAATTGTCTCTCGCGACAGTTTTCTTCAACTCTCAGCGACTATCATCAAGCGTGGACCAAACGAGAGGCAGGTTCAGAGTCGATGAGAGTGCATGAGAGTTTCAGGCCAAACGAGAATGGAGAGTTTGAACTCATGGTAACTCTCCTCCTCGTTTGGCCCGGGCTTTACTCTTTTTCTCCCCGTCCCGGGAGTTATCCAAATTCTCAGAATCTCGTTTATTGCACCAATAGTATTTAAATCAGAAATGCTCTCAAACTCATTAATAATTCATCAAGTTATAACAAAGGAAATAATAACCGTGACGGAGGTTGGGTGGTCTTATAATTAATATAGAGTTTTACAATTTTATTTTTCCGTTAATGCTTAGTTTTGTTTCGATTGGAAGATCTGATAAAACACTCGAGACAGTGTTCATCCGATTTCCAAACACCTCGAATTTCGTCAAAAATACTCCGCTGCACGTCGTATTTTCAACTCTCTTCTCAGGGAAAATCGGATGAAACACTGTCTCTCGTCGTCAAATTCACGTTAGTTCTAATCCAATGCTTAATGATGAATGCCACCTCACGGAATGAGCGATGACGAGTTTATTACCATCCTTACAGTACCATGTGACCCACCTAGCAATATCGCAGTGAATGACGTAACGGCTACTACTGTCACCGTGCAATGGACGTATCAAAGCAACTGTTCGGTTCCAGGCTTCATCCGAGGCTACAGACTCATGTATGGTGTAGTACCCAGTTCCTTCGTGTTCCTGCAAGTCACAGGAGAGAACAACAAGGCTGTAGTATTGATGGGTTTGAGACCGTACTCCATATATCACATTCGACTACAGGTCATGACTGCTACTGGCAGGGATGGTCGGCCGAGCACAGTCTGGGTCAGAACTCACGAAGGAGGTACGTGTGTAAACATGGCGCAGCATCGCTGATCACGTGATCACAATGACGCATTTTCTTCGCAAAAGACTAATGCATGGGTTGTAACATGGGAATTTAGTATTTGGTGTTATTTTTTATTTATGTTAAGCATCGTTGTAGTATTTTGTGGTTAGCGTTAATTAGCTTGATCCTGGGTTGGGTTTTACGCGTTTAGGTTTCTTTAAAAAATATTCCTACGGTTATCCTCATGCTATATCCGTGAAATGGGAGGCGTGTGGCATAGTGGTCTGGGTTCGAGCCCTGTCCGGGGTAACTGTGTCTATCCTCATGGGAAAAACACTTTACTCTCACAGTTCCTCTCTACACCCAGGAGTAGAAATGGGTAGTTAGGATAACCTAACGACTCCAATGTGAAAGTGACGGGGATGCTCGTCGTCTCGTTTAGGGGTGTAAGTTATAGATTTTGGTATCACTTAGGGTGTTCAGGACGGAACTCCAATAATTTTAGCCATCAAGGTATCGTATAGGGTTGACGCGAAGAAATAAAAAAACTTCGTCATACTGTGTTGGTGTGGTCTACACCGAACAGGCATAAAATCTGGTATCTTTTAGGGGTCTAAAAAAGCTTGAGCCACGCCCAGATTGGTCTCCTTTAGGGGTTTAACTCAAATTTTCATATAGGAGTCTCCCAGGGATGGACTGTTTAGCATCCCAGAGTGCTATGGAAACTGGGATAAAGTCCAACGGTGTAGGTCACGTTGACCCGAATGCAGACTCTAGAATCATTCATTGCCTTCTAAAATACCTAATTGCGGAACACTTGCAATCAAATCATCGAACGGGTTACTTCGCATTATTGATCGCATTTTTAATCGGCAAGTGGATACGTCTTTTTGGCGCATTAAACATTGGCCCGTTACGTTAACATAGATGGCTTTTAGTCAATATGAAGGGTCGTGCGAACATTATCATGCCTGCGTCTCCTTTTCAGCATGTTTGATACAAATAATTTTTATAGATACAGTCGAAGCTTTCTGAGCGGACATTCTCGTAAGCGGACAGCTCTACTTACGGTCGCCTTGACAAAACCCCGTTTGAAACTCTAGCTCATAAAAACCAAGAGAAATTATTTACATTCCCGTAAGCGGCCAGCTCCAGTTGCGGACACTTTTTCTGCTTCCCGAGGGTGTCCGCTTACAGGAGCTTCGATTGTAGCTCAAAAACCAAACTTTTGTCGCTAAAGTTGCTGAAGTATGGGATCTTGTAATTCTTGTTTTGTGTTGCGTTTCCCCGATATTTTTAGTTCCCAGCAGAGCGCCGCCTGGACTCGAGCCTTATATGGTGTGGGAGAGAGATATCTTCCTGCGTTGGTCGTCAGTCCCCCGGAATACGAGCACGGAATAATCCGAGGGTTTAAAGTTTTCTATCATGACAAGGGGGGTACAACCCAGGTTGCTGTTATTGAAGGAGCAGGGAAGAGATTATGTGCTTTATCCGGTCTCAAGCCATTTACAGAGTATCAAGTTCGAATCTTGGCATACACATCTGCAGGAGACGGTGTGAAATCGCCAAGTATCAGAATCGCGACGGACGAAAGTGGTAAGAATTTGTTATTTTTCGTGCATCTGTGGTCAGAAATGACGCGACAGACGTGACAGACGTGACATACGTGACAGACGTGACAGACGTGACAGATATGACAGAAGTGACAGATGTGACAAACGTAAACAGACGTGACATATGTAACATGAAACACAAAACTAGATCTACAGTCGTCAAATGAACATCAAAAGACTCTGAAACAATAACAATATAAAATGCAAAATAAGCTCAGTACACTCAGTAATGAGATTTAAAATCGGAAGAAATAATATCGTTCTTTTGAGGACTTTTTGCGACTTAACGGAGATGGTAGCTAATTTCTCCTTACAATATCAATACATTGTCAAGCAGACAGGTGAACTAGGGGCTATTCTATTGATGTATTGATGTAGCGCTAAATTCTCAGAAGAAGTTACGTAAAGAGTTTTATGCACGAATCAACTTTATTTTAGTTCCCAGTGCTCCTCCTACTAACGTGACAGTCGTGGAGAAAACCAGTACAACTAGTTTGTCGATCCATTGGATGAAAGTCCGGATAATGAAACAAACGGTCACCTGACTGGCTATGTGGTGTCGTACCAGGCCGTGAAAATTGGCGGGAAGAAAGTCGTTAACGAGGTGGTAAAGAAACGAACTGTTGGAGCTGGCACGTTCTCGTTGATGATAGATGATCTGCAGAGTTTTACAACTTATGAGATCAGAGTGGCAGGACTTACACGGCGAGGAGAAGGGGTTTACAGTCAGCCGGTTAATGCAGGTTCACAGTATGACTTTTTTTTTTTCTTTCGATGTAACGTTTTCTGACCTGTAGCAGATATTTTATTAGGGACCTCAAGCAACCACGACGGCGACGCCATGGAAAACGTCACTTAAAAAGTGAATTAATATACACGTTCCTACAAAATATTTTGCGATTATTCCAACACGTTCAATTTGTCTAATGTGACCGAACTGTCCAGGAGCTGAATTCGTAGGGACGAAGTACAAGTCCAGATAGAGAAAGGAAAATTCACCGTCGTGTGTTCACGTTCTCCAAAATACGCAGAATTCGGTCATTTCACGTTGTTGTTTTGCAGACGACGACTGAGAAATGTACCAAGACGTATAAAGCACGTGCAGAACCATTGTATTCAATTGCTTAGTTCAAAAAACCTTCATATTGTACTTTTTTCATTCCTTTCAGAGACGTGTCATTGTGAAAAACGATTGACCACAAACTATTGGTCCTACGCTCCTTACGTCATCAGCTCCTCAGCCAATAACATGAGCGGGATTTTCATGGCTTTCCTTGACAAGATGGTTCTCCACTGCTGCGGAGACTGTCACAAAGGACACGGAACCTCCATCATGGATTATAACCTAGATGGAAACAACAATCCCGCAAGAAAAAACATCGAGGAAGAAATGAGAGTAGCTATTGACTCCAATACAGATCTGAGTTTGCCAGTGTACGGTTTCTTCGACCAGCGAAAGTACATGAGTCGCTTCCGGTTTGTCCCCGTGGTGGAGTCCCCTGGGGCTGCATTCATTGTGACTAAGGAAGGGTTAAAATCGAAGTCCTTTCTCGAGAACCTGGTGTACGGCTGTGGACCTCTGTTGCTATTTAATTTAGTTGTCATGTGTTTGACCGGATTGTTAATGTGGATACTGGTAAGTCTACTCAAGATTTCTGTCGCCAAAAACACTTTTTAAATATACCGTAAACTGCCGCTTACAAGCCCTTATACAACTTCGTAAGGGGTTTTGGGTGGGCTTATAAGCGTGGGGGCTTATATCGGGGGGGAGGCTTATAAGCGGAATAGAAAAACAAAGTTTCAGAATGAGCTGCTGAGAAACAAGTTGATGTTGCAATATCAAGATACGTTTTCCATTTTTAACAAAAACAAATTTCAAGTACTGGAACATTAGACGCAACTGGAACATATGAAAACGGAAGAAACAAATTTTTAAATATGGTCTAAAGTTCATTAATTTCTGTGAGGAGGGAAAAGTAGGGAGGGCTTATATCCGGGGACTTATAACCGAATTATTTATTTGTTAGCGGAAGATGGGCCTATATCTGGGGGGGGGGGGGGGGGGCTTATGAGCGGGAGGGAGGCGTATAAGCGGCTATTTGCGGTAGTTAGTTTTTCTGATTTTCATTCGTTTTCTTTCAACAGGAAAGTGTCAGTCATGATTCCATATTTCCTCGCTCATTTTTGAAAGGTTTCCCAGAAGGCATTTGGTGGTCATTTGTCACCATGAGTACAGTGGGGTAAGGCACGTCACATGAAGCGTTGTTTTAAACAAGGTTGTACCACATTCATAAAATCTCCGTTTCTATGTATAATTATACTCTGATAAAGATTATTGCACGTTATTTAGCTCCCGAGATGGTGTAGAGAGAACCCGAGACACAGGCAAGGATTCTCTCAGCCATTCGAGGGAGTGAAATGACATGCTATGATCTTTATTAGAGTAGAAAAACATAGAAGAAACGATTGTTAAATTTCCCGCATTTTTTACGCCACGTTAAAAACTTTGATAAAAATGGCAGCTTTGTACTTATGCCCACCTTTTCAATAAAAAAAAATTAGGCGGGAAAATGTTATAAATATACTTATCCCAGTCAACGAGAACATTTATTTAACTACTTTAGCTGATTCAGCTGTCGGTTTTGCCGGACAATTTCCTAAGCCAAATGAACTAAAAACTAGTTAAACCAGTTTTGCTTGTTTTCATAACGCGCGTGACACGAGCAAATGTCAGGTAGTTCTTTGCACGTATTGCATGTCTATATTTTTGTGTTTCTCAACGCAGGTATGGCGACCGCATTCCAATGACTTACGGTGGTCGTTTATTGACCTTCCTGTGGATGTTATCTGGCACAGTTATGTTTACTTTATTGATCAGCTATATCAGCACTGGGACTAGCCGTAGCTTCTTTGGGAAATAACATCAAATTGTATGGATCTAAGGTATGAATGTAATATATAAGAAATACGAGAGACAGTGTTTCATCCGATTTCCAAACACCGAGAAGAGAGTTAAAAATACGATCAAAATGAAACACACTCTCGATTGTTTGATATATCTTCTCAATCGAAACTAAAACTAAGGAGTAAACGAAGAAATAAAATCGTACAAATCTATGCTAATGAAGATCACATATCCAAACCACCGACGCGGTTATGATTTCCTTTGTTTTAACTTGATGAATTATTATTGAGAATTGAGAACGCTGGTTTCCACATGATTGCGGACTCGAGCCCAAGTTTGCTCACACTGCCGGAGTTTTCGTAACATAAAGCGACTGGAAGTATTTCTAATCCCCTTGATAAGATGCTAGTCCATCGCAGGTAACTCCCAGCATTTGTCAAGTTACCCTTACAGTTCACTGATACCCATTTATACTCCTGGGTTAAGAGAGACAGTGTGAAAGTAAAGTGTCTTGCCCAAGAACACAACACAATAACCAACGTCCGGCGATCATTTGAAACCATCCTTAAATGACTGGGCTGTGAACATAAGTATGGCGGGACTTCTATTTACAGGTCGCAGCTCTCCAAGACACTCCAGAATACCGTTTAGGAATAAGAAGAAACGCTCAAATGAATACAGGTAAGAAGATCACAGCTCCTTGTTGTAAGCCCAGTTTTTGAAATGCAAGTTATATTGGAATTTTGCCAGCTTAGCCTTCAGCTTGGTTTAGTTACGCTTCAAATGATCGACATCAGTTACACGAGATACCCACAGGGCACTTTGATCCTTTTCTTTCTTTCCTTTCTTGTCCGTCGATCTTTATGAAAAACTGACTCCAAGACCAAATCAGTCAGTCAATCAATCAATCAATCAATCAATCAATCAATCAATCAATCAATCAATCAATCAATCAATCAATCAATCAATCAATCAATCAATAACTTTATTACCGTCGTGAGAATCTGTTACTTATCGTTTGTTTTGTTCGATATCTTTTCCTTTGCAGGTCGTAATTATACTCGCCTTGAGGATATCAGACAGGATCTACTGAGTGGGGTGGTGAAAGGTGCTTTGATTGACTCTTACGTTGCAGCGGAGAGGAAAGACTTGTTTGATGACCCCGCCCTGTACATTCATCAGGTAAAGAATCAACAACAACAGCAACAACAAGACCAATACCCGAGAATAGATAACAGTCTTGTATGCTAATAACAAAGAAACAATACATGATTTCGGATCTGTTCCAGAGCAGTGATATACAGTAATTAGAGCGGTTTTTAATTGAGTGTCGTTAAGCCAAGACAAAGTTATTACAATGGCCAATCACAGTTACACTTGCGTGTGTCGCGCTATTTTCTTGATTGGATAATAACATCGGAAACTTTAGGCTAGTTTTCACTAGCGACATAAGCATAAACACAAGCAACATACACAGACGTCGTAACGTGTTGATCATTTAATAGCAGCATTTGTTCTAAAAAAAGGCATAGCTAATGATCAACAAGTTACTGCGCCTGCGTATGTGCTTGTGTTTATGCTTATGTCGCTAGTGAAAACCAGCTTTTACCGGGCATTTTCCCCCGAATTTGGTAAAAAAAAGTAAAAATATGCTACAAGAGACATGTCTGTTTTCTTCTGATACACAGTTAATTTATTACCGTTCCTGGTTTTTTTTATCTGCAGTTAATTTATTACCGTTCCTCGTTTGGTATGGTACTATCTGGTAACTCCACAAGACTACAGCATTGTTTTTTAGATTACCTTGTAAAGAAACGTTCTTTGATGACAAACCTTGTGAAGAACTATACAAAGACACTTCCAGTAAGTCAAATACGGACCATGTGGAAATTTTTAGTTATTTGCCCTCACAACTGTCTTAGTTTTATAATATGAAGTACAGTATGTGTGCCTAAAACCGGCGTACCCTAAAACCGGCGTATTTACGAAAATGATGTAATTTTCCTTTGTAAATAAAATACGACGAAAAACGAAGATGTCTGTTGATTTATTGATCAGTCCTCTTTCTCAAGACGAATTTGTGGCTCTTCAGGTGTTGTCGAAGGCGTGAAATTCAAGTCTGTTGACAGGTAGGTAAATTTGTCTTCTTAAAAATTCGCCGTTCACGGCTCCTCAAATTACACGGTTTTATTTATAAAATTGTAAGCGGATAATGTGCAATAGCGAAAGCTGATTTTTGGTAGAAGAAATGTCAAAAGAATAAGCTTTCTGCCGGTGTAAATGATTTTGCTTCTTGCATTGCATTTCTTGGTAAAGCGACGTCTAAAAATATTCAGCAATTTTCGCATGGTGTTCCTAAAACCGGCGTACCGAACGCTTCAAAAAGCAGACAAGTGAAGCCAAGGGCTGATTAAAAGAAAATAGTCTATTTTTTTGACCAAATAGTCCCTGCTCATTTCTTTATACAAGAAGGATTATAATAGAACCAAGTAGCCGCTTTAAATCAAATAATAATTGTAACCTTGTAAGTTGCATCCAGACCCTAGCCTCTCGTCACGCAATCTACCCCGGCTCCTTCGAGCCTGAACATAACAGGTTTACATCATCCTCTAAAAGCCTTCTGGATACTTTTTTTACTTTTATTTGTAAGAAATGAAAGGAACAGGTGAAATATTACTTAACTTTGCATTTTTTTCAAATTCTCGGTATTTTGTGGTTACTTTTGGTGTGACTTACACATACGCCGGTTTTAGGGCCTCTACGCCGGTTCTAGGGCCGCGATCAAGTCCACTATTTTGCGAATTACAAGAAAACTAGTGAATTATAGCAGTTAAAATGTTGAGACGTGTTAGTGAAACGTAAAAACTACATGCAGGGAAAATTTGGGCTCACCAACGTCTTTTGAGGTAAGATATACTGAATGATGTATTTTTACGCCGGTTTTAGGCACACATACTGTATTGCCTCCTGGGATTGCATTGCAAAATTTATTTCATTTAACGAACACTCTGATTGGTTGCGTAACTGTGTAATATCAGCTTATGTAGACACTATTTGTTGGCTTTTATATGTTATAAAATAAAATAGAAAATGGCTGCTTTGTGCTCACACAGCCTATAACAATTGAGGGAGTTCGGGAGAATTTGAAAGTATTTAATGTAAACCCTCGCTTGCGGCTCGGGTTCTCACTTCGAATTCTCTATGCTAAAACCTCTCGTAAGCGACCAGCCTTTATTGTTTGAGCGAGTGGTCGCTTACGAGGGCCCATTCTCGTAAGCGACCAGCTCTAGTTACAACCACTTTTTCGAATTCCCCAGGTGGTCGTTTACGAGAGCTTTGGCTATGTTCACACTTGGTGCCCGAGCACTAGTGCCTGGGCACTGGCACAAAATGGTGCTGTGTTCACACACTGAGTACACAAGATATCGACCAAGACCTTGTACTCGGGCACTGGCACCGTGCCTGAATTCTGGCGTGGGTGTGTTCACATTAGTGCCCAGCGAGAATCGTACTCGGGCACCGTGCTCGGACACCAAGTGTGAACACAGCCTTTGACTCTACTTTTCTTTTGTTTCCTTCTTAGAGTACTACTTTGTCTGCAGCAGAGGAGAAGAGTTCTGATCTCCTGAGCAGCTCAAAAGACAAACTCAATACTGTTTCTCTCATTTCTCGCACTTATGACAGCGGCCGCTATGGTATCTGGGATAGCGTATGACTTGGTCATGCGTAGAAGAAGGAAGAGGAGGCTTGCTCCAAATGGTTGGTACATGATAGGGTTTGAATTATTGACACGTGGAAGATCATTCTCGGAGACCCAGGGGGACGAGGGAAAGAATCGGCAAAGAAAAGTAGAGAGAACGAGACTAACTGCCCCTGGGTCTCCGAGGATGGTGTAAGATTTTAAAAAGTTTTAATGTCTCTTCAAAGACAAGCCAGTTAAGGCGATGTTACACGAGACGTTTGCGTTAAAAATCGTTATCGTGTAACATGGCGCGCATGACGATTTTTAATGCAACATTTCGTTGCGGCAACATGTTGCAGGTTTTTGAAAGCGATTCAAAAACCTGCAACATGTTGCCGCAACGAAATGTTTCGGATGATGTTGCGTTCAAAATCGTCCCGTGTAATATACCGTTGCCGCAACAATGTTGCGTTAAAAGTTGTCTCGTGTAACATGGATTAAAAAATCGCTTTTCCCACGTGGATGATCGCCCATTCAATCCATGACGGAAAAGAGTCTGTTCCATAAAATCGACGGCCATTATTTTGTTTTACAGACGAAAGTACCAAGAAACTCCGTTATCGGAACGAACTTCGGCAAGAAATGAGTCAAGTGGTTGAGGACTTCCACTGCGCGATACGGCAGCGTTATACAAAACTAAGGGCTAAACACCGTGAAAACGAGAGGAGACTGGTGAGGAGGTTCAGGGGGAAGGAGAAACCAGGAAATGTGGGGCTAGAGATGGCTCTGCATTAATAATGACAGATCTGACTGGCACAGTCGGGGAACAAGTACCAGTTGAAGGCGAAACGGGAATGAGCCCGCGTTTTAGTCTCCGAAGTTGCTAAGCAACATGACGTTATTACGCTTGGTGGCGCGATTGCTTTCAGAGTACTCGCGCTAGTTTTGATTGGATAATAAGAATCAGAATCTCTTCGATTGCTTCAACAAAGATTTGCCAAAAAACAACTTTGCAGCAAAGACGTAAGTTAGGGAAGCTTGATAAATGTGGTTGTACCTTTTGAGTCTGGATGAAACCCTAGTGTGTGACCATTCAAATGAAAGCTATTGAGCAGCACTTTCATTTGGTCGCGTTTGTTTTTGACAATTTCGCAAAATGAAATTCAAGACTTTTTCCTCAGTTTTGAGGCTTAGTACTCTTGGGAGTGAAAGGGTTAACCTCACTTCAGTGTTTATATAGCAATCTTCGTTCAAGTTATGGAAATTTGATTATACATCAAGGAGATATCCCCCTAGTTGATGATTTTCTTTATTCTCATCACCTGGCTGATTGACAAGACATATTGTAAGGAGAAAATAGAAAAGAAATGAAAATATTAAAAAAAATTGCCCCATGCAAAAGAATGACTGAACAAGGTTCTTGGCTAATTTTTGCGCGGGCATTTTTACTGTAAAACCGGCCGTTCAGTGCAGGCGTGTTGAAACGACCTTTACATAACATTTTACTCACATTGCACCATGTAAAAATATATTTGTTAACCACATTCAAGAAACCTCTTTCTCTCTCGTAATAATCACGAAGGGTTTGGGGACGAAAAGGGATTGGAGCGAGACAAGGTGGCGAGAATCGCCCCAATCCCTTCTCGTCCAAAACACTCGTCTGATCGTAACACAAGCAGTCTATGTAAACCATAATGACATTAGTCCGGGTCAAACAAGAGGATGAAAGTTGAACAGGTTCTAATTCAATGAGAGTCGATGAGAGTTTCTGGCCAAATGAGAGCGAGAGTTTGAACTCGCAGCAACTTTAATCCTCGATTAACCCGGGCTTGACCCCTTACTCATCTATTCGTTACCTGCCCTAATGTTCAGATCTTTTGGGCCAGCTTTATCCAGAGGTGGAATAATAAGAACGGCAACCTAGTCACCCTCGTTAAAGCCAAAATTTTATATGGTTTTATTGACGCCTTTCCTCAGAAACTTGGTTTAAACCTCTGCATGATAATCGCTAAATACTACTGACATTTATAATGCTTCAAGAAATGAGAGGATTACTTTTGGGATGCCTTTTCGGTTTTTCTCAACGAAAAATTAAATATAGAGACACATAAAGCAAAGCAGGAAGTAAAACCAAATTAATAATGTTTGTGACGTTTCCGGGATTTATCCGTATAACATAACGCAATATTTGTAAGTGTTGTCCTAAGTAATTGTAGCCTTCTTTTCGTTTTTTTATTTTTTTAATTTCTTTATTTCTTATTTTTTTCTATGCAACTATTAAATGTCATAATTATTAATTCAATCTACACTGTGGCATGTACCTTCACGCCTGTTTGTATCGTGTAATAGTATTATAGTCTTATTATAGTCTTAATCAAGTAATATTGTACTTCATACAGTATTATATTGTCAATTTTTTTATTTTAATTTCATCCTCGTTTGACCCGGGCTTAAAGGAGCTACGTCACGGATGGCATATCTTGAAAAAATTGGCCAATTTTTTCAAGTTTGCCATTCGCAATCCGTCTTATCTTCTCCATCCTCAACCATCCTTGTTCCTGTTTGGTTTATTATCACCTCTTTGGTGTTTTTCTACCTTAGTAAACTATTATTTTGAGGCTTTCTTCAATTTGAAGGTGATTTTGCACTTCGCAAAAATGACTTAAAATATCGTGACATAGCTCCTTTAATGTAAACCATAAACCAAGCAGGATCCTCACAGTGTGTATTTTAATGTGACAAATCAACAGTTTGATTACAAAACTTGACTACAAATATTGAATTTGTGTAACTACAATATATTAACATTAATTTTTGTTCTGGATGCGTGGAATTGTTTTCCTTGGATCTGTGGGGTGGGTGAGAATGGTGTTGTCAGTTTTAAATAAGAAAACGTACATCTCGTTCGTATAATATAATACATTCACTATTTATAGCGTCGTTTTCTTAAATATGTCACTCGAGTAGTGTGCGATAACCAACATTTCTTCTTTTTACCTGAAAAATATGTTTGAAATAGTGAAATAAGTAATAAGACCATCACTTTCTTTCTGCTCTAACGATGTCAGCATTGGTCAATGATAAATCAACGCGGATACATGATGCATCAACACAGATCAATGATAAATCAACGTAGATTAATGGTAACAAAAGATCGAAGGTGGATCAATAATAAAGCCACACGGATTAGTGTTAAATCAACACAGATCAACGATAAATCAACACAGATCAATAATAATCAACATAGACCAATAATAAATCAACACATGAATAATAAACCAACACAGATCAATAATAAATCAACAAAGATCAATGATAAGTCAACACAGATCCATAAAAAATAAACGTAGATGATTTTGTAATTTTTGGCGAGAAAAAATTCGCAACTGCCAAATTTTGGTGGTGGTCGCACTCAAACCAAGATGTGTTTTCCAAATCTCTCCTGATTGATGTAAATGTAAACTTAAACGGCTTGGGACCAGGTTTCGTACTTCGCTTTCTTGGTTTTCATCGTTTTCTTGCTGCTGGCTTCAATTGCAATCGAAGGAGATTGTTTTGAACTTGAGACGAATTGTTCTCCAAATTGCCGCCGGTAAATTTGGTTTCGATCAGACCCAGTGTAGTCATAGACATTCGCGGCGTAATATCGATGTTCATGTTCTTCGTTTTCGTCGAAATAATTATTAAAAGAGTCAGATGAACCAGGTAAAAAATAATTTTGTCCCGTAATTGCACGCGCTAAACTAGCGAATCTTAATTGTCAAAACATAGCATCTTGCGTGAATGACAGTTTAAGGACGGTGCCTCCTAATACCAAAGTATTTTTGCGCGGTTTATGACTATGCGGGAAAAGCAGATCTTAGCAAGGGCTATTGGATTCCAAAAAGAAAATTGGGGGTAACCACGCATTTTTCAGAGATAATCAAGCTTCAATCTGGAAAAAAATGCTGAAATAGCATTTTCTCGGAAAAAAAGAAAAACATATTTTTTCGCAGATTCCTTTGAATTTGCCTTGACATACACGAAAGCAACAATAAATATAAAAAAGCTTTAAAATACTTAACAAATGGTAATATAACAACTACTGTTTATGTGTTTTTTAATTAAAAATCATCGCAACGTAGCCATTATCAACCCTGACAGCTCTCCTCTGGTATACCAAAAATACAGTCTAAATAACTTTTGCACACAACAAAAAATTAATCATATGTTTAATAGGCTTACCGCTTCCATTTTATAACATAAAAAGTAGGGGTCACCACGCGTTTTTGTAAGTTATATGAAGAAAACGACCATATATTTCCCTGCCGAGCTTAGCCTTAAAGAGATTTTGCAGTGTTCTGTATGTGCGCGCGCTTAATGACGCGAGAAATTATGCGCAGAACGTATGCGCAGTAACAATAGGAGGCACCGTCCTTAATGGCTAAAACGGGCTAAAATAACAAAATTGTGTGATTTTCAAAAATTTGGTCGGCTCCAAGGCAACACTTCGGCTTCTTTGAAGAAATTTGGCAATTCGCCAAAAAATTGGCAAAAATTGAAACTGGGGGTCGCACTGTATTTTACGATTTTTACGTTACGTGTTGACAGATTTGATACTTGAATAAACAAAATTGGTCAAAATTGGCTGTAGTGCGACCCGTACCTAATCAGAGATCCATGATAAATCAACACAGATCCATGCTAAACCAACAAAGGTCAATGTTAAATCAACATAGATCAATGACATGTCAACATCTTCTAAACAACAACAACACAGCATTATTACCGCAGTACGTGCTGAACAGCTCGCTGTACTGCTATCGTTCTTTATAGTCCAAGTCAGTGCTGGCAATGGGGCCTTTTGTACGATATTCCTGCAGCTTGTGTGCTCTTTTTCTGTCTGTTTTCAACGGCGAACTCAGCGGCGAAGGATCTGAAAATTAGTTATAAACAAAGAAAATAGTTGTTACAACTTGAGCTTATGAATCTTTAAGTTCGTTGTTCGTAGTCCATCTCAATCTTCCCCAATCTTAACCATCCTTGTTCCTGTTTGGTTCATTGTTACCTCTTTGGTGTTTTATTTCCTAAGTAAACTATTATTTGGAAGTTTTCTTCGATTTGACTGGATAAATTTCTGTACTATATATATATGTGCTTAATCAAAGCATAATGACATAACCATTTAAACTGAGGCAGAAGGCCGCGATCTGGCGATCCTTACGTACGTATTTGACTATCGCTTCTAAACTATTGCTTAGAGGATTCACTCTGGCCCAGACCAGCCCAGACCACACTAATGTGTTTTCGTTTGAAAACGCACACTTTTCGATGCGTTTTTGCATATCGTCCACACTACAACGATCGAAAACGCTGATCGTTTTCATCGAAAACGCATACGCCGTCCAGAGTGGAAACATTTGAAAACGGAGCCGTATCGTATTAGTATGGACAACGAAAACGGAGGCTTTCGAAAACGCTGACGTCATTTACATCACAAACATCGTGGGGACACAGCGGCAAAATGACTGCGCGTGCGCCAACCTGCTCGCTCATTTTCATACAAACGTAATGGCGGCAATTCAAAATTCCCGGAATTTGTTTTCATTTCGCGTGGATAAGGCCGTCACGGAACAGATAAGGTTTTTACCTTGAAAACAATTCCGAGAGAGACTCTTCTTTCACATATCTTTTTTAGCAAACTAATTATCTTTTCCACAATAGTGAATTTATCGCTCGAAGTCGAGCGATCGTAAGTGAAACACGAAAACATAGCTCAAAGAGTTCATGTTTCACTTACGATCGCTCGACTTCGAGCGATAAATTCACTATTGTGGAAAAGATAATTAGTTTGCTAAAAAAGATATGTGAAAGAAGAGTCTCTCTCGGAATTGTTTTCAAGGTAAAAACCTTATCTGTTCCGTGACGGCCTTATCCACGCGAAATGAAAACAAATTCCGGGAATTTTGAATTGCCGCCATTATGTTTGTATGGAAATGAGTGAGCAGGTTGGCGCACGCGCAGTCATTTGCCGCTGTGTCCATCGTGGGTGCGTCCATTTGACGCATGCGCAGATGACTGTTCTAGCGTTTTCGAGCCTTTTAGTGTGGACGGGGAAAATGCTGCGAAAACGATAGTGCGGACGCGGAGCTTTTGATGCGTTTTCGATAAAAACGGAGCGTTTCGAAAACGCATTAGTGTGGACGGGCCTCAATGTAAGAAAGGATTGTATAAATCGCCTGAAATAACAAGACCACTAACTTTCAGAGACAGTCGAAAACGTATTGTCTGATGTCGGCGACCATTCTGATACAGGGTTGGTCTTAGTACTTGTCGGTGGTCTGCAAACAAAATTGAAAATAGTAAATTTAACAAAGAGATAAAAATATTCTTGTTGCAAAAACTAAAATACCTAAGAGGGCTGAGGGGATTAGTTTTGAAAGAAACTGTTGGGTTACATCGGCGGGCATGCAAAACAAAACTACGTCCATATCATGACAAGTCAGCTCAGTCGGGGAACAAGTACCAGTTGATGAGGAAATCCCGCCTCCGAGACGGGACTGAGCCCGCGTTGTTCGTCCCCGAAGTTGCTAAGCAACATGACGTATTTGTTGGCGCGATTGCTTTCGGAGTACAGTCGAACCTCCGCTAACGGACACCTCCCGTAGGCAGACACCTCTCGTAAGCGGACACAGTCATGAAGCAGTACCCAGCTACATACAAACACTACATTTTTAACCTCCCATAAGCGGACACCTCTCTTAGCGGACACTTTTTCTGGCCCCAAGGGTGTCCGCTTACGGAAGGTTCGACTGTACTCGTGAGTGCTCACGCTAGTTTCTGATTATATAAAAAGAATCGGAAACTCTTCGAGTGCTGCCTTCATGTTCATCATTCGCAATCCGTCTCAATCTTCCCCAATCTTAACCATCCTTGTTCCTGTTTGGTTTATTATTACCTCTTTGGTGTTTTTCTACCTTAGAAAATTCTACCTTATTTTGAGGTTTCCTTCAATTCGAAAGTAATTTTGTTCATCAGAAAAATGACTTAAAATATCGTGACATAGCTCCTGTAAGAGCTAACAAACAACACACACTTGCAATATATGTGCTTAACGCACTTTATAAATTAACCATCGCTTTCGACTTAAGCAGCTGACGTTTCGAGCGTTAGCCCTTGTTCAAGGCTAATCCGTACCTTAGATTAGTCGGTGGTGTGTCTGGAAACGGTTGAAGTCTCCGCTGTTTTGCTTTAGGACTAGAAATGCGGTCCAAGCTCTGCAAAGAGGAATAAATCAATGAAACGAACAGTTGTACACAAGAAAAATACTAGCCTGCGTAGCAAGCGTTCCTGTACGAACGAAGAGCTTTTTCCGCGAACGAAGAGCTTTTTCTGCATTCTGGCCGCGCGAAAATTGGGGCGAGAGCAAAAAGTCGGAGGGGGGGGGGGGGGGGAGGGGGTGAGGAGGGAACGCTTGCTACGCAGGCTGGAAAAACACTACCATCACAGAAAAGTGAATGGTTTACTTACTTCCAACAGTCGTGTGGACAAATTACTGGCGTCCAGGCTTTCTTGCTGTGAAGAGTAATGAAAATGTGTTAGTTGAGATCCTGACAAATGCCGTATCGTCCTCCCCCCGGAGGGAGACTCCCATATTTATTGATTTAAGCCATGGATTTAAACCCCTAAAGGTACGACGATCACCCCCGTCACTTTTATATGGGACTCCCCCTAGAGGGGTATTTTTTCTCCATTCAACCTCCGCGCGCGGTGCTTATCTCAAAATTCAGTTCAAGGGCGGTGTTCATTCATGTTATTACAATGTAAAGTTTAAATCTAGCGTAACTGCATTTGAGCAATTTTCAATGATCCTTATGGAAACAACTGGTAATATATAGCTTTCGACATTGCTGATCCTAGCAGAATGCAGGACGCGTGTCACATATGAACCTAGTATATGACCTAGCTCGCCACGAGTCTCCCGGTAGCTCAGTGGTTAGAGCACAGTCCGACCGGTGTGCGGAAGGTCATGGGTTCGACTCCCGTCGGGGACTCAGATAGTTTTTCTTTGTCCCATGCTCGTGACATACTGAAATAACATCTTTCTCATAGCAATAGCTTATTTAGCTGCCTGCTATCGGACAAGACTAGAAAGAAAAACAATTTATCAGTTACCGGGTATGTGTCAAAGTCTATCAAGATTACTTGGATTGACAAAGAGATACAATGCCATGATTGGTCAACTGAATGTCACATGACGTTGTTGAACCAATCAAAACGAGCAAAGCAGTCACGTGACATTCCTCTCACCCTGTAATCTTCAGCAATTGATTTAGCTCCTTGAAGTTCCCGACGAATACTTCCAACTCTTTCTTTATATCTGAAAACAGAATTTAGAATGAGAAAATTGTTATCGTGCTATGAACGATGGGAATCTACGAGCGATGTACAGTCAACTCTCACCTTGCGGACACCCCGTTATTACGTACAAAATCCAGCCCCCGGTGAAAGCTATAGAGGTTTGACTGAAAATGACTCCTGCTATAATTACGGACTCTCGCTATTACGGAATTACGGACACTTTTGTGGTACCAACGCTAGCGATATGACTTATCGCGGTAACAGCAGGAGGCAGCGTGGCCGAGTGGTTTAAGGCGCTGGCCTTGTAATCTGGAGGTCCCGGGTTCAAATCCTCCACCCCGCCACTAGCTGGATTTGTTCTCTGTAGTCCCGAGAGTTCAACTCCTCGGCCAGGGCTTGTAAAATAGGGGAAAATAGCCAACTGGTCAGCTTCCTGCCAGTTGGGATTCTTAACCATGTTATGTTCATTTACAATATTTGTTTCTGTGTTTATATGGCCCACAATGTAAACTACTGGGTTTACCAGTAATTGTGTATAGCCAACAAAGTTAACTTTAAGTGTAGCTCACCTGACATACTTGTCGTGAAGTTTGTCTCTTTCTCTCTGCTCGCCCTGAAATAAAATCATCAACAACCATTTCAGCTTGTGACAAACAACGTAGCATACACTAATCAAAATAAACTTCACCCTAGAAACCAGCACGCCTGGTTTCATGCAGCCGTTATTCTGAGGTCTTTGCACAACGCTTCCGCCACCAAATATCAGCGTCGATAGGGACTAGCTAGTTTTGAGTATTTCTTAGGCCAGTTTTCAATTGAGTATCGTAAAACTAAAACCAAAGCAATTGTGGATTACTTTCGACACTATAAATGACTTACCCGTAAGCCTTCGAATTCTTCTAAAACCTTTTGTCGATCATCCAAAGCTTCGGCCGTAGCGTGCAGGGCCCGTGTACTCTGCAGATACAAACACAATCACATCATTTGTTTATCTGAGGCAAAGTTAGTTTGGAATAATTGTTGGGCCGAGAGAACACAAAAAGCAGACATTTATTACAAGGTGTACTTACTGTCTCAAGATGAGTGGTCAGTTGAGCTATTCTATCCTAGAAAACACAGAGAGAAAGCAAACGTATTTACTGAAATTCGTAGAACAAAAATATCAAATTAAGTTTTGGCACAAAAATGCTTTACTTAACCCTTTCACTCCCAGAGTCAAACCTTGAGTGAATAAATGTGGTTGTACCTTTTGAGTTTGTGGATGAAAACCTAATGTGTGACCATTCAAATGAAAGCTATTGAGTAGTACTTTCATGTGGTGCTGTTTGTTTTTGACAATTTTGCAAAATGAAATTCAAGATTTTTTCCTCAGTTTTGAACTTAGTACTCTAGTGAGTGAAAGGGTTAATACTAACCTGAAGAGTTTTGATGTTGTCAGTATTCTGTTTGTTCTTTGATTCCAATCCTATAATAACAAAGCAAATGTAAGTATAGGTTTCGTACCTTTTTTGGACCAAAAATGCAAGGACTGTTCAAGGACTATAAAACACCTGCTATTTATCATTAAAATATAGACTGGAAATTTCGCGTGCTCTGATTGGTTAAAACCCATGTTTTATCAGAGTATAAAACATAGAAAAGCGTGTTTTATCGTTTCGCGCGCATAAATCTATATTTTAAAGCACATAAAGAAGCCAAAACCATGTATTATACTGTCATAAAACACTCCGGGAATTTGAGAACACTCGAGAAATTTAGAAAACACTCGCCTGCGGCTCGTGTTTTCTAAATTTCTCTCGTGTTCTCAAATTCCCGTCGTGTTTTATGACAGTATAATACATGGTTTGGCTTCTTTATTTGTTAATTAAAATATAGACTGAAAATTTCGCGCGCTCTGATTGGTTAAAAACCATGTTTTATCAGAGTATAAATCATAGAAAAGCGTGTTTTATCGTTTCGCGCGCGTAAATCTATATTTTAAAGCACATAAAGAAGCCAAAACCATGTATTATACTGTCATAAAACACTCCGGGAATTTGAGAACACTTGAGAAATATAGAAAACACTCGCCTGCGGCTCGTGTTTTCTAAATTTCTCTCGTGTTCTCAAATTCCCGTCGTGTTTTATGACAGTATAATACATGGTTTTGTCTTCTTTATTTGTTAAATAAATGCATGAAACGTTCTCTCGTCCGGGGTTGCTCGGTATATGAGGGTGACCCTCCTACCGGGGACAACTTTTCTCCATGTCATTACCTTTCTTTTGTGCTGCTAGTTCATCAAGAAGCATGCTTTGTTTGTCCAGTTCTGATATGAAGTACTCCTTGTCTTCATCTGCCTTTAGGACAACATCCTAACAATACAACAAGCGCAAAAATATGTTTATTTGGTCGAGAGGATAATTTCATTGCGTTATCCTCCTAAGCGCGCGAGCGTGACATTCTTTTGGCTCGCTCGTCACGCAGTCTTTCCTGTGTGAAGAGCCGATATATTTGGTGGACTGTGACACAAGTACTGACTCGTACCCAGTCGTCTCTCTTATCTCCTGTTAATATTTAGCGCGGCCGAGGGGAGCGCAAGAGAGACGACTGGGGACGAGTCAGACACAAGTATACGTTTCTGATGGAAGCTGAAGAAGATCAATAGACGCCCTATGCTCCACGGAGGAGCGAAGGGGATAGTAGCAGCAAAAGTAATCGTGTGAACTTCATAAAGTTTTTAGTTTTCTTAAAAAATAGTGAACTCTATAAAATCATACTATACAAACCCTAATTCTCTTCTGGCTCCAGTCGGCTTGTTCCTTCAGTCTGCGTTCTGTTGAGAGGCGAGCTTTTAGTTCTTCAGAGAGCCAACGAAATTTACCCTGCAAACGACAGAAACAATCATTTGACAGTTTAGTTTAGTTTATTAATTTGCGACACAAAATTAGAAAAATTTACAATAATAGAAAAAGAAATTAACTAATACAGAAAGTGGCGAGGGGGCCACAGTGGTCTAGTTGTGTTTATAAGAAATGGTGTAAGCTGTACTCACTATCATGTCGGCAATCCAATTTGCGAGTTATTTCGTATGCTTCCACTGGAGAGGAGAGACTGGAAACAAGTAAGAATGATGAAGAAAGTTATTAATTTCTCTTACGTGACTGACTGAGTAGTGACTGACTAACTGACTGACTGACTGACTGACTGACTGACTGACTGACTGACTGACTGACTGACTGACTGACTGACTAACTGACAGGCTGACTGACTGACCGACCGACGGACCGATTAACTTACTGACCGACCGACCGACTGACCAACTGTCTGTCTGACTGACTTATTATATTGATTGACCGACCGACTCACTGACCGACTCACTGACTGATTGACTTACTCACCGGAAGGGGCATGTCCGCATCCCTGCAGACTTGTTCGATAACTCTATCCAGTTGATCGTCAACCTTCTGAAAACCAGACTATAACAAATAAACAAACCAATTAGTCACTTCGTCGCTGCAGAGTACAAAGAAAGTGCTGTCTGATAGCCCAGGACTAGTGGATTTTTCTGTCAGGTTAGTGCTTTTTATTCATCACTTGCCCGATGGGCAAGTACATTGTTGGACATTTTTAGTTGGCAGATGAAGTATGGCCAGTGAGAAAGGCCTTCTTCAGTCTTGTAAAATCTGTTTTCTTTGCACCCTATGCTGACGTCTTCACTGCATGCTGCTGCATGCTGCGGGAATCCCACCTTCTCTCGAGGGATGCCTGTATGGCAGCACGCAATGCAAGGATGGTTCAGAGCCACCTTAATTTTCGAAAATTTAAGGTGGCTCTCAACCTTTACCAAAGAATTGTACCTGTTGCTCCTCTGCAGCCTTCTCCAGCGCGTATTGATTACGCCTTAGAGCATCCTCCAACTGAGCGATCCTGTAATGACAATAAGAATGCGTAGTAAAGCAAAACCAAAGCAAGCGCATATTACTTTCGACACTCAATTGAAAATCGCTCTAAAGCAACAAAGAGAAAATACACAAACCTGCTCTGGTTCACTTCAACTTTCTCTTTCTGCAAAATGTAAACAGAAAATAACGCGTTAGAAATAAAAAACAAATGAAACATCTTGCACGGCACAAAATACAGAAAAGAAACGTTTCAATTTACTTACCAAGTTTTCCGTTTCTTCCTTAGCTTGTTCGTAGTGGGTTTTTAACTTGCTGTTCTCCTCTGTTCCTCTGATTAGCAATGAAATCAAATATGCCATCAACATTTGCATTTCTTTTTATCTTAATTTACCTTTTCACGCTGAAACTAAGTGTGAACATGTTAACAAATAAGTGGGCATAAACGTAATGTGATTGGCCACCAAACTAATTTAAACAAAGTCTAAATTAGACCTGGTTTAACGCTGAATTGGGGTTCACACAGGACTCTCTTGTACTAGGCAGAGGATACACTATAATATTACAACGTGGATAAGTCACAGTTCAAATAGAGTGAGTTTAAATGTGGTATAACTAGTGTGACTATTGGTCTAAATTACGTTTAGACCAATACGTCACGTTTGATATCGTGACTCACTTTGGTCACGCCATGTATTCCCGCTTAGTTGTAACCAACGATAAACTAACGTTTTGTAAAGATAAATGACTACTACAGTACACTCACACATTCAGTTCAGTGGTAATTTTCTCCATCTCCTCTCGGTCTTTTTCTTGGCGTTTTCGTAACGCTTTGATTGTTGACTTCTCATCCGCAAGTTGAATCTGAATTTTAAGAAAAACATATCTTACAGTGCTACAAGTATACATCGTTCAACTCTTTTCAACCTCATTAATACTTCATCAAGTTAAAACAAAGGAAATCATAACCGTGACGGTGGTTTGGATATATAAACAATAGCCTCCATTTGGCGAGGAAATATGCTCGGACATTTGTCCGCGGACATTATCTGTTCCGAGAAGCGAACAGTTTTCCAAGAGCGAAGCTCGAGGAAAACTGTGAGCTTCGAGGAACAGATAATGTCCAAGGACAAATATCCGAGCATATTTTTGAAGCCAAATCGAGGCTATTGTAGTTATTATCCTTCAGATATTTTTTCACAAGGCCGCTCTGTTTGCCGTGGAAGATCTCGGTCGGCCAAGCTGTTAAACATCAAAAAAATTATGTTAGCGTTCAAAACTACTTCTAGTCTGTTCAAAACAACCAGTTTTATTTAATCTAGCAATTTATTTGAGACGAAAATTGAACCTGCGAACGTGAAACGCAAATTTTCAAAACTGGGGAATATCACTTGGGGAATATCACCCGGATATTCCCCAGTTTTGGCTGCGTCACGTGACGTGTTTAGACCAATCGCGCGCGAGAAAATTTTTTGATGGGTTATAACTGATCTTAATTAACAGATATTTTCACGATTTTATTTCTCCGTTTACTCCTTAGTTTTAGTTTCGATTGAAAATATATATCAAACACTGGAGACAGTGTTTCATCACATTTCCAAACACCTCACTATCTTCTCGGTGTTTGGAAATGTGATGAAACACAGTCTCTCGTGTTTGATATATTACGTTAAGAAAGAAATGAATGATTTTGTACCAAAAGCTTTGGACAATGTCCTAACGGCAAATAACGTTTTCTGGTAGAAGATGACAGATTGCACTACTGCAGCTTTTACCAAGGCGAGGTTATTGATTACCACTGAATTTTACCGTATATTTCTTTTTGAAATGTTGGTAAAGTCTTCACGCGCCTAGTGGCCCACAACTGCCGGAACTTATCACAATTTTTGTAGCATGAAGCGACTAGGAGTATTACTACTTCCTCTAGACGGGATGCTTGTCCATCGCAGGTTACTCCCAGCATTTTGTCAGGTTTCCCTAACAGTTTGCCAGTACCCATTTATATTCCTGGGTGGAGAGAGGAACTGTGAGAGTAAAGTGTCTTGTCCAAGAACACAACACAATAACCCGGCCAGGGCTTGAACCCAGACCGCTCGATCCAGAGCGCTAACCATTAGGCCACCGCGTCTCCCACAAAATGTTAAAATGTAATTTCTGAGAAATTGTTGGCTCTTTTTTTTTCTTACCTTCATGTCGGCGATCTGATCCTCTATTTCACCTTTTTGTTTACTTGACTTTTTAGCGGCGTCTTGTAGAGCTTGCTCGTGATTACCCTGACAAAATAAAACGAGAATGATTCCTACAAACAAAAGGAAAATGTAACAAGATGCACAGTAGAAGCGTGTTTCCAATTGGCCGTTTGCAGAGCCCTGTCACGCGACCTTCTCAATTATAAATATAGGTGTTAGTAACTGTTATGAAATGGTTGGAAAGAGCGTGATGGAATTAGTAAGGTTGCCAATTTTGAAACCACTGATGATTAAGGGTCGGGCCAAACGTCGAACTTTTCATGAGTTGAACTAAATTATAGTTAAGGTCGATCCCAATTATTTAGTTGTTTTTTTTTTCGAAAAAAAAATCCTCTTAGTCGGCGCAATGTTTTCATGTGTATGCATGTTTGCTGATTCTAAAGCTGGATCATATCCGAGTAGATTTTTTAGAGCAATTTGGTGACGGCCATCTTTGTTGGAGCTGCATCAGATATTGAGAACACTGTGCTACTGCGATGCACGTGTACAGGCTTTGTTTTTACATTTTGCTGTCTTCACGGAAAGTGCCAAATTCTTGAGCTGGTATTTCTATTCTGATCGCTGTTTTTGTTACGTAGCTTAGACTTGTGCACAAGAAGTTATTAGAGATCGTGAATATTGTTGGAAAGGTACACAACATGAATTTTATCACGTACTTGTACCGGTACAAAGTTCAAGATAATCATAGCCAATCAGATACCTGATGTAGTTCTGCGCACGTAAAATGCGACCATGCGACTGCAGAAATGAAAGAAAATTTATGGTTATGATGCTATGATAGGCTTATCAGTCCACTCTACAAGACGATCAGCATTTTCGTTACAAACGCGTTGCAATGACATCTCAACAATTTACAGTGGAGGATAAAGTAAGAATCAACGAACCGTGAGGGACTGGATCTGCTCCTCAAGCTCTCTCAGTGAATTCGTGTGCGCATCTCGTTCCTGACAAGTTAAAAGGAGAATTTAGTATCTGATCAAAGTGTGATGTTGCGAGGAAGTGAACACGTGGTTTACGTACTTGTTGCAGCTGAGCGTAGAGCGAGGCGGCCTCTTCCTTTGTTAGCCTCTCTTGTTGTCTCGCTTCCAATATGCGTTCCTCGTAATCCTAAATTGATGGAAAACACATCCAGTGAGCCACCTTCTGAAATTATTACCCTATTAAACATTACTAAGAATAGAGCGGTTTTCAATTGAGTGTCGTAAAACCAAAACCAAACCAAAACCAAAACCAAAACCAAAACCAAAACCAAAACCAAAACCAAAACCAAAACCAAAACCAAAACCAAAACCAAAACCAAAACCAAACCTAAAGTAATCACAATGGCCAGTCACAACAAACGTAAACAACACAATGAAACCAATGAGAACTCGAAATACACGTAACCAGCGCCAAGGGCGAGTAAACGCGTGTGACCAAATCGCGATTGGTTTTGGTTTTGCACCTGATTGGTTGAGTTGGTGGCGCGAGATTTTTAAATCATTCACAGAAGGTAGTAAAGCAAAAACCAACACTCGACACTCAATCGGAAGCCGCTCCCCAAATGCCCCGCAAACGTCCAACAAAGGCACTTCCCCATATAAATGCGATCGTTAAACACATGCAAAATTTAGTTCCAAAGACGGTCTCATTACCTGTCGCTGCTCTGCATCTTCTTGGAGTTTGGAAACTAGCTTGGCCACTTTAGCACGCAGTTCTTTGATTTCCTTCATCTCTTTCTACAGAAATAAGAAACAGCGATGTGATATATCAAACACGAAAGAGAGTGTGTTTCATTCGATTTCAAACACCGAGAAGAGTGGAAATACGACTGCGACGCGTAGCGCAGTATTTTTGACGAAATTCGAGGTGTTTGAAAATCGGATGAAACACTGTCTCGAGTGTACGACTCGGATATATCTTGTCAATCGAAAGTCCTACTAAACCTAGCAGTATGCGGGACGTTTGTCACATTTGAAGCTAAGCTCCCACGAGTCTCTTGTAGCTCAGTGGTAGAGCGTCCGACCGGTGTGCCGGAGGTCATAGGTTCGACTCCTGTTGGGAGAACTTTGAATTATTTTACCGAGTAGCTTGTGTCACTGACTGAATAATATCTTTCTCATTGTGTTTCTACCAAGCTTAAAATTCATCTTTACTTTCCAAAGCGAAGTACTACATGAAGTGCTACATGAAGTGCTACGTACCACTGGTTCTTGTGGGTGTGTCGCAAATCCCTGTTCGGCTTCTCGTTCCAGTCTCTTGCATTTTGTACGATATCTAGGGAGAAGTGAATTAACATGTTGTTTGTATAAAATCCACCAATTCTCCTCGCCGTTCTTGTGCGACTGAGCCACTATACTACACGCTGCTACTACTTCTGTATGTACGTTACTACTACATAGATGTTATTAAACTAGCGTGAGGTCCGTATTGGGGAAATATTGGTCGAGTTCTTTTTTTCCATGCGTGCGCCAAAGTTAAGCATATTCTTGCACTTTTCAGGCCATTTGTGAAAAGTTTAATCGAAATTGTCTGCCAGACATAAGGGAAAATGTTTCTACTTAATAGAAAACAGTTTTCTTTTGTTCAATGTTTCATAAAAGGAATTCGGCGAAATGAGTTCGTGAGCGGTCCATCTTAGCGGTCCGTATTGCAAAATTCGGACCGCTCAGGGAACCAATCAGAATGCTCCTTTTCGTCATGGACCAGTTTTCCATATAATAAAACGCTACAACTATACGCTATAATAGGCCATTTCCGAGTTGCCTTTTGCCTCTGTTTCAAAACGAGTCCTGGTGCACAACCTTTGTTATGGTAATTAGTTTTACCTGCACGTGCATTGTTATGCAAATCAAACTAATTTCCATAACAAAGGTTGAGCACCAGGACTCGTTTTGAAACAGAGGCAAAAGTCAACTCGGAAATGGCCTATTCGCCACTTTAGAAACGAGAGCAATCTGGGGCGAGTCGCATCTCGAAGTGGCTTGTGGGACAATTACAGGGCACAAAATGGCGTCCAGCTTGACGACGCGTCTTCAGTAACGGTCCCACAAGCGACTGCGAGATGCCACTCGCCCCAGATTGCTTCTCGTTTTCTAAAGTGGCGAATTAACTAAAAGAGCCTTACTCTTTAATGGACTGCAGAGCTTTATTTCTCAGTTCAGTTCTCTTTTTATCGCTGTCTTTCAACTGAGTATCTTTCTCCTCCAGCTGCCCTTCTAGTTCCTGTACGTCTTTGCTGGCCTCCTTTAGTTTCTTGGTCACAGTCTCCAGCTCGGTCACGTAGCGTTTCTTTTGTTCTTCGCTCTCTTCGTACTTGGAGAGCAGATCCCTCATCTGGCCGAGTAACCTCTCCTGCTGCTCGTCTTTTCGGTCCATGTCCTGGTGCAGAAGATCCAAGTTATTTAACAGGTCGTATCTGACAAAAAAGCGAAAGGTAATCAAATGTTTCAGTTTCGTCGTGTGTTCTTCTTCAATAGTAATACAATGGTTTTTCAGTTTCAGTTCATCTTAAACAGGAAATTAAGGCCCCATCCACATTAATGCGTTTTCGAAATGCTCCGTTTTTACCAAAAAAGCATCAAAAGCTCCGTGTCCACACTACCGTTTTCGCAGCGGTTTCCCCGTCCAGACTAAAACGCTCGAATATGCTCGAAAATGCTACAACAGTCATCTGTGCATGCGACAAATAGACGCAAATAGACTGGATCGGAGCTGACGTGATGTGAATGACGTCAGCGTTTTCGAAAGCCTCCGTTTTCGCTGTCCACACTAATTCGATAGCGCTCCGTTTTCAAATGTCTCCACTCTGGACAGCGTTTTCAAATGTATGCGTTTCGATCGTTGTAGTGTGGACGATAGGCGAAAATGCATCGAAAAGTATGCGTTCTCAAACAAAACGCAGTGAAAAAAAATAAAAGTTTTTCTTTAATCCCGAAATAGCGTTAATCTGCTTTCAAGCAACAATGTCCTTGTCTAGTATACTCCACCTTAATTAAAAGTTCTTGGCAGAGAAAGCAGAATAATTATTCAGTAGGAATTTTCTCCCACGCTGTCTTTAATAAACGAGACCCCGGCGGGACTCCCATGCAAAAGTGACGGGGGCGATCATCGGAAATTTTGAAAGAACCTCTAAAAGGTACCAGAATCATGTTTTGTGGCCGTGGCTTGTATTATTTCACCCCTTTAAAAGGTACTAATTTTCAACAGCGGTAAAGACTTCAAATACCATTTTCTCTGATAAGCCAAGTTCCCGTCCTTTTTAGTTTCCGGCTTAATCCCTAAAAAGGTTACCTGGATAATCCTAACGGTAGTCATTTTAGATTTAAATACCCCAAGTACAGTGTAACCCCGATATAACGAAGTGCCAAGGGACCGGAAAAATGGTATGGACCGGGGAAATCGGGATTCTGTTCCATATATTTTACAGTGTAACTTTGGCCGGGCGGGCAAAAGAATATCGTTCGTTATAGCGGGGACTTCGTTATAAAGGGGTTCGTTATATCGGGGTTCCACTGAAGTACCAAACCACGCATTTTAACTCCTAATAGGCATACGACGAACACCTCGTCACTTTAATATGGGAGTCCCATCCCCCCCCCCCCGAAAAATGGACACTTCCCATACGTTTTCTCGTTTTACCTGTCCATATCCTCCCCTCCCTCGCGTTTCTTCCAGAAGGTCCATCATAAAACGACTCTCCCATATGAGTCCTGCGGTCGTGATCTCGCTCCAACTCGAATCGGTCCAGGTTCCTTCTCATGTCGGACACGTTGTCTCCTCCAGGCCCCTCGGTTCGCCCCAGGCTTCTCCGGAGTTGAGCTGCCCCTGAGGCGTTTGGTCCAAATGATTGACGTCTGTGGGCCGCGCCCCTTGTTAACCTTGACACCTGTTGCATGATGTCATCTTTTTCTCGCTCAGACTTTGCAACCTGAAACGCAAATAAATTATCATAAATTATCACAAAGTTTCATAAATTATCATAATTCACCTCTGACTGCAAACGATACAGCTTCTCTTGTGAATACATTTTCCTCTGACTTGGTAAAATTAACTCTTACTGTCCGAACTCAATTACTTTCTCCTTCGCAGCTTTATTTTGGTACGGGTCACACAACGCTTCTCGTCAAGCATTGCATGACCACCAAAATAATGGCGGCGAAGAAGACAAAGCTCTACGTTCCAAATCCGATCTACGAACGAATAAAAATGAAAAGAAAAGGTTTGGTTGGTAGCGCTGAATTGGTAACTTGCGGGTTAATTCCTGCTCTTGATAATAGCAGTTACTACAGTCGAACCACCTTTCCACAACGGCCAGGATTTTTCGTTCCGAACGTGCGCCGATCCATACAATTTACTCTTATTGAAACCGCTTGAGCTCCCTCAGTAAAACAGCCACCTCTGTACAAAGGCCAGTTAATTCTGCCCCAGGACTAGACTTCCTTTCACCTTTTAATAAAAAAATATACACCGCAGTTTCTTCAACACAGCTCAGCACCACTGTTAGCTAGACCTGGCATGATTAGCGCCCAATACTAGAGAGCAGACGCGGACAGCTGTTTCGCTCTTATTGGAACCCGTCTGCGCGACATAGAGACTCAGTGACACTTCACCTATCCGAAATATGGCCGCGCGAATACTGGGGACGAAACGGGAGGGAAACTACACCCATAGTCTAAACAGCAACTTGCTGAAGCTATTTCGGAACAACATAAATCCTCACCTGTCCCCTGAGGGTTTCAAGTTGTTCTACAAGCCGTCACGGTCGCCTTGCCCGTCCTCCATCTGTCGATTTAATCCTTCTAACCGGCTCTGAAGTCTTTTCCGCGTTGATTCATTCTCTTCGAGTTTTCCGTGGGACTCCTCGAGTTTTTTAGACAGCTCGGTTCTTTTCAGCTTCTGCGCGTGAAAACTGTTGACGTAATTGTTCTGCCTTCAGAATGGATTGAAAACGTTAAATGAACATTTGGCCATGAACCAGAACAGAACAATTAAGGCGGGATTCTACCTGAATGCCATTTTTCCGCCACTTAACATGGGTTTAATGGAAATATCTCGTTCGCGTTTCAAGCAATCCAAAAACTCTCCACTCATCCCATGAATCTATGTTATGGGGTGTTTTGTAAATTTTTGGATGATTTTTGGGTATTTTGGGGAGGAAATAGTTTTTCTCAAAGGAGTTGTAAAATTTAGGGAAATAAGAAATATTGAAGATTTAATGTAGTTTTAAAATTAGAATTTGAAGTTAAAAATTAGTAGATTGACAATTGACGACAGTTGATAACCACGCAAGAGCACCCGCGTGGGTATCAACTGTCTGTTGGTGTTCCAAACTTTTTTTTTTCCTTCTATCCCTTCTTTAAACCTCTTAAAATTTCATTGAAATTCAGGTAGAATCCCCCCTTAAGGACATGTATTTATCAGAATATACTAGATTTAAACCGAAAATACATAGCCAACTTGATTCATGAGAAAAGAAATCAAGTGAAAATGCGCTGATTTCACTATAGTTATAAACATGGAAAAATGTGAAAAAAAAATTTCGAAAAAATGTGCCCCCATCTCTGCTCCCCCTACCCCCTCACGGGCTGTAGGATTGCGGAGCAGAGTCTCTGCAGAGTTCCCACCCATACCGGTCCTCCCGCATGGTGGCTCATAAACACTAGTTGTGTTCATTTACATATATATATGTCCCGTCTTAGAATTTCCCTCCCATGTGGGAGGCGTAAAGTACGCTACGCGTACTTTAGCCTCGTTTTGGCGTAAATCTTGTTTTCTCTTTAGAGCTTTGCAAAATTACAGAATTGACCCAGATTTCTTGAAATTATGCGATACTCGTGAAATGCATGTGGAAAGTTAGCACTATTTCTGAATTATTTTGGTTTATCACTTTAAAAGCCGCTTAAGGCGGGATTCTACCTGAATGCCATTTTTCCGCCACTTAACATGGGTTTAATGGAAATATCTCGTTCGCGTTTCAAGCAATCCAAAAACTCTCCACTCATCCCATGAATCTATGTTATGGGGTGTTTTGTAAATTTTTGGATGATTTTTGGGTATTTTGGGGAGGAAATAGTTTTTCTCAAAGGAGTTGTAAAATTTAGGGAAATAAGAAATATTGAAGATTTAATGTAGTTTTAAAATTAGAATTTGAAGTTAAAAATTAGTAGATTGACAATTGACGACAGTTGATAACCACGCAAGAGCACCCGCGTGGGTATCAACTGTCTGTTGGTGTTCCAAACTTTTTTTTTTCCTTCTATCCCTTCTTTAAACCTCTTAAAATTTCATTGAAATTCAGGTAGAATCCCCCCTTAAGGACATGTATTTATCAGAATATACTAGATTTAAACCGAAAATACATAGCCAACTTGATTCATGAGAAAAGAAATCAAGTGAAAATGCGCTGATTTCACTATAGTTATAAACATGGAAAAATGTGAAAAAAAATTCGAAAAAATGTGCCCCCATCTCTGCTCCCCCTACCCCCTCACGGGCTGTAGGATTGCGGAGCAGAGTCTCTGCAGAGTTCCCACCCATACCGGTCCTCCCGCATGGTGGCTCATAAACACTAGTTGTGTTCATTTACATATATATATGTCCCGTCTTAGAATTTCCCTCCCATGTGGGAGGCGTAAAGTACGCTACGCGTACTTTAGCCTCGTTTTGGCGTAAATCTTGTTTTCTCTTTAGAGCTTTGCAAAATTACAGAATTGACCCAGATTTCTTAAAATTATGCGATACTCGTGAAATGCATGTGGAAAGTTAGCACTATTTCTGAATTATTTTGGTTTATCACTTTAAAAGCCGCTTAAGGCGGGATTCTACCTGAATGCCATTTTTCCGCCACTTAACATGGGTTTAATGGAAATATCTCGTTCGCGTTTCAAGCAATCCAAAAACTCTCCACTCATCCCATGAATCTATGTTATGGGGTGTTTTGTAAATTTTTGGATGATTTTTGGGTATTTTGGGGAGGAAATAGTTTTTCTCAAAGGAGTTGTAAAATTTAGGGAAATAAGAAATATTGAAGATTTAATGTAGTTTTTAAAATTAGAATTTGAAGTTAAAAATTAGTAGATTGACAATTGACGACAGTTGATAACCACGCAAGAGCACCCGCGTGGGTATCAACTGTCTGTTGGTGTTCCAAACTTTTTTTTTTCCTTCTATCCCTTCTTTAAACCTCTTAAAATTTCATTGAAATTCAGGTAGAATCCCCCCTTAAGGACATGTATTTATCAGAATATACTAGATTTAAACCGAAAATACATAGCCAACTTGATTCATGAGAAAAGAAATCAAGTGAAAATGCGCTGATTTCACTATAGTTATAAACATGGAAAAATGTGAAAAAAAATTTCGAAAAAATGTGCCCCCATCTCTGCTCCCCCTACCCCCTCACGGGCTGTAGGATTGCGGAGCAGAGTCTCTGCAGAGTTCCCACCCATACCGGTCCTCCCGCATGGTGGCTCATAAACACTAGTTGTGTTCATTTACATATATATATGTCCCGTCTTAGAATTTCCCTCCCATGTGGGAGGCGTAAAGTACGCTACGCGTACTTTAGCCTCGTTTTGGCGTAAATCTTGTTTTCTCTTTAGAGCTTTGCAAAATTACAGAATTGACCCAGATTTCTTAAAATTATGCGATACTCGTGAAATGCATGTGGAAAGTTAGCACTATTTCTGAATTATTTTGGTTTATCACTTTAAAAGCCGCTTAAGGCGGGATTCTACCTGAATGCCATTTTTCCGCCACTTAACATGGGTTTAATGGAAATATCTCGTTCGCGTTTCAAGCAATCCAAAAACTCTCCACTCATCCCATGAATCTATGTTATGGGGTGTTTTGTAAATTTTTGGATGATTTTTGGGTATTTTGGGGAGGAAATAGTTTTTCTCAAAGGAGTTGTAAAATTTAGGGAAATAAGAAATATTGAAGATTTAATGTAGTTTTAAAATTAGAATTTGAAGTTAAAAATTAGTAGATTGACAATTGACGACAGTTGATAACCACGCAAGAGCACCCGCGTGGGTATCAACTGTCTGTTGGTGTTCCAAACGTTTTTTTTTTCCTTCTATCCCTTCTTTAAACCTCTTAAAATTTCATTGAAATTCAGGTAGAATCCCCCCTTAAGGACATGTATTTATCAGAATATACTAGATTTAAACCGAAAATACATAGCCAACTTGATTCATGAGAAAAGAAATCAAGTGAAAATGCGCTGATTTCACTATAGTTATAAACATGGAAAAATGTGAAAAAAAATTTCGAAAAAATGTGCCCCCATCTCTGCTCCCCCTACCCCCTCACGGGCTGTAGGATTGCGGAGCAGAGTCTCTGCAGAGTTCCCACCCATACCGGTCCTCCCGCATGGTGGCTCATAAACACTAGTTGTGTTCATTTACATATATATATGTCCCGTCTTAGAATTTCCCTCCCATGTGGGAGGCGTAAAGTACGCTACGCGTACTTTAGCCTCGTTTTGGCGTAAATCTTGTTTTCTCTTTAGAGCTTTGCAAAATTACAGAATTGACCCAGATTTCTTAAAATTATGCGATACTCGTGAAATGCATGTGGAAAGTTAGCACTATTTCTGAATTATTTTGGTTTATCACTTTAAAAGCCGCTTAAGGCGGGATTCTACCTGAATGCCATTTTTCCGCCACTTAACATGGGTTTAATGGAAATATCTCGTTCGCGTTTCAAGCAATCCAAAAACTCTCCACTCATCCCATGAATCTATGTTATGGGGTGTTTTGTAAATTTTTGGATGATTTTTGGGTATTTTGGGAGGAAATAGTTTTTCTCAAAGGAGTTGTAAAATTTAGGGAAATAAGAAATATTGAAGATTTAATGTAGTTTTTAAAATTAGAATTTGAAGTTAAAAATTAGTAGATTGACAATTGACGACAGTTGATAACCACGCAAGAGCACCCGCGTGGGTATCAACTGTCTGTTGGTGTTCCAAACTTTTTTTTTTCTTCTATCCCTTCTTTAAACCTCTTAAAATTTCATTGAAATTCAGGTAGAATCCCCCCTTAAGACACATAAGCAAAAGGTTCCTTTACTAAGGTTGGTGATGGGATCAGGCTTTTCATGATTACATTGTTTTAACTTAAAAGTACAATTTATTCAGTTGTTGTTAAGATTCAACTGCGATTTTTTCCGAGACCTAAATACAATGATAATCGGGGAAAACGGGAAGGTCAAAGGTATGCGAGCCAAAGTACAAATTTGCCGCGCGTTTCATGATCTATGACGTCATTCCTCTTAGCGACAATGGCTGTTGGCCAGTGAGGACGTTTAATGTAAAAAGTTAATGGGGAGTGATGCGCCGTAGTGAGATCCATCAATCCCCGCGCGCTTGCTTTTACTCTCTCTCCAGCCTTCGCGCGCTATATATTTCCCTCTCCCCAGTCTTCCCTATCCTCGATATCTCAAGAAACCTCTGCGGAGGACTGAGAGAGAGTTTACATGACATTACTTACATTTTACACTTACATTTACATCCCGAAATCTGCTTTTTCATATACTGTACATACAAATATTTTCCACTGTACTTAAAACTTCATAATCTTTCTTATTCAAAATTTCATTTTCGCCAGGGTTTTATTTTCGTTAATTTCGCGAAAATTAAACACGCCAAATTTGAACCCAAGCCTGATTGACCAGCGTGACTGTATGACGGATCGCATATCACGCGAAATGTTTCCTAGCATGCCTAGTAGGCGCTGGAGTAAAATGAAGCGTGGAAGCGCGCGAGTTGGAGGGGGAGGCGAGAGCGAGCCCAGACTCTCGCGGCTGTGCCGCTCGCTGTCGCGGGGCATCGCCGCTTACGAATTTTTACTTCGCGTGCCAACAAGGCCGCCAACAAAGCGGTCAAACGTGACGCGCCTGCGCAGTTCCAGCCAAAACCCCAGCCAATGTCCTAAATTTACGAAGTCCTCCACGTTTCGTCACTTCAAAGCTCAAACTTAAGAAATTTACTTAAAACTTAAGCTTTGTACTCGAGGTATGCATAGAGAATTTAAGAATTGTTATCCACCTAGTGTCTCAGCTCGTATTTTGGTTTACCACTGCATGTTCTTTACGTTTCCTTACAAACATCGCGGCCATTACGCTTCAATCTCTTGCAAAATTGAAGGCAGCGAAAACCGGAAGTGGCGCTGAATTTTTGCGTTTGACCGCTGTGTGCCAGCTACGTAGACTAAATTTTTCCCACAAACCTAGCGAAACGGAAAAATTAAGGCACATAAAAACGAAGGTAGCAACTGGCAAAATAAGTCAAATGTAAACTGTTTTTAAAAAATATATAACTTTAGTCATTTAAAAAGTCGTTGTCATTTTGATTTGAATTTTTGACGGAGTTGATGTCATATGCAAAATTTGAGGGCCTTGCATCAGTTTTATAGACAATTTAATTACAGCTGAAAAAAAACAAACAGCAACGAAAAAGGGATTTAAAAGCCTCGTGTTAAATTTCAAGCAAATATTTTTAACATTTTGCTACGAACGTGATCAAAACTAGTCAATTGTAGCGTAGATGCTCGGACAAAGATTTATAGTTTCCGACTGCTTACAATATTTTTCAGACATATCGTTCAATATTCCAATACGAAATTAGCCGCATATTTACCGAAAAAAAACCCAGCTAAACAGGTGGTAGAGGTGTACTGTCAACTGACTTCATTCACTGTACCTTTCGAATTGACTGGTCGTGTCAACGTATATTTCCAATGTGTAATTCTTTTTTTTATATATTTGTGCTTCTACGAGCGAACTTTTGGCCGACAGGTGTTTCGTGACAAAACATCACCGACTTCTTTAACGGTGTGCTTTGATCAATAGCAGTATCTGTTTATAGCCCAATTATAAAGAAAAACTGAAGTTCCTTTGAAAACTATTGGCATAATTGCTAAATCTTGCGTGACATGGGTAGGCATTGACAGATCTTGATTGGCACCTGTCACTCCAAATTACTTGAAACTCGTAGTGTAAACTAACACAGGTCTAGTCTTTATTCGTGTGAAATAACAATACAATTCATTGTATTCTGTAACCAGTAGCAGTGTCTAAATTTGATGCTTATTTTAGTGGAATTTTTGGGATTTGGGGCAAAATACCAGGGGGGGGGGTGGTCTAACTCCCAAGGGAAAAATCCCGAAGTCGTCCCACTTTGTATTTTAGAGTTATTGGGTAGGTACTTCAATCTGGCCAAGTTTCATCCAAAACGGAGAGATTGGATGTATCCACCCCTGCCTGATCCTCTGGTGAACTCGGTCTTAAATCCGGCTGCAGCGGTTTAATACACAGCATTCGTGGAAAGCAGGTCTATTTTATTATTGTACATTATTTGTAAGGCCTGGTGTTTTTACCGTGTTTAACTTTAAAGTTACTATGAAGCGAATTTGAAAATGATTGACTTGCAAGAGAGGAAACTAGTGTTATAAAGTAAATGATAATATGATTTACCTTACTTAACTTTAACAATCTGCTTGTTATGATGTTAGACGCTACCGCGCCTGAACCGCCCCCGACACCGGTGCAGCCTGGGAAGCCTTTGGGTAAGTAAAAATGAAAAAGGAATACATACAGTCAAATCTCCACAACAACCTCCTCGGGGACAGTGTGAATTGACCATTGTAGAGAGCTCGCTGGGAAGTAGCTTTGTGAAATGCCAGCATACATTAAGTAATGTTAATAACAAATGCAACACGGTACGGTGTGTACGTGTAAAACTCTTATGAAATTCAGACAAAATAAATACCGTTAAAGCTCTGTTAAGCTTTCAGGGAGGATATTTCTTTTTTAAGACACAGCTGCATTCTAGAAGAGAGCAGGCTCTTAAAAATAATCTTATGAACACCACTGTTTGTTATTCCCAGGCGAGTGTGGTAAGTCTGTGGTTCCGCAAGGCCGTGTTATCGGGGGCACAGATGCGCTGCACGGATCATGGCCCTGGCAGGTAGGCCTGTGGGCGTACCGCGGAGATTACGACACTAGGTTCTTCTGCGGTGGATCCCTTATTAGACCGGACTGGGTCCTAACAGCGGCGCACTGCATTAGTGACAAGTTACAAGTAACCGATTATCGTGTCCGCGTGGGGACTGGCATCGCTTTTACCCTGATGGCACAGAACAGGTCCGCAATGCGTCCAAAGTCATCAAGCATTCACAGTATAATCACCCATCGCCTATCAACAATGACATTGCCTTGATCAAGCTTGAGCGCCCGGTGCTGTTAAATAGTCACGTGAATACCATCTGTCTTCCTCAGCGAGGTGTTCATGTCGCTATAAATAGCAAATGTTACATTTCAGGTAAGATTCAATCAGCTATTTGGTTGCTATTGAAAACGTAGTAACTCAGTAGAAAGCTCATAAAGTCCTTAGAATGTGCGATGTTGAGTCTTCTTTTAAATGTTGGCAACGTTGATTTCGCCGCATCTCCCTTTGGCACATTTATGAAGTAGGAGAAAGGGATTAAAAGGGATTCATAAAAATTCACCTATAATTACCCTAATACAGCATCTTTGTGGATTGAACTTAAAATAAATAAAGAAGATTTGCCTTACTCGTCTATATTCATCGTTGGTGGGTAACACCTGGAACATACTAAAAGTTAAATTACTGACTCGGTGTTAACGTTGTAACTTTTCCCCTGTAGGGTGGGGTAAGGTTGAACATCCGGGAGGCTCCTACCACAAACTACAACAGGCCCAGCTCCCGCTCGTCTCTAACGCCGAATGCTCTGCAAAAGTCGCCGCCTCGCCAGTAGCGGGAAGATTGAACATCACCCAACAAATGGTTTGCGCCGGAGACCTGGACCCCAGCGACATGCAAGGAGGTTGCCATGGTGACAGTGGTGGACCCTTCGTCTGCAAGGACTCGACATCCGGGAAGTTTGTCCTAGAGGGTGCCGTCAGTTGGGGTTCTTCTAATTGTAACTTTGTTCAGCAGAACAAACAGTACACGGTATTTGCTCGTGTCAGCGAGTTTCGCGATTGGATTGATCAACAAATTGCGCTAAACTAAAAATTAAACAACCGCATTGACAAATAAACAGGCCGGTATATGTGTGTGAAACGGCAGATAGATTGGGAAATAAACGGATTTGAAGAAAATGTCTGTGTAATCTTCTTTCTATAAAACTTCGGAAAATAAACTCCGACCCAAGAAAAACAACCCCTCTCCCCGCTGACGTTTCGAGTGTTAACCCTTCGTCGGATCAAAACGGAGGATTGTGGGTTGTGTATCTTTGAGACGGTAGGTTTTATATATTTGTCGTGTACATATAAACCAACTTTAATAATAGGTCTACTATGTGCACATGTGGTTGCTGTACGTGTTTATTTTTTTCTACCATCATTTGTGTCGGCTACAAATTGAATATTATTGCGTTAATAAATTCAGTTGCTGAATTTTCGGAAAGTTAATATATTATTCAAACGGCATCACTTACTTCAACTCTTTTCCTTCTATCTGGAGTTTTTTCGAGATGTAAATCAAATTGCGTATAATTATGTTCTGGTCGACATATTAACATTCCATACAAACGCTGTAATTTGTTTGCCATCCAACAGAAATGGCGGCGAAAACAGCGACAAGGTTTATCGCTGCTAATATACCAACTGCAGTCTTAGGTCGTGTTCTATTGGGATCAACCGGTCCAGGTTGAAACGGTTGAGGTTTCCCAACGGAACACTTTTCCAACCGTTTTTGGTTGAAACACTGTAACTCCTGGGATAGTCATTATTTTCGGTAGGTTTGGTTGGTCAACTTTTTCAACCGTTTCAACCTAGTTTCGGTTCGGTTGAAAAACGGTTGATAGCCAAAACTAACCGAAAATGTTTTTTCCCAATAGAACACGAAAAAACCCAACCAACCCAACCTTAAACGGTTGATCCCAATAGAACACAACCTTAGACTGCATTCGTCTACCCACGTATCACAGGAAGAAATTCGAGTTTTCATAAAATTTCTCAACCATTCTGCGGTAAAAAAGTTTTAAGTTGGTAGACAAGCAGTAAAAAAGAAAAAAGGATATGCGGAAAGAGGGAATCGAAATCGTTTTTTTTTTAATTGACGCTACAGTTTCTCTTTTACGCGATGTTATTTCACTCGTTTATGAGGCGCTTTGTGCTTCGCGCGCTTTTGGCGCACGCGAAATTTCATGACGTCACCGAATAACACAGAGCGGGAAAAACCCGTCCCCAGGTCCTTACGTGTACTTCGCGCTCGCTCGAGAGAGAAAGAGAACGACTTGGGTCTAGGCCGTGCTCCGCGTATTGTCCACGTTTTGTAACATTTGTTCGACAAACTTGAGGCGAATTCTTAGCTATAAACGGCTCTGCTACTATCGAAGCAATGAAGTGTGTAAATTACCCTGCGTTAAATTGTATTTACAAACATGTGCTTTAATGCGTTCCTCACAATTGACGTTTTGCTGATAGTTGCAGGTAATAACCCAATTTCTCTCAAATTCCATTATGGCTCGCTGTCATATGATCAAATGCGAATCAGGTAGATGTCTAAAGGGCGAATGAAAACTCAGGATTTCACCTCACAAATAAATTATTACTAAAGGTTAAAAGGTGGGTCAAATCAAAGTTTATCTACTCAATCTTAACACAGAGTGAGACATACCAGCAAAAGGTCCCTGTGATATAAGGTTGGTGATGGAATCATAATCCTTTATTTGAATTTTCTCAACTTAAACTTTCAATTTCTTAAGTTCAGTTATAATCTTTCCGATCGCTAAATACCATGTTAATTGGGGAAAGCGATAATTTATTTTCCAAAGGTTCTGGTGCGATATAAAGGAAGTTAGACGCCGGACAAAGGGGAAAAGATTTCCTTTGTTTGAGGTGGAGGTGAGTACGACAGCTTATTGTTTCATTTATTTTATTATCAACTCGCTACGATAATTCAGTAAGAGGCTGGTGTTCAACGTCTTGGATGAAATTCCAAATACGATTCGGTAAATTCAACACGAAGACAAAAAAACGCAATTTGGTATTAAAAAAAATAGAGAAACTGCCTTTATAATCTCAACTTTTATCGACTTTGAAATTCATATCTGGCCAGACTTTATATATTGTGAAAAGTTTGGAAAATGTCACCGAAGGAAATTGAAGAAAATCACAAGTAAAGCCACGTAAGCACTGAAAAATCTTTTTGTTTGGTTAGTTGGACTCCAGATTCAAGACTTAAAGTCAATATGTTATCAGGGATGGTTGAAGATCACTATTTCATCATTGCTTATTACATATTGATAGGTTTGAATGAACTCACTGTGTTTCGAATAAAGGATTTCCCTACCAAAATCAAATATAAAAACAAACGAAACCAAATTAAACAAATATCATAATGTTTGACTTTTACTTAGAAAATGAAAGAAATTCACTTTCCGTCTAAAATCGACTGGTCAATTTTTTTAATTTTCTACACAAGTTGTTGCACAATCAAAATAAACTTTTGCCAAATTCTTATGATAATCACCTAGCAATTGAATTTCTTAACAAAGATAAGCGTGTATTTCGCTTCAATTAACAATTGTAAAACAGATCGCGCTTTCATTGGTCGATAATTCGAAAGGTGATTTTACGCTGTCTCTTACAACCATTCGTCTTTCAGTTTTCCCTAATGTGTTCGTTTCCAGAGATAAATAATGGCTTTAACTTTTTTCATTTAGTAGTAGTAGTATCTTCTATATCTTTTTTTAGGCATTCCTGGAAAAATGTTTTTATTTCCTGTTCTGACTGGTGTTGCCTTGCTGCTACTGGATTTAGCATCGGGTCAGGCAGTGGGTACGTTATTTACATCATGTCCATGTTATCTGAAACCATAGTTAATAGAGGGAAATGGTTATGAAGCCCGGCAAAGTTCTTTGTTATATCTTTTTGTTCGCTATTTTGGGGGTTGACCGTGCACAAAACCTGACAAAATACAATAGGTGGTTACGTGTGTTCAAGCAACTAACCAATAGAAACGTTGCGATTACGTAATTCATGCATAGTGTATGAGCACAAAACAAAAGATGTGCACGGTCATGGACCTTCCAACATAAATCTTGGCTTCTTTGTTTGCTCCTTTGAAGTTTGCCGGGCTTCATAACCATTTCCCTCTATTAACTATGCTGAAACGTATTAAAGTGTTCCTTTTGCTGACCATTCATGTGTTAAAACGGCGCTGTAGAGTTTGCGAGTTACTTTGCTGCTGTTTGCTTTACAAAAAAACAAAACCCTAGCCAAGGTTTCATTTATTTTGTCTTAGCATACAGTGGTTATGAAGCCCGGCAAACGTCAAAGGAGCAAACAATGATGGCAAGAGTTATGTTGGGAGGTCCACGAACGCGTGCACAATCTTTTACACTATGCATGAATTACGTAACCGAAACGTTTCTATTGGTTAGTTGCTTGAACACACGTAAACATCTATTGTATTTTGTCAGGTTTTGTGCACGGTCAAGGCCAACAAAGCGAACAAAAATATATAACAAAAAACTTTGCCGGGCTTCATAATCATTTCGCTCTATTAACTATGGTCTTAGGTTTGTATTTTCAGCGTGACAAAAAAACCTAGCTCCTATATTGACTAATCACAGGGCGCGTAGTATCTGAGAGATACAATAATGAAGCATACAATGTAGTACTATATTTTCTTCTTTTTGAAGGATTAGTTTAAAACCGTAACATATATTATATACAAGAATTCGGATAATCTGTTATACTTTTCATCAGTTGTGATTTCATTCTCATCATGATCTGATGATGTAATTTCTAGACCCATGTCAAGGGCCCTTGGATTTTGAGGACCCGTCACAGCACTGCTTGGTCGTTTTTCCGACATCTAAAGGAAGTATTACATTCTCTCAAGTAAGAGCCAAACATGGGAACAAATCGCTCAAATGGGAATCTGACGCTGTGGGCACATCGAGATTAAGGTACGAGAGACCATCCTCAGCTGCTCGCATAAAAGGAAACAGTCTAACGAAAGGAGGTATTAAGATGTGGATATACAAAGAAACTGCCACAAAAGGAAAAAAGATGTCCGTTTGGCTAAGAGACACAACGAGGAAGGTTCGAGTGGGGTCATTTAACGTCGACTTGGGATTTAAAGGTTGGAGAGCAATATGGGTGGCATACTCTGAGTGTAAACAAGATCAGGACAGTCTTATTCCTCCGGCAGAAGTCACTAGGCTGGACTTTGTTTTAACACATAAAGATACCATTTATATCGATTTGCTAGATTTCGTGAATAAAATGTCTTGGCAATCCCGTGATAAAATAGTTCCACCTTTCACCAAATTCGGTTCACTATACGACTCAAGCAACTCTTGGCAACGAAGTTATCACTGGAGTCAGAAGACACCTGACGATCCCTCGCGGCTGAGTATTGATACTGCTAAGACCTTAAGTCTCACCCATATCGAGAGTCGCCTGAAAAACTGGTATTGCGACGAAAGACAAACCACTTATGACTTCACGGGAAAAACGATGCAGCGCTGGAAAAAACTTAAGAAGAGCTTTGATGATGCTCACGAGGCATACGACAAACTTAAGCTTAACTTTACAACGATGCCTGGTTCCAGTACCATTGTGATAAGTGGTCCTCCTTTGTTTTGTCGTAACTCTGAAAGAGGAACAAGAGAATATAACGCTACAGACCCAACCAGGAAGTTTAGCTATGTCATGATGCGTATTTTGCTGCCTTTGGCGCTAGAATTTTACCTCAAATCCCGTGCAGACGAACTTACTAGGACAGTGACGGAAGAAACTCTTGAACTGAATTCTGGTGATGAATCCAAGATAAATGGATCACTTCGACGAATTTGTGGGAGAAGTCCAACGATACAGAAGGAACTAAACGACTCTCTTAATACAATTGCTGCAGTGGACAAAGTCCGCCGATCATTAGATTATATAAACAAGGTACGTCTTCAAAGAATCATCAATCTGCTGGATTACATTGAAGACCAAGGATGGGCAGATGGAAGTGCAATTGGATCTCTGGAGTTCGAAATGAATCAAGATGGTGCTGGATACATGCATACTCTTTTTCTGCTTAAAGAATCTTTACATCAGTCTGGAAACCAAAACAGATTGTTGAACTTAATAAAAACTGCCAAATGGTACAATGACTTTGGTGAAGTGTATCAAAAGCCACAATTCGAGTACAAAGGAACAACAGCCGACAGAATGATCACAATAATGATATTTCGGCTTATGATTGTATTGACTATGCCCACCAGTACAAACGACGAAATAAAGGCAAGACAGCGGGATATGGATGCTTTGAAAAAATGGATGAATAACGCCTTGGACATCAACAAAGCATTTGGAGGAGTCATCAAACCTGATTATACCGCTTTTCATCACAAGGCATTCTATGCATCTGCATATGCCCCACATGCGTTGCACACAGCTGCACAAGTACAATATCTTTTAGAGGGAACAAACTTTGCATTATCAACCACAGCAAAAAGCAATTTACGAGAAGCTCTAAAAACCCTCAGCCTAACAGCTGTGAAATATTCTACCCCAGTCAGTGTGGGAGGTCGCGCTCCAGACTTTTCTAACAAAGTTCTTATAGACATCCTTCCAGCGTATGCATACATCAGTGTCTCCCATCCAGCGCCGCCACTGTCATCGCCTCCAGCTAGAGGAATAACTGTTCCTGCCATTAATGCCGATGCGGTGAAGATATTCTCACGCTTGTATCAGCCGTCGGACGTCTCTGTTGAAAAGTACCTTGAAGATGGAAGGGTCCACAGAGGAAAGTCGTACATGAACAGCCTTGGTTCTCTGAATATTATGAGCGCAGTAAGTTAATAAAGTAGGCATTCTAACTTGGAGGTTAAGGGATGAATAAATAATTCATTATTTATTAATTTTGTTTTATTCCCCTATTAAAGCTAGCCTCGGAGCCAAATATCGAAATTGGTATGTTTATGTATGAAATTTAATGAGAAACAACAATATTTTTCCAATGCAGGTATATTCGAGAGCTCCATCTGCTGAACCATCTCCAGAAGGCCATTGGACCAAGAACTTTGCAGCTCTCTCAGTTCATCGTCGCAAAGATTGGGTTGTCACAGTAAAAGGCTTTAACAGGTTCGTCTGGGACTTTGAAAGCTCTACAAAGAAAGCTAATCCGGAAAATGCCCATGGTATCTTTGCAAGTCACGGTTCAATGCTAATAGCCAACAGCGAGGAGGCGTTGGAAGCTCATGATGTAAATAATGGATGGGATTGGACGAAAACTCCTGGAGCCACTACGATGTCACTGACTCTCCTGCAAACAAGGCTAAAGAAAGCAAGAAATTTAGTCCCCTTTCGTCTGCTGGAGGAGTTACATACCAAGGGCCAGAGCCTAAAATCAGTGGAGTATTTGGCATGGACTTCCATCAACCAAATTACCAGTTCTTTGACAAAAACCATCCCCATCCAAATATTAAGCTCCATTTTAAGAAATCTGTCTTCTTTTTTCAAAATGTGTTAGTCTGCCTTGGCAGCAACATTACAATAAAGAACGGCCCAGGAATAAAGGCACAAACAACACTTTTTCAAGACAAGCTGGTAAGAGGTGCTTCTTCATTTTTTATTAAAGTAGATGGCATTCGAAAAGACAGTTCATCTCCGCCACTTCCAGGCTCGATGCCTTACTCTCCAAGTGGAAGAAAGCGTTACACTACTCTGACCGACACTAAAGGCAACAGTTACTACATTCCTGGATCAAGTGCATCTAGTCTTAAGGTTCACTTTCAAAATCAAATCTCGGAAACTCCAGCAGCTAAACCATCCAATGGTGTATATGCCACCGCCTGGCTTGAGCACAGTTCCCGAATGGGACGTACCAGTACGCAATTTTAGTCAACACACCTTCATACATCAAAGGTCACACTGTGGAAGACTACTGGAACATCCAAAATTTCAGTAACACTCTATACCAGGTTCTACAACAGGATGACAAGGCGCATGTGGTGAAATTTGACGCGACAACAGAACGCTACTCGTTGATAACCTCTATGTATGGTTACGTGATTTTTCAGTCCACCTCAACACTTCCTTCTGGGGGCTTAATCAAGGCGGTCAGCAACCAAGCTCGTATCATGGTCGAAGAGAATTCGCGTGAACTGTATCTAAGCATCAGCTACCCTGACCTAAATTTTCCTGGTTCAAAAGTCTTGAAAACGTCCGACGATATCAAAAAGCGGGAGTTGTTTGACATAGAGAGCCACGAAATCCAAATTGAGGTGACTCTAACACAAGATGTGGACAAGATCCTTGCAGAATCACCGAAAGTATATGGGTCACCAGATGGCTATGTACCAACTGTCCGCGTGGAGTCTTCAGCTAGCGCTTCACCTCCTCCCAACAAGGGAAACAAAATCGTCTTTGCCAATCTCAAGAATGGATTCAGTGTTGAAATCAAATTAAATAAATAATGTTCAGTTTACGTATCGACAGAAGAAAGCCCCGGACTATTACCATCTTGTAAACTTCTGTCTTTTTCAAAGATTTCATCTTTGTTATGTTAAGGCGATGATATTAAATGTGATAGAATGCGATAAGCTTTACACATGAATATCATGTCAATGCCTGTAAGTAAATTGTACATGTCAATAATGGACAATAAAAGCAAATGTACCGAAAAATGTAATTTGTTTTACCTTAATGGTACAATCGCCTTTACGGATAGCACCCTTAAAACATCATCGGGGAGACATAAAGCAAAATTTTATTTACACAAGGCCTTATTTTTGAAAGCTGAGACTTATGTGGGGTGCATTTCAAATGCATGTATTCTTTGTCGATTCCCCTTGTTAAAAATCTCAAACTTTGATGGTAAAGCTGTTTCTTTTCGTTTGTTGAATACGATGTATATCTTTATATTGTCATGGCGACGTTTTTCGGGGATCGCTTTACTACTGGGTTATTTTTCAACAGGAAATTGAACAAAGATAATGAAGAACCCCAGCAAATAAGCGGCCGGTCGAAAAAAAAACGTTTCTCAAATCCACAATCAAAAGTGGGACTACATCGTGCGACTAACGATAAAGAAAAGCTGCCATTTCATCTATCCACGGTGAACAACAACCACATATTTTATAATTAAGAAAGACTGAGAGTCCGTAAGCACCACGACGTGATCATCCTGGTCTGTTGAATCAAACATCCAGATAGGTGCATCCTCAAATGCCTTCGACACTGCACGGAAAAGAGCTCTGAGTGCTCCAGTCCCGTCAATTTACGATAGGTGTGTGCCGCGAAGGTTCTTACTGACCCTGACCATATTTAAGGGTAGAAAATCAAAAACCGAAAAATGCACCCCATTCAAGGAAAACGGTAACTCAGGATTTGTGTGAACAGGTCATTTTTATTTCTTTTCTGTACGTGGGAAGTTTAGGTACTGGCATACAATTTAAGGAACCCTATCTAAGGATCACAATACCAAAAAGGATACCACTATAGTATTTAAGGACTGAGCACCTCAAAAAACCCCATACCCTATACCGCGACTATATAGAATTAGATTCCCAGAGTCCTCGTTACGTTACCCTTGTCAAGCGGTGAAGCGGCCAACAAGGACCTCTGGGAACCTCTGGGATAGAGTGATCCGCCTGACTTGCGCAGTAGAACCGGAAGTCCAAGAATCTTGTCGTGGCGGATCGCTTTCCCCCAGAGCTCCTTGTTGGCCGCTCCACCGCTGGACAAGGGTAACGAGGACTCTTGGAACGAGATTGCTCCATCCTCTTCTCAGCGCCCACCGGAAGTAATAAAACGAGAACAGCGGTCGAGGGGACTGGACCAGACTAGTCAATTGGTCACTGACAGTTTTTTTTTCTTTTAGTTACAGGTACAATCTCGTTCCCAGAGTCCTCGTTTACCCTTATCCAGCGGCAGAGCACGGACAACAAGGACCTGGGAACGAGATTGTTACAGGAAATGATCCAATTTCTCTCAAAATCCATTATTGCTTTTTTGTCATTTGAAACAAATGCGAATATCAGGTAGAAATTAAACGAGCGAATGGAAACACAGATTTTCACCAGACAAATAAATTATTACCAACGGTTAAAGGTTTATAATTATTCTGCTGAATGCTTAAGACACATAAGCAAAAGGTTCCTTTTACTAAGGTTGGTGATGGGATCAGGCTTTTCATGATTACATTGTTTTAACTTAAAAGTACAATTTATTCAGTTGTTGTTAAGATTCAACTGCGATTTTTTCCGAGACCTAAATACAATGATAATCGGGGAAAACGGGAAGGTCAAAGGTATGCGAGCCAAAGTACAAAATTTGCCGCGCGTTTCATGATCTATGGACGTCATTCCTCTTAGCGACAATTGCTGTTGGCCAGTGAGGACGTTTAATGTAAAAAGTTAATGGGGAGTGATGCGCCGTAGTGAGATCCATCAATCCCCGCGCGCTTGCTTTTACTCTCTCTCCAGCCCTTCGCGCGCTATATATTTCCCTCTCCCCAGTCTTCACCTATCCTCGATATCTCAAGAAAACCTCTGCGGAGGACTGAGAGAGAGTTTACATGACATTACTTACATTTTACACTTACATTTACATCCCGAAATCTGCTTTTTCATATACTGGACATACAAATATTTTCCACTGTACTTAAAACTTCATAATCTTTCTTATTTCAAAATTTCATTTTCGCCAGGGTTTTATTTTCGTTAATTTCGCGAAAATTAAACACGCCAAATTTGAACCCAAGCCTGATTGACCAGCGTGACTGTATGACGGATCGCATATCACGCGAAATGTTTCCTAGCATGCCTAGCAGGCGCTGGAGTAACATGAAGCGTGGAAGCGCGCGAGTTGGAGGGGGAGGCGAGAGCGAGCCCAGACTCTCGCGGATGTGCCGCTCGCTGTCGCGGGGCATCGCCGCTTACGAATTTTTACTTCGCGCGCCAACAAGGCCGCCAACAAAGAGGTCAAACGTGACGCGCCTGCGCAGTTCAGACAAAACCCCAGCCAATGTCCTAAATTTACGAAGTCCTCCACGTTTCGTCACTTCAACGCTCAAACTTAAGAAATTTACTTAAAACTTTTAAAAGCTTTGTACTCGAGGTATGCATAGAGAATTTAAGAAATTGTTATTCACCTAGTGTCTCAGCTCGTATTTTGGTTTACCACTGCATGTTCTTTAACGTTTCCTTACAAACATCGCGGCCATTACGCTTCAATCTCTTGCAAAATTGAAGGCAGCGAAAACCGGAAGTGGCGCTGAATTTTTGCGTTTGACCGCTGTGTGCCAGCTACGTAGACTAAATTTTTCCCACAAACCTAGCGAAACGGAAAAATTAAGGCACATAAAAACGAAGGTAGCAACTGGCAAAATAAGTCAAATGTAAACTGTTTTTAAAAAATATATAACTTTAGTCATTTAAAAAGTCGTTGTCATTTGATTTGAATTTTTGACGGAGGTGATGTCATATGCAAAATTTGAGGGCCTTGCATCAGTTTTATAGACAATTTAATTACAGCTGAAAAAAAACAAACATCCACGAAAAAGGGATTTAAAAGCCTCGTGTTAAATTTTCAAGCAAATATTTTTAACATTTTGCTACGAACGTGATCAAAACTAGTCAATTGTAGCGTAGATGCTCGGACAAAGATTTATAGTTTCCGACTGCTTACAATATTTTTCAGACATATCGTTCAATATTCCAATACGAAATTAGCCGCATATTTACCGAAAAAAAAACCAGCTAAACAGGTGGTAGAGGTGTACTGTCAACTGACTTCATTTCACTGTACCTTTCGAATTGACTGGTCGTGTCAACGTATATTTCCAATGTGTAATTCTTTTTTTTATATATTTGTGCTTCTACGAGCGAACTTTTGGCCGACAGGTGTTTCGTGACAAAACATCACCGACTTCTTTAACGGTGTTGCTTCTGATCCAAATAGCAGTTCTCTGTTTTATAGGGGCCCCAAATTATAAAGAAAAAACTGAAACGTTCCTTTGAAAAAACTATTGGCAGTAATTGCTTAAATCTTGCGGGGGGACAATGGGTAGGCATTGGGACAGATCTTGAATTGGGCCAAATCCTGTCCACTCAAATTATCTTGAAAAACTTCGTAGTTGCTAAAAAAACTAAACACCAGGCCCCTAGTCTTTATTCGTGTTGAAATTTAAAACAAATTACAATTCATTGTATTCTGTAACCTAGGAGCAGTGTCATTAAATTTGATGCTTAATTTTTAGTGGGAGTTTTTTGGGGGAATTTTGGGGGCCCAATTAAAAACAGGGGGGGGGGGGGGGGGTGGTCTAAACTTCCCAAGGGAAAAATCCCCAAGTCGTCCCACTTTGTTATTTTAGTGGTATATGGGGAAGGGTTACCTTTTCAATCTGCCACAAGTTTCATCCAAACCCGGAGAGATTGGATGTAATCCACCCCTGCCTTGTCCTCTGGTGAAACTCGGTCTTCAAAAAATTTCCGGCTGCAGCGGTTTAATCTACCAACGGCATTCGTGGAAAGCAGGTCTATTTTATTATTGTACATTATTTGTAAGGCCTGGTGTTTTTACCGTGTTTAACTTTAAAGTTACTATGAAGCGAATTTGAAAATGATTGACTTGCGAGAGAGGAAACTAGTGTTATAAAGTAATGATAATATGATTTACCTTACTTAACTTTAACAACTCTGCTTGTTATGATGTTAGACGCTACCGCGCCTGAACCGCCCCCGACACGGTGCAGCCTGGGAAGCCTTTGGGTAAGTAAAACTGAAAAAGGAATACATACAGTCAAATCTCTTTCCACAACGACCTCCTCGGGGACAGTGTGAATTGACCATTGTAGAGAGCTCGCTGGGAAGTAGCTTTGTGAAATGCCAGCATACATTAAGTAATGTTAATAACAAATGCAAACACGGTACGGTGTGTACGTGTAAAACTCTTATGAAATTCAGACAAAATAAAAACGTTTTAAAGCTTTGTTAAGCTTTCAGGGAGGATATTTCTTTTTCAGACAACAGTGCATTCTAGAAGAGAGCGGCTCTTAAAAATAATCTTATGAACACCACTGTTTGTTATTCCCAGGCGAGTGTGGTAAGTCTGTGGTTCCTCAGGGCCGTGTTATCGGGGCACAGATGCGCTGCACGGATCATGGCCCTGGCAGGTAGGCCTGTGGGCGTACCGCGAAGATTACGACATAAGTTTCTTCTGCGGTGGATCCCTTATTAGACCGGACTGGGTCCTAACAGCGGCGGCACTGCATTAGTGACAAAGTTACAAGTAAACCCCGATTATCGTGTCCCGCGTGGGGGACTGGCATCGCTTTTACGCTGATGGCACAGAACAGGTCCGCAATGCGTCCAAAGTCATCAAGCATTCACAGTATAATCACCCATCGCTTATCAACAACGACATTGCCTTGATCAAGCTCGAGCGCCCGGTGCTGTTAAATAGTCACGTGAATACCATCTGTCTTCCTCAGCGAGGTGTTGATGTCGCTATAAATAGCAATGTTACATTTCAGGTAAGATTCAATCAGCTATTTGGTTGCTAATGAAGACGTAGTAACTCAGTGAAAGCTTATAAAGTCCTTAGAATGTGCGATGTTGAGTCTTCTTTTAAATGTTTGGCAACGTTGATTCGCCGCATCCCCCTTTGGCACATTTATGAAGTAGGAGAAAGGGATTATAAGGGATTCATAAAAATTCACCTATAACTACCCTAATACAGCATCTTTGTGGATTGAACTTAAAATAAATAAAGAAGATTTGCCTTATTCGTCTAATTCATCGTTGGTGGGTAACACCTGGAACATACTAAAAGTTAAATTACTGACGCGGTGTTAACGTTGTAACTTTTTCCCTGTAGGGTGGGGTAAGGTTAACATCCGGGAGGCTCCTAACCACAAACTACAACAGGCCCAGCTCCCGCTCGTCTCTAACGCCGAATGCTCTGCAAAAGTCGCCGCCTCACCATCAGCGGGAAGATTGAACATCACCCAACAAATGGTTTGCGCCGGAGACCTGGGACCCCAGCGACATGCAAGGAGGTTGCCATGGTGACAGTGGTGGACCATTCGTCCTGCAAGGACTTCGACATCCGGGAAGTTTGTCCTAGAGGGTTCCGTCAGTTGGGGTTCTTCTAATTGTAACTTTGTTCAGCAGAACAAACAGTACTCGGTATTTGCTCGTGTCAGCGAGTTTCGTGATTGGATTGATCACCAAATTGCGCTAAAACTAAAAATTAAACAACCGCATTGACAAATAAACAGGCCGGTATATGTGAGTGAAACGGCAGATAGATTGGGAAATAAACGGATTTGAAGAAAAATGTCTGTGTAATGCTTCTTTCTATAAAACTTCGGAAAATAAACTGTCCGACCCAAGAAAAACAACCCCTCTCCCCGCTGAACGTTTCGAGTGTTAGCCCTTCGTCGGATAAAAACGGAGGATTGTGGGGTGTGTATGGTTGAGACGGTAGGTTTTTATAATATTTGTCGTGTACATATAAACCAACTTTAATACTAGGTCTACTATGTGCACATGTGGTTGCTGTACGTGTTTATTTTTTTCTACCATAATTTGTGTCGGCTACAAATTGAATATTATTGCGTTAATAAATTCAGTTGCTGAATTTTCGGAAAGTTAATATATTATTCAAACGGCATCACTTACTTCAACTCTTTTCCTTCTATCTGGAGTTTTTTCGAGATGTAAATCAATTTGCGTATAATGATGTTCTGGTCGACATATTAACATTCCATACAAACGCTGTAATTTGTTTGCCATCCAACAGAAATGGCGGCGAAAACAGCGACAAGGTTTATCGCTGCTAATATACCAACTGCATTCTTAGGTTCGTGTTCTATTGGGATCAACCGGTCCAGGTTGAAACGGTTGAGGTTTCCCAATGAAAACACTTTTCCAACCGTTTTTTTGGTTGAAACACGGTAACTCCTGGAATAGTCATTTATTTTCGGTTGGTTTGGTTGGTCAAAACTTTTTCAACCGTTTTCAACCTACAATCTCGGACAAAAATCCTTGAACACGTAGGACCCGCACCCTCTCAATGTTGTTATCCGTTGAGTTAAACAATTTAGCGGATCTAGCACATGAAAGGAACGGGTGCCAAAAATAGAGAGGTGTTCAGGTTTTAGCGAGATTGTAGTTTCGGTTCGGTTGAAAAATGATAACCAAACTAACCGAAAATGTTTTTTCCCAATAGAACACGAAAAAACCCAACCAAACCCAACCTTAAACGGTTGATCCCAATAGAACACAACCTTAGACTGCATTCGTCTACCCACGTATCACAGGAAGAAATTCGGAGTTTTCATAAAATTTCCTCAACCATTCTGCGGTAAAAAAGTTTTAAGTTGGTAGACAAGCAGTAAAAAAGAAAAAAGGATATGCGGAAAGAGGGAATCGAAAATCGTTTTTTTTTTTAAATTTGACGCTTGCAGTTTCTCTTTTCCGCCCGATGTTAATTTCACTCGTTTATGAGGGCGCTTTGTGCTTCGCGCGCTTTTTGGCGCACAAGCGAATTGTCAGGGAAACAGTCACCGGAATAAACACCACAGAGGCGGGGGAAAAAAAACCACGTCCCCAGGTCCTTAACGGGTGTTTAACTTCGCGCTCGCTCCGAAGAGAGAAAGAGAAATAAAACGACTTGGGTCTAGGCCGTGGCTTTTCCGGCGTATTGGGGTCGCCAACGTTTTTGTAACATTTGTTCGAACCAAAACTTGAGGGCGAATCTCTAGCTTATAAACGGGGCTCTGCTTTACTAATCGAAAAAGGCCCAATCGAGTGTGTATAATTTCCTACCCTGCGTTAAAAAATTGTATTTACAAACCAAACATTGTGCTTTAATAGCGTTCCTCACAATTGACGTTTT